>OX276454.1:35498539-36698539 GCA_946251905.1 Cryptocephalus moraei | reverse complement strand
GTAACTTATTTTACTTTTCTATACCTATTTATGTATTAATGTGTATGTGCCTGTGGTACGTTTTTCTCGGAAACTAAAAATCACAGACAATTCAAAATTTATAGTATCTAAATTTCTTACTATACCAGAACCTTCTGACAACCTTTTTATTAAAATTGGCCAAGATAAAGAGTAAGTTTACTCTTGTAAGTTTTCGGTTTTTAAAAATCTCAAACTTTGCTTAAACAATATTTGTCAAATAACAATATTTTTTCTGCTGTAGAATGTGTATAATAAAGTTTTATTACATTTTTAGCAAAATCTTCTCTAAAGGGTACTTTACACCTATCATTTTAGTGTTTTTGGAAATTTTGTTTAAAACTGCTAATAATAATAGATAATATGTATCTAGTGTAATAGTGGTGATTGCAGAAATTAAATTAAAGGAGAGGCCATGGCAATAAACAGGATCTTCCTACCAATAATCAAGCAAACATTCTAAGTTTAAAAGTCTAAACGATAAAGAAAATTTAAAAATTGGGAAAGAACAATTATAAGCGAAAGAATTGGAAATGGACACTATAATGAAGAACTAGAAAAACTAATGAAACTTTCCAGTGTTAAGTGGTGCTATTGTGCTTAATAAAAGAAACAGCAAATACTAAGGTGACTAGGTCCATATGTGAAAAGCAGAATAAGAAATCATTAACATCTGCATGGAGAAAGGGAATAAATATTTCCAGATCGTACGAGACTGCATGAAGTGATGGATGATCTGAACGGGGCCCTAGTACCTACGGAATGCAAAAAGAGTTGAGATGGCAAGCAAAAATTAATAAAGTAGCAAGAAGTAAAGTAGAATAATGAAAATTGAATACCGATCCATCTCGAGTGACCTACCAATGTCATACTACCACACCTAGGGTATTAAACTACAAACGTAATTTTGTTCTAACTGTAAAAACTTGCTCAAATTATGAATAATTTTTTGCAGTGCTTTAATTTTAGTTACCTCTACATCGTCATCTAATATTTAGCTCGTGCGTCCAACACGTTAAGCTAATAATACAACTTTAAATCGTGATGAAACGTAATTTTGCTACAACGTTAATTGAACTCTTGCTCAGAATGCAACGAGCTGCTAAACCTGCCCCACAAAGGGGATTGATATGGCAAGCCGGGAGAGACAGAGAGGGAAGAGAGAAAAAAGCGAAACGTTAAATTACTCCCCGATATGGCGGACAAACAACGGCGTATCCGACAGAAAATGAACAGCCCAAAAACAGGAAAACTCCGGCGGCGGATCGTATTTCTGTAAAGATAATATCTGATTTACTTCTAGTGGGATTAAAAAACACGAATCGTCATTCTGAGGGTTAATTAAAATTTTGTTTGATGTATGTATTTGTATGTGTCATCTAGCGTGTAAAGAAAACCGAGTAGGAATCATTTGTAGTGTTTGTAGAAGCTGATTGTTTATAATATATTTTAAGTCATAAAATTATTGCAAATCCTGGAATTATACACTATCGGCGAGTTAAAATTTATTTTAAAAAAATCAACAGTTTTGTTGTTTACTACAAACATCAGAAAGCTTCAGCTGACATTACTCTTTAGCTAATCATAAATGCCATTATTTTACAACTTTGGTTAACCAAATATGATACCAATATTCATCGGAGAATAACTAACCATAAGTTAAGGTGGATACTGCAGTCGAAAAAAATTAGAATGACAAGTTCTCCAAAATTTGTATTTTGTATTTAAATATCTATACAAATATATAAGTATGACTCCTGTTTCTTTTGTGTATTCAGTATTTCAGATTCTTTGAATGTTGACCACATTAATCTGCTAATATATCTGTATCACAAAAATTTTGGTATCTCTCTTTGTAGGCTTTTAAATTTTGATGGAAACGTTTACCGCATCCATCATTTAAGCGCCTCACGTTTTCAGGAAAAAAATTAATGTGTGAGTGTAAATTGATTTTTAAAGACATATTTCCTTCCAATTTGTGGTACAGTTTTCAACAGATTGGGGCCAATATCTTCATAATACTATTTTCACTAAAAAATTTCCTTGCGAACTTAAAAAATACGAAATATCTTTTTTGACACAAGGATCAATTTTCATCTTTTTATATTGGTTTGAGCTCAATTTCCATGGCGTTTTAAAGGAAAACAGACTATTTTATAGACAAGAGAGATTTTTGAAATCTTAAATCTATCCTTTAAAAAGTTCATTCGGTAAGGCAATAAGCTTGGTCATAGAAAAATTAGAGTAAATATCCGACTTTAATGGCTATTTTGCAAAAATGAAATAACAAAAAATTGACCTCCCCATTATACATATATCCTCATTCCTAAACTGATGTGTTCCCACGAGCTTCTTGCGTCTGTTTTCTGGCACACTGTTTCTGGATGGTGAATCTTACATAAAATGAATATCATTAATGCTTGCCTTCCCCGGATTACATTTCATGGAATAATTCTTTTTTTGGTTGGTTGAAGTTTAAAAGAATGTAGGACGGGTGTAAAAGATATACCCTTTATGACACACCGTGTACCTCCATGAAAACTGCCCAATCCAATCTTACAACAAATTGAAACTAACCAACCCTGACCGAAAACTGGAGCATTATCAGTAAGTTGATCGCGCGAAAATAATTGTATCATCTATATAATTTTAGGTTTGAGTTTAATTGGCGTAGAAAGGGCTTGTATAGACACTTATGAATACGTAGGAGGAATGAGACGGTAAGCGTTATAGATCGTTAAATGTTCGACAACTAATTAGCATTTCTCGACATTTCGCTTTCGAATATGGTAGTTGGGATAACAGAAATTTCCTCTCGAAAATTTGCGATCATGTTTTGGTGGGACCGCTCTGAAAATGGGGCTATTTGAAGAGTTTCGGTAACACTTCACGTGACACTGTGTAATAATACGTAATAATACGGAAGACAAGAAAATTTTCTGGACTCACAAGAGAATTCTAAATTATCCAAAGTTGTCAAGTACAGACTTTTCATCCAGAATATGGTTAGTTAAAGCTGGAAAAAAAAATTTAATGGTTTTAAAATTACTTTCATTCCGATCAAAAATTTTTGCATATAAGTTGTAGCTCAGGTTGACTTTTGAATTCTTTCAGTACAAAAAGAAAAAAACAAGGAATACTTTGTAATACAGTTTGATTTACTGGAATAATCGTTGATATGGATAAGTCCCTAAACTTCCTAACCATATTTAAGATAGACATTCGATTAAAAACTTCTTTTAGTACGGGGAAATCAGCAAAAACCTTCGCTGGAGACTTTGGCAATGATGCAGGTCTGATCGGGTTGTTGGTACTTTCTTTGTAGAGGAACAAAACCATATGAATACAAATAATGTTTTATATTTTTTTATCCATTGACAATTAAAACTCAGAAATGTGTGATTTTTGCGAATTAATTTCTGCCTGTAAGAAAAATTGTTGTACCCCGTTAAAAAGTAATGGAACACGTTTTTATTAAATTATTTGGTAACTGCCGCATCAGTAGCTCTATATTCGTGAATTTGCTTAGAAGAAAAAAGCAACTCTAGTGCACAACATGCGATAATTTCAAAGCGATTCATTGAATAGTTTTTGCAAAATTGAATTTGCAAATTATCCTAAATTTTGTAATATAATTAGCCCCGCAATAGTAATATTGGAATAATTCTAAAAGAACGAAATTGTAACGAAGCCGATTTTAGAGAGTTGAGAGTAGACTACCCTCCATACAGTTAATCACGAAATCAAACCCATCTCGGATAGATGGCGGCCGATCAGGCAATGTACAATCTACCATCGTTTAACTATCAAGACTAAACTTATATAAGCCACTCGCCCCTCCATTGCTCTCTGCCCAAGTTAATCCAAGGCGAGAACCAAGACTTGTTTATAGCAAGTCGATCCGTCTATCTGTCCATTGTAAACGTCACCGCCGTTAGTTATAAGCCTCCGAATTATTTGTTATTTGTGAGTGTGCGTAAATTGTGCATTCTCCCCGACCGATAGTCTTAAGCCGTTCGAGCTATTCGTAGTTATTCGTCTATTGTGAAAGCGTCCCCGGCCACTAGCTAGTAGGCTATGCTTTATCTGTGATTTTTCGTTGTGAGCGTACCGACCGCTAGATATAAGCTATCTGTGGATGAACGTTTACTATATGTTAAACCGGCGGTTATGAAAACGTCCGTTTTCCCATCCGCCCGGAATTAATTTTTCCGTCGTCGCGTTGAGGAAAAGTTGATTCCCGTCTACCGTATTCTCTCTCTCACGCTCTCTCTCTCGATATGTGAATGCCGCACTACCGAATATTAGCCACTGCACGTTTTCCTATCGTCTCCCTATTTAGCTATTTCTCTTTCAGTGTGAAATTGTTAGAATAATTTTCCGTTTTCTCATTTTCAGTACTTAGAGGGTTTTTCATATTTCATATCGTAATTTTATTGTTCGCAAAATATTGTAATTTTCCGTTTACGCATTTTTCGCTTCACCGCATAATAATCGATATTTCCGATTTCATTTAGAATAAAATTTTATTTCTCTCCAACTGTGATACTTTTATACTTTCGCATTTGTGTGTTTCCTTTTCGAGATACATGAATAATTGTAAATAAGTTTTTGTATTTCTCCGGTGTCCGTTCGACAACCTCGCAGGGGTTAGTGGTACGAATTGTTTTTCGCTGCCGTTTGGAAATTAAATAATTTTGGATTTTCTATTTTTGAGCGTGTGTTTCATTTCTACAGACAACCCTAGTAATCTCCTGAGTTCGTAAATTACCCAGGCATATTCCCGAGGGAGAAAACCCTTAGAAATCTGGCGCCCGAGCAAAACCGTAAAACCGACTCCTAAAACCAATTAACCGAACTCCCGAACTCCGTCCCAGCGCCAAATCTCCACAAGTAGCCGCACAAAGCGCGTTACAAAATTATAGAAGAAGAGTTGTTCTACCAATTGAAATTGCTAAATAACAAGTTTCATTTAAACAATCCTAAAAGAATATGTTTACATATACCTAAAATAAACCTGTACCTATTTTTTAATTTGAACTAACTTTTTTTTTACACAATACGAATATGCAATTTGGTTTTTATTAAGCATGAAAATTTTTGACATGTTTTGCTTAAACCTTTTAATTCTTTTGCAAAATATTTTTTTAATGTCCACTTTGTACAGAAAAGTAATTCACAAAGTATACTTTAACCAGTAGCAATTGGAACACCAAAAAAAAAACACTTAATGACTTTTTAAGTAGTGAAGAGCGATGCCGCCTTGATCTCCATGGGCGTATCATTACGGATAATAACTCTAACAATGAATTTACTTCCAAACCACACAAACAAATGGCACACACATTCACACACCACTGCATCTGGAGTATAAGTGCCGAAAAAGAGATCACAAGGAAAGCACACGTGGCCGCTGTCCAGTGGACCATCCGGTATCCGTAGAGTCTCGCGTACTTCCTCGTACACGATTTCACTGATCGACTGTACACCTGCACTTCAGAAGAAGATGAAGAAACAAACGAAATGCCGCCGCAGTAAAAAAGAATTTGCGGTTCAAGGACCCTCTAGTTCTTTATCTGTACATATCCATACATTCACATATATGATTTCACTTGGGCAACTGAACACCTGGATTTTAAAAATACGAGGGCGTTTCTGAAAAAGCAAAAAGATAAGTCCCATGGTTTTGTATAGAGACAACGGGCTCTTTTCGAATGCCCTCGGTAAATTCAGATTTTATTGAGTGTTCCAATTGCTAGTGGTTAAAGTATACTGCACTAAGTATAAACAAGTGTTTTATAAATTATTGAAATATGTTTAATGCAATTATACACACATTGCTTATTACATTAAACATACAAAAATACATAATTCTTTAGAAACTAAGTTATTACGTCATCATATTCAAATTAATAAAAAAAGTTCGTAAAAATTGATGAAATGTACCAATGGAACTAGAGAAAACGTGGAATCAGTCAAATGGACAATCAATGGAAATAAAAGATCACGAACATGAAAATGAACCAGAAGATTTAGATGTGTTATGGGATATTGACGAGAACAACGACACTTTTAAAACAATAAGATTAGAGGGATCTAATTTATACTTAAATTTCAAAAATTTTAAATTAGCGACTCATATCCCAAAGGAGAGTTTCCATATCATTTTATACTAAAAACTCTTGTACACATCATGTCCGATTTTAGTTTGTGAATATTATTTATAGATAATCGTAGTCGCATTCCGTTCATTAAAAATATAAATCGACTGTACATGTTTATTATAATTCATTTCAAATATTTAGAATAACTACGATATTGTTACATATTAAAAAACTTATTTTGCATATAGAATATAAGGCATTTTTTTGTTTATTTGAATACATATAATGATATATTAATTAATTTCTGAGGTATAATATTTTTTATGTTAATTTGAATTAATAGCAATGGTTTATAATTATATCAAACATATCTCACTGTATAAAACACTTTTACTTAGTTACACAATATTCGCCAAACAATAATGAAGTAATATTTTGCAAATAAAATAGATACATATAGTTAAAATTTTATACAAATTAAATCAAAAATTTTCAAATTAACAAAATTCAGATTGCATAATATTCGTATCGTGCAAAAAGTTCAAATACCAGTTTATGATCTCATTCGATTGATGTGATACGTAATTTATAATTTTTTATGGTAAAACTTCAACTCCTTCAGCTTAAAATGGCGTTCTCTGGTTTCTTAATTTCTATAAATAAAGCCGTGGTAAATAAAAAATGCTAACTTCGGTCCAAAGGGTCGTAGCGCAACTTTCTGTTCAAAAAAATCGTGTAAAAATACTAATTGATCAAATAAAATAAAGTATATGGCAAGACAACAAACTGTTAAATTTATTTATAACTTAAAAACACTACACGTGTATATTTATGGTTCTTTAAATAAAATTTAAGTAATTTAACAAATTAATTAGCAGATTAAGTCTTCCTCTTTAATTTTAATGCTTCAGAATTACTCTAAATTCATTGCGCTGTTTGCATTTCTTCAATGTTAGTAGAAAATTTAGGGGCCTGAGGAAACACATTCAATTTTGTAAAAACTCCTCAATGAATCCACTATATGAAATTACTGTTATGTATTTTTATAGAGACAGTTTCCTGGGCTCCACAACTTGGTTGCGTTGAATCAAATTTTGGCATTTTGGTTAATTTCAAATTGTGAAAACCGTTAGAAAATGTTGAAAAGTGGAATAATACAACTAGTCCAGGAGCACTACAGCTTGACATAGCTGTGTCTTTACGTAACTTAGATATTCTCGAAATTGGTCAAAAATGATGTATATAATCATATATTATAAGTATGCGCTAGCTTAAAAAGGTGTGCTATTTGCAAGAAAAATCAAGAAGTGCAAAAATGCACGAAAATACCGCATTTTGTATCACTATTTTCAATATAACTCTGTATATATGCAGTTTAGAGAAAAAATGATCTCTTGTAAATTTGTTCGTTATAAAATTTCATAACAGATATAATTAGTTTAAAGTTGTTATATTGTCGCTGCTAGATAGCAATAAAGCGGAAAAAAGTGATGAAAATCGAGGTAATTTTGAGGCGTTCAATAAACAGGTAAGAAATTGCACATTTAGAGTATAAATAGAGATTAAAATACTTTAAAGTATTACAAAATGAAATCCGAAACCGGATCCAGATCTGCTTGTTAGTTTTTGCACTGTACATTTGTTAACTAATTCGAGCTAAAAAAATCGTTATTTGTTTGCGTCGCTCCTGGGGTCGAAATTAGGCATTTTCATTGCCGCTGTTTTTTTTACATATTCTTGGATCCGTATCATATAGAATCGATACAAGATCCATTTTCTATTTTTTAGCAACTTTTGGGACGTTTTTAAAAGTTTGTAAAATTTTTACTTCTTAAATAAATACTATCGTGAAGCGATTTTGCGGTGCAAAAAATATATCAAAACTATTTTTTTAGTACTTTGATATATTATTCGCACCGCAAAACCGCTTCACGATAGTATTTTTATTTATAAAGTCAAAATTTTACAAACTTTCACAATCGGCCCAAAAGTTGTTACAAAATAGAAAATGGATTTTATATCGATACTATATGATAGCTTACGGGCCCAAGCATATGTAAAAAAATCAGCGGCAATAAAAATGCCTAATTTCGACTAATCAGCGACGCAAACAAATGACGATTTTTTTTTTGCTCGAATTAGTTAACAAATATACAGTGCAAAAACTAACAAGCATATTTGGATCAGGTTTTCGGATTCCATTTTATAATACTTTCTTCTTTATGTGCCATGTCCGGTCGCCCGAACGCTAGCGATTACTGCAGAGAGCGCGTCTCTATCTTCTGCAACCCTGAACAGGTCAACAGCGTTCCGGATGCCTGTCCATTCCCTGATGTTTCTCAGCCAAGAGATTTGCCTTCGTCCAACACCCCGCTTGCCTTCTATTTTTCCTTTCATAATCAACTGGAGAAGATGATACTTTTCTCCGCGCAGGATGTGGCCAAGGTAAGCAATTTTGCGACATTTTACTGTGACCATTATTTGTCTCTCCACCCTGGCTCGTCTCAATACTTCTTCATTGGACAGCAGATCAGTCCACGGAACTCGCAGCATTCTGCGATGAATCCACATTTCGAATGCTTCTAGCCGATTCATTGAGCTGACCTTTAAGGTCCAGCATTCCACCCCATACATAAGGACTGACCAAATAAAACATTTCACCATTCGCTGGCGCAATTTAAGGTTCAGGTTATCGTCACAAAAGAATGTTCTCATTCGTTGGAAAGTTGTTCTTGCCATTTCTATCCGACATTTTATCTCAACTTCGGGGTCCAAGGTGTCCGTTAATATACTACCCAGATATTTAAACTGGCTGACACGTTCTATCGCCTTCCCATCAAGATTTAGCTGTTCGTTCTCGTAATTATTTCTGCTAAATATCATAAACTTGGTTTTCTTCACGTTTATGCTAAGCCCGAACTCTTGGCCAGCCACACTGATTTTATTTAATAATTGTTGCAAGCCATCCATGGTATCGCTCAAGATAACAGTGTCATCTGCATATCTGATGGTATTTAGCAGAACGCCGTTTATTTTGATTCCGTACTCCGCGTCTTCCAAGGCTTCTTTAAAGATTTTATCGGAGTAAAGATTAAACAACAGCGGTGAAAGAATACAGCCCTGTCGTACACCTCTTTGAATTTTCACACCAGATGTAGTCAGCATACCGACTCGAGCTTCAGCTGTTTGTCCCCAATATAGATTTTCGATTATACGGATGTCCTTATCATCCAATTGGATTTCTCTCAACATACTTATCAATTTAGAATGGCGCACCCTGTCGAAGGCCTTTTCATAGTCTATGAAACAAGCAAAAACATCCTTGCGTTGGTCACGGCACTTCTGGAGAAGGACATTCATTCCGAACAGTGCTTCGCGGGTACCAAAGGCGTTCCTGAACCCCATTTGAGCATCATCAAGGTCGAATTCGCCTTTTTTACGGATTCTGGCATGGACGATTCGGAGGAAGGTTTTCAGCAGGTGGCTCATCAAGCTAATTAGTCTGTAGTCACTGCATTTTTTTGGGCGGGGTACTTTAGGAATTGTAATAAAAGTTGACTTGAGCCAGTCCTTTGGGATTATGCCGGTATTATATATCGCATTGAACAGACCTGTGATTTTGCCTATATTCTTTTCCTCTATAAGTTTCAATACTTCCATGGGTATTTCGTCCGGGCCTGGAGCTTTTTTGTTCCTTGCTATGCGAATGGCGTGCAGTACCTCTTCATCGAGTATATCCGGTCCCTCTATTGCGTTGTTGTTTTCCTGCAGGGGTGGTCTTTCGTCGCTAAAAAGATTTTCTATGTATTGCACCCATGTATTTTTAATTGTCTCCTCGTCTATGATGGGGTGGTTTGACGAGTCTAATAAGACGACAGGGTATCGTTTTTTATAGGTTCC
Source organism: Cryptocephalus moraei (assembly GCA_946251905.1). Classification (NCBI taxonomy): domain Eukaryota; kingdom Metazoa; phylum Arthropoda; class Insecta; order Coleoptera; family Chrysomelidae; genus Cryptocephalus; species Cryptocephalus moraei. The sequence goes on along the minus strand of OX276454.1, from coordinate 36,688,517 downwards.
CGCTATTTCTTTGATTTTTTTGTGCATTTGAAAAATATCATGCTTGTCCTCCAGTTCCTCCAATTCTCTGCACCTTTCTCTCATCCAACATTCCTTTGCTTTCCTGATTTCTCCCTTTATAACTTTGTTGATTGTTTTATACTTGTCCCTGTTACCTTTCGCCAGCCTCCGTTCTTCCATCAAGCTTAAGATATTGTCGTTCATCCATCTTTTCTTTTTGATTCTGTTACGGGGTCGTAGATTGTCTCGGCATACCGCAGTTAGGCTATTCTTTAATTCCTCCCACGAGGATTGTACTTCCGACCGTTCTATCTGTGTTGCTAGTTCTGTGTTGAGTTGTTGACGTACTTGCTCTCTTACTTGCGGGTTTTCTAGGATTGATATGTCTATTCGAGGGGTTCTTGCAGTGTTTCTGGTTAACTTCAACTTAAGTTCTATGTTTGCTACTAGTGGCACGTGGTCGGAGCCAATGTCTGCTCCGGGGTAAGTAGTTACACGCTTTACGCAATTTCTAAAACGTTTATTTATGGTGATGTAATCTATCTGATTTCTTATGGGTTCGTGATCTACTTTTTCGGCGGGTGATATCCAAGTGTAAAGGCGTCGTTTGGGTAGTTTAAACCACGTATTCGTGACCACCATTTCCTTTTCCTGACAGAATTCAAACAGTCTATCCCCTCTTGCGTTGCTTGAGCCCAGACCAAATTCGCCAACCAGGTCGGTTCGTCGGCCTTGCCCTATTTTGGCGTTAAAATCGCCGATAATTAAGGTAACCTCGTCTTTGCCGAGCTTCCTGAGGATTCTGTCAATCAGATCGTACAAACCTTCGACCTCTTCATCATGTTGTCTCTCTGCTGTGGGGGCATATACTTGTATTACATTGATATTGAACGGTTGGCCTTGCAATTGAAGAAGCATTATACGGTCCGTGATCGGTGTATAACTGCTGACGTATTTGTTGTAGGCGGCGGAGACAAATATTCCCACGCCGTTCCGATGGTGACGGTCTTCAGGTGCACTACCAGAGTAATAGAGAGTGCCATGTTCATTTTTGTTCATTCCTGAACCTGGCCAGCGTAGTTCGCTAATTCCCAGTATATGGATGTTAAGTCTTTGGGCTTCTTTAATGGTATTATCTAGCTTGCCAGCGGCAAAAAGACTCCTGACATTCCAGGTTGCGAGACGTAGATGTGATTTTACTATGTTGAGCCGGGAGATTCTTCGCACCCCTTGCCCACTTAAGGGCTGCCCGGGACTGGGGGCCGTGTTTTTTTGTTTTCTCTCCATAGTAATATCCTGGGAATTTGTACACTGGGGTGGTTTCCCGTTGCCTTCCCCTGTATTGATTCAGCCGCTCCTGACATGGAGTCCGACGCTGTTGGTAGCCGCCCACTCTGGGTCAGACGCTATCCTGGTTTGCTGCCGCCCACTCTGGGTCAGACGCCGCATCGTTGTGGACTATCTTAGCTTCACCTCTGTTACTTCGGAACCTTACCGGCAAGGGTGGCCCTACCAGTAGCTACGCTACCGCCGGCATCGCTTCCTGAACAATGAGGTTACTGAGCCCTCTCGCCCCGCCAAGGCGATAGTCCCCGAGAGAGTACTTTAGAGAGAGAGAGAGAGAAATACTTTAAAGTACTTAAATCTCTATTTATACTCGAATTGTGCAATTTCTTAGCTGTTGATTGAACGCCTCAAAATTACCTCGATTTTCATCACTTTTTTCATGCTTTATCGCTATCTAGCAGCGACAATATACAAATTCGAGCTTTAAACTAATTCTCTCTTGTAGGAAATTTTATATCGAACAAATTCACAAGAGATAATTTTTTGTCTAAACTGCATATATATAGTTATAGTGAATATAGTGATACAAAATGCGGTATTTTCGTGCATTTTTGCACTTCTCGATTTTCTTGTAAACAGCACAACTTTTTAAGCTAGCGCATACTTATAATATGATTATATACATCATTTTCGACCAATTCTAAGAATATCTAAGTTACGTAAAGACACAGCCACACATGGTAGGTTTTGTGTCTAATTCTCTTGGACTAAACTGTAAAGTTAGTAGCGCTTTTTATAAAAAAGATGTATGTTGAGGATATGATTTATTTTCATCATCTTTTTCAGAGATTTCAATGTTGTGCACCAGTGTTGAAAGTAAAAAATACTATGTTTAGCATTTTTGAACCTTTGGTTACCAGAAATTGCATATCGCACTAAATGAATTGTATTCACTAAATTTTACTTTAGAAAAACCACTGGTTACCATTTCTATACTCTTAAAAAGGTGAAACAAAAAAAAAATAGAAAACTATTAATATTTTATAGAGTGGAAAATTTTCCTGTTCTTAGGATACCAATAATACGTATCTCAAAATTAAACAACGTATGTTACTAGTTTAAACTAAAGTAGGTAACTTACTGCATTTTAGTTAAACGTACGTTTGCTGTAAACATTGTTATAGTACAGATTATGGTCGTTTCTTTAAATCTGATTTTAAGCAAATTATCCTTCGACAAGGGAAGGATGAAAAACTTGCCGTAATTTCCCGTTCAATTAATTCCACGAATTTTTCCACAGATACTCTATTTCCCTAGTGATTCCTAACAAAGGAAATTAGCTTAGTTTTTCCTGGCTCCACACGAAACAGACCGACCGTGTTTCTATCTTTCCGGACACCTGCAGAACAGGCGGAGGAAATCGAGTTGGAAGTGAAATGAAAGGGCTAAATTGAATAGAACTCGGAGTAAAACAGGAGATAAGAAATTTCGGTTGTATTGATTAAATTTAAAGGGTATTGTTTCTGAGTCATTTACAGAGTAGCCGCCTTAATGCCCTTTTTCGATTAACAAAATCGATTCCTTGCGAATTTTCACTCCCGTGGCGGTAAATTAAATCTTTAAATAAGAGAAAAAAGCAGAAAGAGTCGAGATTCGTTCTGTACAAAAGAGGGATAATTGCTATTGAACTTTTTCGGCGGGATAAATTCAGCTAAATATTTCGGTGGTTTTAAATCAATCGGAGAGAGAAAAGTGGATCGTAACTACCTCTTTGTGAGGTTTTTGACGCTGGCGGAATTTGAAATTACTCTTTTCGTTTTTCGGACGATTTCAAATAAATCCGAAATGGAAGTTCGCTTAATGGGAAACTGTTTCGGTAAAACCCGCTTAAATAGAGTGTAATGAGCGACTACCTCGCCGCTAAAACTATTAGGATATCAAGCGAGTTTTGCTAGATTCCTAAACTATCTTCCTCGTTCTTTATTTGTCTTACATCATCGAAATCATACGGCGTTAAACTTTTTTTTTCGATTCCATTAGGGAAAGCGTTTTATACTAAAATACTCCTTAGACTTTAGAGTCTTCACCCTTTGGAGTTCTAATGGATACTTTCGAAGTCGAATTGTTCGAATTTGAAACGAACTTCATTATAATCATTGATTTTCCTTTCGGTACAAACAATACATACGCACAAACACACAAACTCGATTACATAATGCCGGCATCGAATCGCACGCCAGAAACACGTGAATATGTATCCAGAGCAAAAAGCCAATTTAAATGTAAAGTATGGGAGCGCGTTGACATCCACTAGGTCTACACCGATCCGATAAGGGAAATAACATTCCGTGGGATATGTGTGTGTGACGTATGAATTCGGCGAACCGTTGAGCTTTTCGGGAAATTATAATAACAAAAAGAATATATTGCCCGATATCGGTATACCATATCGAGGCAAAAAACTGAGCGTTAAAGACGTTCTTTACACATTTTAATAGGTTTAACTATGAAATTAAAAAGACTATATCGGCAATTAACAAATCAACAACTTACATACCGTAATACATATACATATATGTATATAAAAACTTAAAACTCTTGAAAATATCGTGGCTGCAGTCTGGGAGCGGAGATAGTTTTGTGTTAAACTTCTATCTAGTTTTCCATATTCTCTCCATGGTCTTGCGGTTTTGGGCCTCTCTTTCTAGTGTGATGGTATTAGTACGGTCCAAAATATGTATCTGGAAAAGGCCTACTTTTCGACATATTAGCAAGAAAATCCTCCTATTCCGGTATGATATACACAACCTAGCAACCTCCCTAGCAACGAACAAAGATGGCTCAATCTGCTGAAACAAATTAAAAATAATATAAATTTACCGTGATATCAAAAATTACCATGGTCAAGTGTAGTCATGGATTTTAAAACGATTGCCGCAGTTCCCATCCTACATTTGTATCAATCATTTTTTGAGTGTCAAAATTTGTCAAGTCATTACACGATTTGTAAGTTATTGATGATGTCAGTGTAACTTGACAATGACAGAATTATTTGAAAAGGGTGATAAGCTAAGACAACTGTTTTGCATTTCATGGCAACCCTTGACTAAAATAATTTTTGATATCACGGTATATGTAGTAGTATTTAGATAAAGTCATTTTATGAAGAATACCTATCTGTAGCTTGTATCATGTATGTAGCAGACCTGTCTGTAAGGTCTATCGATTAGTCGCGCCTTAATCACCTGCTATTGTGTTTTCTGTGCAATAGGTAGATTTTTGGACGGGCCACATATTTTGCTGTTGTTGCTCGGAGGATATTTTATTTTGCACGTTGCATTAAAACTTAATAGCATATCCCTACATTTATATTTCTAAAGTTTGACAGTTTGACCCAATAAGGAATATATATGTATTGTCACATCATGGTTATCTTCACCAATAATCGGGTCATTGTAATTTAAAGCAGGGCCATGTCTCTAGGGGCACAGTTGCAGTGATCCACTTATCGCTAGGTGCACCGTTGCCGTTTGGTGACCGTTAATACTAAAACAAAGGTCGTCGGTTATGCAACTGACACTATTTAAATACGGCGGAGTGACCTATGGATCGCCAATTTTATTGGTTAAGTTCGTTGCTATCCAGCTTAGCGTCCATCTTCAACCGTAACAATGACAACCATCCTCGTCCCACGGGCCCAATTAAAAAAACCTTTCAAACATTTTTGTAATTTCCTCATCAAAGTCATTTTTTAAATTGAAATCTGTATCAATTATTCTTTCCCCAGCTATCTTTTTAACTATCAATTTTGGTGTTTATGTAGTGCCGTATACAGTTTATAATCATTGTGCTTTGGGATATAAATCAGTAGCATCACATTTAACATTCCAAGTACTGGACGTGTGGCCGGAATAATGGAGTTCCTAAGCTTTAGAATAATATACAAGCGAATGAAACAGGTGTTTATTTTTAAGCATCAATAATAATAACTTTAACACATTGTTAACTACTTATTAGTAATGTTTTAACTGAAGTAAACTGTATTAAATTAGTGAAAATACTAAAAACTGAAAATTTCTGGTTTACACCGTTGGCTTGTTGCACAGGGCAAAATTGAAAATTACACAGAGAAGTATATATAAAAATAGAAAATCCGTTGACGTTGCTCAAAAACAAAGACTGTTTTATCATTTTGGCCTGTTCCACCTACACGTGAAATATGTGTTCATTTCTTGCATCCACAACAATAGACCAAGTCTTTTGTGGGAGTACGATAGAATTATCCACAGTACAAGCAATTCTTGATTACTAACAATACTTCCAGAATTCGTATTTGGTGTCACAATATTAACTTTAAATTTATAGAGTTTTTTTTTAACGTTAATTTTCATTAAAAATCCTCTTTTGGCTGATTTTGCCTTGGTTGATTGCCTACCCGTATAACATTCCTTCAAGTGCATTTGGTATGGCGATGATGTTGATGATGGCCAGTGAAAGTCATTTAACATATTGATTCAAGATAACAAATTTCATATTTATTAAAAAAAAAATAACTTCAATTTATCTCAGAGGTCCTAACCCATCTAAAAATGCCTGGTACATGCGTTTAGTTCGTAATAGCGCATAAAGAGTACATAATTTTGACCTATTGTGCAGTAGCTACATACAGTACAATCGCTACATAAAAATGTTATAAAGAAATCTGTATTTTGTGTTAAAAGCACTAAGGTTATTAAATAAGTTAATTTGCTGCTGTGTATTTTATAGTGTTGATAGGTTTTGAATTTCGTCTTACATAAAAATAATTCAATTGTTCTAGAGAGTATACAATTTTTGATAAATACCTAAAGATTTATACTGTGTAATCGACTGTGTAGGTATATAAATTCTAAAAGGAGCATATATATATATATATATATATATATATATATATATAAGACGATTAATTATATACATTATAGATACATTATATATATATATATATATATATATATATATATATATATATATATATCGTGTGTCCGTAAATGTCTGTACCCAAATTATGTTGGCACGCGTGGGTGAAACCAAACTTTAGTTGGCAACAAACGCTCCATGTCGCTTTTTGATTGACATTTCAGCCAGAATTTGATTTTCAGGCCAATGAATTTCTTTGAAATTATGTTGGCAATAATTAATTAATCCGTTGAAAGTTAAAATCACTATCCATGACCTTGAATGGGTACAATCATTTACGGACACACAGTATATATATATATATATATATATATATATATATATATATATATATATATGATGTTCTTTAGTATAAATTTTGAGTACCCTGTTTTAGACGCCAACCTCGTTTTGGCAACAGGTCCCGTATTTGTCGATTTGAACCATGAATGAACTGTTCATTGGCTTTACGCGTCAGTGCGTTACCAATTATACCACCTGAATTAATGGCACCTTTGTTATGCGGAGGATACTTAGGCTAAAAATTTAATCAACAGTGTCAAGTTACCCATAGATAAGGGAACGTTGCATGGGAACATTGGCGATCAGGGCATGGCTGACGGACCATTGCTACAGAAATATTATAGGAGCCTGATGGATTTCTGTAATCACTATTTAGGAATTCAGGTGTATATTAACAATATATTTTATGTAGCGTTTTTCCACTGCTCTCTGCCATGTATCAGTTTCGATATCAGAAAGTTACTACTTTTCCAATAGCTTCCCTCTGATTCATGTCGTCTTACAGTTTAATATATAGAATTCAATTTGTTACGATGAAAAATGAGCTATTCGATGTTCACAAGAGAATATGATGCTGATAAATTCAACAATACATTTACATAACACTGTAAAAAAAGTGTCATACAATTAATCTCGAGAGATAGTCACTATATTCGACGGCAATTTCTAGAGCGCTTTAATATAATACGAGAAGTAGCAGATTCGTGTTTGGATGGACTTTGATTGCTCATTTACATCGTCTGAGTACACGTGTTTCGAGAAATTACCTAAATAATAAGTTTCAAATTCTAACATTTATCAACCGAACGAAAAATTTCTTATTAATTTAATGGGCGAAACACGAAAAAGGAAAGGAAAAACGCGTGCCATATAATAACAGGGCAGCTTTGAAACCATACGCAATTTTTCTTTCGAGTCTTTATTGGCATGTTAATTAATATTATATATTATTAAAATTTGGGTTCAGAAGTGGATGTTATTTTTTAATTGACTAGTTGTATCGGAAGCCAGGTAAAAAAAATGTAACACTGTCAGCAGTTCCATTGTTTATCAATGCCTAAAGTCCATTTATAAATCTGATCGAAGAACTGTTTTCTATCGGGAAAATGGAATTAGACGAGCACAACATTCATTAATTCTGGATATATTTATGTTATTCGGAAGACTCACTTATGATGACTTTAAAATAAGGTGCTTATTTATTTATTCTTCCTTAACAAGCAGAAAAACATTTTGATATCTTTTGAAACATATTCGGCAGATTGGAAATCATATGCCACAATATTGAGGAACAGATGCAAAATTTCTCGTAAGGTAAAACATAATAGCTATTATGTTTTACCTTACAAGAAATTTTCCTAGGATATTAAAAAGAAATTTGAAAACTCTCATAAAAACCAACAAAACGTATTTTCTAGATTATTCAACAGTTTGTTTTGATTTTAAACCTTTACGTTAAATATTGGAAATAAGCACATTCTCTTTTAACGAATCTTTTAACATATAGGTAATAATAAGAGTTTTAAGGTTTTACAAATATAGATGCTATTAAGTGATCATATTATTTATATTATTGGCGTTATATAGTATAGTCATCAAACCCTGAAGTATTCCAGATTTAACAAAGCCCCAAATGGATACTAAAATAGTAGGAAGAATTTTATTCATCGTTTTCATTACAATTGTGGCACATTTTTGTTCCATTTTTTAAACACTATTTTAGTGAATGTATTGTACTGCTTGACAAATTTCTTTGTAATATATTTCGGTAGAAGCTCCTAGGCCTGTTTTAATTAAATTTTCGTTTTATTGGTTCCTTTGGGTTATATACATGACATGAGCTACCGGCCTTTAATACTCATCAATTTTTCTAGAATCCTTCGTCCACTTTACCTGTATCTGATTCTGATTTAAATAATTATTTATTTAATCCGGTTAACAACTCTCAAATCGCGTTTTTAATTACTGACGTATTATCGCAGGCCATCATTTTTGTACACAGATTTATTTACATCTATATAAGGTACGTATATTCTTTCTCTCACAGCTAGTGACATAGCACTTTGTTCTCATTTTACCCAAATTTTTCTGAGGGTAGAGACAAGATTGTCCGAAACATATTTACCCTGTATTTTTGAATAAAAAGGACCATTAGCAGAGACCTACAGTGACTTTGGGTAGCATCTCCCTGGGGTTTTTTCGTAATAATTTTCACTCTTGATGAGTATGGTTCATGGTTATGAAATGAAAAACAGTGTTAAATTAATTTCAATTAACATAGACTGTTTACCAAACGTGACAGCTTTGTAACGAAACACATTCATTGTTTTAATTCAATGTATATTTTGTGTCTATTTTTCTCGGAAAACGTTTTTACTGTACAATGAATAAGTAACTTCCCAGCCACTTTGCTAATTTAATCACGTTCAACCTGCAGGTTGAACTCTAGGTATACACTTATAAATATGTTGGTCGGTGTCTCCTTTGCATGTGGCCTCTAAAAAGAAATCTTGTAACATTTTAACACATCTTCAGCATTCCTCTAAGAGTCTAAGAAATTCTAAAGTGATACGTACTAAATCGTTTACAGCAATTTTATCGTAACTTTCTCGTAGGTATTCGTAAATTTTTTTCGATCGTAGCAGTTCCTGAAAAAATATAGGTTTCATATAAAGTAGAGTAACTTCCATTTGTTCTGTTTATAAACTCCCCATAGTGTCCGCAATGTTCAACGGATGGAAATCGAATATTCCAGACTTAAAAATGTTTGCTCCTCTAAATTCGCGTTTCATGTCCGCAAGAAGTGTTTGCGCGAAAGCAAACAGGATTATGTAAAAGAGCACACGACGTATGTATGCGTATGTTTATATTCTTAGAGCTCTCGACCACGGTCCTGCCGAACGGGGAACTGGAAATGGGTAATAGAACATTTAACTTGAAGTGGATAACTGGATTAGTTTGCGAGAGTGGGAAATAGGTTTTCGGTTAGCTTGTGTTTTATGAGTAGACGAATAGGCTTTTCGTTTAAAAATGTAGAGGTGTTCAATTAATAACGCCTATGAGTCGCTACCTTCAGGTGTAAATATTTATCATGCCATCTGGTTCAACCTCAAGCGACCTAATGGCCGGTTTCTGCAAAATCAATTAACGAACTGATGAATTATTGAAGTGTTGAATAGTTAAAATAGACTTCTCAGATCTCGAATTAAAGTTAACCAGTCCATAAATTATCAATTAATTAACACGACACGTTGGACCCCTTAAATAATTATATCAGACTTGTTATGGTATCTGTAAAAATAAATATTCCTTTGTTTAATCTGAGCAAAGGCTACACACTAAAAGCAGTAACTAATGAAATAGAAATATGTTAAAAAGACAAAGGTGGATGAAAATCTAACCCAAACAAAAAAATAATAGAAAATTTATGAAAGGGAGACATGGTATTCCTCGAGCGCATTGGGTTGTTTTAAGAATATTTTGTTTTTTCGTTGTTTTCGGAAAGCCAATAAAAAAATTTTAGTATATGAAAATTTAAGTATTACATTGCCTTTCATTATTGTATAACGCGAAATGTAAACAGCAGCGCGAGACGTGTTTACTCTTATCGGACCTCGGCGGCCACTCCAAACGCTCCGTAATTGGGCCATAAAGGGAGAATGATTTATTACGTTCCCGACCTCTCTAGAACAAACATTATTAGAAAAGAATACGCCAGAATGTTCCCGATTACAATTGAGATATGTGCTTGCGGTCGGAGAGGAGAGATTAGACGTGAAGCCGCGAGTAAATAAATAAGGCGAAAAACGGACCAGTGAAATAAATTACATTTAAGAGTGATATAAATTAATTAGTTTGGAAATAATTAAGTGTGTTATATAAATTAGTTCAGTAACAGTCTAAGATAAATTAAATAGTGAGTAGTGTATAATTAGGACAGTGTAAATAAATTAGAAAATAAACGTTACAATCGTTTTAAAATAAAAATAAATGTTCTTGTCTTTCGTTCCATATTAGATTTATTTTCAGTACAAGATTGAGGACAAATATTCGGTGTTACTTCCAGAGGCATTTTATTGCATCAATTGGGTATTTGCCATATATTTTAAATTAAACGAAATGTATCTAAATTCATAGGGACGAACCCTCAGACAAATTTTATAATCTTAAAAAATCGTGTAATAGACCCAGTACCAAGTATTTCAGGGTATAAAAAGCAGTAAATGTGCGATAAATTAAAGGACCAGCGAAACGGCCGCTCATTGGTCGTGACGTCACTTCACGTGTAAACACGGGTCCGATCTGCAGTCCATAAATAGATTTTTCGAAACCTAACCTAGGTAATCTGTGTTTTCGAGTATTTTGGATTTTCTTGGTGTTTCCGCTGGACTGTAGGAGTTAAATTGCGACCAAATCTAGTAATTTGTATTATTCGCGTCGTAAAATAGTGTTTTTGATTAGTTATTTATTAGTTATGGATATGTTTATGGTAATGGATTACATAAAAAGGAGGAATGTTTTAATTCAGCTGAAATCAAAGGTTTAAAAGCAGCAATGTAAGTATATATGTGCAAAATACGTATTCAGTAAAAGACAATGTGACATAAGAACAGTTCACAACAAAGCCAAATCTATATCATGCTGGTTGGCGTTTAAGATTATAATTATTGTTGCTAACAATAAAAATTAACACAGCTATTGATAGTAGTTTCTGCTACTAAAATGCTACTAAACGTTCTCTCTTCATAGGCAAAGAACGTGGGAGAACGTTAGTCCCAGTTCTTTTCCAAGCTCGTTGGCACTCAAAAATATGTGGAACTACGTCTCGTTTCATTATTATTTTTCCACCCATCAGTTTAAAAAGTACATAATTTTCCATGTCTTCTTCCAACTAAATAAAAAAAAAATATTACTTTTGTATAAGATAACAAAACATAACCTTACTTTTAACTTACTTTAAACTGGTCTTCAGAACAGAAAAATTCACTTTTGGATTTGGGCATATCACGTCTTCCTGCTGAAAACCACAGTTTCTTACGCCCATAATCTCGAGGTACACGAACATATATTTTGTTTGGTGTACTTACAGATGTGCTTGTATAACAGGGTACAAAACAGCACTTGTTGTGAGATCCGTACATAGCCATTTATTTACCTTGTAGTCCTTCAAAAACTTAAAAAGGCTGTCCTAAACTGCTTTTATGCAAGCTTTTGTTTGTAGCCACGCAAATAAAAGCACAGATTACCCCAGGTTAAATAAATTACAATAGGACTGAAATAGGTTAAAACAATGTTTACACCACATGTGACGTCAGAGGGCTATAACCTTCAGAAAGCTAGTTTTGGCGCCAATTCCTAGCGTTTGAATTTCAAATGACTTTTTTGCTTGAATGTGTTTGATTTATTTATTTTTAATATTAACCTAAGATTTATAGGCATATAATCTCTCATTTAGCCAATTTTCAAAAAATGTGAAAATACCCATTTCTATGTAAAGCACCACTTTTATATAATTTATCTAATGTAAAAAAACTTTTGAAAGTGAATACCACCAGCTAGGATGCATGAATCCAATCTTACCCTTTTGCTTTTTTAATAGATCAGATTAATAACCAAGGTCGCGTCATATTGCATTGCACCCACACATTATTAGATTCTTCAAATCTTCCACATCATTTATTGGAATGGTGTTAACTAATGTCTTGAGATGGCTCCATACGAAACAATTCAGGGGGTCTAAGTCCGGTGACCGAGCAGGTCAACACTTAGATCCTTCAAGTGTTGACTCCTATACTCCTTCACTCCTATAAGTTGCTATGAAAATCGCATTTGCAAGAACAAAACACTAAAATCAGTCATCATTCTTAAAGCCACTCGCGTCCACTGCTGAACATAGGCCTCCCTCATCAACCCCAACTCTCCTCTATCTTGAGCCCTCGACATCAAGTTGCCAGCTACTCTCTTTAAATTGTCGGTTCATCTAGTCGGTGGACGCCCACGACTTCTCCTGGTTGTTCTGGGCCTCCATTCTAATATTCGTTTTACTCACAGACCATTAATATAACTAGACCCGGTGTTCCCATTAGAAACTGATCTTTGTTTACATGCCAACATAGCCGATAGGCGCGGTGTAAAGGGGGAAGAAAATATGGCCGCCTTTGACGAATTTTGACAGCGTACAAAGTAGCTATCCATAGGCGTATCAATAATAAGGGACAAAAAGGAAACAAAATTAAGAAAATAATTTATTTATTATTTAGATCAACGGGCAATGAAGCCCTTTACATGCTAGGTAACAAAGGTGCGAAATAAGTGACAAATGATAAAGAAGGACATAGATTATCAAAATCATCATGACAGTAATAATGCATACAATAAGTATAGTCTAAGACCCATCTGTCAGAAATTTGCTTTAGATTGGCATAAGAGGTAACCGCAATGTTTTTACATGAATACCTCGGGAATAACGTCTAGAATAAGGATTGACTTATCCTCCAAAGCGCATCGGTCGGGAACATTTTTAAAAATTCAACAATTTAAAAAGAAATTAAAAAACGCGTTTTTTCCCGAATTGTTTTGCTTCTAACTTTTTAACTATTGAATTTAGAAGAAAGTTGAAGAGAGGAAAAAGTTGCAGAATCTATTTTTACATAAAATGACATAGGTTATAAATTCAAAAATTTATTAGCGAGTTTGCCAAATAGTAACAAACAACAAAAAATCGGCCCAAAAAAGTGTTTTTTTAACTTATTATTTTAGGCACTTTAAAATGTAGTTAGGACTTCCATATCACAAGTACAAAATCCTCAAGTTATAATAAAAGAATCGAGTAAATTTCGTTTCGATCGGATTATTATAGTTTGCACAATAATTTTGCAATTCAGAAAAATCGGAAGATATTGAAAATTTTCAAAATTGTTTAATTTTTTTTCCACTATTCGATTTTAATAAAACTAGCGGTCATATATAAGAGGGAAGAAGCTTTCATGTACTTTTGTCAGAATTAAAAAATATTTATTAGAACGGATACAGTCATTGTTTAAAGTTGGTGTCGTTTTTTTTGCTTATAAACAAATAGATTATTTCGGCGAATTTTTTGTTAAATGAAATTCTGAAAACATAGCAGGAAAGTACTCGGAAAGACGCTTCTTTTTATTCATAATAAGTTGCTATTTTGCTCCTTAGCTTCTGAGAAATAACTCCTCAAAGTTGTTTAGTGTTTAATAAAATGGTTAATAATGGTTAATAAAATTACTATTTTTTCTCATATCTTAAGAAATAATTGTTTCTCACAGTAACCTGTATAATATTTTTGTTGAAATTTACATTGAAAAGATTGAAATTTAAATTCAAAAAATGTCTCGCTTCGAATTTTGACAAATTCCTAAATTTGACATTTCTATTAAACACAGTTACAGGGTAGAAATTAATTACCTTGTAGTACTTTTAGGTTCAAAAACTTGATGCATCGGCAATGAAACAGCATCTCTCTTTAAATATCTAGCATTGTCGGTTGCACCTATTTTAGACACAAAATCATCTTTACTGAAATGTTTTGAGCAAATATAGGACGATTTTGTTATGTTATCATTTTCGCTAAGTCCCAAAACAGAAATCCAAATATTTCTTTTAATCGGATCTACTGGAAACCTAAAATAATAACACTGATAGAACGCCACTGAGATGATACATAACCTCAAAAAATTTCATTAATAAATCTCCTTATTTACCTATGAAAAGACAATCCCGAGGCTTTCCCTGCATCGCTATAAACGTTGCATATCTTGCATCTATTAACCATTGTTAAATGTTTCCTATTTTTATCAAAATTACTCCCGGTAAGTTTTGGTTTGGTTAGGTTAGCGTGTGACAGACTATGACGCGATGTTGCCACGTTGCCTCTCATAACGAAAGTCTATGGGCCGTATTTATAATTCAAACTCAAGATCGACTTCGGTAAGAACGTCTCAAGCATAAGCTCTTGCTTATACTTTGTTTTGTTTTAGTCATATGTTCAGCTAACCTCGAGTGAGACTGTCACAAGTGGTTTGTTTCTGTAGTTAATCTCAACTCCTGTCAAATTTTTAAAGATATTTGTCATTACGCTCATTACAAAAAAATCTTCCACTACGTTCCAGGAGGTCTGGTTTACAAATTAAACTTGGTAAGATTTTGTTTTGACAGGAGTGAAATTTTCATGTCAATGTCATTTACTTATAGTATAAGCAAGACTCAAGTCCGGGTACGAGGTGACTCAAACTTATCCCAGGCTTGAGTTCAACTTGAGTCAGACTCAACTTGAGACAAACTCAAGTGGCGACTATAAATACGGCCCTATATTATTTTAGATTTACGTACAGCTGACCAACCGCAGGCGAAGTATAGGCTGGATGTATAAGCAAATCGTAAGCGAGAATTCTTCATTTGCATTCATGCAATAGCGCAAAAAAACGCTTAGAATGTGCTAAGATCTTGTCAATACATTATTTTGTAAACAAACGGGTCTAGTTATATTAATGGTCTGTGGTTTTACTTAATTTCATTTAAAAAAAATTCATTTTTTGAGGAATTATGAGAAAATTTTCAACGGCAGCCTGACTTCGCGCAGCGTGAAAAATGTAATAAGTAACACGGCCTCGGCCCGTACATACTTTTGCATCGAATGTAAACATGTCTTTCCATTCCTCGTGACTTAAATAACTATTTTTGTACTCGGAAAACCCACTACGCCAGTAAGGCATACATTAATAATTTTAAACATATTGATATCATTTTTATCTAAAAACGTTTATCGCATTACGCATCTTCGGTACAAAACCGCCTTCCAAAAAGCATCAAAGGACACAATACTCATGAAATACTTAGGGAAACTCCCCGTTTACTAAGTTTACTAAACATTTTGGAAAGAAAATTGTTAAAGGGACATTTTAGTTTTCCATCATCGACAAATAGGACAGACATTTATAACGGTACCTAGGAATGTAATTCCTTTTAAAACAATAATAAATAAGTGGTGTTTTATGATTTATTTGTAAAACGTGGATATTACATTTATATCAGAAGATAGGAATGATTTCTGCTACATAAACGTTAAAGTGTGAGGGAATTGAATTTGAACTTTCTAGCCCCATACGGTGCCGGTGTTTTTCTGGAGCTCCGAATTGAAACAGAGTATTCCTTATTTAAGAGGTTTTTCGCGCAATCTCGCTAATCGGATTTCCTCTTCTTTCGCGCCGGCTGCATCAGCGGGTGTCTTTACTCGGCCACCCTTCTCATATATCGGTCATAAATATGAAACAAGCCGCAATCCATAAATTCTCCATATTCCCTCTCTAGTGGAACACCAGAGGGTTCTTCACGGATTGTTGGATAAGCAATCAATCAAATGCCCCGGAGCGTTCCAGAGGACTCCGGTCCGCGTTTCCCCGAGAAGAAGGGGGAAAAGAACCTAAGAATTGGGTTTGATGAAAAATCACGATTGAGACGTTGAGAGTTGATTGATTCTGTTTATTTTCACGTGTGAAGCGTTTTTTTTTTGTAATTGATTTCGCCCCCCTGGCGTCCGAAACGGAGATGGTTGACGTTACCTTTGGACCTTGTTAACTTTTATTTATCCGAATAAAGTGCAAAGAAAATTCATAACAATTTCCATGTTTGTGCTTGTGTAAACTCCGGATTTGATTCATTGAAAATAACGACGGCTCGATTAATAAGGGGAAATCTGAATTTTGGATAATTGCGGGTTAATCGATATTCTCCGCTGAAGTCCAATTTAGGAGTTGTTAAATGTAAATGTACGGGTTCACATATAGAAGCTTTCGCCAAATATAGTTTATATTGTAATTAATTTTTCGTCTTTTCAGAACACGAAGCCTTATTTATTTTTTGCTTTATGAAGTACACATCCTCAATTATTTATTGCCAAATCTGTGATATTTTTTAGTGAAAACATTTATTCGCGAGCTTGAGAAAAATACACGTTATTAGGTGGGGTAAAATCTTTAAAGTGACGCCAGCATCAAATCTGTTACGCTGTGATTCATCGAATATCCAAATGCGTGCTATAAGTCTATACAATAGACCGTTTCATATTGCTATTTTTCTGATAGAGAGAGAGAGAGAGAGAGAGCGGGGGGGGAAGCATACAGGGTGGCCCCTCTCCGCCAGCATATTCTTTCCAACAGAAAAGAGAGAGACATATATTATAAATATATATAGAAAAAGAGGAACAAATGAGAGTGAACATGATATACGATAGTCGAACACGTGGAGTACAGAATTAAATTTAATGATAGAAATTTCGACTCCACAAAATATGGGACAACAATTGCTACCGTGTTTACAAGATAGGTACTTAGATAAGTTTCATTCAAATGTATTCATTTCTTATTTCAGTTACCGTAAACCGATTGTATCATTTTTAGAATATGATGTTATTAATAATAAAAACTATAAAAGTCTGCGTCGGACCAGACGGTGGAAGTGAAACTTCTTTGGCCATATGCACACACACACGCGCGCGCGCGTGCACTCACCGACAGAGAGGATATATAAATGAAATATCAAAGATAATTTTTTTTTGCTGCCGCAACCTTGCACCGGTCCGCTCGAGTCTGCCGACAGTCTCAGCTCAGGACATCGCCCACCTGCTGGCAGTTGTAACATCAAACGCTTTCGATTGCCCTGCTCCGGGAAGTGCTACAGACGCCATAAGCACTCGCTCGTAGCTCTGCCGGCAATCCAGCAATAATGCAGGAGAGAGCATTTCGCTGGTAACGCAGACTCTCCCGCCAGCCTCGCCTGGTAGTAGGTGCTCATTGTCTCGTTGGCCAACTTTTCCCATCTCATCATCTCCGTCCGTTCCTCCGTTCCTTATAAGGAACGACGTCACTAACATGGCTCGCCACTTTGCCCATGGTCGATCATAGTTGTCGAGATGCTGATGCCAGAATTTCGCCGTCCCTGCTAACCGCGCCGGCAACAAAGTTCTCATCTCTAAATCTGTCCAGTCGTGGATCGCCCCCAAGTTGATCAATCTTGGAGAGCCATCGCGGTGTCCACACTGCTCTCCGGGCTGCTGGGGTCGATAACTTCCACCATCTTCATCGCCAAAGACGGTCGAAGTCGAGAACTCGCCTGCTCCACTCCGAATTCCTCGCTGCGGCTCGATCCGACCGTTGCTGTCTGCCCCGACACGTTCAGAGCAACAATGGTCGCTTGTTGCTTCGCCGCTTCCAATATCTATTGCTGGAGTCCTCCCACGACTGCCTTCACGATGGTCTCCAAAGATTCGCGCGTACGCCGTCTCGAGTCCGTTCGTCTTGTGTTCGAGAATTACGACCCATTCGCCGCGGAACCAGTCTCCGTGCGTCGTGGGCTTTCATCTCTTCCGATGTCTCCATGTTCTCATCTGAGGTGAGGTGAGGCACGACGCGTCCTCACTTTTCTCTATGTCCATGTCACGTAATTAAACAATACAGCTCACCGTTTTTTCGCCGCTCGAAGTTATTGTTTCTCGCCGTTTGAGGTTAGGTTAGGTGTCAGCTGTCCGAAAGTCTAGACGCTCTCCGGTGTTGCCATGTTGACCTCTTTGGTAGCACATGTAAACGATTTGGCGATCGGCTCGGTTCGCGGGCGCGATGGAAGAGGTACACTTTATGCGCATTCTGGCAACACGGCTTTGTCCTCGAATTACTTATCACGCGTGACGCGGTTTTTCGACCAACACCCCATCCCAATGTATACAACGTGCGCAAAGAAGTTTCACTTCAAAAATAGATAATACTGATAGTAGTATTAATAATCTGTGTAATTTCTTTACTTACCTACCTCTTCCTATTTAAAAGTCTTTCTTGTTATAATAGTTATAAGAAAAATGTCTGTATATGGTTTAAACATTTATAATGTTGAAAAATTATTTAGATTTATATTCTATGATTATTTTATATAAGTTTAAAAATGATATAAAAACACAAAAAATCAATATGAAGGGAAACAGTCACATAACTATAATTAATTTTAAATGTATTTAGAAATTCAGCGAAATTTCATATTTTCCTAAAGTTTAAAAATATTTTTTTTGTTCGTACGCTATTTTGCATATTTAAAACATGCTTTGGCGTGCGTAAATCGGGCTTTTTCGCACGCGCGTGTTTTAAAGTCGCCATGGAAACGTATCAACAACGGCCATATCAACCAATAACAGAGCGTTTTTGGCCGTAGCCAGACAAGCCGATTGGTTGCACGACGTGCGACGGGCCGTCACGAAGCGTCCCGAGTGTCATTCAAATTAATCATATTGGGTATGCATTTGGTTTTGATATAAAAAATGGTACCAATAAAAAAAATCGCGTAAAGTATTCGTGGATAACTGCTCTTTTAAGCACTTGCTCTATTTCGAGCACTCCGGCTACGCCGTCGTGCTCAAAAACTCGCGCGTGTTTGAAAGAGCTCAATATCCACTCATACTTTAATATACTATTCTAGGCATGCGTATAAAAGTTTTCACTTCTGTCGTCACTCCCCCGAGTGCAACAATTTCTTTTCTTTTAACCAGCTCTTGCTGAAGTTAATGCATTTGACTTATATTGAGTGTTCTTTCATCAATTAAATGGTGTTAAGTAATTTGCCAATTTGATGCATACTTTGCATGCGCAAAGCGGTTATTTAAGGGATATTTAAGGTGGTAGTCATCCCATCCCTTTCCAAATCCATATGTCATTAAATGTTTCTTATTATTTCTTTCGCTTTTGGAGCCTATTTTTATCCCCAAGACAATAAGATGCCTTTACTTCTAGTGCAAGCATCCTAAATTTTCTTAGACCAACAACCTCTAAAAAAAATTTTGAGACCCTTATGGGTAGTAGGTACTAAACTATAAGAGTGCTATAAATATAAATATAACACCTAGCTCACATGGCACTATTTATTCATTTTTAAGTTTAGGTGTGAAAAAAAATTATTTTTAGATTATGGTTTGAAGGTATTTTGCAAACAAAATTCTGTATGATAGAGAAATTGTTAATATTTATAAAACGATCCTGGACGTAAAAATTAGATGAGTTATTTAATGAGAAATCCATGAAAATATAAGTAAAAATCCTGTTTTTAATTGCTTAATGAATAATGTTCAATGGATTGGGAAAACGGAACATTAATAAACAGCCATCGATATGTGTAGGGAATTTCATAGAGTTTCGACTGTTGCTTTATGACATATTTTAATTATTTATCCCATAGAGCTTACTTTTAAGGTCTAATTCTTCGTCATTCAGCCAAATTTCGATTTTCTTCTCTCAAAACCCAATTGAATAACCAGGGCAATAGAAAATCTAAATTATTTCTGATTTCATATTCGGATATCGTAATTTTGGTCAACTTTATCAATATTTGTTTTTTTCAAAATATCCATTGGAAGTTAGCATAGCATAATGTTTAAATATCGATTAATCATTTAATGAATCATACAGCTTCGTATTTCCAAAGGACTATAGTTTCATGCGAATATACTCGAAAGTAGAATAGTTGAATAGTTGAAAGTAGAATGTGGAAATAATACTATGCACGTACTACAATAATAGTACGTGCAGAATATGAGTTGCGGGTGCTTTAGAGCAAAAGTGAATTAGAGTCGTTTTACTCGCATTAGATTTTACATTTTTTACATTTGTAATACACTTGTGTTTATGAATTTATTCACTCACACTACTTATTTATTCATCTAACATACAAGTATATTATAATCATCATTAATTTCTTCATTGTGTAATGTACTACTTTACCAGGTTCTGTAACTAGATTAGGTACTTGTATTTATTGAGTGTTCTTAGATATTACCAAATATGATATTTTTACCTAATAACACCAAATTACACGTATATTTAATTAGAAAATTGAAAAAACTCATAAATCGCATGAAATCAATATCTTTATTAAAGAGCGAATAACACGTAAAAATTTGAAATATTTGCGACGAGTCAAAGTTGAGAAATTAAACAACACTCTAATGTTGTTGTTGAAATGTTGAATCCACCTTAATAAATATCTCGACGAGCTACCACAAATTAAAAAAAAATGCAATACGATTGGATAATTAGGAGCTAACATAATGAAAATTATGAAGCGGCCTCTGCGCCAGAAACAGTTGCACCTGCAAGCTCCTGTAGCTCCTGTCCATGCATTTACCTTTATTACAATGGCATGAGACCTAGATGTTACTTTGGGAGAATGTTCTCGGGGAGCTGAGATGATCTCAGGAATGTTCTTGATAATCCCCAAATAATAAAAACAAATTGTTGAGATATTTCAAACTGCCGACGTTTCGTTCATCATTATGAATATATTCATGGCTATGTTATCAAGATAGAAAATTTGACATCAGTTGTTTTTATTATTTGGGAATTATCAAGTACATTCCTGATTAGATGTTACTTTCATACCTATAACACTTCTATAGGTTAGTACTTCTCATAGGGTTTACAGAATTGTCCATAGGCTGTAGTAGTATAAAGCAGCAATTTTTTTACAGAATGCCTACACTACTCCATGTGTTCCTTCTTCTGCAGTAGGCAAATTGAAGGAGGATTGTCCATAGCGACGACCACTCAGTAGGCTAAAAATCATATCTTTGGCCGCTCATATCTATACGAGCGAGCCATTTTGATGCAACTAATTTCCTTTTTGCTGTATAAATTTCCGTAATTTCGGTGGTCTATCATAGATTGAAAACGAAGTAGTAAAAGTGAAGGGGCCACAAGAGTCTACTGTAGGTCACAATATAATTGTTAGTCGTTATTGTATCGTTTATTGGAACATGTGTTTCTGTAATTTCCGATAAGTTTAGGTAATATAGTTAAAAGTTAAGGTACTATACATTATAATGGCTTAAAGTTTTAAAGATTTGTTGACGACAGTAGTTTTGTAAAGTCCTTTCAGGAAAATACTCGGTATATTAGGTGAATATGTAAAAATACTTAATAACTGCTTCGATAGCGAATTTCAATAAAGGAAATATGTTTTCAATTATTATTTTTTCTAATATTACTAATTTAGGCAAAATATACTTTCTCTTGCGTTTCATGATTTTTCTGTACATTCATTTATGAAGATCAGTATCGAATAGATACTACTTAAACGTCAATAAAATCCAACCCAATTAAATATTTTGTCAAATACACGCATCGAACTAAATTATAAATAGTTTCAATTGAGGACTGTATGTTTCTTATAGATTTTACCGGTATATGAGACACTTCAATTGTAAGAATTTATGAAATCCATGTTAAACTAATGTCTTTCGCAATAATTCACACCGGTAGATTTTTCTTATGTCGTTCAGCTAATAGCTGTGACCAATAAAAGAAAATCTCAAATAAGAAATAAATTGCTTTCATCGATATCCTTCGGCTATAACTTACCTTCTACGGCATCTTATCAACGCCAACAATTTTACGGTTCGTCTCGACTTTAAGGCTTAATAGGGCGGCTTTAACGTCTTCAAAGATAAAGTAGATGATCAACTCAATATTATCCCCGTCATCGGAAGTTAGTATTATAAACATATCCGACGCGGGTTTTATCAGATGGAAGAAAACTTCCCCCGCAACTTTCGCTCAGGATGAGAGACTGCAGCCTATCGGGGAGGTGTTGATGTGAAAAGTTGGGATTAGCTCTAAAAAGGGGTGTCAGAAAGTGTGCGGTACGGTGATTAAAAACGGTTGGAATCCCAAAAAGTTTTATTTAAATTCGCCGGGGGAATTTAATTATCTCCGCATTTCGTAATTTTCCTTTACGTTTCGTTGATTAACGTCCAGATAAATAAAGTTTGACCTAAATATCTGACGGTCCGTCGACCAATTAAGAGATTTTAGTTTATAGCCTGGGCACCAATTAACCGATGTTAATAAAGAAAGGATTTTTCGAGGAGAAAGAGAGAGAGTACGTGTATTTGAATTTAATTTGCTAATTTTTGAGTTGCTCGATATTTAAATTAGCGTATGTGACTACTGATTGTATCTTGTTCTATTATGCAGTTTGAATCTTCAAACTAGTAATTTAATGCATAAATTTGCAATTGCGGGGTGGAATCAGAACATTAATCCTACCATATAAAATGAAGCTGAAATTATGTTGAAACATTTTTGATATGATAGATCTTCGGCGTACATCGCGTCGTTTGACAAATTTCATCGCTGAGCGAGCGACACGAACTCTGCTATAAATTAAGAAGTTTCTTCCATCTGATAAAATAACGGGGGCTCCGGCTATTTATACTACCGACTCTCCATTCCGGTGCTGATATATTGTTATTCGAGTCGATAACAGAGTTATTATTCACTGTATTAGCACTAGTAAATCATCCCCTGGAGCCGAAAGTGACCGGAGGGCGATTTTGGGAGGAATATTAAGCGTGTAAGGGAAGATTCATTGAGATGCTGCACGCCATCCTGAGTTGAAAGATGAGCCGGTGATTTTCTACGGTCAAAAGAACGTGGGTGCGATCGCGGAATATCCAAACGTTACCCTTAAATAATCGAGGACGGATTCATTATAAAAAAATCACATATTCTGAAAACTGACGGAAGGCAGGTGGCATGATATGTTATAACTCCAAGATATTTCTGGATCTGTTAGTTAGACAATATTTAACCTACATCTATGTTTATCACATATATGTAGACTAGACGTAAAGTATAATAGTTAGGAGTTACGAGCGATATGTTTAAACGCGTGCGCGGCGCAGCCGCTAGCGCGTTAATATCGCGTGTTAAACGTTCACCTGCGAGTGTATTACAACGTTTTATTCAATTTTGCCATATATAAACTGACGTTTAGCCAAGTAAAGCCGGATTCTCATGGTGCGAAATGCGAATGCGAATTCACTAAACTATTGGTGTCTATGTCCTGATTGGCGAATAAATCACTTTATGCACCAATCAGGACATAGACACCAATAGTTTAGTGAATTCGCTTTCGCATTTCGCACCGTGAGAATCTGGCTTAAGTCCAATTTTGAAGAGAAAATTTGACAAGATGACAACTTCAATGCCACAACCTTGACAACGACGAAAACAATTTTAAACATATAAAACGTCACTTTATACGACAAAATTGAATAGGCCGCGGATTAAAACATTTTAATCCGCTGCCTAAGTAAACAAAATAAACAATGACTTTATAGGTTCGATTTGACGTCAATAAACGTCAGTTTATATGGCAAAATTGAATAAACATATTTAATATACCGGGTGATCAAGAATGACTGTTTGAGTTGGCAATCCTACCTGGAGGATTTTTTTTGCCTAAGGGTTTGCAACGCTACAAATATGTTTATTTGACAAAAATTTGACATAACAATCAGCGATAAGATTGTAGGTTATGTGAATAAAAATTAACGCTTAAAAAATGAAGCTCGTAATACAGAACAATGATTTAATTAAATAGCTAAAGGTAATGCTCAAAATGCTCCCCATTTTGGTCCAGACACAAATTTACTCTTCTGTTTAGGCTTTCGAAGATATTCACAAGCATATTGGGGGTAATGTTTGCCACTTCTTGAACTATTGCCTCTCGCAGCTCTTCTTCAGTATGAAATATGTTCCTAAAGACATTGTCCTTCAAGAGCCCAAATAACGAAAAATCTAATGGAGTGAGATCTTGACCTGCTTGGCCAAATGCCCTGACTAATTACTCTGTCGCCAAAATTCTCTCTTAAATATCCCATAGTAGCACGAGCTGTAGGTATGTGCCCTTGCAGATTCTTGTTGGAAATATCCAATTTGACGCTCTTCGTCTGTTAATTGGTTTATAAAAGGCCTCAAAAGGAGTTGGATATATCTCTCCGAATTGACAGTAAAATTAAAGAATATCGCCCATACACCCGCGTCCTTGAGACTGCCAACCAAACACCAACTTTAACCGGGTGCAAATGTGTCTCTCTGATAGCATAAGGATTTTCACCTGACCAAATTCTGTAAATTTGGAAGGAACATTTAAATCGTAAACATCCCTGTGATGAACGGACCTTTTCCTTTTCAAAGTCTGTTCTGATGTGATTTTGTTGATGTGATGTTGATGTGATGTTTAAAAGGTGTACATCAGTTCAGAAATAACATGGATGAAAACTAATTTCTCCTGGACATTGAAGGGAACGTATATATGTTTATGATAAATTAGTAATTGTGCTTCTGGTTGGTATATTTTGCTTTGATTAATAAATATGCAGAAAGTGTTTAGTGGGTTGACAGACAAAAGTCAAGAGTAATTATTTCTTGTGGTAAATTTACGAAATTTTGCATGAAATCACTTTAAACTATTTGAAAATTAAAAATGTATGTACAAAAAATTCTTAAAACAAAAGCCCAGACATGTAGGGCTTTTTTAATATAAGTCAAATATATTCTATTAATATGTATAAAATTTGGACAGGTTTTGTCATATAGGAGTCGTAAGCGGTTTAATACGTAAAACTTTTATTTAGACAAGTGGTTTACAAGTAATATTTCGTATCTAACTAGTGCAGAGCGTTATATTACTAAGGGCGAATTCTTCAATGGAGGTTTTTAAACAAAACCTTAAAAGTTTTGCCGAGTAAGTGGTAAGTAGTAAGAGTAAATAGCGAGCAATAAATTTTGCCTGGTCCCTGTTACGATACCTCGATAAGTTCGTGAGATACGAGTTTGTTTACCTTTGCCATTGAATTTTTATCAAAGAAAAGAGGTGAAATTGAATTTGCTTCCCACCACATTGCAGGTTTGGTCGTAAAAATTGTATTTTTAAAATTACGTTCTAGTAATCTCGTATTCGAAAGCATTCCCGTATTATCTCCCTAGCTATCTCCCCTTTAAGTGTTTTCCGTAGTTCATCCTAGTGGAAAACCGTCTCAATTTTCCCTTTGGTACGGAGGAGGAATTCAAATCTTCAGGGACACTTCTTAACGTTACTATTAGCAGTATTTCAAGCATGTTTTTACATCGAATGTTGGAGGGGCACATAATGCAGGAAGTCCTTACAAAAGCTCCAGATTCGAATTGGCTAAAGCCTCTGGTAATCACCTCTGTAGGAAGCGCTTACGTAGATTAGACTCGTTGATGTATATTTCGCAAGGGTCCGGATTATAAATTTATAGCAAGGGCCCAAACGCGCATTTCGACCGTTAACTGAGGGATTATACCGGCGAACGATATTTTTTAAGGTAATCAAGTATAATAGCATCCGAAGAAAGTTTTTAAAGATTTATGGAAATTACCTCTCCTCCCTACGATATTCTTCGTTTGCTTTTATTCGTATTACAAACTGTAAAACGAAAGAGGACAGGAGCGAGTCGCTACAAACTTTAAAGATATCGACTTTCCGATGTGCTCTAGGAAATCCAATAATATTTTAGGGATTCGCTTCCATTTTACGAAGTCAGCTTTGGTTAGTTTCGGTAATCCAATTGTAACGCTAAGCGGCTTACTTGACTTATTCGAGTTGGATTAATTGAAAAATGTGCTAACTTTAAACTTATATTTTAAACGTTGATATTTAATATCAAAGAAAATCGTAGCAACCTGTTCATTAACTTCAAAACGTGTTCTGATTCAAAAAATCTGATACACAAGCAATTAACTCTCAAAATTTTTATATTGTTTATTTTTATACCGGCTTTTCGTTGCGGCTCCTATAGAATTGTTTGTCAAATGTCACCTTTTTTATTCGAAGCTTAAATAAAACATTTTCACCATATCGCCAGACGGTGATGGACACTGGTGATAGACGATGATCGACGAAACTATGCCCTTTGGTGGAACGACTCCTTTAGACCTATTAACCATATTCCGACATTTGCATACGATTCCGGAGAGGGCATCTCGATCTATGCCAGCATCAACAAGAAGTGGAGGTCATAGTAGGTGCTAGGACTGGGCCCAGACGCTCGGAATTACTTTTTCCCGGTTTCCCGGGCTTTCTGAGTATGTCTCTAAAAGGGCATACGAACATAGATTATCGACACTTTTGGTGTCATGGGCCCACGGTCTATAACGCTTTACCCCTAAACCACTACATACTCTGTTGCATTGTACGATAGTGACGCATGTTACAAATAAGGTTTCATAGAAATGTACGTATGATGTAAATAATATGAGATGTAGGACAGCGATGGTTCGAATACCTTGAGAAGTGGAGAAAGAAAAAAGTACCGAATTTCCTTTTGTAAAAATTTCTCAGCAATTTATGGTCTTCGGCCCATTAAATTGCTCTGTCGGCATCACTCTCATTATGTTGTAAATAACTGTGTTCCAAAGAATGTAATAAAACGCCGGCTCTAATTATCCAGCTCTAAAAAATTAATTTAACAAACTCCGGTCCTTCCTGAGGGCAAACGGAGCACTGAGAGCGGAAGGAATTTTTGTTGCTTGTGGTTTTTTTTTCATTAGTAAAAGTAATTATACGCGGTTTATTTACTGACTAAAAAACCCATCTAATACGAATATTACAATATGGAAACTTCTATAAAGGTTCTACATAAAAAAATCCCAATTTTTCATCAAACGCATACACAGAATTCATTACAAAACAAAAGTGACAAGTTAAATCATTTGATTTTATTTAAATGGTATTATGTATTGTTTTGTTTTTTATTGCTCTACAGTAGTAATACACGAATAATGAATTTTAAATTAAATTTTTGCATATTATGGTCGATCATACTTGTAAGGTGAACAAGTCAACATCATAAAAAATTTACACAACACTATTTTATGAAATAGCGTTTGGTTAATTAGTTGTTCGTGTCGATAACCATAATGTATATATATATATATATATATATATATATATTACATACTATACTAATATATAATGTAATAATATAATATACTACATACTATATTACATTGGGGTGGAATTAGGGAAGGTTTAAAAAACTATTTATGTTTCTAATTCAAGACTTATTACACTTTACGAGTGAAACTGAATAAGAAGCTGCGTTATTTAAGCTATTGAACATTTTTCAATGTATACGTAATATATATATTGAAACTCGGAAACTTGAGGAATAGAATACTTTTATGGGAGACCTGGTACTCATATTTGGAGCAAAATATTGCGACTCGTCGTAAAACAACAAGAGGAGAGCACACTGTTCCTTTTGTAAACAGGATTTCACCCAAGAAGCGAGAGCAGTTATTATATTTTCACGATAAAAGTGAAAGTTTCTGAATGTTTTCCAAATATGATTAAAATGAATTGAGGGAAGAAAATCGACGGTATCTTTGCTGTTCCAAGCGCACGGAAATTCAATAAAAAATGGAAATGAGTCGACACTGAAAATAGGTTTTCATTTCCAAATATTTGGATACAGATTTGAATTTTAAAATACCCTCGGTAGGGGAACACTCAGTCGAATTTTGTTTAATGGGGACCATTAGGAATCGAGATAAAATTAAATTCGTCAACGTATATAAATTACAGATTTCGATGGCGTAAGAGTCTCTTTGTTAAAGTTTGCTCCAATATTAAGTGGCTATAGATAGCATTGTTATTTTGACAATATTTTTATCATATACATATTTCTTCTATAACATATAATTGTGTAGACTTCACTGATACTAAAGCATTGGTGCAGTTTCTGGGACCCGAGAAACTTTATTGATTCTCCTTCCTTAGATTTTTCGTCTAAATTCTCATCTCTTATTTTCACCTGAGCTGACTAATTTCAATGTTAATTCTTGGTGCTTTTATTATTTAAATCAATCCGTTTAGTTAACATAAAGTTAACGTTATCAAATGTCTTCTCACTATCACTAATGTTCTCAGTAATCCTTCTACGTTTTCTTGAATGCAGGATATGCACCAATATGTTTAATTAATGACCTATTAGGCTTCTCAGAAGATACTTTTACATCTATTGGGGTAGAATTTTGGAAGTGAAAACATCTTTTGGCGTGTTAAGCAGTAAATTCAACCTTTGCAGGACAACGTATCTGTGAAATATGGTTTGGTTCTTCCCCCACTTCCACTGCACAGTACGGTGTTGTGTAATCTATAACACATGTTACCGACTATTAATGGATCTTCGTAACCAACACAATAACGATAAAATTGCATCATCGCTATATCCACAGTACATTTCCAATACTATTTCCTAAAGTACTCATCAAATTAAATATTTGATATATTATACCTTTGTATCCGCGATCGTATGGGACCACAAGGTAATATGTTGCAAATTGGATGCTACAATTTGACTACCGACACTGGCCAAATAAAACCGTTAAATCTGCCATATGTACGATTAATCAAAATAGTCACTATGCTGCTCAACGCTTCAGCACCTTTCGCAGTGGCAACAGCCACTCTTGTTATCCCAGGAATCATCTAAGGCCTTCTTATTTCTCGTAACGAGGTCTATTATATTATTTCATTTTTTTTTGTACAACTAATTATCCTGTTCTCTCGAGTGATTTTTATTTACCATCCTGATTTTTAAATTAGTAGTACCTGTTATTAAAGCGAGAGTAAACGTGTATTTTTTCCAATCTTTTCTCTGTTTTCCTTTTAGAGTCACCTCCTAGCGCACCCTCTGGAAGACTTCATCCCAATGGGCGTAATAGGCCGTGAGCCCATGACACCAAAAGTGTCGATAATCTATGTTCGTATGCCCTTTTAGGGACATACTCATCGAGGAAAGTATGCCCTTTGGTGGAGCGACTCCTTTCGTCCCATTAACCATATTCCGACATTTGCATACGATTCCCGAGAGGGCATCTCGATTTATGCCAGCATCAACAAGAAGTGGAGGTCATAACAGGTGTTAAGACTGGTCACAAACGCTCGGAGTAACTTTTTTCCCGGTTTCCCGGGCTGTCTGAATATTTCCCTAAAAGAGCATACGAACATAGATTATCCACAGAGACATCGGCACTTTTGGTGTCATGGGCCCACGGTCTATAACATATGGTGAATTCGCAAAGTATCGATCCACGGGGAGAAATTCTTTACAAACGCTTCTACCTTAATTTTTTTGCTCATTTATCAATTTTGTATTGTTGTTTTTCTGTTTTGCACTCTTAGCTTTTTTGTCTGTAGAAAGTTGCCAGTGCAAGGGATGGGGAATATTTAATACTAGTGTTATTTTAAATTATTTTTTCTTTTATTCATTACATAAAATTATTGGTCCATTTCCTAGGTACACGCATAAATCCCGAACACGAAAACACCACTTGTGTTAACAACTACTTGCCATACATGAAACCTGTGGCTCCGTAGCGTGCCATTAAAACGATTAACCCCTTCTACGGCCAAGACATTATACTTCAACCTCTAAATGGCTCCTACAAAGCAGGTGCCGTTTTCCAACCAGACAAAGAGTATTCTGGAAGCACCAGATGTGTCATTCCTACCGCAGACACAATGGGACAGGACGGGCCTAGCGAAAAGTACTTCTTGTTAACATAGGAATAAACGCACATGTTTTCTGTGTTTTTACTTTCTCATCTGGGGCATTCATATAATAAGAGAAAGAATTGCAATTTTCTTTGTTTAGAGTTACCCTCTAGGACACTTAATGGACTTAATTTTAATAATTTCTATATTTCAAACCCTTAAATAAAAAAAAACATTTGTTAAAAATAAGGTTTCTATTTGTAGGTTTATATATGACTATTATTTCTCCTTTGAGTGTATCGCTAGTTGAACGAAGTGTGAAGTGGTCTCTGTAGAGAGTGGACTGTGTAGATATCTCTCGTAGCTCGAGCGTGGCTGCGGAGATGAATCTTGTCTCCAGGTTGTAAGGCTGGAGACTGAAGTCGTAGTTGGAGATCAGGGCGTGACGTGATCTCTTGAAGTTCTTGAAGTTCTTGTCGTTTGGAGAGAGGGCGTGTCGTGCTCTCCGGTGTGGACCTGAGGGCGTAACGTGCAGGTCCCGGTTGAAGTTCTTGGAGTTAAAGGTTGTAGTATCTTGAAGATCTCGTAGAACTCTCAGGGCGTAACGTGAGAGCTTGTAGGGGTGAAGTAATTCAAGACCAACAACACACGTCGTTTTGAGCATACAAAAGTATACTGGTTTATTGTCCCAAATTTCAGAGATTTTATACATCTTGTTTTTACATTGGTTAAATGAGATATTATTGTTTTATTACCTTGCACTCAGACTGACCTTCTCGAGGAGCGATCGGTATCACGTTACCTAAATGCCGTGTTATGCTTAGTTAGCTGAGTATCGAGAGTTGAACTTGACCAGTTCACGTTCTGTTGTAGTTAATAACGTGAAATGATCGCTCGTGTTATTAATTCGTGTGCGAACTTAAAACAATTCAATGATGTTATAATTATCCTCGCCCTTAATCATGACTTGTAAAATCCCTGTACCCAAAAAAATGATAAATATAAAACCGAACTATTAAAACAAAGAAACTATTCCTAAAGATTAAACAACCTATCCCAAAAATTCCCTATTAAATTGTTGTTGACTGTAAAATCCCTAAATTCTTAAATCCCTAAAGCTCTATTCGACCTTGCTATAATGTTGCAGCGTCAACACTAGTCCCATTAATTTGTTGTATCCTGATCACCAGTGAACCATTTTTATTTGGAAGTTCTTATATTTAATTGCTCTTGTGTATGCATTATCGGTTTGAAAAGTTGCGGCAACATTTCAAGTTTGCATGTGTGCGTCATCCCTTTCACTTGTTATGGATTTGAAAACTATCACATTTTTGTTCCTGTGCTTTTAGCTCAATGCGCTTCATTAATTCATCTTCTTCTAGTAACTTTAATGATTCTGTTGATGCTATTATAATTATTGTTGTTGTCAGGCACCCACATGAAGTTGATGGTGGAATCATGTTCTAAATCCTGGGCTACCAGTTATCACCCTGCGTATAATACCCATCAGGGGCTTTTGATTCTGCCCACCCAGCTTTGATTCTGGGCATTTTAGTTCCAATTCGATTCACAGTCTGGCTATGTAATCCCAACAATTTAGGCGGTTGCTTTTGTATATGGTCAAACTAGAGTTGACATAATAATAATGATTGTTTAAATATAGCAATAAATTTGAAGGCTACTGGAGGAGAAGTTGTGTCTCTGAGCTATATGTAGTTATTTATACATTAATAATTTGATGCACGTCTTTAAGGCTTTTCTTTCATTTCTCATGCATATTGTTATTATTGATAATATACGATTATATATACTATTAACTTCTTATATCCACGCTACTAATTTTTGTTATTAATAACAAGGAGATTAGCATAGGGCACCCTAAGACTTTAATACCGAGGTGTATTATGACGCATTCGTTTAAATAAAAACGGCCTTTCTCAGAGAAAAAAAAATTTACTCAACCAAAATGTCCTCTCGGCATCTCTCGGTCGTAATTAACTGCCACCAGACACAATGGCAACAAAATTCTGTCGTTAATTTTTTGGCTCGCAAAAAAATTAATTATTACAGCGAACACTTAAAGCGGAGAGAGGAGGGTTCCCTGAAACAATGGCGCGCTTAGTGACGGCCTTATAGGCATCGTTATACGAGTTTATGGAGACACTGAGGTTGTTTTTCTTCCGAGACGGAAATCTCGACGTGGTCTGACACACCAATTAAGTTCAATAGTCTTGAGCGGAAACACCTTATCGGATTCACACGATTCACGAGGTCTGAGGTTGAGACAAGATGAAGAAAAACCTTAGTTTGAAGTCTGAATTATCAGCATACGAATTATAAAATAATGATTTAACCTGCTTTATGCAAATCAATTCAAAAGAGCCGTGTGAGCTGTTTGCGTTCTTTTAAGCAAGTGAATAAAATAACATTAGTGATACATACATTACATCAGACTTTTCTAATACTAAACAATTTAAACACCACAGGTCAAATGTCAACCTAAATTTAATTCCATTTTAAGGAACTAGTACAAAGAACTGAAGTATTGAACGTACCTGTTGTCTAGTACTCACCCCTTCCGTAAATATATAATACACGTATTCTGAGGTATACAATTTAATATTTTTTATTGGAACTTCTAGGTCGATTGTATTTTATTTACGTTAAAATTAAATGTCTTTCTCTTCGGCAGATCGTTTTGATTTATTTAGCTTTGTACTGCGATAGTACTAAATCGCCACATTTTGTTGAAAATTGTTTGCATTTCTTAAGATTTCACATAAATTTTCCTATAATGAAAAATTTTCAAACTTGGAACATTTTTCACCTTCCACTATCTCGTTTAAAGGCTGGGCAAGCATCGGTTAGTGTTTTTCACCGTACAACTTTAAACTAACTCTCGTTGAACGAACTATATCCGCTTCTATGCGCATAACTAAGTTTCCTGTAAGACATGACGAGCGGATCTGCAGCTAGCAGCGTATCGAAGAACTGCTTAATGAATTCCTCTCCTTTTCGCTTCTCTCTCTCTCTCTCTCTCTCTCTCTCTCTCTCTCTCTCTCTCTCTCTCTCTCTTTCTCTCATTCTGGTAAAATGCGGAGGACGTGCACAATCCGGGAAGCTCTCCAACTCTATCAGCAGCTGGCGTACGTCCCGCAAAATTGTAATTTCGGAGTTGCGAACTTTCCTCCTTCCTTCGTCCGCATTTTGCCTCTCTCGTACTCTGAATCTATGAAGTCATCCTTTCTCTCTTTTCTCGTTTATGGCTACTTCGTGTGACGAATCATTAAATAATTCAACAAGTTCTGGGGCTCGGACGGTGCCTCGGTACACCGAAGCCTGTTAAAATTTTATGTGAGCGAGGGGGTTGGACACGAGAAAAACGTCAAGTGAGCAACGAAGGTAATGAGAATCTCGCGGTGATTTCAAAAGCGTCGGAGAAAGGGTTCGGATTAGTCAGACTTTGGTAAATTATGTAGAAAAAGCGACATTGAATCTGGCATGTTTTCTGTCTATTAAATGGAAAGTACTACATGCAAGTTATAATTTAAAATACGTTATGACAACTGCAAGTTCTAATTTAGTACATTTTAAAAAAATGGATAATTTCGCGCAAAATTACACCGCCAATAAAAGTTGTTTTCAGTCAACAACCAATTTATTCCAAGTTGAATATTTTTTTGACTTACTACCGGTTATTATCAGTAGAAGTATTTAAAAGGACATCTGAGTTAAAAAAATAGTGGGTATTATAAAAAACACGTTGTTAGTATGCACGACTCTGACATAATTGGCTTTCTAAAGTGGCTCTAGTCTTCTTTCAGTTTCTTGCTGTACTTCAATTAGAACAAGAAGGTGGCGTTTTCATCACTGTAAAGGAAAATATAAGGGAGTATCTTTACGAAGAAGTTCCAAGTTTTCAAATTTTTATTGCTCTATTCAATTCGAAATATTACGTATCATAGCACATAAAAATTACAATTAATATATCAAGTTATCCTCGATTCACAGTGTTCACACTGGTCTCTTTTAAGCGTGATTTACTCTCTCTGGAGGTGAACCCCTGGCCGTTTATTTGTTATATGTTCTACAACAAACATATTATACAGTCCTTAAACTATATTTTAAATAACAGCTTATCTATGTGTATAGATATACATACAGAAATTAGCTGTCCTTATATACAGAGTGACATGGATGTGCGTGCAAGCTCCACAACTTTTTGTCTCTGCATGCTATCAAATTAATCTTTTTTAAACGATAGGCAGGATAATGGACAACGTAATACAAATAATTCTATTTGTCTAAAGGATGTGCCAAATAAGATATACCTTTTTTGTTTGTTTTGTCTTTTAAATGACAACCCCCTCTTTTTGTTACATTTTTGGATTGACCACTAAATTGTCGATATAACGCACCAAGTTTCGAAAACTTGTCCGACTTATTTGCAACAGTTTTTAACTTACTTTAATTTGTGTGTTACATTACCGTCATACATAGACCCAAAGAAAAATTTATAACCTCAAAACCATTCCATTTAATTTAACCAATTTTTTTTTTCTAGCTGATAGCTTAAGTTTCAGCACATGTTTTGATATGTTGACAATCTCGGAGTCGATGTATTTTGTTATATCATTGCATGTTTTTTAGCACCTTTTTTTCTGAGATACTCACCAATAAGATGTTAAATCTGCTAGAGATATTATCATTAATTAATCACTGATACATCTTGTACTTATACGTTAATAGTTGCTATATTAACTGATCTTTACTTTTCGCTTTATTGCACGTTCTGCGGAATTTCTTGTAGTACCCTTAATTACAATGGGCAAGTCGTAAATTAGATTTGATAGAAACAGCTAATGGAACAATTAAGAACTACAATAGCCTACTATAAAAAAAGGTAGTGAAAATCTAACAGAAAATACTGCAATTAAGTCAATTACCGCAATACGCTTGCGACATTTTTCAACATCCTCTAGATAAAATTTTATGTTTTAGTTTTTCCGGGTCGCTTGGGATTTCGGATTGTAGAGATTTCCCCATATTTTCGCATTTACCGTGTACTGATTTGATTGAAATACGTGAATTGATTTAACGTCAGAATTTAAATCATATCAATTGGAAATTCATCCCATCAAAATAGATCGGCACAATAACAATCAAAATCAATCAATTAACATTTGACATGTTAAGGTTCTCGAAATGGGACCGAAGATTAGTGAAGCCCGGACCGGGTCCGGATATCCAAACAATTCTCCTCATTACTCTTCTCGGTCGGACGGATTGACGAAGTGTCAGAGTGGAATCCAAACATGGATTCTCATGTTTAACAAATTTCTCGTTCTGCGTATTGACAAATTGCAAGCTCTATCCCTCCAACTCGCCTCTGTCATAGCAGTCTTAACGATTGGAAAGGCAGATTCCCGATTTATCGGACGCGTGTCCGAACTCATTCCTGCAGGCGTTTAAAGTAAAGAGGAAATAAAAACTTCCCCCGTTGAAATGGCCGTTGTTTATGTTTTTAGGAAATTGGGCGTTCGGATTTCGTGTATGTTCGATTTGCATGTGATTTCGAAGCGAGAAACAAAGGGACGGAGAACGGATGCAGTCTCCGGTTTATGAGGGACATATTCGCAGCAATATCCTCTAAAATGGGGATTTTAGAGAAACGAACAAGTCCGGCAATATGCGACATATTGCAATGTACAATTTACGAGCTAGTGGAAACAGACTTTATTTAGTATAATAAAATTATAGAAATTAACATTTAGAATTTTTTTTAATGACACAGTTTTGTATTTCTTTTCATACCGGGACATTAATTGGATTCGAGTTTTAAACGTATTTTAAAATACTTCATTGAACTTCGGTAAGTCACATCTTCATATATTCTCAAGGAAAATTCAAGTTAAAGAAAATGGAGTTCATTGTATATAGTGGAGTTCACATGGTAGAAAATTGCTCAAGATGCAAACTCAAAAATTTTTACCAGGTCATTACCAACTTAACAACATCCAACATTTACCATTCATTCCAAACCTGTTCAGTCAATGTCTGTATACTTAGAAGTTGTTATTTATTTTTTTCCTTTAAGTGCACTCCATGTTTTCCGAATTTTATATTAATTTCTTCGACAGTTTTTCATATGTTCGATAACATGTTAGTTAGGATTAATTTGGAAAGCAATATCGCTTATCTTCTTTCCTCCTTTATCGGTCATGGATGTTGGATACCTGAAATTTTTCCGAAACCAATACTAAAGTTCCTGTTTTAAATCCCTCATTTCTTCAAATTTGTTTTAGATGTAAATACGCTGTACATCTGCTGTTTTTTTCTGTAACACGAGAACTGAACTAAATTTGCAGTAACACTTACCTATTGGCTATAATTGAGTGTATGGTACTATATTTTCTATTAAAATTTACACATATTTTATATCTTCTCACCAAAGGGTTATTAATGTTTTAAGAAATGAGGACTAAATGCTAATATTATTTCGGGAGAAGGCAAAAGTAATGAAACCAACCATTCTAATTTCGAGTAAGATAAAAATTTGACAAAAAAATTCGAGTAGAATAAATTAGTTGATATAAACTAAGCCATTCGGAGCAAAATTAGCTCTCAGAATTTTACAAAAATATTCGAGATATAGTAGTTTGAAGTTCAACTCTACTGAGAAGGCTTCTACTTGTTCCATAGCTGTATAATGAGAGGACTCCTACCACAGTTCTGTGTAGGTGACTTTGTAACGAAGTCCGATTGTGAACGTACTACCGACCGATATATGTAATAATTGTGAACGTTACCGACCGTTAGATTTAAACCGACCGACACCGTCGGATTGTGAACGTATCAACGACAGAATTATATGTAACTGTGATCCTTCCGCAGTTAGATTAAACCGCCCGAACTATCTGTTATCTGTTACGTAATTGTCCGTTACCGACCGATATATGTGAGTGATCTGTAGTACCGTGAAAATGTCCGTCTCTCCGAACCGCCATGAGTTAATTTTTCCCTCGTCGTGTTAGGGAAAAATTAATTCACCACCATCTTCCGCTCGCTCTCTCGCTCTCTCGTAATGTAAAAGACTACATTGCCGAATATTAGACACTGCACGTTTTTCCTACCGTATCCGTATCTAGCTATTTCTCTTTCATTGTGAAATTGTTAGAATAATTTTCCGTTTTCGCATTTTCAGTATTAAGAGGGGTTTTTCCATATTTAAGATCTTAATTATTTGCAAAGGTATTGTAAATTTCCGTTTCCGCATTTTTCTCTTTGTCAAATAGTTTCGAATCTTTCGGATTTCATTTAGAATAAATTTTATTTCTCAACCACTGCTATCCTATTAATATTTTCGTATTTGTGTGTTTCCTTTTGGAAATACATAAATGATTGTAAATAAGTTTTTGTACTTCTCCGATCTCCATTCGACGACGTAGGGCCAACAGGTGTTAGTCGTATACAATGTTGCCACTTCCATTTCGAAATAAAATAATTTAGGGATTTTCCATTTTGAGTGTGTGTTTCATTCCTACGGACAACCTTGGTAATCCTCTGAGTTCGTAAACTATCCAGGCATAATCCCGGGGGAGAAAACCCTTAAAAATCTGGCGCCCGAGCAAAACCGTAAAACCGACCCTAAAACCGTTAACCGAACTCCCGGACTCCGTCTTAGCGCCAAATCTCACAAGTAACCGCACCAAGCACGTTATAACTTTCACTTCTATTCTACGCGGAAGACTTCTACTTAAACTCTCTGTCCATGTCGATAGACGCCCTCTATCGACACGTCAACTGCATTTTACATCAACTGCTACAATTCAGAATCGTAGAAACAAATGAGTTAGAAGGCGGAAATTTTTAGGACACATGTGGATTGAAGACAATACACCATAAGTCTATTTATGGGCATTTGTAATTTTGATCATTATATTTTTTTATTTAACATTATACAAACAACAGTAACAGTTGTTGAAAACAAAATACTTATATTTAATAGCAAACCATTTTTCAAGCTGACAGTTTTGTGTACCCTTCATACAGAGTAAGTTTAATTAGTATCTTTAAACCAATTTTACCAAGTAATGTACTATTAGTGCGTGGTGTATCGCTTGTAGAATGATACCTGTAATATAGTCTTTTATTTTTATTGACTTGCTGATAATTACATTGTAATCTTTGTTAATAATTTTTAACATTTATACATTTAAAATATGTATACATATTTAGTTTTTACGTTTTCACAACTCACGAAATCGATTTTATCTATATTTCTATGTGTTAAGATAATTTTTAATTTATCTATATAGAAATCCTCGCATTCTATCCTCTCCAGCCCTCTTCCAGGATAAAATCAAGTTTTTATTTATCGGGCAAAACCGCGGCAGCTGTATCTCTCCACTCCTATTGTAATTTCATGACCACGGGTTCTCGTAATCCAGTTAGGATGCAAACCTCAAACTCTGGCGATATAGGAATTCGGCACCTCATAGGGTAGAGTTAGGCGGCCAGCGAGGATGGTATCAAAAGCTGCCAACACAACCAACAAATATTTGGCGGAGGACGACCCGGGTGCTCGTAAAAACTTTTCCGAGTCCGGTCAACATTAATTAAGCAAAGTTGAGGTTGCGCGTTATCGGCTTTGTTTCGTCCGACGAGCTTTCGAATGAATTACCCGAGAAAATGGAACGTCCCAGAATTTTTTAATAAAAACAAAAGATCCTAGTAGAAAATTTTAGCAGAATATGAACAGAAACAGAGTATCTTTTTTGATAGGTGGGAGAAATTGTCAAGAAATTTTGGCCGGAATTTTAATGGTTACATCACGCTCACATATCCAGAATTTGGCCAGAATATATTGAGTTTTTGGTCAGAAAATCTGATTAGTTTCTGGTAAGAAAATTTCACCTCTAATTCAATAATTAAAAGTTCATTGATAAAATATTTGATTCACTGAAAACCACGTAAATACTATCATCTAAAAGAATGTGTACATATTATAATAAGTAATACAATATGTAATGTCTTAACAAATAATACTAACAAACAGATAGCAAATTTTTTGAAGGAAATCCATCCTCGGGAATGGATGATTCTGAAAGAATCTCTAATATATTTAAAACCAAGGGGGAACAAAAAATGTACAAGGAAAACTTCCACATAACTACTACATTGACTTTAAATATATTGGAAATTCTTCGAGAATGCTTGTTTTCCCATACCGTCCTTAAGGAGGTAATTTTATTTTATTGAGGAGTTTTAAAGTTGACTACCCACTTGTCCCATCCTTGAGAATGTTTTACTACTATTTGTTATGAATTTGGTTTAGATCTGTAACCACTGTACTTTACTCATATCAAACATATTTATTTTCATTTATACTCGATGGTCGGTAAGTTAACCACTTTTCCAAATTGGAAACAGTAAAATCTAAAATCATCATAGATATTGATTCACAAGGTGAGCGTAGACTTCGAGGGCCCCTTTCTTTCATAAAAATGACAAGCGAAACGTTATAGTCACAGAAGATAAGACATGAAAACAATATGAATAATAAAAATAATGTGATTCACAACAACATGCAATATATAGTACAATAATATGGACACTATACAAGCTGTGTTATATACATATCGCAAAAATTTAAACAAAATTTTTTAAATGAAAAAAGATGGTAATGATAATGGTTATTTAGGTAGATATATGTACATATTACAATGGCGCTGAGAAATAACTCCAATGACTCCAAAATACGAAGGGTTCATTGTACACTGTCGGTGCTCTTTAATTAAATAATAAACAAGATTATAAGGTTTACAGGCGCTCTCAGGGATTCGACTGAATATATTGGCTAAGCCTTCAAGAGCTCGGCACAATTTTCCACCATGTCGTGGAAGATCCTTTTGGCTTTTGCATAGGTATTAGACCGTGGGCCCATGACACCAAAAGTGTCGATAATATATGTTCGTATGCCCTTTTAGGGACATACTCAGACAGCCCGGGAAACCGGGAAAAAGTAACTCCGAGCGTCTGTGACCAGTCCTAGCACCTGTTATGGCCTCCACTTCTTGTAGATGCTGGCATAAATCGAGATGCCCTCTTCGGAATCGTATGCAAATGTAGGAATATGGTTAATGGGTCTAAATGAGTCGTTCCACCAAAGGGCATACTTTCCTCGATCATCGTCTATCACCAGTGTCTATTACCGTATCGCCAATTAGTTACCTGCAGAAAATACTGCTTGGACCAGTAACAGATTCGTAAAGTGTTGAAGTTTCACTAGCAGTAGATAATATCCGCTTCTTGCTCCTGTTCTTGAGGTTCAAAATTATCATCACTGCTTCCACTAGTTAACAATGAGTCTTCTGAATCTAACTGTTTATCCATGAGTTATTCTGGCTCTGGATGACTAAGATTAATAACATTAAGCATTCGTTTTCGCGCACTCATATTTAATAATTAAAAAAAAAACGTTCCGTCCCAAGCAACAGTAAACTAATATTGAATCAGGAAGCGACCCGAAGGCTCATGTTATTTCACACCACCAACATAATATAATATATTTGAAACCTAACATAGCCAAAACATAAAACCATAAAATAATGCCGATTGCCGGGGCAAAGGGCGGTGCGACGTCGTTTCTTTCGTAAAAATGTCTATGTCGATGCTGCTAAACAGTTTTTTATATTTCGTTGAAGTAATAAGATTTATGGTCTTATTTTTAAAAATGATTGCCGTAATTTATTGCGATAACCAAAATTATTATGACGGCTTTCAATTTTAACATGATTTAATCACCAAATTTATTTCATTTGTCCGAGGCAATAATCCTATATAATAGTAGTACACGTGACAATATTATGTCGGAAAGCTCACAAAGCTATGCATTGCGGAACAGTTATTGTAAACACAGGCTGCTCGCTATTATTCGGCTTTAAAAAATATATTTCAATATCATTCGCGATAATTAGAATAATTAATTAATATTTGCCATTTTTATCTGCGATACTTCGAGACTTTTACGAGACTCTCGTGCGAGATTTGAGACGAGACTTTTTGAAAGTCTCGTCTGTCTCGCAAGGAAAATATAAAGTATTTCGCAAACGAGAATATCGTGGAAATCACTACTCATTTTCTACCAGGGGATCCATTTTGAATTAATAACCGGTTAGCTTTGCAACTAAGGTGACTGAGAAATAAAACGCTTTACACCCGTAACGACCGTTTGATTTTATTAATATTTCCTATTTCCGACGCAATAAAATACTTCATAAAAATAACTCCGTGGTGGAAATATATTTATTTAATTGTATTGCATGAAACTTTTATGAAACCTCAGGAGTAAAAAAACGCTTTATATTTCTTCTTTTTTGAATGACAACAATACGTTTTTAACGTCAGAATCATAAAGTTTTATAGTTTTGTAGTATACAGTATACGAATGACTGTTGCGTTAAGTAAGCACTCTATTTTAAGGCCAATTACTTTTAAAACCTAATATGTACATGGTTATGGGAGCAGCTTTATAGTTACATGTAATCCTGCATTGTTCTGTATCCGTTATCCACTTTGTAATTAGTACAAAATAGAAAAATTTAATCAGTAGAAATGTTTGTGGGGATGAAAGTTTGGGTTTCCGCCAAAATCATTTCTAGGGAAATTTTACAAATTTATCAAATTTTGTTATTGACATCCGTTCAGATAATCGAAGTAAAATTGAAAAAAACTTCCGCATCCCTTTTTATCGGTATTGTGAAAGTCGAGGCAGGAATCACTTAGAGCCGACGTTCACTAGCTCTTCCTATTCCAATCTATCCTAAAAAAATACCTCTTAAGTAAATATGATTTTGTTACTCCGATAAAATAGGAAGGAGTGTATTGAACCGAAAACATTTTTTCATTCGGCTTCGTTCGTCGCTCGATCGATGGATGGATGGATGGATAGAGCGAGAGCGTTTTAGATTATATCCATCAAACCGAATTAGTTTACCGACTGAAAGGGTTTACTTTGCAATGTGCCGATTGGTTTATTTAATATCTCGGCGATGTAATAACCGAGCGGAAAATTCCAAAAACAAACACACGTGGTTTTCGTTAGGAAAATTTGTAGATTTCATATGATAAGTAAATTCATAGTGAACTTTTTAAACTAGCGAAGATTTGTTTCTTCACTATTAAGCTATCAACATACATAAATTTATTAGAGGATGATTTCGGGACGACCTTTAAAGGCGAGTAAACTTGGGTTTGCCCGTCAGTTTTGCTCTCGGGAATATTACAACCTTTATGGGCTAAAGGGCTCTCTGTGAAAGCACTGAGGCCACTTTGGGGTCATCTTATCGATACTACAAAACACGGGAGATGGGAAATTCATGAGAGGGGAACTTAAGTAAAATCTCGTTTCGCACCTAGTTCCTACACCCTAAGACACCCATAATAATAAAATAATTAGTGCTTTACTCTGGAGTGATGAAATATTTAAATAATTACGGTAAGGATGATAAGTGCTTTATTGAAATATCAGAATACCGTTTATATTGCAATATTGGAAAATGAAAATAGAATACATTTTAAATTTTCTTCTCCCCTCTCACTTTCTCTAGCTCTCACACACACGCGCACACATACACACCCTTCTTTTCTATCTCGCGACATGCTGTTGGACTTGTTGGACTGGGACTCTAGCAATCTTCCTTTTCAATGTTTTCTTCTCTTCTATTTTCGGCCCAGAAATGGGACTTTGTATTGAAATTTTTCGTGCTCAGCGCTGTAGAGTAGCGATCTACAATAAATTTTATGGATGTACACCAATTACAGATCGACCGCTACTCGATCGTTACTGACATGAACCGTTCTAAAGAACCCCTGTTTTGGGAAGCGTAATAAGTTTCATCATAACGTGCGTCTACAAATCAACATGCTTACCTATTTTTTTCATTAAAAAATTACATTTGAATATTATACCACTGTTATTTAATCATTACTTCACATTATTTTTACATAAAAATCTTTTTACACCATTATTTCCACTTGCTTCCTTTACTTTACACTGTTTGGCATTTGTCCTCAACTCTTGAATCCCTCATATAATACACTTCCTGGCATAATCTGTTGATGAAATTTTGCACAGTCGCCAGGGTCGGGTGATGGTACAATATTCCGCTGTTACTTTTGTTAACATCCCTCTCCCTCATGTACATATTAAGGGTTGAAATGAAGGATGCGGTGATTTCTTCTTTTCACCTTGTCGTTACTTATTCCCTTTGGTAAGCGATTACTAACATCGAATTTCACATTAAGTGTACATAGTACGCGGCGTCGAAATCTTGAATGCCAGCGAATCCTTGAAACTGAGACGACAAACATGAAAATGTAGTCCTCCACGCAATATAGAGAAGTCAGGCTGACTTCTTGTAGTTCGTTTCAACAACTGTTGGTTCCAGTAAGTTACTGAACAGATAAAGTTTATTACCGTTTCTGAAAGCAAGCGATATACAAGCAAAGGCTTCTATACGTAATGGATCATTAGGCAATTTTTCAATTAAAATATATGTGGTAATCTACTCGCAAACAATTTCGGAGCGTTATACTCACATAGAACTGGATATGTTTCTTGAATGGTAGTGTCTAGTATGTTCCATATTCAGCATTTCATCGAACGTTCCCTTTTCCCGTATGCCACTTTGTATACTATGTGTCTTTTGACAAACGATATCTGTCACTAAAAAAATGCTTCTACCACAGCATAGAGATCTCATACATCAGATAATTCATTCAGATTCAGGT
Organism: Cryptocephalus moraei; assembly: GCA_946251905.1. Lineage (NCBI taxonomy): Eukaryota > Metazoa > Arthropoda > Insecta > Coleoptera > Chrysomelidae > Cryptocephalus > Cryptocephalus moraei. Next base: position 36,644,831 of record OX276454.1, on the reverse strand, counting down.
GTACTTCATTGTCCAAAATTATTTCGAGTTAATTGTTTTCCCAATAAACGAACGTTTTCCAAAATGTCGAGACGAGACCTTCGGGATCATAAAAATAGTCCAGAGAAGGATTGTATTGTGTTATAAAAACGCTTTTAAAAGTTGTTTTAATTAGTCATCGTTTTTAAATTGTCTACGAGTGGTCCATTTTGTGGTTGAAGCTACCCAAAACCTTTATTCAACTTTGCCATATAAACTGACGTTTATATTGTGATTTATGCACCAATCAGAACACAGACACCAATAGTTTAGTGAATTCGCTTTCGCATTTCACACCGTGAGAATCCGGCTTTATTTCGTTAAACGTCAGTTTATATACGGTAAAATTGAATAAAACGTGTAATACACTCGCGGATACAATGAACGTTTAACTCGAGATATTAACGCGCTTGCGGCTGTGCCGCGCGCGCGTTCAAACATGTCACTCGTTAAACGTTCATTTTATCCGCTTGTATAATAAATAACTATTAATTAATGTTTCGGGAATGTTTACAAGTGATCTATTATTTGACCTGAAGCAGTTTATTACACTACCTTTGAGGAATGCTTTTAGATTGATTACAAAAGGTTCATTTTTTGTTTACAGCATCCTATTATATAAGCTTCAATTGAGGTTTTTAAAATATTCACACAACCATTTTTTGTTTTGAACCAGCGGTTTTATGGATGTTAATCACTAAAATTAATAATTATTTACAAAGATAGCACAATACAGGATAAATATTAAGGTATAATTTACTAGAGTTTTCACGTGTGATGTTTGACGAAACAATTGTGCCTGTACGGCATAACTTATCGCCTGCTAATGTTCGATAATTGTGGAAGCATAAACTTTATCGAACGCTTCTGAAACGGTCTTCGATACTTTGTGAAACCAATAACGTTATTGGTTACATATCTACGCTTTCAGAAGCCGAGCATTTGTATGATTTTAACCAGCTTTCGTGTAAACTGCTCCCTACGAAGTTTTCGTCTCTCCTCTGAGGAAACAAACTTGAAAGATGTTCAGAGTTGGATTTAGTCAACTTTTCTTGGAGGGTAACGCCGTTTAACGTTCTCGATAAGAAGCTGGTGACAAGTGCAAACAGGAAACCAAACGACTACACAATATTTTAGTTTTAGAACGAACGAACAAATATGACGGTCGTTCAAATGTGGTTTGTTTATGAAACATCTGGAATTGCCCAAAAATAAAACCGAATGTTTTTGACGCCCGTTAATACAGTTTTTTTATAATACGCTAACGTAAAAAAAATACAAAGCAACACTTAACCTCGTTAAACTTAATATTGTAAACAACCAATTCACGCACAATTACCACAATAATGTGATAAATAATAATCTCACAAATAAATAAATCTCATAAATAATAATGATAAATAATAATCTCACGCAATTATCACAATTATAGCATGGTTGCTTTCCAAGAGGCCTACATTAGTTTTCGACTTGATCCTAGTGTAAATTTTTAAATCATCAGCATAAGCCAATATGGGGCAGTCAATATTAAAAAGCAGATCATTTAGATAAATCACGAATAATGAGGAGCCCTGGTTAGAGCCCAGTGGTACACCGGAAGTCAGTTCTATAACCATTGTAACAGACATTTATTTCTCTGAAACCAATAGGATGCGAGAAGCTTCACTAGAGGCGTTCCTGCATTTTTAATGTAATACAACATGATCAAAAAAGTCAAAGACGCTGACCATGTAAACCGCGTCTACCTGTCCGCTTGCATCAAGAATCTTAGAAATATACTCTGTATCAACTTCAACATTTTTTGACCTCATGATTAGTTGTTGATCGTCCTGGAGGAAATCCGTGTTGTCAGGAGCTAGCAAACACCGCAAAAGGATGCGTAGGTTGATATGTTTAAATATTTTGCAAGTGTAGATTCCACTACCCTTAACCTGTAGGTTTTTAAGTCACCAGTTTTAGATGGTCTGAAAATACTTAACAACTTATATGGTAATGTGCGGAGAAAAATTTTTGGAAAAGTGTTCAACGAAGCCTTACAATTTCCTGAGGAGAATTTGATTCTTGGTGATTGGAGAACCTTTTACCAAAAATATGAAGTCTCCCTCTTTCCAGCGGATATATTTGAATAGCAGTTTTGGAGGTCCTAAAATTTTTGCTTCTATTCTCTTTAAATAATTGTTATATGCTAAAGAATTTAGACGTTTAAATTAAGTATACAAGAGCATAAAATGACAGATTTCTGGAATGCTAAAGATTATGCTGGGTGAAATGAGTCTTCCAGTACAAATAATTCCTTCACTCTAGCTACCAAAATAGACTCATGATAGTTTGATAAAACTTATTCTAGTAAACCGCAGCCTTTGATACAAATATTATTAAACTGGATGAATTGAAGTTAATCACAAAAATGGCTGTGAGTATTACGATTTGTGATTGGTGAGTCTTGCTACACCCCTTTTAACATTGTTTTCGTTATGCATTTTAACTGATCTTGGGGGAAGCCTATTAAAGCTATAAACGCATCACTAAAATTTTCACAATTAACCCAATTAACCGAAATGTTCATTCAGGCATTTAAATGTGTTTTATTGCGTCGAAACAGCTGTCTAAATCTTTCATTTTAAATATATGAGACATTATAAGGTATATCGGTATTTTCCATTTCATTTAAAAGTTTTCTCGTGTCTTCACGTGCATTGTTAAACAATACAGACAGATTACTTGAATCAAGTAACACTTTCTTGACTTTCTTCTTAAATAATAATTTACAAATACTTTTCGATAATTCGATCGGGTTTCGTTCCGCCTCTGTACATAACCTCTTATACTTCACATTCTGGTACAGCGTTCGGCAAAGAGGCGATCTCCGATCGAGCTTCTCCCATTCGTCAAGTAAATTGTCCTGATAGGTATTTTTCGGGCCCATAGAATTCCTCCTCTAATGGGCCATATATACGTGAGAGGTTTTGAAGAAGGGAGGCGGCCTTATTTTGCCTCTTATCTCTCCTTTCGTTAAAGAAAATATGGAGATCTGCGGGATGTTTTGATTCTTAACGAAGACATCGAAAATAACCGCCTGCCGATGAACGGTAAAGGAAGGTGCTTTGAATGGAAAATACAAATATTTTACGTGCCTACTCTTTAATCACACTCCTAGCGAAAACATATCGTTAAACTACACTAGGTTTTGGGTACGTGTTCGTCCAATTTTTTTATTACGATTTGTCGAAAAGCACTTGTCACCGGGACTATTTCGACGTTTTCATTGACATCACTAACACGAGCCGAATATCTAATAAATGCGGGACGTGGAATATTTTTTGCTCAGGTAATTTTGTTACTACGTGAGCTTTTTTTGATATAGATACGTGAAACTGAGTTGTTATTAAATTAGGACCCTATGAAATTCTGGGGAGCCCACCTCAAAGGACTTGGGAGGGCGATGGCAAAGACCTAATTGACATGAGACCCGACATATTAAAAAATCGATTATGCAGTTGTCAACGAAATTAATACCATCATTAATAAGTTATAGTTTGTTTTCAACTGTTTGTTGCTTTTATTTTTATTAAGAATTTCGAATTTATAGCAGTGTAATCCTCGGAATTAAATATTATGGTTAGTAAGAAATTAAAATATTTAGAAAATTAACACAAATTCATATACAAAATTGGATGTAACAAGAAAGGTATTAAGTGAGTCGACAGGAATGCGTTGCAATGAAAAATAATATCAACCAAGTGCATATGCTCGCTTGAGCCGTAATGGAATTTTACTGCCCAAATCTCTTGAAACAGCAAATTAAAGAGTATAGAATAAAAGGGTTTTAAGTGATGAAACTGGAATAAATAATAGTTTAATGTAGATATCGTAGGTATTCTCTCCTCTCCAGTCACTTTTTAAAGTTACGGTAAACTCAAATTTGGCAAAATATTGTCACTGTACTTTGGTACGATATTTAATTTGGTGAAAAACCAAATAAATATAAAATTGATTCAAGGCTGGATTCAATTTCTCCTGATATTTGATAGAATCATAGTGGTGTGTGTTCTATATTCAGAATTAAACAAACGATTTCCGATACAAATATTAAAGTAACTTTATTCAATTTTGCCATATGAACTGACGTTTATTGACGTCAAATCGAACCTATAAAGTCATCGTTTATTTTGTTTATTTAGGCAGCGGATTAAAATGTTTTAATCCGCGGCCTATTCAATTTTGCCGTATAAAGTGACGTTTTATTTGTTTAAATTTGTTTTCGTCGTTGTCAAGGTTGCGACACAGAAGTTGTGATCTTTTAAAATTTCCTCTTCAAAATTGGACTTACTCCGCTAAACGTCAGTTTATATATGGCAAAATTGAATAAAACGTTGTAATACACTCGCGGAAAAAATTAACGTTTAACTCGCGATATTAACGTGCTTGCGGCTGCGCCGCGCGGCTTTAAACCTATCGCTCGTTAAACGTTCATTTTATCCGCTTGTATAATAAATAACTATTATTCAATTTTACCATATAAACTGACGTTTATTGACGTCAAATCGAACCTATAAAATCATTGTTTATTTTGTTTATTTAGGCAGCGGATTAATAGTTATTTATTCTATTTTGCCGTATAAAGTGACGTTTTATATGTTTAAAATTGTTTTCGTCGTTGTCAAGGTTGCGGTACTGAAGTTGTCATCTTGTTAAATTTTCTCTTCAAAATTGGACTTACTCCGCTAAACGTCTAATTTTACAATAAAGAGTCTCTAAGAAATATAGATTTGCTTGGGGGCGGAATTGTGTAACTCTTCCGAGAAAACTATATTTAAATTTTGTTACGTGACCATGTGGCATTTTCGTGAAAAACCAAGAGTAGGCACCAAATATCATTGAACTCATAACAGTTTTCGTTTAATTTAATGCCGTAAAAGTGACTATTTTAATAAGTCACTATATTTAATATTCAAATATTGTCAAATATTTATTTGTATTCGTTTATAACCCAAAAATGTATTGCAATATTTCAACATTTATTGTGCTTAAATACGTTACATTACAAATGCCAGTACATTAATTAATTTTGGCAAATATGTGTGAAACCGGATGAGAACATTTAGTATTAATGCTCTCCCAACTTCAGGTCATAACTTTAATTAACAGCAATTAAGGTTATACAATATGATAGCCAGTAGAAAGTTACAAGTCAGAATTATGTATGCCACAAATAATTCTGTATGGTTTAAAAAACTGGCGATACTCTTTCCTTTTTATTTATCAATTAATGATTTTTCTCTCCTGTTGGATAAAATCTAACGACAACGCCCTTAAAAATCAGGCATTGGCAACGAATTAGATACAGTTGCCCACAGTTGTGTAATTAGTGGTTAATAATTGAGTGGCTCCACAAAGCAGAAAGCAGAAAGCAATAAGAACCAAAAGACCCTAATTGGCAGATTTCACGACAGCTGCAAGACAAGTGAACCGTATACGTGATGGCGTCTTGAATAAGAAGTTGTTATTTTTCGAGACATCGCATCGAATAAAAGGAACTGCTATTGGATTCGTAATAATCTCAGCAAAATTTCCCGGAATATATTTGAGTGAACATCGACAGATATAATTTGCCGTTCACCGTTTTATTTTGTGAGACTAAACTCTTTCAGTATCGAAGTGAAGGAGGGAAATTTGGCACATCAAAGAGATCTGAAACAATTGAACCCGTCGTAGCGAAATTTGCTTAGTTAAAGGTAGTACAACGTCTATCTACGCTAATTTAATCGTTTTTCCCTTCTATCCTCCGTTTTTCGGAGCTAGTCGGGCGAGCGATGGACAAAGAAATCTCTCCCTGAAAACGGCATTCATTTACTTTACATTATAAAGCTTATTTAATCCGATTTTTTGCAGCCGAGCTGCATGCATGCGAACGATGTCGATTTCTCGCCTGGAAACTGCAAGTGAGGAAATTACAACTCGAGAGAAAATTCGCTATTTGTTTTTATTTTCACGCTCAATTGTCATTCCTAATGCTTCACAGGACTATCCCAATTTATAATCAAACAACAGTATTCACTTAAATATGTCATAATATTGAGCGTAAAAGTAGCAAAATGTGCACTTAAATATGCATTTATTGCCTCTTATGTACATTTACACCAATTTCGTCGTTTTCTGAAAATTGGAAGTAGTGCACAATAAATTCAATTATGTAATACTACTTTGTCTGTAAACTAAAAAATTGTCCATTGTGCAATATAAATTTAGCGTCGAAATTGACTTTTTTATTTAATATTTTAAGATACAAAATCGATATATTTCGAGTGCCTATTAATGCCTAACGACCCGATTACAGTTATTTGAAAGTTTAGAGTTTTTAGAGTTTATGGCGCAGTTCATGAAAATCCCTTAGTTTTTATAGGTTAAGGTTATTAATTTGTATCAGTATTATAATATACGTACCAACCGTGATTCGTCTCGGCATTATGTTAAAATCGGAAAATTTACAACAATAATATAACGAATATAACGATGTACCCGGGTTCGTTCGAAGGTCGACCTAACGTCACCCTGCGAATACCTGCGACAAATAATTTGGACAACTATAAAATGTTCCATCCATGAAAATAGTGTGCAATGAACTTAAAAATTGAATAACGACAAGTTTTGAACGATTAAAATATTCAATGATCTATCATATGCCAGGAGAAAATTTTCACCCCTCTTCGTTTTATGTTCTATGTCACGAACTACATAATGAATTTCATTGAGCGTTTTAGGTAATTTAGGGAAGTACAACATTCGACTACGACCAACATTATTCCGAACACGATGAAATCAGTAGAAGTTAAAGATTCAATATCGGCGTTCCTTAATTCTGAATGCAAAAGTTTAGACGGTCTTGAAGAAATGTCCTCAACAGCTTTCCTCTTCTTCAACTTGTTATTAAGTTTTTGTCTATTCAGAAGACATTCCTCCAGCAGAACATGAATCCGCATGGGTCCGCTATCTGCTGCTGATCCGGAGAGAATTCGAGCCTTACCTCCGCCCACGTTCTGGACGGGAGCGAATTCAAGAGCACCGCTTTTTCTAACACCCGCGCTCCGCAGAAAGTGAAGGTTGAGATTATCAGATTTTTCTAAACCATCTTGGAGCCCTATCCATCTAACAGTACCAAGATTTCAGTTTTCTCGTGCCACTTGGAGGCCTCAGCGGTAACGATGTAAAGTGTAAAGTTTCTAACTGTTCATCAAGTACCTATAGCAAAACAAAAGTATAAATTGCATCCCTAATTTTCAACCTGTCATGAAGGGAAATTCGGAAACCATCTATCCACCAAATTCGTAATTCTAAAAAAAAATCACATTTGATAGCTGTGCAATACCAAACTATCGCATAAATTTCAATCCTTTTCCACCCCTCTGCAATTACAATTCGGCTTTTATTTTCACTCGCCATCTAAACTTACTTACTGAAAGTTTCAATTCTTCGAAAAGAACCTCAAAATCAAATTTCACCCCCTCGGGATGGCATATTTGAAGCCATAAACAATATTGTAACGCAAAATGTAAACATCAGAGCGAAATGTGTTTACTCCTGTCGGACCTCGGCGGCTTACCTCAAGGGAACGCCGCCACGCTTAATTGAGTCGCGGCAACATCATATTAAGGAAGAAGATTTATTACCTCCTAGACTTTTCTGGATGTTTCCTATATAGGTAAACATTGTTATCGAGATGGATCGAGTTCTTTGTGGAATTATCGAGAATACAATTGAGAAATATATATAAGCGGGCTTGCGGTCGGAGACGATTATTAGACGTGAAGCGCGACATAGTAAATAAGGTGAAAAGCGAGAGCGTATAAATAAATTACATTTAAGAGTGATATAAATTAATTAGTTAGGAAGTAGTTAAGTGTGTTGTATAAATTAGTTCAGTAATAGTCAAAGATAAATTAATTAGTGTGTAGTGAATAATTGGGATAATGTAAATAAATTAGAAAATAAACGTTACAATATTTTTCTAATCCATCTTCAAACTTTACCTACATTTGTTTCAAGTTTTCAACTTACAGCTTAACAATGCCGATACGCTAAAATAATAAAAAACAGGCAGAAAGTAAAATATCTATTCGAGAATAAAACATGTTTTCTACATATTTGGAACAATTTAGTTTGGAAAGGAAGCGCTTCTGACCAATAAGAGCGAAGATAACCTATCATTAATGTTATTAAATATTAAATAAAATATGACATATGTGTCACTCGATTTGTATTTTACAAAAACTTTCTTTTATTTTTATGTTTCGACTATAACTTAAGTCTCAGTTTTGTACACACTTTTAAAGAGAATAGTTGCGTGTCTCTTTTGTCCTGAGTTTTTTTCATGCATTGCTCCATATTCCAACAGTAAATATGTAATAATGGCTTTACCCGTTTAGGACAAATTTTAAAAAACATACTTAGTCGAACATCAGTGACAATATCTGCATTTGTATTATGCCCGCGTTACGTTTGTTTAGATTTTTTTGTGGCCCAAAATTGCCCAAAAAAAAAATCGAAATACCTCAAGTTCAAAAATAGTAAATAATGTAATATAATGACATAATGACATACAGCACAAAGTAATTGAAAATTGTAATAAGCTTCCATAAGCAAATGAATATAGTTACGAATTTTTGTGTCTTTTCAGAAGTTATAATTAATTAATTTCATATGTGTTACTCATGTGCTTACTGAAACTAAAATGGTTTCACTCATTTGAAAATCACTTATGATACCCACCGAAATGTAATTTCAGATATTAATTCTCCTTTCACAAATCTCTCGGGATGCAGCGTTAATTTCCGTTTTAACAATTCAATTTTCATTTCAAAAACACATACTTTGCTCTACGGCATCTCAGCTGGGAAACTTTTAATTCGTTTAATAATCCTCTTCGAATACCGAAATCTCATCTCCGGGGTTTTAGTTTTTTCTCCCCTTTCGCTTAACTTACAAGCTGACCGTCTATGCAACTTAATTGTATTAAAAACGATCTCAGGGGATATCTCCTTGAATCCATAATTCATTCCGGAATGGAAACTTTTTCATCTTCTTGCTGGAAATTTAAAAAAGTGTTTAATGAGAAAGATGTGTTTAGAGGAGATCGATGAACGAGGAGGATTTAAATTGTCATGGATTAGTTGAGGGCGCCTCTGGAGTGTCATTTTGAAATTTTCAACGTTTAATCACTCTCTGTATTTATAAAAGGGATCTGAATACTTCCTCCATCAATAGTCGCTTGTATTGCGGAGTTCTAGACATCGCAAGTTCTCCAGAGATTTCCTGTGCTGTTCTGTACAATTTCCTCTGACTCGCCGACAAATTTTTAAAGTTATTTTCCAGTTACAACCTAAAGCCTCTCTATTATATAGCCCATTATAGTCTTTCCCCCGAAAAATACACTCCGCCACATATGAATATGCTGCATTCAGCCGGAAATATAATACTCCCGGAATGCTCTCACATACTCCGGTAATTTCCACTATGTCACATTTGCTAAAGGTAAAACGCGGTATGCGGTGCATACGTAAAGAAGTGGCTGTTTTAAAATTTTAAATGCGGCCCAAGGTGAAAGAGTCCCACGCCGCTCCCTCGAGGACGATACATTTCGCGTGTTAGACGTTCCCTATTGCTCTATGGCCAAAGAGCAACCCGGAATGGAACAACAGTGTTGGCAGTGGTGGAGGTGGAATGGTTTGAGAGAAAAATTTTCAACACCGCTTGTCCCACCGAAATAAAATAAAAGTATTCGATGTGGCTCTGAATTAAAAATGAATAGTTTCGGTGGGGAAGTAAACGACTTTGCAGTTTCGTGCACGAGTTGACCTTTAAGGGAAATTTCAATGTTGATGAATTTATTGTATTTCTAGAAATTTTATTTTTGGAAGGAGATGTTTGATGCATATTGGAGTATACTTTATTATCTATTTTCAAAAAAATTCATTTGCACTTTATTTAGACCTTTGACTTTTAGAACAGTAAATTAGGGTGATTAAAATTTTGCCAAACACGGCAGTTCGTCAATAATAATTGATCTACATTGTAAAAAAATAAAATAATTTAAAGAAATGAAGGCGAATTTTAAATGGAATTCTTCAGATATGCTCTACTTAAGTACATAAGTTAATAATAAAGTGGATATAAAAAGAAATATTAGTTATAACCATTGTTGGTGTTGTTGTACTCCCTATTGTTAGGCCATATTTTTTGATTTGTACCATTTCTAGGAAATTTCGTTTCAACGAATTATCATCTCTGCATACACAACTGTCTTTCCGTATTCTACGAACCAACTTGCCGGTTTGTAATTACCTTTGGTTATTATTCCGCATTTGATATGTTAGTTCCACGTTATGGTTCTTAGTGGCTTCATAATCTAGAATTTTAAAATATAATATCTACGTAACGTGGTTCATTTTGTTTGTTAGTTGTGACAATATTTCCTTGTCTAAGTTGCTCACCATTAAGAAGTGTATTAAGACTCAACTAGTAAGTTACTTACCTTGTTCATACTATGAATTTGATGTAAATGTTTGTAGTATTGTCCTGAGGAAGGGAGCGAGGTCTCCCGAAAGCTAGACAAATATAATAGAGTAAAGTAAAACTGGCCACCTAATTTCTGGTTCCTTCCACATTGACTACATCCCCACAAGCAGAGACCTTGGTCTCCTACGAACGTCGTATATATATATATATATATATATATATATATATATATATATATACCACGTTGTATATAGTACTATATACGTGTTTCAAAATGATTGTCATCTAGTCGACTGTGAAATTCCCAAGTAAAATAAAAAAACCCGCCTTGCGAAAATAGAAATTTCTATATTTGTCCAGTACGAGTTGGAACGGCAAAAAAACACTTAATGGCTTTTTAAGTGGTGAAAAGCCATGCCGCCCGGTACTCCATGGGCGTATCATTACGGATAATAACTCTAACAATGAATTCACTTCCAAATCGCACAAACAAATTCACACATTCACACACCACTGCTTTCTCGAATATAAGTGCGGAAGCAGAGATCACAAGGAAAGCACACGTGTGCCGCTGTGTTATGATCCAGTGGACCATCCAGTCTCCGTAGAGTCTCGCGTACTTCCTCGTACACGATTTCACTGATCGACTGTGCACCTGTACCTTGGAAGAAGAAGAAAATACAAACGTAGTACCGCTGCCGTAAAAAAAAATTTGCGGCCCAATGGACCCTCTAGTTCTTTATCTGTACATATCCATATATTCACATATATGATTTCACTTGGGCATCTGAACACCTGCATTTTAAAAATACCAGGGCGTTTCTAAATAAGCAAAAAGATAAGTCCCATGGTTTTATATAGAGACAACGGGCTCTTTTCGAATGCCCTCGGTAAATTCAGATTTTATTGAGTGTTCCAATTGCTAGTGCTTAAAGTATACTAGCTATACATTAACCTCAAAATAACCTACTTAACCTCTTTTAACTGCTGGTTTTTCTCTGTCAAAAGAAAACGAATTCTGAGTATTTGTCTATTTGTAGTATTAGTTTTGGCCCTGAAAAGTGCTGTTAATTACCAGCAGCACTGATTGCCAGATTGACACTTGCACAAATCGCACAGATCACATGACCTTTGTTGTCAGAATTAGATAGGTTCAAATCAATAGAGCACGACACATCAAAAATTACATGCACAGAAATTCCAACGCCAACTAGATGACAATCATTTTAAAACACGTACTATGTACTATATATAGAACATATAAATAGTATATATATATAATGTAATATATGATGTAATGTTATACTTTGGACACCAAATTTGAATTACAGTGAAATGTTACCTCCGTAATAAATCACTTTTTTCTTCGTTCTTCCATAACCTATTATGTATTCTTTTATATACAACAAAACTAAATATTTTAATGTTTACTGTTGCATACAGCCGAAACTTAAGAAATTTTGTATACGTAAATTACCAAATAGAAGATTCCCCATGTTAATTCCCATAAGAAGAAAAATTAGGTTAAAACAGTTGCCATGGGTTACCAGTTACCATCCTCTCTTCAAATATTCCACGTCATTACTAATGTCGCGTATTGTTGGTAACATGTAGTGCTGTAGTTTATACAATGTTGCGCTGTAAAGAGGGGGCAGGTGACGTGCCAGTGTTACGTCGTCGTTTGCTTATACAGCAGACCAAGCTGGTTATTTACTTGGTTATTTGGTTGTCTGTTTTTACGATTTAGGAGATAACGTCATAAGAAAACGTTGATGAAAAATTGCATACGTTTATGACTTGAATTGAATTATTATCACTAAATTATCATTATTTTGAATAATACAAAGGAGTTAATTGATTTCTTCTTTTCGATAAATTAACATTTGTTTGCACTCGTTAATTCAAAATATTTTTGTACTTCAATTATACAGATGAATTACAAATACCAATGTGCTATTAACAAATTAATAACATATTGTATACATATGTGATATTTAAGATCTGGCACTCGCTGACCGATGCTACTGTTTTGTAATAATCAAAGAACAAATATACGAGATTATATAGCTAATCATATTGTTAGAATGCAAGAATCAATTACCTTATTGCCGCAAATGTTATTGTAATACGAAATGGTATTCACAGGAAATATTCAGTTCACTTATTAATAGTTGGCAATACGTTAACGTCTAGCTGTGTGCTGCCGCTGTCTCTCTCTCTCACTCGGACGCATCGGCCGATGGAATGGAAGGGGATAGATGAGTCGCAAGCCAAACGCTAAGATCGATCTCTATCACTTGTTCTCGCTCTCGCTTGCACGCATGGCTCACATTTGCTTGTTTGCTTGTGTGCTGCCGATCCCTCTTTCAGTCGGACGCATCGGCCGATGGAGTGGAAGAGAGATAGATGCGTCGCAAGCCAATCACTAAGGTCGATTTCTATCACTTGTTCTCGCTCTCGCTTCCACGCATGGGTCAGGTGGAACGTTACATATTGTCTGGTGGGCGTAGCCCGCTCATCGATTTATAAGGCGTTATCACGTTAAAAAATAAATAAGCCGATATGGTTGATTGTTCCGAAAGCATCTCTCGATCTAAAATAGTTATCGGTTTCAATTTTTAATATACGGACACCTGTTCGGATCTCTTGCAAACATCTCGCTAAATGACGGTTTATGATATCATTAGCACTGCTAATCACCGCTTCCTCTTGGCTGTTTATAAAGTCTACTCAAATATATATGTAGTTTGAATTTGAACCACATTTAAAATGAAACGGTTACATTGAACTTAGCTTTGTGTATAAAGTCCACATTTCTGAAATAACATCACCTTTCCTCATATAACTAACTTCATGTCTTCGGAATACTATTTTCTCGTCGAAATTAGAGAATGTTATTTTCAAAAACAATAATGAAAATCCGTATTGTATGTGTTCCTGGCCTAATAAACTTGGCCGAGAAAATATTTCATTCAGTAAGTGTTTCCACGCCCTCTGATATGTTTGATTAAACATGTGTCTACAACATTTTGAATTTAAGCTTAAATAGACCAACATGATTTATCAGTTCTTTTTCTCCATAAATATCCCGATAAATTCTGCTTTCGTATTCGGATCGGTAGCTGCCGCCATGTTGATAGGCAGCGTACCTAAAACCTATTTATCACCCTGACAGGAAAGCTCTCGTCGTCGCTTTTGAATTGCCACGTGAAAGTTCGATGCAATTCATTTATTTCGGCAACAGTCCCTTCATCAAGGGTTAAAATGAGGTAATTAAGCGCTCAAAAGGCCAACTACACTGTTGCAATTCAATTGCGGACGGGGATGTCGACTGAATTTGATGGAATAGGTTTAGCGAAGGCCTAGCACGGGGATATTTCTCTGAATTTAATGGAATTATATGGGAGAAGGGCTACAAAAGTATTCCGGGGATAATTTCGTAGATGATCTCTTTCCGTTTCGTTCCCTATAGGCGGAGTGTCCAGAGGTGAAAAGGGGTTCTAATTCTGTTAATGTATAATTTATTGGCAGCAAAATTCAGGGACTCGCATATTACGCTTATTTTATTAAGGAAATAAGTCGTGTTGGAAATAGAAGCACTAACGTCCAGGCCACAATTAAAGTAATTGAACAAATAACAACGTTAGAATACTGAAAGCATTTTGAGATAACATATTCACCAAAAGTCGATATAACTTCACCGGACTAACGTATGCATACTAAATTAAATACGCTTCAGGCTAGCTAAGATACATAATGGACTGCCTTTCATGAATAGTGTGTGATCTGTCAACACTCACATGCGTATACACACAACACAATCGAACAAGTTGTGCCTAAAATTCAAGAGTTTATATAAGAATATGGTTTAATAATGGTTTAGTTAATTAAGCGACCTGCCACATGGTACTCTCGATTTTCTGTGGCATTTATTATGCTTGAAATTTCAATTTCGTTCTCCAAATTTAAAAACTCCCCGTACGCAGACAAAGAAAAGTAATTTTCTCCTAAATCGCGTTCTATTTTCCTGGAGACTCTATGTATTTTATTTTCGGGTGCTGTAGTTTAATGAAATCGGTATTTTGATAGGTGATAAATGAGCGTGCGTTGCCTTTATTGGCAGTGACACGGCACTTGGGAAAATGGCCGAGCGAGCGGTGAAATTCTCCCTTGAGCGTTGGCAGATTAATTATTTTTCATTATTATCAATAAATGATGGTTAATTAATTCGAAAATTGTTGGCACAGCGTCAAATAAACTCTGATTGAAATAACTCCTGAGTTAATTCCATTCCTGCGTTGAAAATCTAATACTAACCCGTCCATATTTGATAAGAGTTTGAATAGATAACTACGGAATTAAATCTCTGTTAATTTCATATAAGTTCATTACATTTTTAGTAGTGGTCAAACTTTCGGGTCGAATTAATGGACGGATAATTCACTTCTGTCTAAAATCCTATTTCCTATTAGAAGTTAGGAAAAATCTGACTGAATTTTGTATGCGAGTCTATAAAAGGGAGGATTTAAAAAATCTACCACACTCCCTCGTGAGTTATATAATTCATGAATAACAATGTTCTAATCTTGAAGGATACAATGTGGAAGATTTTCGGCGAGGGTCCTATAACTCAATTCATGAATAAATTTAACGCAACAATTTTCTCAGGGCGGCATTACCACATAGTTGACAGTTAACCCATAAAACTCCCAACTCATAACAAAATATTTTACTTTTGTTTAAGTACATACAACTTTCACCTCTTTATAACCACCCAGTCTACGAAATTCAATCAATTTCAAATCTGGAACACTCGCAGGAGTTGATTTCAAATTAAACCCTCTCACCAAATCGAAAGCTTCAATTACAAAACGTTAGACGCACACATCGTTTTCCAGTCGGCGTCATTCCATCCGTATCGACAACTACCTCTCAGTTTACCCCTTCGATTGCACCGTTGATTGAAGTTTCCAATGTTTTGAAAATGTTATGCTGATAAAATTATGGCGCTGGTATTGGGACAAAAATATATTCAGAGTTGTATAATTGAACGTAACTTCAGCATACGTAATTCAACTTGTGGAAATAGTTTCCTTATGCATCCTAACATGAGTACCTTTTTTAAAAGGTTTGCCAATTCACTATTAGTTGGGCGAACATGTGGACGAAATTCTTTTTTCATACGAATCGGTCTAAAAAATGGTATACCATAGAAATATTGATGTGCTTAACATTAGAAATAAGTGAAATTTTGGTACAAAATAATATGACCGAACTATGTACTTTTTCATTTTTGCTCATTAATCTAATTGACTTTTCAGACATACGTTGTCATTAGAAAGGTTTATACAAATTTAATGTCGGTGTATGATTTTTTCTCTGAAAAGTGAGTGCTTACTTTCCAAATTTTTAAAATTGTAGATTGTCACTTGTCCTTAGCGCCTATTTCCCTTAGTTTCTAATTTAGTTAGTTCGTTAGTAATCACTAAAAGCAATTTTCCAATATACCTGAATTCACTACATCAAATGCACTTCAAGACAATGGTACTAAATAAAATTGGAAACTGCTGGTCAAAGCTATTTAAATAGCTAATGTGACAATGTCTATAGAAATGTTGTAAGTGTTCCTAAAATTATCTTGTGACGTGGTTTACCTCGAGCTGGCAGCAGTGTCGTCGGCGGCACGACGACTCTGGGCTGGGAGGTTACGTCACTTTGTTGAATTGGCGCTATTTCCGGAGTTTCGGAGCTTAAAGTCGGTTTTACGGTTTTGCTCGGGCGCCAGATTTTTTTAAGGGTTTACTCCCTAAAGCCTCGGGTTAGTTTATACTCAGGAGAATGCCAGGAAGTCCGTGAAAATAAAACACACAATTCGGAAAACAAATAAAACTAATTTATTATAGAAAACTATATCAAAATAAAGACAATCATGCTAACAAGGGTCGGCAACGGTGCAAAACTATATATTTTACGGTTTTAATAGCAAAGCGGCATCTATGTACAAAATTCCCTAACTCTACGGAAAACGGAAAGATTTGGCAACTATGTACATCGGAAAACGTTGTGGTCTCGGTTTTATGGAGCGATCGGGCAACAGTGCACGGTGCGGTTACTACGGTGAGTTATTACGGTGGGGGGGGGGGGAATAGTGCGTGGCGGTCTAGCTAATCTAGTCGGTGTCTGTTCTATTTACAATAGGAAAGCTAGTTAAGTGCAACGGTCAGGCAAGCGCTATGAAGCGGTGAGAGCGGAGCAAGCAATATGGGGAAAAAGCTAACAAGCGGGGCAAAACTATATATGCGGCGGTCTAGCAATTGACGGGCATGCGCTTTAGCAGGTTTGATTCGCGTCAATTCAATCGCGGGCGCGGGAATCGTTAGGGAAACTAAGCATGCGCGGTAGTTCAATTAAAGGTCGGGTTGTGTTCAGGGAAGCTATCCCGAGTCTCACCCAGGGATATGCCTGCCCAAACAGCCCGAATTGACCTTCCCGAGTCCCACCCAGGGAAGAGTCAATTCGTCGGCCTAACCCAACGGGAACGGTAGGGGGGGGGGGCTAGATTGCGTCGTATTCGGGGAGGTCTATCCCGAGTCTCACCCAGGGATGTACCTGCCCAAACAGCCCAAATTAACCTTCCCGAGTCTCACCCAGGGAAGAGCTAATTCGACGGCCTGACCTAACGGGACGGTGGGGGGGGGGTCGGTCGGATTTCCCTAACTACAATACCTTGGACGGACGGTTTCCCTGCTTTCCGGGTCGGACGGTCTGTAGCGGCAACGTCACACTAAGTAGAAGCACCTGCACTAACACCTGCACGGTAATCGGTCGGCGGACTTGTGATAATTTCCCATATTTTCCTCTCGTATTTAGAGCACCCGAGCAAATAATTTTGGGTAGTTTGCGGCTCGTAGATTAGAGAGACAACTGGTGGTCTTTTGTTTAAACTTGATCTCGGATATTGCAGGTGTTACGGCGGAGAGACAATCGTTATTTGTTTGAATTTACGGAATTTCCGCAAATGGTGACAGAGGGAGACAATGGTTCTAGTCACGGAAAAATAGGCTTCGTTACAATCTTAGGATTCAATACTTATCGTTGCATAGTTTTCACATTTTTAAGATTATAAAAATTGCGCTAGATTCCCTAAATAAGGCTTATTGGAAACGGAGCTCACGAAACTTTTCCTGGCTGTTGAAAACTGGTTCTAGAATCCCACTGTACGAAAAGAAGTAGAAAACTCACATTTACAATAAAAATTTATTATAGTTCTGTTGTAACCTCGTCTAAAGGCAATCTGACACTGAATTAGATAGTAGTATCATATTTATTTAGATTTTTTTTAAACAGAAAATAAAAAGATTCTCTTTCTCTATTTCTTTAAGGTTAATAAAGTTGCTTACAAGAGGTATGGTACTTTTTTTCTATTTCTAGTATTCTATTTCTTTAAAAAGAAACAGAGTTGCATACACGAGGTTTGGTACAATTTTACCCTATAATCCTAAAACTAACAAATTTTGCAACGTTTCTTCTTTTAACCTTTCCCATTTCTCCGGTTCTATTTTTTTTCCAAAAAGATAATATGTATTTATAATCGTATTTGTAACATTTGTGAATTTATTTTAATTGATTATATAAATGTAATTGTTTATAAATGTGCAATAAATGGATATAAAATAACACATCGGGCAATGGCCTCCACAGCTTTGCTAGTACATATGAAATTTGTCATGACCTTTCTGCATAATTGTGGCTGAATTTCGTTGATGCAGTTAAATTTCCTCTTGTAACGCACGGGTGGTTATGGGCTTGTTGTCATAGACCTTTGACTTCAAATAACCCCATACGAAGAAATCTAATAGTATTAAATCGCACTATACAGGGGGCCAATTGTGATCACCGAACCGGAGAGTACTCGACCAGGAAATGTCTAATGCATTAATTCATCAGCTGTATAGCATGTCGCACCGTCTTGTTGAAACCACATATTCGGCACAAATATCATCCAATTTCGGTAAAAAGAACTGTGTTATCATGTCGCGATATTGAGCATTAGTAACAGCTACTGCTTGACCTGCCACATTTTCAATAAGTATGGTCCAATGATGCCTCCAGTCCAAAATCCTCACGAAACAGTGATACGTTGTGGGTGCATTTGTTATTCGACAAACATATGTGTGTTCTCCGAACCACAAACATGGCATTTTGGCGATTGACATAGCCATCAAGGTGAAAATATGCTGCATCGCTTAGGACGGTTGTGCTCGAAAAATCAGCATCAACTTGTTGATGTTCAATGATCCATTCCTCGAACGTTCTTCGCAGTTCATGGTTATTATGCTTAAGTTGCTGTGTTAATTTAATTTTGTAAGCATGGGGACACAGATTTTATGTGAGTATACTGTCGCGATACGGCCCCAATTAGCGCAACTGTGTCACCCCCCAATCTAAATCAGCACGGAGGTGACCTAAAATCGAAGGACGATACGTGACTCGCGGACTGGCAGCAGGCACGTTTGTCAACAAACAGTAAGTGTTTATACGGATCGATCAGATCGATCGAGAGATCAGTCTTCGAGCACCCCGTCACGCTGCCCGTCTGAGAGTCCGCCCTTCTACATGTCGCTGATTGGAGGAGCCTCGCGCCTGCTGCCCTTCGTCACACACCATTAAGCAAGCACTTCTTCCACTTCTACATTTTCTTTTCACCCTCTAATCACTATTTTTGCCCTTTGTCAATGTTCTCTCCCCTATAGTATTGGATGTCTGAATAAATATTGTCCGTGTTGCCATGTCTTCTTTTTAGTCTCTACCATAAAATAATAAAGGTTTGTAGAACAGAAAGTCTTATGGGCGACCTTGAGATTTGTTTTCTGACTTGGTCAGTCAAAGGATGGCGCTGTTGTATTAATTTGAGTAGAGAATTTGAAAAGTTTGGCAGCCAACGTAACCTAATCCTGTATTCTGTGCGTTCTGTGCGCTTATCGGCTGATCGAACACCTAACCACAACCACACAGTAATCACATAAACGTGATATTACCTTTTGAATATAAGTGAAATTCGTTTGTGGTGAATAAATTGTGCGGTTTATTTAATAATGGAAGTGAGGCCTTGTGAGGAAAGGGAAAAGGCCTACAAAAACATGCTGTGCCAGGATGTCCTGCAGCTGCGAATATCTCATCTCATCGATTCCCAGCGGTACAGCCGATCAGGAATACCAAACTGCAGACTATGGATAGACAAACTATCTACAGGAATCACATGGTGTGTCAAATACACTTCATGCCTGAAGATATTGTCCCGATTGGCAAGAAGGGCATTAAGTATATTTTCCGCCTTTCCTGCTTTACATTTGCCCCAAGAGACAAATGGTAAGTAACATCTATATTTATCTATGATAAATGTGTTTAGTAAAAATGTACTTCATTCTATTAGTAATTATTGTTATTTTTATTGCTGGTCTGCTGTCTACTTACATTACTATTTTTTGTATTTCATGTAAAATGTTCTAGTGTAATTCTAGAAATTTAAATAATAAATAAATAAATACAATACATTAAAGTTGATTTCTTTACACATTTTCATTCATCAGTAAAGATATCAACTTCTTCGTACCATTATTAGATACATTTTCAAAGTGTAACAAGTGCAAAATGCAGCGTAATATATCATTTATTACACATTTGATGAATAATTGTGAGACGGAAACGTTGATATCTTTGATAATAATTGGCTTGTTTCTGCAGCGGTTGGAAATGGTTTCGAACTGTCAGAATAATTTCTACTACGCATGCCTCTGACAGTTTGAGACCGATTCCAATCGCTGCAGAAACAAACCTGATTACTAACAGCTGGAAGGACGAAACCTGTAAAATCTGTTATCATCGTTTTAGTTGCACTGGGCAGTCACCGACAGCGCTGTAAAAAGTTCCCCCTACCGAACATTGCAGTTTCTGTTCTATAACTCTTTATTATTTTATGGTCTCTACCGAGCTACACCCCCCCAACCAGAGCACTCCCTTTGGGCCCTAGGCGCTCAGGCGTGTGACAATACGCTGTAGGGAGTTTCTTGAAATTTGCAATTCCTGTACACGACGCCGAATTGGCGTTCCACGGGTTTCACCAACATTCTCACTCACTGTTTCGATATTGACATTTGAACAGCTTGTTTTGTGTTATATATAGTGATTTCAGGCAGCTGCGTACACCTTGCTTTTCTTACAGCCGTATATAATTGAAAGTATTTTATATTAATTATGTTTTGCACTGTGGTGCTCTGCAAAGAAAAATCAAAAGGGTTAACAAAAGTCCAGAAAGTACATTCTCCACACTGTTATTCTTGTTACTTGGGGACAATAATTGTGCTTTTTAATCTTGCCAGACCTTTTATTCTTAGTTACATTAATTACTTGACTACAAACTTACTGTGCGGCGTGCGGCAAAGGTATGAAACGCGTAAAGCTGTTCCATACCGCGACGAACACTCCATCAATCTCCAATGGACGATCGCATCGAGTGTTTCTTGTAAGTTCATATTACTCCTACCGAATTTCTTTTCCTCTGCCCAAGAAGCTACGCGCGGACAAATTGCTGTCCCGCTGCCGACGATGGTTTTCAAAAACCGATTCCTGGATCGCTTCGAATTTCCCCAAAACTCCTGACGTGCACAATTCGGCTCGTTTATTGGACCTCTGGGTCGGATCGTCTCTTCGCGTAACTGCACGTCTCTCTGTACCTATACGATCTCATCCGTCATAAAACGCGTCGTTTGAGAATATTACAATTTCACCCATATGGGAATTCGGACGAGGATCGACTACGTATTTAATTGTAGGTGTTCGGCACGGCTGACCGAATTTAATCGGGAATAATAACATCGTGATTTATACATGAATACAAATCGACAATGTGATTTAACTTTCTGAAGGGTAGAGGAAAAATTTTCAGGAAAAACTGTCAGTTATGTATTTAGAAATTTGTTGGTTTTATTGACAGCACGATAGGACCACAATTCGCGCAATATACTGTGCACTAAGAACTATTCGGGCCATCTGCCCATGCGTTCCATGATTGTTTCGACTTTAATGATCGTATTTCGTGTCCGTTTATCGTTGCATATGGCGCGGTTTTAACATTTCTGTGCTATTTTCAATATTCATAATTTCCTATTTTCGATATTAAAAATAAATAAGGGAGACTTCCACATGCGACTAATATTTCATTAGGTGTGCAAACCGCTGATGACATAATGCGGTTCAAGAGTTGTGCACCTTCAATTTATCACTTTCGTAAATCCTCTAATATTGTTTTGTTATTTGTTGTAGCATTTTCATTAGTATTTATTAGTATTATTATATTATATATTATTTATTATACTTTTTTATTAGTACTACCTACGAATAAATACCAGCTATATTTCCATCAGGACTCTTCAAGATTCCACCATGGAATGAAATTGCTTCCTTATTGCTTCTGCTTTGCGGCACTCTTCTGTTTTAAAAGGACATTATTGGTTTTTACTTTTAATGTGTAAATTAACCTATGCTTGAAACGACCAAGTCATTTATGTAAATCAAAGGACACATAAGCTGGCATGATTTACCCTATAACATTTAGTTTTTCGAACAATAAGTTCCACAAATATTTCTTAATTAGTAAAATTTCCGTTAAATTCAATCAGTTTGCTTTACAGGGTAATGATACCAAGGGCAAGTTTTATGAATTTAAGTCATTAATAGGCATAGGAGTAGTAATAAAAATATATATATAGTGTTTTTTGCAATCTATAAAACGATACCAACTACATTATTTTAGACTTGTATCACCAATTCTAAAGTTTTCCTAATTTACTACTTAATTGTGTCTCCAAATCCGAATTTGGATTTAAATAGCTTTGGATTGGTACAGCTTATTTTGCCCCAATGAGTAATGTTTGTGGATCACCAAAATGTGTGTTTTCGGGTCAATTTCATACCATTTGAATTCTATAGTTGTCATTGTCATTGTTAACATATATCTAGTATTTGACATATGTTAATATTTTTCTAACGTAAAGTGCTTGTTGTTAAAACGAAAAACGAGTTTAAAGTACCGATCAGAGAAAATGAATCCAAAAATTTTAATAAACCTTATTAAGTTATACATTCGACGATACAATAAACGTTTAAAGTGTTAACAAACCTCTTAGTGCGAATTTCGACAAAATAAAAAAAAATAAATTAGCAAGAGTATAACTACCCCTTTTCCTAGCCGATTTTAATAAAAATGTATCGTGAGGTCCTGGGTATGATACAGTTTAAATACAAGTTGTATTTTGTAATTTCCTAGAAAAAAAGGGGAAAACATATAACAGGCGTACATACATATTTTTTTCAAAGAGATGTTTCTTGGACTCAAGGAAATTTAAAACTTCTGAAATGATAATTTTTCCTAAATATGTATGAGTTGCTCAAGAAAGTAAACAGTGGTAAGAATATTAGTGTTAGAAAACAGAGTTAGAAATGAGACCTTAACTTTGCACAGTTTATATGTTCGACAAAGTGACAATAATTAAGGTTATATGCGTTGTTTGTTTTCTATCTACAGAAATATATTATTATTTTTTAATTACAGCACTTTAGACATATTGCCTTACAATCGCTTTTTAAAGTTATTACTTTTGAAAAACCTAACAATTTTGTGATAAACAGAATTAAAATACTATTTAAAAATACGAATCACAGCGAGATTTATGTGGGTCTCTTTTTATCACTAATAAGATCAAATATCATTATAGCAGTCGAGTGGAAGGGGACAATTTAAAAGCAGCATTTCCACAAGTGGTTGCTTACGAAGTTTTACACAATATTTACATAAAATGTAATATTACCACAATATCCGTAATTATGAAAAACGAAACTCTTTTATTGGCTGGTTCTGATTCTGAATAAGAAGATTGTCACTTACAATTAAAATTTTTGAAGGATTGAAATCCAGTTATCATTCAGTTGCATTTTCTTAAACATATTTAATTTACACAACTTATCGGTATCTATGTTGCAATTCGTTTATTGGTACGATGCGCGCTGTATTTTGTGAATTACGAACGAGAATTTCAATAATTTCTTCTTAATTAAATTCCAATAAACGATTATCTCCCTTAGGAATTTTTAAGGCGCTGCTGCTAAACTTTTCAATAAAATCAAAAATGCAAAAATAGTTGGTAACTCTCTGATTGTCGGTAATTTGAATAATTGAAGTAGATACTTCAAGAAAATTTTAATTCATCTCAAATAAAGCTACATTTTCACACACGAGCTAAGACATACATTTTTTGTGATTTTAAATTTTACACAATTTGATTTTTATTTGCTCAAAAGTCGAAAATACTAGAATTTTTAGCTTTTGTACTCAATTTTCACCAATCGAGAATCTTGTTGGTCCGGGCAATTCTTTAGAGCTATGTATACAGCGAAGCAGAAAAACCCTAAACTCGCAAAAGTTTTGGAAATAATTAGTTTTATTCCAGTGTGTATAGTTGGCCACCAGGGATTTTTGCGGGGCGCGATATAATCATTTGTAGAACCTTATGATAGCAAACAAGGGATCGATAGGATTACCTCCATTTGAAATTAACCAATCAGTAATTAAATAAAATTAAAAAAAAAAACAAGTAAAATTGAATGCTGTATTCGGTAAACTATTTAGTGTTTATCATATAATTTCAGATGACTGCATTTTTAGCGAACCAAAAATAAAACGAGCAAACTCCCCTTTATAGTGGATTTTGAAAACACCCTTTTTATATTGTGTAACATCTAACCGACATGTCTGTTTTACTCGTAGGCCGACCTAACCACAATCTTGTGTCCACTACCCCAGAAAATGAAATTTATAATTCTTGGGTTTCTCCGAACTCTTCTTGTTCTAAGAGCCCTATCTATAACAGTGCCATGTTTCCAATTTCTTCCTATTTAGTTACTCAATATCATCCCCCTTTTTAACCCTCGAAAAATGAAATTAGGAATTTTTAATTGTTTTTATTTAACGCCTAACGATACTGATTACTTAAAAACTATGTTTTGGCATAGAGTCAGAGAAAAATAAATTTCACCCCATGGGAAAGAAAAATTTTGGAGTATAACTAAAGTCTCAATCAAGCTCCAAACTATCTTCGTGCCTAAATTATTAGCGCATCTATTTGGAAGATTGTAGTTATTTTGTTCGGAAAAAACGTTTCCAATCCAACGTTTCGAATGGTCGTTTGATGATGTGCCGAGTCGTAGTTCCTGTGCTCATAGGGAAAGCCTCTTCAAAGTTTGTATAGTTCGCGGCTTAAATAAAATAGCCTTAGTTTTCAATATACGAATTAAATATTACCACGTATAGCTGGCGAAGCCCTATATTAGCTTGAACGAAAAACACACACGTTTCCCAACATGGAATTACTAAACTCTGTTAAAATTCTAATTTTCTGCTGACGTTATCGTGACTTGCAGCCACCATTCGCCATTTTTTTATATTATGTGGCGTGGCTACCTCCTCGCTAGCTTTCTCTTTCTCTCTCCCTCTCTTTCTCTCCCCTCCTCCTCCTGCTCCTTGTTCACCATTCGATTTCTCTCTTGTATTAGATAATGATTGATTATATTTTTGTAACAATCAATCACCGGCGATGGAAGATTTTTTTTAATAAATATTTTGCCGCTTCCCTGCCGATGGAATCAGCCGCGATTTAAAACTACGGGTGGTTTTTAATGGATCAATTTAAGTTTTTTGATCAGATAAAAACAATAAAATCGATCCTCTAATAACGATTTTATCTGGGAACATTGGGCCCCCCATCATCAATCTGCTCTCACACCCACAACACATATTGTTCGGCTCAGCTGTTCGGTAGGGCCCATAGTGAGGACGTTAACGTTTATAATATGGAGGCAATTAATCAAAATTTTTCATTTTGGTCGGTATCTTGTTTTATCGCGCCAGATGGGGGAGAGAAAGGAGGGGACTAGGTATTGATAGCTTTAGGAAAGTCAGAGTTTATTAGGGAGGAGAAAAGGTTACAGCGATGAAGTTGAGGGTTATTATGGTTACTTTATTGTCGGCAAGGCATCATATTGTTTTTCGACTTGGAAACTTTACACTGGTTGTTTACTGACAAATTTACTCGGTAGTAAAGTAAAAATTTAACGTTGAATGATTGTTTTAACTAATTAGAGTGCTGATTGTCTTTTGGGTAATAAAGAACTAGTGTTTTGTCTTCTGAGGCAATATCATATATATAATGTTATTTATTTGTTGCACAACATTTTATTGATCTTTATAAATTTGAGCAAAAAATGAGGTTTTTTTCAACTTTTTATCACACTTCTGGACCAATTTTAACAAATTAATGTATGTTGAAGTTTGAAGGTGAATAAATTTCCTAAAACTTCATTTTTGAGAGTATTGACATAGAGTAATATAGTTTTCGAGATGTTAAACTACAAAGTTTTTTCATTATTAAACATTGTTTAAAAAATTGTCCAAATGAAGTTTTCTGTGCGTTTTATACCAATTCGTCTATTATCATAAAAACTAATCAAAACCGTGTAGAAAACCTGTAAGACAAAGATACCATTAAATTCCCGTCGGCTCTTGGAGTATTTCACTTTGATCTCCCATCCCACTATACAACACGGTAGAGACCCACAGTGAGATAATGTCTTTTGTTACGTAGGTTACTCTGTCTTTTAAGAAAAGCCGACGATAAGTGGTTAATTTTCAAGTGTTCCAAGTTTCCACATCCTTCGACTAGTCTTATTTTTGCATCATTTTTGAAGCGTCACCAACGATTTATTTAAAGAGGAATTATTTTGAAATTTTTTGTACATAAACCCTGAAGCTTTCACTTCAAAATGGCGCTCGATAGGTTTATTAATAGTTATAAACAAATTGTTTATAAATTTAAATGAAAATATTAACTTTGGCCCAAAAAATGTCAGTTTTCCAAATATAAAAAAATATTTCATATCCGAGCAATAGGGAAAAAGTTAATGTAAAATGATTGTAAATGTAGATGCCTATATTTTGGGACAATGATTTATCAACAGTAAAATCGTTTTTTTTTACTTATATTGTTAGTTTAAGTCTCCTTCTTTCTTTTCGTACCTGTAGAATGGCTGTATCTTTATTAGTTTCTGACTAATTTTATTGCAAAAAAATGATCTCCGGGATAAACAAAAGTACCTTAAGACCTACACTTATGTGTATTGAAGGTAGTTGAAGGTTAACTTTTATAAGACTTATTATTAATTTTCATTTTTTCTTTATTTAGAAAATTTCAACACATTACTTTATCAACTTTTATAAACGCATTTTATGGCCTGTTTCATGTTCTAAACTATGATTATTTAACATTTGTGATTGGATGTAAATTTTTGCGATGGTAGGTGAAAATAGCGAAAATTTGCATTTTTTGACATTAATTGTTAATAAATAAAAGACTGAATCAAATCTCACGCATGAAAGTGGTGTAATTTCTTCTTATATGCAGATCAATATAACTTAAAAGACTCGTCAGGTACCTAAACTAGGTCTTTTTTCCTTATTTCCCTGGACTATATTTGTTGACTCTACGATCAACATAAAAGAGAGCTAAGTAGGATTGTAGGGATTTAATAGGGATTTAGGGAACATATTCTTCAAATAGGGATTAATAACCATTAAAAACATCTTAGGTGAAAATTTCTACTTGCAAATTAAGTAATCAAAGATTAATTAGAACAACTAAGTCAGTGAAATAATTTAGTGAAGGTGGTGATAAAGTAATCAAATATGAAGTAATTAATAACTATTAAATAGGGAATTAAAACAACTGAGTCGCTTAGGTGGACGAAACAGCGCGGATCAAAGTGATAATTTCAAAATCTCACAACAATAATTAATCACGTAAGCGTAACACCAGTTCTCGTAATATGATAATAAACGCGCTCGGTAAGGTCAAGCACACAGCTAGGTCAGGGAAATTACAATCTAGGACGCCGAAAGATAACAAAAACTTAACTTGCCATTTAACCAATGTAATTTGAAGATGTATAAAAGCTCTGAAATTTGGGACAATATATCAGTATACGATGTATGCTCAAAACGACGTGTGTTGTTGGTCTTGAATTACTTCACCCTAACCTACAAGCTCTCACGTTACGCCCTGAGAGTTCTACGAGATCTTCAAGATACTACAACCCTTAACTCCAAGAACTTCAACCCGGACCTGCACGTTACGCCCTCAGGTCCACACCGGAGAGCACGATACGCCCTCTCTCCAACCGACTAGAACTTCAGCCCCGGATCTGCACGATATGCCCTCAGATCCAAAACCCGGAGAAGTACGTCACGCCCTCTCTCCACACAACGAGAACTTCAACTTCAAGATCTTCAAGAGATCACGTCACGCCCTGATCTCCAACTACTACTACAGTCTCCAGCCTCACAACCTGGGGACAAGATTCATCTCCCCAGCCGCCCATGAGCTACGAAAGAGAATCTACATACAGTCCACTCTCTACAGAGGCCACTTCACACTTCGTTCATGGTCCTTCGAGCCCTTCAAGTCCAGCGACTCAAGAAAGCTCTTGAGTAAGTCAAAAGCAACTTTACCAGGACACCGAAACTACAAATACTACAAGTTCGAAAAGACGGACTAGTTCACACTTCGTTCATGGTCCTTCGAGCCCTTCGAGTCCAGCGACCCAAGAAAGCTCCTGAGTAAGTCAAAAGCAACTTTACCAGGACACCGAAACTACAAATACTACAGAATAGGAGAATGTTTTCGGGGAGCTAGATGAATTATGAAGTGTTCTTGACAAACCCCAATACAAAAATAATCTTGATCAAACTGCCGACGTTTCGTTCAGTGTTCTGAACATAATCATGGCGCTGAAAATGTCATCAAGATCAAATTTGATCTTGATGACATTTTCAGCGCCATGATTATGTTCAGAACACTGAACGAAACGTCGGCAGTTTGATCAAGATTATTTTTGTATTGGGGTTTGTCAAGAACACTTCATAATACAAATACTACAAGTTCGAAAAGACGGACCATTTCACACTTCGTTCATGGTCCTTCGAGGAAAGTAACCAGCGACGAAGTTACGAAAAATCGCTATAAAGGAACTCTTGGTACCTGACGAAATCCACATATAATTAAAATAAAAAATACTGATCAATTGCTCTATTTTTTAGATTATAAGGTTATGATTTCTGCATCACAGATACCTTTTCTTCTCGGCAATCGAAGAAGTGCGCTCTATTATTATAAACCTGCAAATATGTACATCCTTATCTCACTCGTTTCGTAATTCCATTATAACCCTGAAAAGTTTTGGTTGATTGTTTTTATAAAATGTTTTTTGTCCACTTTGATTGGTCAAATATTATTACTGTTGGATTTTTTTTATGTCAGTTGAAGTTTAGACAAACCTATATGATTTTACCGTATAGTCGTAGTTCACTTTTGTAGATCTTCCTCATCTTCAGCAGGCACAACTACGTCTTCTGGCGGTGTTTGTTAGGCTTCGTTGGTTTAAGTGATTGTCAAACATTAAACTGAAATACTTCACATTTTCTTGCAATTGCAGCATTTAGTTCAATATTACGTTAGTAAAAATGTTAAATAATTTAAACAGGCTGTTCAGTGATCTCAGTTCTATGAAGCAATAGCTTATTATTAGATTGCATAATGTTTTCTGACATCTTCCCCTTCAATAGCAGTTTTTGTAAGTAAAAGCCGACATGAGTTATGTCCGTACAAGGCTTAAAAAACGCGCGTCATTCCTCCTTCATGCATAAACGTTTTTTGACGTCGTGTTGGGGGACGGTAATCAATTTTCCTCACGAGGATGCGAACCTAATCGCCCGGAAGGCGTCATTGGCTCCCATTGTCTTGGAAAAATCGTCAGCCATGTGTCATCCACTAAATTTCATACTCGTCGAGAGCGTTTACTTCTGCGAATATCTTTCCGCCCCGTCTCATCCGTCTTTGGAAGACGCTACGCGACGTCCTTACATACATTTCTTGATGTAAAACAAAAAGGGTCGCAGCGCGGGGACGAACTATGATGCCCGAACATGTTTATGAAACATTGAACAATTTTGATAATATATCACCAGTGTCAAATAATGTGGGGAGACAAAAGGAAAACTTTCCCTCTTCGGAATGTCGGAGGAACGTCTCTCCGGAAGTAATATTTTTGAAGAATCGAACTTTTTTATTTCTGTTTGGTTTACTGATATCCGCTTGAGGGCCTATTACGGCCCCTCTTGCCGGTCTTAGTCTTCAAAGAACAATAAAACAATATTGACTCGGCGTCTATAAATAATCCCCATTTTTTTTCTTTCCTTACCGGAGGGAAGGAAATTCGACCAATAGAATCTAACAAAGCGGAATAAAGAATTGCCGTTTTGGGAGAAGAGAAATTATTCCAAACATATTTATGCACATGCGGAGGTGAGGAGGTACTCCCTACAAAACCTTACAAAAGGAATATCCCCAGGAAGATGATGTTTCCGACTAAACGACTCCTTTACATGCAAGTAATTCCAGATAAAAGCACTATTTTACTGGCACGGCTAGCATTAGCTCGAGTCCATTTACATTTTTATCTCGTTTCATTACTTGCAATCCTTGTTGAGAGGACAAAACGAGTCCAGAGTATAATTAGGTTTCTCTGATGGGGAGTTTTATGCTGTGATATTTTCAACGTTTTATTTCACAGAACTTACACGTCGTCATAGTTTAACTATGACTATTTAAATAATAGGAGGCTGACGACCACTTTTTTTACTCTGCGATTATAAAAATAATTGTACTATTTGGTAAAGTTAGAATTTTGGGGACCTTTCAAGATATCCATTTCTATTATTTATCAAAAGTACACATTCTTCTGCAAATTTATAGGCTACCAGAGAAACGGTGACTAAGGAAATGTAGGTTACAATTAAGAAATGCATGTTAGCGGCTAATAGACCGTGGGCCCATGACACCAAAAGTGTCGATAATCTATGTTCGTATGCCCTTTTAGGGACATACTCAGACAGCTCGGGAAACCGGTAAAAAGTAACTCCGAGCGTCTGGGCCCAGTCCTAGCACCTGCTATGACCTCCACTTCTTGTTGATGCTGGCGTCTGGCGATACGGTGATAGACACTGGTGATAGACGATGATCGACGAAAGTATGCACTTTGGTGGAACGACTCCTTTCGACCCATTAACCATATTCCGACATTTGCATACGATTCCGGAGGGGGCATCTCGATTTATGCCAGCATCAACAAGAAGTGGAGGTCATAGCAGGTGCTAGGACTGGGCCCAGACGCTCGGACTTACTTTTTACCGGTTTCCCGGGCTGTCTGAGTATGTCCCTAAAAGGGCATACGAACATAGATTATCGACACTTTTGGTGTCATGGGCCCACGGTCTATAATCTGAATTCAAAATTTTACATATTTTCTCGGAGGCGATGATGAAGTATGCCAATCAAACCAACCGTATATGTTGTTACCTACCCAATTGTTTATGGTTGAGGGTAATTTTAATTGATATCATTTCGTAATATCAGATTGATGCAGAATAATATTAATTCGATACAACATACCAACATTCACTATAAACACCACAAGATGATAGATCAAATACATCGGAAAAAATTATTTGGTTAATAGGAACACTGCTGATATACAAGCTAGAACTTATAAATAAATAATTAAAAATGACTGACATTACCGGGTTTTATTGAAAATTATTTTCTCTTAATTTATTAACAGTATATCTATAACAGTTTTAAATTCATATAACAACTCTAAAATTTATAAACAAAATAAATGGTGTACACCGCTAAATTTTTCATTGGTGTCTACATGTCTAGTGGTTTATTAAAAGTATCACTACTAATAATAATACTGATAATATATTAATAAACTACTAGACCTGTACAAACCAACGAAAAATATAAATTCTTAATAATATATTATTATTATTAATACTAGTATATTATTTTATTATATTCTTAGATATACTATTATTTTAATAATATGATACTGTTATTAAGTATCATACAAATTGAAGACACAGTAAGGTTTATAAAAAAAAACCCAGAAAGGGGTAAACGGTTTGAACAAAATTTGAAAATATTCCAGAATGGCCATTTCCCAAAAACAGAACTAAAGTAAATGGTTTTATAAGACCGGACCCAATGCGGACTAAAATAGTAATAAACAATAAAACATTTCAACGGGTCCACAGCTTTAAATACTTAAGGTGTGAATTAACCTACGATTATTGTCAAGTGGCCTAAATCAAACGTTACAAATTTAGTCACATACGCGGCACAATCACTAGATACCTAAAAAACTGTGCTCGAAAATCCAAATCCAAATAATGTTATAGACCGTTTCTAAAGAGTCGCAGTATGGGATAAGCACGAGAGCGAAGGAAAGGCCATATATTTCTCGCAAGCTAAACAGAGAACGACCTTTTGCGATGTTGCTAGCTCGCGAAACGCGAAACATTACAGTCATCCGCTCCGCACACTGTACCGCACACATCCGAAAGTGTGAAGCGATACACGCGTTGACTTGGACGTGATTGCTGGGTCCTCACAGTACAACAAACAAGCAGAATACACACACAAGACATGAGTTACCTCAGAAAAATAATAGGGTGTAATAAGTGCGACAGAATCAGAATTGATATCATCAGAGAAGAGAGAAGAGCACAGATATACAACATAAACGAAAAAATAGATACATAAAAAAGAAAGTGGAACGAACACAAAGATCGGATGAGCGATGAAAGGCTACCGTTAAATGCAAGACAGTATAAATGTAATGGAAGAAGGTGTATAGGACGACCACGTATAAAAGTTGGGTACCGGAATATACAGCTTGCCTAATACATGTAGTGAAGAAGAAGAAGACAAAGAAGAAGTAGTAGTAGAAGAAGAAATACAGTTTGTAAATTTTAATGGAGTATGAAATTCATCCTACTTTCGGGTTTCATACGTAGAATAAAAATTCGTTTCCTATGGCAGATTTTCCTGTATTTGCATTTCAATAAAATAACAATTGGTGTAGTAAAGTGGAAGAAACTTTCAAAATACTACATCTTTTGAACACTGAATGGCAGGGCTCGATGAGTTGCGCATTAATCATACTTCTCACAATTCATTTTGTATTAAAAAAACTCCTTGGACTTTTAAAAATCCACCTACTTTGATGTCCCATATAATATAGGGAGATGAGTAAGAAAACAGCCTGTTGGAGACTGTAGTTGTGACAGAGGTCTGAACGATTTTCTTGCTACCTTGAGTGTGGAGAAATAATGATGTCAGCCATATTTTTTTTATTATTTTATTCACGGACAACTAAAGGTTATATATTTATGGTTTTAGTGCATTTTTGTCTACATGTAAAATTGTTATACCAGACTAAAAAACTGAAACAATAGAGCTTTAACAGAAATCTTGAATATGTTATACACCTTCGATTTTAAGTAAATAGTAAGTTCTTGTAAAGACAACTGTAAATGTTTATTTCAAAAGTGTGATGTTTTTCAGCAAATAAATAAATTGAAAAATTTTGTTGTATTGATATTCAGAATTTTATTTTTTCCTTATTTAAAAATCAGGTATTTATTTGTCCCCTTGCAATGAAGTTAGCTTTCATTTAAAAATAAGTCGTCATGGCTCGGTTTATAGAAATTGAGAGAAGAAACGGTTGTTTTGAATTTCAGGAGTTAGAATTTCACTGTAAAAAACTGTAAAAGAAAAAGAGAAAAAAGAAGTTATAAACAAAATGCACTGAAGTTATACATTTATTGTTTTAATCCCTAATGAATAAAGAAATGCAAAAAAATGTTTGCTGAGGACATACGACTTTTGTTCCTCTACCTTTCTCTACACCTAAATTAATAAAAAATGCCGGACCCTTGTTAAGGCCACTTCAGTCTGTATAATATATAGCTTTCAAAA
Source organism: Cryptocephalus moraei (assembly GCA_946251905.1). Lineage (NCBI taxonomy): Eukaryota > Metazoa > Arthropoda > Insecta > Coleoptera > Chrysomelidae > Cryptocephalus > Cryptocephalus moraei. The sequence continues at coordinate 36,611,316 of OX276454.1, read as the reverse complement.
TATACCACTTTGTAAAATATATTATTATTTGTCGCTAGTAGTGAGCCTTTGAAATAATACTCCCGACAAACAAATTAACACATCGCAGCACTAATTAACCGATTTACTTTAACAAAAACTCAATTAATTTAGGATTTAATCGGCTTCCTCGTGGAACCATAAAAAGAGATATTAAAATTGCATAAATTGGTCATTTTCAACGGGTTTTTGAGATTTGTACTATAACAAATGGATGAACAAAAATCACCACTGCTCTAATTACATGTTGTCAAATTCTATTCAACTATTATTTGAAAGGTTTTTTTCTACAACCTGGAGTTTTTCTAGACTCTCAACTCCACAAACGAAATAAAAACTGTTTTCACATATTTCAGACCGCCATCATTACCATACGCTTGCATTACGTACTCACATTACGTTGTATTGGTGTAGGGGTTTCCAATTTTTTCCCCTTTTGCTCGCCAGACCAAATTACTGGACCCCATGGTTTTGCACACGCTTTTTTCCCAGTTAGTGGAGAAATTGTGAAAGTGAGTGCTAAGTTCACAACAACTGAACCCTCTAGATTTTTATTTAAAATATTTACTTGCCATTTCAGTAATAACAACAGAAACATGGGAGAGATACCTTGAAACTCTATATAGTGACACACACATAGACGAGATAATATGACTAGAACGTGAAAATGATTGCAGCGAAGACAAAGAGGACCAAAACCACACGACAACAAAACAAAAAATTGAACTAGTCGTGACTAAGCTGAAAAATCGGAAAGCACCAGGACTGAATAATATTCATAATGAGCTGTCCAAATATGGGGGTAACGCATTAACGGACGAAATTTAAATTTTACTTAATAAAATATACAATAGGACAAACGTGCCAGAACAGTGGAAAGAAAGCATCACAATCCCAATTTTCAAAAAAGAGAAAAAATGGATCTATAAAATTATAGAAGTATCAGACTGTTAAGCGCACCTAGAAAAGTATTCACAAACATCCTAGCAGAAGAAATCATACAAACTAGCATCAGTGAAGAACAACAGGGGTTTCGACAAAACAGATCCACCATAGATGCAATATTCATTTTAAGACAAATAGTGGAAAAAGCCATTGAGTATAACAAAATTGCCTTTATGTGCTTTATTCACCTCACGCAAGCCTTTGATAGGGTTAGACTCTGCGATGTCCTGAAATTATTAAAGGAGAGGAAATTGAATCCAAAACAATTGATATCATTAAAGAAATGAACATCGGAAATAGCACCTTTATAAAAGCAAATAATAAGCTTTCCAACAAGATACCAGTCTCAACAGGAATCAACCAAGGGGATAGTTTTTGCCCAATACTCTTTAATCTCTTAATGGATAAGATAATCGTGGAAATAAAATCTGCAGGGAAATGATATAAACTGCGCAAGAAAGAATTTAAAACAATTTGCTATGCTGACGACGCGTTGTTAATATCGGAAGATGAGGACAATCTACAGAAACTACTTTATAGATTCGAAAAAGTAGCAAAGGAATTAAACATGCTGATCTCTGCCCAGAAAACGAAGTCTCTGACAATATCAAGAGAACCTAAGGTGTAATTTAGCGATCTACAATAAAAGTGTAGAACAGGTCATGTCATTCAAATACCTAGGCGTTAATATCACAAGTAACAGAAACCTTAAAGAAGAAGTGCGAACACAAACAATAGCGGCATCTAGGGTATCAGGATACATACGGGAAGTAATATGGAGAAACAAACACATGAGTATTAAAGGCAAAACGCGAATTTACAAGACGTGTGTAAGACCTGTTATGACCTACGCCACAGAAACACGAGCAGAAACAGCCGCTACTAAGCAAATGCTAAGAAGAACCGAAATGAAGACGCTAAGATCAATCACGGGCAAAACGCTTAGAGACAGAGTGAGAAGCACCCACATAAGAACCCCATGTGACATTCCGGATATTGTAAGATGGTCCAGAATAAGAAGACGAGCATGGAGAGACCACGTCGACAGAATGGCTGATAATCGACTACCAAAAATTGCAAAAGAGGAGAAACCAACCAACCGTAGACCTCCAGGAAGACCCCCCCAAACGATGGTACGAAAGCTGGTCATCGGAGTCACAACTTAGGCTACAGCTTTGAAAAACCAACACTTTGTCTTAAAATAAGACTTGTCATTTCACAAATAAGCTGCAATCTGAATGCATTGTTTTCGCAATGTGTCATTTGGTTGAACACCCTAAATGTCCAGATTTATCAGGTCTAGATGGTTTTGATCTGATCAACGTTAAAAAATTGTATGTTTTGTTTCGATAAATGCCAATTCATAAGGAAAATTATTTATCGAATCCTCTTCTACTAATAGTGTAGAAGTGGAATAGTTATATTAAATTATTTTGTGAACAGCAAAAACTTGGTGTTTTTAAAATGACTTCCAATGTTCGCTTATCCCTTATGAGTATCTTACTCATGTTCTCCCTCTCCCATGTCTGTCTCTATCGTTCTCCTTTCGACTCCCTGCGTAACGTTTACAACTTTTTGTTGTGCGGCTTAAGTAAACGGAGTCAAATCCAACGCACGTTATAACTTGGGTTGACATCAATGGGCGTCGGGGTTTACGCCATAATTCCGATTCGCAAACATTCTCGACCCTCGGCGAATCCTCTTAAGGATAGCGAGATTCCTTCGTACACGATGGTAATTAATGTAGTCGCATGGCAAACACAACCGACACCTTTCAGAGCCCGGAACCCAGATTTCGGACCGTCCTTAGGAAGAAAGGGTATATGCGTGTGTTGAGTGTGGAAACTAGATGGGAATTAGGACTGCACGTTTTGCGAGATGAGTATCATATTTTGCGCAATTGGTGGTGTAGGATACTTACTAGGGTAAGGAGAGGTGGAAGGTGGTTTCAGAAGAAGTCACTCTAAGGAAACGTTGTTTCAGTGACCTGAATACCGCATTTGATTAAATTAAAAGGATGAGATATGTAAGGAATGAAGAAGTCTGTGATTCTATAGAAACAATAGTAATAACAACTACAACTTGAGAAAAGCAGGGTTGTGTCCTGAGTACTTCAATGTTTATTGCAGTGCTGGTAATAGTCATAAAAGTAGATAAGAAGTCTAGGAAACCATTACAGATACTGAAAACCGTAAGAAACTGAAATAACAAACAAAATATAGCGATTACATGACACTAGTAACTGACACAATTTAGGACACACTGACACACTAACCCTGGGATACTAAATATTGAGCTGCTCAAGGTATGAAGAATTCACTTAGGGAAAACGAAAAGAATGAGATCATCTGCAGGAAATTAAACAACAAACGGAAAAAGCTAGAACAGGTGCATAACTTTAATTATTTAGTGTCGGTAGAAAAAAGCAACTAAAATATTCAAGTAAATCAAGGACAAAATAAGTAAAATAACATTCGAAGGGATAAAATAAGCAACGAAGCATATAAGAGGCCCAATATACAGGATGATCAGTTAAAATCCAACTAATAGTTTAGGATTTGTTCAGCAATGTCAAGGTCAATTTTACCTATTTACGTAAAAATAGAGTTATAGTTCAGTGAATTAGGTAAGGTCATTAAAGGTAACCAAATAGGTGACTTGAAATTTTGGTGAAAAATAATTCTAATAAATCAGAACATCATATGTAATAAGTAGTCTGAGGCCACTTACCAGGTAACGCTGGAACATAATCACCTTGTAGGTAGAACAGGGCCCGTGACACTACATAACTTATATCACTTAATAGGCCGTAATGTACATTGTGGTACTAAATTGATAAAATATTTAGGTTGCAATGTTTTACATATTGGATGACATTATGGCTCTATTGCTTATTAAGTTAAATTAGTAGATGTCATGAATACCACCTAATATGTGATATACGTCGAAGATTACAATTTCACTAAATAAGTAAACAATTTACAATAAACTGTTATTTATTTTTAAGCAGTTGAAATATCACATAGATATGTTGAAATCAATATGGCGAATATATGTTTTCAAACGATATAAATTATATTTCGTAATAATTATATTTCCCAAGTTAAACAAAGGATTACTCCAAATTTTACGAACAACTTATTTGACAGAGTAATTTTCGGTTTAAACATATCGAAATAACAGAATATTTGTGACTGTATATTATTATTATTATGTAAATTGTATTATTATACTGGATAAAATATTTAAACAATTTATCTTTATAAAAATTATTTTTGAGATGCGTTGCTATTTTTGGAAGTAAAGATTTGAGAATAAAATTTCTTTCGTATACGACGAAAATTTAAATTAGTGCATGAAATATTTATATATAATTAACGTTCGTCATACTGATGTGGACGAGAAGTATACTATGTTTTTCCTAATTTTCGCCATGACGGAAATTTTAATCTAAATTGACCCTAATTTTCGCCATGACGCAAATTTTAATCTAAATTGATATATTTCTGTGACAGCGTAAAGTGGTAAAAATGAGAATTTACTTAATATGACATAGCTAGGACCCAATTTCGACATAAGACTTGATGATATAAATTCACCAAATTTACTAATTTTATATGTAAATTTGATGTGGAGAATCGAACCACTTTGGTTGAATTGACGGCAAAAATTATTAATTTGCTGCCAAATGCAATCCGTGAAATAATTTGTATGACGTAAATTTCTTAAGAAAATACCTCACCTATATTTTCAGCTGGAAATTGTTTGATTAAACAGGGTCGCTGATGTGCATGGAAACGGTCCATTATTTCTTAAAATAAGATGTAAGCAATAGATAGTACATCCCAACGTTTCAGTGTTTTTTTAAATCATACACCGTAATAAACTTACGAGACATTATGAATATCACTTTCTGATGTAGTACCTAATACAAAAATGTTAAGTTCATATATTTACCATAACATAAGTCATTTCAACTATTATTTTCAACTATTATTTATTAAAAGAAGTTTTTTAACTATTATCAACAAATATTTATAGATATGTTATATGTTTATATAACAAATATAAACAACAAAACAAATATTATCAACAACAGAAAGCTCGTGGAATCTACAGAGAGCTGAAATTGATTCAAGGTTCCCGATAGTTTCTTGCGAAGTTTGTACCCGTACACTTCGGGAATGTTTTCAGGTACTACACTCGATGTCATAGTCCGTCGTGATTCCCCCTTCTGTATCCAAATTTAGCGAGATTTGTTTTGACGTGAATTGATGGTTGGATCTACAATTAGTACCATCAATGACCTTATCTCGCTTAATTTCTCGATCTTTACTTTGGTATATGTGGTGGACCCTAGATCTTCCTAAGATTAGAACATGTTTCACTACACTACGTTGCACTGCACTGCACTGCACTACTATTACTACTAAATTACATATTAAAAACAACTATACAAAAGCCGATACAAAACTTAGCTCAACAACTAATGTTTATTGAATCCAATATCAATAAAATCGTTGTCCTCATTTCTCTTACTAATTATTTTGATAATTATTTCGATATTAATAATTATTTTGGAAGAACTTTGTTCCTTTCGAATATTCTTTCTCGTTGGTACCTATCATTTGTAAATCTCTCGTTCAGTGTGCTCCATCGTGTATGCAGTGCTTACGCCACAGAGGTGAACAATCATTTTCTATCCTTTCTCGTCCTATAGGCTACTTTTAAGTTTTCGTAACGCCTCATATTAATTGAATTGGATTGATCACGTAATAGAAGGGAGAAATGTGCAAAATTTTAAGTCCATATTTTTCCACCATATGGCCTACTACTAATTTTCTGCGTGGTTAAGGTCTAAGGCACAAATAAACAAATATTAGATGGGAATATAACTCGATCCTAGAACGGAAAGACAATATTGTTCTTGATTTCTGACATAAAATATACACGCTAATTTGAGTCTTCATATAAGGGTTGTATATATATTTACCGCCCGCCAGAGTTGGTGTATATATGACATCACCTGATCAGGTGCATAAAAAATCTGCCTTATCCTATAACACACTTTGATTTTTTCTATAGGGCCATTTTAAAAATTAATTTTACAAAAATATGTTTCAAAATTTGGAAGAGTTGTAGGAAGGATAAAGTTCCGTATTCCTCCTAATTGTTTTTTAAATACACTACAAAATTTTGTTTAACGAATTCATTACTGTTGAGGGGTAAGAGGTGAACATTTTGAACACCTTATAAATTGGGATTTCAAAGAGAATGCTGTCTCCGAATATTAAAATAAAATTTAATAAATATTACCGTTTTGTAATAATTTATTAAAAAAATTATATTCATAACTCGATATTTCGAAAACAGTCAAGTTTCGATGCATTGGGTGTGCTACAAATTTTTCTTAGAATTTCTAAAAGTTAAAAACAGTGTAATATACGGAGTGTTTAGTTTAATAAAGTAACAATTTTTTCTATGTCACCTTGTAATTTTTTTGTAATTTTTGTAATAAAACTACTGTATATTACATTTCTCCCTAGCTCTCTCTCATTTTAACAAATAATATGATACTGTAACGAAGCCGATTTTAGAGAGTCGAGGGTAGACCACGAACTATACGGTTAATCGCGAAATCAAACCAATCTCGGATAGATGGCGGCCGATAAGGCACTGTTCTATCTATATATATATATATAATCGGTTTTAAAACGTGCGGCGACGTTGTCCGATATCTAGACTCCATTGTTTCCGATTTTCCCACTGCCCGTCGTCTAAGTTTCTCACACTCATGGCTTTACGAACTCCCTCTTGCCAAGTTCTTTTTGGGCGCCCTCTTTTTTTCCGTTGATGTGGTATCCAATTCATTGCTTGCTTAGGCAACCTATTATCATGCATACTTTGTACATGGCCGTACCAGATAAGTTGTTTTCTTTCGATGTCAGTCATAATTGTGTCCTGAAGTCCCATTTTTTGCCGAATATTTTCATTTCTAACTCTCTCGATTCTTGATATTCTAGCTGATCTTCTGAGTGCATCCATTTCGGTTGCTTCTATTATTCTCTTATGTTTTTCTGTGATTCTCCAAGTTTCTGAACCGTATAATAAATTGCTTTTAATTATAGTGTTATATATGTTGTACTTCCTACGTTTCGTTATATTTTTATTCCAGAGGATTCCGTTCAGACAGTTAATTGCTCTTCGTTTCTGTATCACTCTTGTTCTTATTTCTTTGTCGTCTGAACCCGTTTTGTCCAATGTAACTCCTAGGTATTTATACTCTTCACAGGCTTCTATTTCTTCTGAGTTTTCCAATTGTAGGTTGCACGTTTCTCCTCCTATGCACAGGTATTTGGTTTTTTCAACATTCATAGTTAGTCCCCAATCTTCGTAAATTTCCTTTAGTTTCCGTGCCGTATATTCTAGGTCTTCTTTGTCCTCTGCTAGCACTGCCTGATCGTCTGCAAATTGTAGGCTAAATACTGTTCTATCTGTCAAGGATATTCCCATTTTCGAACATTTTTGTTTCCATTTTTGTAAGGCTTCTTTAACATAGATTTTAAAAAGTATTGGCGATATACAGCAGCCCTGGCGTAACCCCTTTGTTACGTAGAACTCTCTAGACAATTTATTTCCTATTTTTATTGTCGAGATGGACTTTTTATACAGGTTTTTTATAGCATTAATAAGGGTTTGATTAATGGAAGTACTTTGCAATACCTCCCATAGCTTGTTAGTGGGTATATTATCATACGCTTTTGAGAGATCAATAAATAAAATATGTGTTTCTAGGTTGACCGCTGACCTTTTCTCTATTATCTGCTTCATACAAAATACGTTATCCGTACATGATCTACCGGCCCTAAATCCGCATTGCTCTTCTTCTTCTATAAATTCTGCTTCTATTAGGTCTCTCAGTATCTTTCCATATAATCTGCTAATCGTACTTGTCACTGATATCCCCCTATAATTATGACAGTCAGCTTTGTTACCCTTTTTGTAGATTGACGATATGTATGCCACTTTCCATTGACTAGGAACTTCCTGACCATTCAGGCACTTGTTAAATATTCCCGTTAAAGCTGTTGTCAGTTTCTTTGTGCCATTTTTTAATAGTTCTGAGTACACTCCTTCTGGTCCACATGACTTTCCATGTTTCAGTTTGGTAATAGCTGTTCTTACCATTTTTCCTTCTATTTGCACTTGTTCTCCTTCAACGTTCACCGATATTCCATCTTCGATATATTGCCTTCTTGTTTCTGTTAATAGGTTTTCATAGTGCTGTACCCACTATTCTTCTGATATGCTACTAAAGGATACTTTTTCAGTGCCCGTTGATCTTACTTTATTAATGAATCGCCATGCTTCTGTGCACCTTCTTCCGCCAATATATCCATCTATTTGCTGGCATTTTCTATCCCACATCTCATTTTTTTGGTGATTAATTTTATTTCGTGTTTGTTGTTTAGCCCTGTTATATGCTTCTTTGTCTTCCACTGATTTTGTATTTAACCACTTCAGGTACAGTTTTTTCTTTGTGTTTATTAGCTCTTCAACTTCATCTGACCACCATAGTTTATTGCTTTTTTGTTGTTGTTGTCTAATTCCTAATGCTTCTAGTGCGGCTTTGTGGATACTTTCTATTATGTTATTGTAGCTTTCTTCAAAAGACATATTCTCAGACAAGTTCAAGTATTCATCTAGGCGTCTTTGGTATAAGTACTTGGTGCTTTCATTAATAAGACTGTCCAATTTATATTTCGGATAATTTACTAAACTATCTCCGATTTTCCTCTGGTTACTTTTATTTTTTTTAGTCGTGGTCCATCTTGGAATATACATTTTAGCTCGTAACAAGTAATGGTCGGTTCCACATATGGCTCCTCTTTGAACTCTAACATCTTGTACTTGCAAGTGCGTTGACTGTTTCATGATTAGATAATCTATTATTGACTTCAATTTTCTAGTTCTTTGTTCCCAGGTATATTTATGAATAAATTTATGCTTGAAAAAACCATTTGTTATTCTTAGTTCCTTTTGCGTGCAGAGGTCGATCAATCGTGTCCCGTTATCATTTATAGTTTCTTCACCATAGGGACCGACTACGTTATCACTGGGCTTCTTACCTGTCCGGCCGTTGAAGTCGCCTAGCATTATAATTTCTCTTGTGTTTCCAATATTTGACAACACTTCATCAAGCTTTTCAAAAAATTCATCTTTTACTGCCACAGGCTCATCATCCGACAGTGCGTATACTCCCAATATTGTGATTCTTCTCCCATAGATGTCAAGGTTTACTTTTATTATGTTCTCAGTGATGGGCTCCCAATCCGTAATTCTACTCTTTAATTTTTTGTTGATTAGAAATGAAACTCCTCGTTTTGCACGTATATCCTTTGGTACTCCACTAAACAGATGAATATATTTTCCAATTAATTCTGACCCATTTCCTTTGCGTTTTGTTTCGGTTAGTGTTATTATGTCTATTTTTAGTTTATCAACTTCTGATATTATCTCTGGCATTTTTCCACGACTTCCTTGAACGTTCCATGTACCCCAAATCATATTCCTTTTCTTAGCATTTTTCTGTTTCCCATTTAATCCGTCCGAAGTTCCGAGGCATTGTCTAGATTTTTTGGTAATTTAAATTTTTTTCCGAGTGATGAAGAACCAGTCCATCGCCTCAACCCCCAACCTGGAGGACCAGGTATTTTGTAGTCAGAGTTGTCCTCTCCTAGCCTTTGATGACCCAACATCAGTAACTGCAAGGCAGCAGCTTCACCTGTACCCTAGGCAGGGACCCTCACAGGGTACTATCATCCGGGCCAGATGAACCCTGGTTTTTTAGCGAGGTGTTACTCCTCGATCACTCCTCCTTCCTTACCTTAAATGGTAAGGCCCCAGGCTTGTGACTGGCATAGCGGAGTTCTGTTCTATCTACCATCGCTTAAACATCCAGACTAAATTTAGATAAGCCAACCGCCCCCTCCAGTATTCTCTGCCCGAGTTAATCCAAGGTGAGGACCTGAGAACCAAGACTTGTTTATAGCAAGTCGATACGTCTGTCTGTGCTTGTCACCGCCGTTAATTTTCAGACCGCCGAATTCTTTGTTATATGTAACTGTGAACGTACCGCCGATATCCGTCAACTGTAATCGTCACCGTCGTTAATTTTAAGACCGTCGAATTCTTTGGTATATGTAATTGTAAGCGTATCACCGACCGATAAATGTATCTGTGATCGTTCCGCCGTTATATGTTATGTAATTGTCCGTTACCGACCGATATATGTGAGTGATCTGTAGTAGCGTCAAAATATCCGTCTCTCCGAACCGCTAGGAGTTAATTTTTCCCTCGTCGTGTTAGGGAAATATTAATTCACCACAACCTTCAGCTCGCTCTCCCTCTCTCGCTCTCTCGAAATGTAAAAGCCGCATTACCGAATATTAGACACTGCACGTTTTCCGATCGTCTCCGTATCTAGCTATTTCTTGTTCATTGTAAAATGATAAAATTGGTAGAATAATTTTCCGCTTTTTTTCCCATTTTCAGTATTAAGAGGGTTTTTCATATCTCAGGCTCTAAATATTTGTAAGATTATTTCTACTTTCCGTTTCCGCACTTTCGATTTGTTAAAATAATTTCTTCTCTTCTCACTGTTATTTAGAATCTATTTTATTTCTCTCCAACTGTGATAGTAATAATATTTTCGTATTGTGTGTTTCCTTTCCGAAATACATAAATAATTGTAAATAAGTTTTTGCCCGATCTCCGTTCGACGACCTAGCGCCAACAGGTGTTAGTCGTATGAATTGTAATTGAGTGCCGTGTGGGAATAAAATAACTTAGGGATTTTCTAAATTGGAGTGTGCCCAAATTACCCAGGCATATTCCCGAGGGAGAAAACCCTTAAAAATCTGGCGCCCGAGCAAAACCGTAAAACCGACTCTTAAAACCCTTTTCCGAACTCCCGAAATCCGTCCCAGTGCCAAATCTCCCTAGTAACCGCACAAAGCGCGTTACAATACTTCATATTAATATTTTATGATATTAAGTATATATCATACATTAAAAGGGAATATAGTCAAATAGGTAAAAATGAGGTTCGAGTGAGGAACACGAAGACACTAAATGAAGGAAGTTACCGAAAGGAACGAAAATACCTAGGGAAGTAATACTATAGAAGCATGGCGGAAACATAAATACAGGAAAGCAATAAACTCAATTACAAAGTCCTATGCCCTATGCATATAGTTTGGAATGATTCTGTATATGAACAGGAGCAATAACGTTACGCAATAAAATAATTTCAACACGTTATTGATTCTTTTGATTAAATTTAACCAGATTTGTATCAGATTTCAAATTGACTTTAATTAAACTTTTAGTATCAGAACCACCCAACGATAATAAATAAATTTTATAGTAGCTTACTATTAAAGTTACCTTCTTTGGGACGATTGAAGCCACTAAGTTCGTTTAATGTTTGCAACTTGGAATTAGCAGCTCAATTTTGGGAAGCTCTATGCATAACATTGCAATTTATGTCTAATATTACGAATTACAATAGGTAATAGGTCAACCTTTCCAATACCACACAAGTGCATTTACTTAGTGTACATATATTTCATATTATATGCCATTAATTGATTATAACTATTGTCAACAAATATATACCATTTATTATTTAGATTGGGTTCTTGTTAAATAGACCGCAAGTTTACTAAAGGCTTGGTTTTCTTAATAATACCTCTTCAACTCTTGTCAACCTATAAATACTATTTTGCTGTTCAAAATTTTAATTGAATGTAAAAGCGTGATAACAAGTAGTTGCTACAATTATTTACTTTACAAGCAAAAACCCTTTATGAAATTCGTCGTTTCTGTCACTTAGAGACATTACTAGCTTTAATAAGCAATTTTTCAGAGCAGCTTGTCCCTGTTTTAGTTACAAGGAAAAAAACGTAAAGCACTCTTTATAACAACCGAATTAAATATTTACCATTGTTCTCAAGAATGTTATTACATTTTTATGTCATTCCCTCTCAGTGTTGCCTTTTCCATATTTAAATTTTATTTCCTTGTTCCCTTCCCGATTCTGGTTGCGTGATTTTCCCGTCATATTTCCCTCTTTTGTAATTAATTTAAAAACTGGTACGTGACGGAAAACAGAAAAAGCGACTTTCCACATCTACCTCACGTATTCCCCATCACTTTCGCTTTACGTTTCATTCCCAAAAACTTCCGAACGTCAGCGTTATAATATTTTATGGAAATTATGTTTACCTTCAATAAAACATAATCGTAAACTTAAATTCGCTGAAAGTTTATTTAACAGTTAGAGGGAACTTTTTGTGTTTAAATTGAAAACTACTAGAGAGCTTCCTCGAAGTTTTCGTAAATATCTCTTGGGAAATGCAAAAATTTCGAAGTTTAGACGTTCCGAGAAGTTCCAAACTGCTTTATTGTTATCGAGATAGGCGTCACCGTATATCGATGTGGAAATAGGTATTTACATAAAAAAGAACTAGACAGTTACGTCTTTATGTGGAGTTACGTCTTAGAGGCTTACTAAATAGATTTTCTCGTCGATATCAATTTGAAACGTATGCAGCCAAGCCAGAATTACACTATGAGGAGGTACATTTATGCTCATGATTTATTACGAAATTTGTTAAATAGCTTTCGATTTGCTTGTGCGCAGAAATAATCTGTATTCCTTAGACGGAACGGGAAACAGTATTTGTAGAATTTTCAATTTAGGTACCCACATTTTAATGCTGAAATCTGACTTTTACGTAATTTGAAGCTTTTTCGTGAAATATGTTTAAATTGGTTTACAGTTTTACCATGACCAATATCCAATGATCTACTTGTTTGGAATGTTATGTTACAATTATTAGTCTTGGTAATACAGTTGGGAACAGAGTCCTGAGTAATGTAAACTGTATTTTGAATTTACATATTAAATACTTTATACAAAATATGTAAATTATATAAGTGGATTATTACAGTGAAGCATTCACCCAAAAAATTAGCTTGTGTCAGTTTTTATCAAAACTTAATTAGGCGTTCATGCACAAACGATAAGAAAAGCTAAAATACATCTAGTGTAAAAATATATGATTATACTTCGCTTAAATTTGTATACTTGCACATCATAGAATTGACATAAAATTGTGGTAGAAGGGCTTTTCATGATCTACAACAAAACAGCAAGTAATAATGTGCCATGATATCACAAAGTAAGGGAAGTTCAGCTGTATACACAAGTTAAATCATTCTATTTTTTTCTCAAGTTCTCTAAATCTTATAAAATTAAAACAAAATAGTACTAAGCATATCCAAAAGAAAATAATAGAGGAATGAAACGTTAATAGTAAATAGTTGGGACAGTAATTCGGAATTCCGATACATATTGTCATCGATATTAAAAATTTAACAAAACAAAATGAAACAAATTTAAAAATGGCAACAAATATTATGATATTACAGAGTAAAAAACATTAAAATTAATTCCGAACTAGTTTCAAAATAGTTCTAGCAGTAATGATGCACTGTGAATGTGATTAATTAATTTAACGTATTCAATGTCGCAGCCTAAAATTAAATTTGCCACAGCTGTCTGTTTGGTAGGAGAGCGCCTTTAAGTTTATTATTTGAAATAGTGGGCTTGCTTATTGCACACTACACTGGAAAATTATTTTCGTAAAACGCCAAGTTTTCAGTCCCGTCGATAATATGGAATATCTCACAGAAACAAATTCTATTGATCAATAATTATGTATTGTTCTTTTGGTCCAGTTTTAAACAACCATTTAACTTCTAAATTCGCTTGTTTCGAAAATTATTACAATTGATGTACAACTATTGATCGTGAACGATCTAGCGAACTTAACACATTTATATATTTTCAAGACACAACCGTCTGTGCGTGGTATCAAATTTAAATCTCAGAGCGTCTCGACGATCTATTAATTGAATCCAAACCGATTTCTCTCTAGTGATCCTTTATAAAATCTCCGCTATCGTGTTCTGTCGTAGTCGCGACGGCTGCACTTCCTTTTGATTTATCATATTCAGACTTTCCTGGCTCACGACCACCTACTTAATCTAGATTATCCAGCTTGCAGCATTGCAGAAGCATTATCTAAAATCATCCCGTAACACGCCTACGGATTTCTGGAGGAGATAGATAGAAAGAGAGAGACAAACAGAGAAAGAGAGAAAAAAGGGGGGGAGAAAGGGAGAGAGAGAGAGAGAGAGAGACGACGTTTCCTGAGGAGAGTGTCTCGATCGATGTGTCTCTCACGTTCGCGGCACGATTTATGATGAGTTCGCTTTTTCACCCCATTAGTGTATTTAGGGAAGACCGACGAATTGGCTTTGTCAATTCAAGAAATAGTAGAAGAAGGAATATCAGAAGGGGGATGAGAAAAATGTGAAGAAGTTATGAAGGGAACGGATCACGAGGCTAATTTACAACGGTCGATGAAGCCTGGAATGATGACGTTCGATTTCTGAACGACGAATTACGGAATCGCCCCTAAAAAATCACCGACAATCAATGTACGGGGAGATAGGATTTAATCAAGGAGTAGAGGACAATTTTACGAGATGTAAATCGTGAGGCTCCTCAAGCTGAAATCGGGATCCGGTCCCCTCGGCGATTATTTATAGCCGGATGCGTACCTCTCCTGCCCTCAGGTTGGCGAAGAGGTAAATGGCTCGAAGAGAGACTAGGTTCTATCAATGTCTGCTCCCACGTCAAAATGATGAACACCGACAGCCTACATTACTAACTACTGTTGTTAGTTCAGCTATTGATTTTACCGGGGCCACCCTTTCTTTCACGGAGGACTATTTGTTGAGTAGGGTTACAAGCGGAGTGACATGTGTCCTTGTGTATCTCATCATTCATCGAAGTATAAAGAAACAATTTATCAAAGATGGGCGACTTATGTTCGATATAACGTGAAGGAAACGGAGGGGAAATCTGCCGGCGACGCCGCCTCCTCCGCCGGATAGAAAGTTGGTTTGTCTTAAGGCTCGGGCACGATATTGTTTAGGAAAGTCTTTTTGCGTCCGGCGAATGATTTATCGTCGTTTGATTTTATCTGGGAAAATAGAATTTTTTATAGGGGTTTTTTAATCTGAGAGAAGGAACGTATGCGACAAATAGAAGAAAAAATGTTAAAACGCTATAAAAGTTCTACCCGGTTAATCATACCAGATCCAGACGAACACAAATGTTAGTGCCTAAATATGGAATTTATTCTAAATACGTTTTAATTTATACCTTTTCTGCACAACCGAAAATATTTATATGACAAATCAAAATATGAACATGTGACGGGGGTTTGCCTCGAGGTGGCAGTAGTGTCGTCGGCGGCACGAAGACTCTGCTGGGAGGTCACGTCACTTGTTGAATTGGCGCTATTTGCGGAGTTTCGGAGTTTTAAGGTCGGTTTTACGGTTTTGCTCGGGCGCCAGATTTTTAAGGGTTTACTCCCTGAAGCCACGGGTTAGTTTATACTCAGGAGAATGCCAGGAAGTCCGTGAAAATAAAACACACAATTCGGAAAACAAATAAAACTGATTTATTATAGAAAACGGTAAAGAGTAAATATAGACAACATGTTAGAGAAATGGAAGCATCGGCAACGGTGCAATAACTAAAAATCGGTTTCTACAGAAAAGCGGCATCTATGTACAATTTTCCCTAATCCTACGAAAAGCGGATAGATCCGGCAACTATGTACATCGGAGATACGTGGGTGGTTTCGGTTTTACGAAGCGGTCAGGCAACAATGCACGGTGCGGTTATAAAAGGGGGGGGGGTAGTGCATAGCCGTCTAGCTAGTCTAGTAGATGACATGCCTATCCGCAATAGAAGAGCTATTTACATGCAACGGTTAGGCAAGTGAAGCGGTGAGAGCGGGGCAAGCATTATAGGGGAAAATCTAGCAAGCGGTGTTTAACTATATTTAGTAGGAACGGTTATGCAATGCGGCGGAGTTTAATTCGAAATATTAATTTAGGAATTAATTAGAAAAGCAGCGGTCGCGAATTACATCAGGGAAACCAGGCATAAACGGTACTCCAGGCGCCGATTCGATAATAGGACGAACGGGGCCCTGCGGGTAGTCGAGACAACCGGGAATTTGTTGGATTGTGTTCAAGGAGGCCACCCCGAGTATCACCCTGGGGAGCACCTACCCAAACAGCCCGAATTGATCCTCCCGAGTATCACCCTAGGAAGAGTCAGTTCGTTGGCCTAATCCAACGGGGACGGCAGGGAAGCGGGTGGGGTCGTATTCAGGGAGGCCACCCCGAGTATCACCCTGGGGAGCACCTACCCAAACGGCCTAAATTGATCTTCCTGAGTATCACCCTGGGAAGAGTCAATCCAATAGCCTGACCCAACAGGACGGTAGGGAAGGGGCGGTCGAAATTCCCTAACAAACACTTTACCTTGGACGGTCGGTTCCTGGTTCCCCGGTCGGTCGGTTAGTACGGCAACGCTGCGAACGGCGGGGTCGGTACGGCACGGCAACGGCGAGATCGGAACACGTGTGCGGTGTGCTTATCAGAGCACCTGCGGTTGTCGGAGCGGAGCACGTTTTATGATTTTCGATATTTTTCTCTCGGATTTAGAGCTCCCGAATAAATAATTTTGGGTAGTTTGCGGCTCGTAGATTAGGGAGACAACTGGTGGCCTTTTGTTTAAACTTGATCTCGGGTTTTGCAGGTGTCACGGCGGAAAGACAATTGTTATTTATTTGAATTTACGGAATTTCCGCAAATGGTAACAGAGGGAGACATGGCCTCTTGCCATCGGAAAATATGCTTCGTCACAAACATAACTTTCAATTTGTTGTTGTTGTTGTTGTAAGTAGTTAACGTCTCATTTTTGCTGCAAGGTTAATTTGGACGGGACCTACAGTTTAACGAGGGCTCCGAACCACGGTCCTCGAGCACGGTAACCTTCAATTTGAAATTTCAATTTATGGCAGAATTTTTTTTCCATAAATTCACACAACTGTTTTTTTTATCACTGAAAATAGCACTTAGATCCATCAACTAATATATAACAATTCCTTCATGAACATCGACAGTTCTTTGAAATATTAAATACAAACGAATATCGAAATTGTCAGTTCTTTTTGAAACTTTAGTTCCTTACGTCAGGTGTTGGGGAGCGAGGGTGGTCGCGCAGCAAAAAATCTGACCGTTAAATGGAATGCGTTACCGGAATGCGTTACCGAGCCGAGCCACTACGAACGCTGCCAAGCCGCTCGCTATCTCTGTCTCTCTCTCTCTCTCTCTCTCTCTCTCTCTCTCTCTCTGTCTCTCTCTCTCTCTCGTTGAGTCGTTCGCTGTCTTTGTTTCAATGATCGAATGCACTGACTAGATCTGAATACTTAATATGTAGTTCGTACCAATCAACATAATGATAAGATTTTTATAATTAATACTATTATATGTTTTTGTTAAATGAAGTTTCATCCAGAGTAAAATAAATTTTTATATTTATATGTGTGTATATATTTATTGATTCAACACATTGAGAACGATATTCCATTGCCTTACTTATAGAGCCAATGCTGTGTATTATATGCCCGTTGTAACGCGCTTGGGTGCGGTTACTAGTGAGATTTGGCGCTGGGACGGAGTTCGGGAGTTCGGGAAATGGTTTTAAGAGTCGGTTTTACGGTTTTGCTCGGGCGCCAGATTTTTAAGGGTTTTCTCCCTCGGGAATATGCCTGGGTAATTTTACGAACTCAGGAGATTACCAGGGTTGTCTGTAGAAATGAAACACACGCTCAAAAATAGAAAGTCCTAAAATTATTTTTATTTCTAATTGACCGTGAAAAATAATTCGTTCGACTAACACCTGCGAGGTCGTCGAACGGAGACCGGAGAAATATAAAAAACTTATTTACAATTACTTATAAATCTCGGAAAGGAAACACAAATGCGAAAACATAAAAGTATCACAGTTGGAGAGAAATAAAATTTTATTCTAAATAAATCGGAAAGATTGTTTAAATAAGCGAAAATGCGAAAGCGGAAAATCGTACGAACAATTTTACAATGAAAACGAAATAGCTAAATACGGAGAAGATAAGAAAACGTGCAGAGTCTAGTATTCAGTAGTGCGGCTTTTACATATCGAGAGAGCGAGAGTGTGAGAGAGAATACGTTAGGCGGGAATTAACTTTTCCTCTACGCAATGACGGAAAAATTAATTCTGGGCGGTTGGGAAAACGGACGTTTCCGCAGCCGCCGGTTTAACACGTAGTAAACGTTCACCCACAGATAGCTTATATCTAGCGGTCGGTACGCTCACAACAAGAAAATCACAGACAACGTATAGCTTACTAGCTAGCGGTCGGGGACGCTTTCACAATAGACGAATAACTACGAATAGTTCAGGCTTAAGACTATCGGTCGGGGACGATGCACAAGTTACGTACACTAACAAATAACAAATAATTCGGCGGCTTATAACTAACGGCGGTGACGTTTACAATAGACAGATAAATGGGTCGACTTGCTATAAACAAGTCTTGGTTCTCACCTTGGATTAACTCGGGCGAAGAACGCCGTAGAGGGCGAGTGGCTCATATTCATTTAGTCTTGATATACAAACGATGGTAGATTGAACAGTGCCTTATCGGTCGCCATCTATTCGAGATAGGTTTGATTTCGCGCTCAATTGTATAGTGGGTGGTCTACTCTCAACTCTCTAAAATCGGCTTCATTACATCCCCCCTTTTTTTCCTCAAGAAAAGCAATAATTGTAACGGTTTCATACGGAAATTATTGCTTTTCTTCTAAACAATAAAATCGGCGGGAGAGATGTTTAAGCTGTTCGCGGTTTAAAACGGTTGCACGTGTTCCCATTTACAAAACAAAACAATTTTTTCTAAACCCCGCTAAGTCCCTAGCTTCCCCAAAAAAAAATTATATTCAGCCCAAAAGACAAAACCGGACCCTAATTTGCCCCATAGTAGTAAGGTTAAATAAAATAACTTAATGTCGGCAAAGTTAAATAGCTAAAAATGAGGAAAAAAAAAATATATATATATAAAAAAAGAAATAATCACAGTTGCGTGCGGCTATGTGTCCTACCGGCAGCGGCAATCCCGCGACATCCTTCCGATGGTTCCGCATCGGGAGCAGAACACCAAACCAGGGTTGCGGCACGTGTCCCGTTGGTGGCCCTTCTGCCCGCACTTCCAACACGTCGCGGGAGTGATATCGACGCGTCTCGTACTCTCGGGCTCGTGTCTGATCTCCTCGACGCGGACGGTGGTCGTCGTGACTTGTGTTGCGGCCGTGGTAGGGCGGAGTTGCGGTTCTGCGTGTTGACGATAGTCCCTTTCTCCCGTGCGAAACTCCGCCTCCAGGAACTCTAATATTGCCAGCGCAGGGAAAGGGTCTTCCGCGACTTCCGGCAGGAGATCCCCTACATAGTGATTGTAGGGGCCCTGGTTAAATCGCCTAAGGAATCCCCTCCGGTAAGCCGTCCGCAGGCTCCTCCTCCCAGCCCCGGTGCTCACCCATTCCCTTGCCTGTTCGGCTGCGGACCGTCTTTGTAACAATTCAGCAGGGGCAACCTGGACTGCGGCATCAGCAAATGTGGGCGGGGTTACTCGGTCTACTGTAAGCGTCGGCCTGGAGAAGTCCTCGGCGGCGGGCGGCGTCGTCAACGAGGCAGCCGTCGGCGTCGTCAGGGCGGCGTCGTCAGCGCGGCGGCGGGCGGCGTCGTCAACGCGGCGGCGGGCGGCGTCGTCAACACGGCGGCGGGCGGCGTCATCAACGCGGTGTCGGGCGGCGCTGTCAGAGCGGCGGCTATCGGCGTCGTCGGGGCGGTGGCGTGCTCCTCGTCTACCTCGTCCCTCAGGGCGTCCTCGAGGGCCAAGATTACCCCAGCTTCGGTGGTATTCATGTTCCTAAAAAGAAGATCATAATTAATCCCTTTTGTTGATACTTAGCTCAATAGAGGTCGGTCGACGGCGGTTTCGTCTAAAGTCACGATGTCGTCTATCCAGGCGATTCACGTGATGCCACGCCACTGTCGTCGTCGCGTCGAACGAGCATCCAACGACGCGCCGGCCGGCGATCTCGGCGATCCCGTTATTGACGGTGGTTTCGCTGGGTAATATGACGGCACGCCTCTGGGTTCCGGTCTCTGTGTGTCGGGTGAACGTCCTTCGCAGCGCCGGCGCCTCCCGGCTGTTGCAGTAGTAGACGGCGGCATTTCGGGAGCGGAACAGCTTCGTTTTACTCAAGTTCTGCCGAAAACGGTTTAAGATCTTTAATGTGAACCTTCTTTATTGTAGATCCACCTTCTGTTTTTAAGTTATACACCACGGGGGACAGGACTTTCACGATGGTGTAAGGTCCGGAGTATCGTGGTGCGAGTTTGGCGGTAAATCCGCGTGCTGCATCGGATAAGTTAACCTCGCGCTTCAGAACTTTATCGCCCACGTGACATCGCCAATCTCGGTGACGCAAATTGTAGTGGTGGCTCTGTGTTGCGAAAGCCTTAGCGAGGTGTACGCGGACAAGGGAGAACACATCTCGTAATTTTTCCAGACGTCCAAGTCTCTCGGCGGTCTCGGTTTCGGTGGGTTCGGCGTGCTGAGAGTTCTCCGGAGTTCGGAACAGTCGGTGCGGGGGTTCAAGTTCTCTGCCAAAATTCAGCATTGCTGGGGTGAAACCGGTGGACTCGTGGCGAGAAGTGTTAATGGCAAAAACCAACTCGTGCAGATGGGCGTCCCATTGGCGGTGATCGTTTTCACTGAACTGCCCTATCATTACCTTCAAGGTGCGGTTCGTTCTCTCAACGGGGTTTGCCTGTGGGGTGTACGGCGGTGTCGTTCGGTGTTGAATGCTCAACTCCTTCAGGAGTTCCTGGAACGGTCGGCCGGTGTACTGAGTCCCATTGTCGCTGAGTACGGTCTTAGGGCAACCAAAACGGGTTACCACTTCTTCGTAGAATGCCCTTGTTACATTCTGACTGGTGGCGCTACGGATTGCTCGTGCCTGGACCCACTTGGTGAACCGGTCCTGGAATACGACGACGTACTGATTGCTCTTCGCGGAACGAGGTAACGGTCCCATCAGGTCGGTGCAGACGGTTTCCCACGGCTCCCGATTTCTGGATGGTTGCATCAATCCCGGCGGTTTCTGTTGGGACACCTTATATCTCTGGCATGACTCGCAACTTCGAACATACTTGGCGATGTCTCTAAACATTCCCGGCCAGTAATAGCGGAGCGCTATTCGGGCGGTCGTTTTGGCGATTCCCATGTGTCCTGCAGTGGGTTCATCGTGATTTTCGGAAATCACTCGGTTTCGGGACTGCTTCGGGACGCAAAGTTTCCAGGGATCTACCAAATCGGGTTCGTTGTGATCATGCGCATCCCAGAAGTGTCGGTACAGTTTTCCCTCCTTCTCACAATACTCTGGGTTGCCTTCGGGATTCACACGGACATCCTGCAACTTCCGGTCGTACCATGAGCATGAAGCTTCTTGTTCGACAACTAGGACGGGATCGGGCAATGGAGCTCGAGACAGGGCGTCGGCAACTCGGTTCAGACTCCCTTTTCGGTACTGGATGTCAAAGTCGAATTGTTGTAGGTACATCCTCCAACGAATGAGACGGCCAGACGGACTATCCAGTTTATACAGCCACTTCAGGGATTGATGATCGGTTTTCACTGTGAAATGGTAACCTTCCAAATAGGGTCGCATCTTTTCAACGCCCCAAACTACGGCCAGGCATTCCTTTTCGGTGACGGAGTAGGCCCTTTCGGTGTCGTTCAATGTCCTACTAGCATAGGCGATGACTCGTTCTCCTTGGTCGGTGTTCTGGGTTAGCACACTGCCTAACCCGGCGTCAGATGCGTCGGTCTGAAGTACAAACGGTCGAGTGAAATCGGGGCACATTAGTACAGGTGCTTCGGTCAAACTCTTCTTTAGGCGCCGGAAAGCTTCCTCTTGTTCCGTAGTCCATTTCCACTTTCGGCCTTTCCTCAACAAGCTGTTGAGTGGCTGGGCGGTCTGGGAAAAATTCGGGACGAAACGGCGGTACCAGGAAGCGACCCCTAAGAAGCGACGGAGGTCCCGGATGTTCTGCGGCGTGGGAATCTCGAGAATAGATTTTACCTTGTCAGGATCAGTCGTGATTCCTTCGGGTGTGACCATATGTCCTAGATACTTCAGGGTACGGCGGCCAAACTGGCATTTGTCAGGGTTCAAACGAAGGTTGGCTTCCCTCAAACGCCGGAAAACTGTTCGGAGATTTTCTAGATGTTCCTCGAAGGTGCTTCCCAACACTATGATGTCATCTAGGTATGCAAAGCAGTGCGGATCAAGTTCAGGTCCTATTATCCGGTCCATTAGTCGTTGGAAGGTAGCGGGAGCGGAGTGTAGGCCGAAGGGCATGACCCTGAATTGAAATAATCCTCTTCCAGGAACAGTGAAAGCGGTGATCGGTTTACTCTTTTCGGTGAGCGGAACTTGCCAGTATCCCTGTCTTAGGTCGATGCTGGAAATGTAGCGAGCCCTTCGGAGTTTGTCCAGGATAGCGTTGATGAACGGTAAGGGGTACGCATCCTTCTGGGTGACGGCGTTCACCTTCTGGAAGTCGATGCAGAATCTCGGTTTTCCATCCTTCTTACGAACGATTACGACGGGCGAGCTCCAAGGGCTTTCGGACGGCTCTATGATCCCTTCCTCCAACATATTGTCTATTTCGGTGTTGATGATCGCTTGTATGTGTGGGTTTTGCGGCCGGTGGCGCTGTTTAATTGGAGTCGGATCGAGGAGACGAATCTCATGTTGAATAAGTGGCGTCGCTCCTCGTATTCCTTCGAAAGCTCTTAATTCGGTCTCGAGGAATTGCTGCAGGTGGCGTTCCTTGTCGGTGTTCAGCGCGTGGATTTCTGTATCGGCGGTATCGTTAATTGTCGTACATGAGGATGTTGGCGATAGATGTAGTTTTCGGTTCCCCATGTAGACGTTCCCGGTTCCCAAATCTAATCGGAAGTGTAGGCGGCCTAGGAGATCCATCCCTAGTATCAAGTCGGAAGGCAGCCTAGGAATGTAACCCCAACGGTGTGTGAGGGGGCGGTCTCCTATTCGAACGGTGAGCTCGAAGTTCTGTCGCACATCTACTAGCTCTCCACTAGCGACGCGAGCGTACGAGCGGGGCTCTCGAGTCGTCGTATTTTCTGCGGCGGTGTGTCGGTGAGCAATGCGATCTCCTACATATGATCGTGTCGCTCCCGTGTCTAGTAGGGCGAGGTACTGTTCCCCATCGACGGATACTGTTATATGAGGGCGGCTGTCGTTACCTTCGGTGACGGCGATCTCGTTCGAGGTTACTGCTGGCGTTCGCTGGGCCTCCCTCGATTGGGTCCAGCGGGTTGCTCGTTTCCCGGACAAGGGCAGTCTCGGGAGAGTGTTCCTTCTTTGCCACAGCGTGAGCAGAAGATTTTCCGGGGACGCCTGCACTCGTTCCTGGTGTGTCCTGCCTCCCCACACCTCCAGCATTGTAGTGCTCGACCGTCTCTTTCGGCAGTCCTGTGACGGGATGAGAAGTTTTCTCTGGGTCCGGGACGCGACGGCGGAGGCGGCGGCGGTCGTTCGGAAAGCGGCGGCGATTCTCTCCTGGGATGGGATGGGTTTGTTTTTGGCGGATGTGGCAACGGCGCGCTCGTCGAAGGCGTGAAGCTGCGTGTCGACGGCTCGACTCTCGGTGCGGGAGACGATCTCGGCTTCGGCGCGGATGCCGCTTCTCTCTTCAACTCTTCCCTCAACAGCTCGAAGTCCCGGGTTACGTCGCAGAATGATGAGATGTTATCGAAGTCGGTCCGGCGGATTTGTTGTCGGTACGAAGGTCTCAGGTTTCGGTACAGCCACTGAAGTTCTTGTTCGGGAGTCATCTGTCCATGTCTGCGTACGAGGGTCTGAAGATCAGTGATGTATTTGGATACTGGCTCGTCTTCCCTCTGGACTCGGCGGCTGATTTCGGCTTCTAGGTCGATCTGGTAGTTGACCGGGTAGTAGAACGTCCTGAAGCTCTTGAGAAAGTCTTCCCACGTCTGGATTCGTAGTCGGTTGTTTCGGTACCACAGAGCGGGGTCCCCTCGTAGTAATTCAGGCATTACGGGAAGAAGTCGGTCGAGATGGATGTTCTGCGAGGTACATATTTCCTGGAGACGTTCGATAAATGTCACAGGATCTGTTCGACCGTCGAAAACGATTCGCCACTCACTTACCCTGAGTGGTGTAAAACTAGACACAGTTTCGGGAGAGATCATATTAGACACTGCGGGGTTCGGTGGGGGCGGAGTAGTTTCGGCCGCGAAAAAGGGTTGCGGCTTTTCCTGAGGACAGGGAGAACTAGTTCCGTCTCGTAAAAATCGCACTACACGTTTCCTTAATTCGTCGACGGTACCTTCTGTATTTATTCGGAATTTCGCAGCTTCGGCTTGTAGATCGGATTTGTTTAATTTATAAATCCAACCTACCCGAGGATCGTTAGTTTCGGTGTTCGGAATCTCGAGAGATGATTTATTTTCCGCATTTTCTTTAAGGGGCATTTTGGGTGTTTGTTTCTACAGACAATTACACGAAAGTGAAATTCAAAGTCCCTGCTCGGGCGCCAAATTTGTAACGCGCTTGGGTGCGGTTACTAGTGAGATTTGGCGCTGGGACGGAGTTCGGGAGTTCGGGAAATGGTTTTAAGAGTCGGTTTTACGGTTTTGCTCGGGCGCCAGATTTTTAAGGGTTTTCTCCCTCGGGAATATGCCTGGGTAATTTTACGAACTCAGGAGATTACCAGGGTTGTCTGTAGAAATGAAACACACGCTCAAAAATAGAAAATCCTAAAATTATTTTTATTTCTAATTGACCGTGAAAAATAATTCGTTCGACTAACACCTGCGAGGTCGTCGAACGGAGACCGGAGAAATATAAAAAACTTATTTACAATTACTTATAAATCTCGGAAAGGAAACACAAATGCGAAAACATAAAAGTATCACAGTTGGAGAGAAATAAAATTTTATTCTAAATAAATCGGAAAGATTGTTTAAATAAGCGAAAATGCGAAAGCGGAAAATCGTACGAACAATTTTACAATGAAAACGAAATAGCTAAATACGGAGAAGATAAGAAAACGTGCAGAGTCTAGTATTCAGTAGTGCGGCTTTTACATATCGAGAGAGCGAGAGTGTGAGAGAGAATACGTTAGGCGGGAATTAAGTTTTCCTCTACGCAATGACGGAAAAATTAATTCTGGGCGGTTGGGAAAACGGACGTTTCCGCAGCCGCCGGTTTAACACGTAGTAAACGTTCACCCACAGATAGCTTATATCTAGCGGTCGGTACGCTCACAACAAGAAAATCACAGACAACGTATAGCTTACTAGCTAGCGGTCGGGGACGCTTTCACAATAGACGAATAACTACGAATAGTTCAGGCTTAAGACTATCGGTCGGGGACGATGCACAAGTTACGTACACTAACAAATAACAAATAATTCGGCGGCTTATAACTAACGGCGGTGACGTTTACAATAGACAGATAAATGGGTCGACTTGCTATAAACAAGTCTTGGTTCTCACCTTGGATTAACTCGGGCGAAGAACGCCGTAGAGGGCGAGTGGCTCATATTCATTTAGTCTTGATATACAAACGATGGTAGATTGAACAGTGCCTTATCGGTCGCCATCTATTCGAGATAGGTTTGATTTCGCGCTCAATTGTATAGTGGGTGGTCTACTCTCAACTCTCTAAAATCGGCTTCATTACACCGTATTACTGTCGCTGTTTCACGTTAAACATTACAGTTTTATTAAGAAATAATAAAAAAAAAGGTTATTAATTAAAAGGAAGTAAAGTTCCTAACTCGTGTCCTGCGACACGTTTCATGTTTTTAATCATTTTTCATCTCGTTTGTTTCAATACTAACAAACTTATCGCGACCTGAATGGAAATCACTGAATCATCTGTTTTGAGATCTTTAGAAACAGTGAAAAAATCGGATGCAACAAAATGTTGGTAAAAGATGTTGGCGACATTGAAGAATACTGACATGAATACGGTAGCAAAAACCCTAAGAAATGTCCACTGTTTCCAGACAAATGAGTCGGGGGTTCGAGAGATTGGACTCAGCTCTACCAACGAATCCTACTCTCACGTCCTCGAAGACATAGTGATATCTCGCGTAGCTGCTGGGTATATAGCATACAATGGATTTGTGTTATGTAACAGACGAGAGAGGCTGATTGGCGAGTTTCTGGCGCCCAGAAATAACTGGAACATGTCAGCTAAGGGAGACAACCCTGACAGAGAATCCTGGCCCTACAAATCTAGAGATTAAATCGGCGTGCTAGCGACTCGTCATTCGTAAAATTGCTAACTGCTAAAAATTTCGATAAATAGCATCGGAATACTGGAAAACGAAATGAGGCACTCTGGGAATGACCAAGAGGGGAAGCATAGCTTTATATAATATATGTGTATATATATATATATACACAATTGGTAGCTAGCGCGGCGCTACCGCGCCGCGCAAACCACTCACCGATTCAGCTCACAATCGCCGCCTCTAGAGCAGGCAACCGACAATACAAACAATTGTAACAAGAGTTGCCACCAAACAGTTAACGCTGCTCGGAAATAAATGCTCGGAGTTTCAGTGGTCGGCTACGAAAGTGTTGAAAGCTATGTTAGAAACTGGGAAGAAATAGACGAACAAATCATAACCGTAGAAATACATGTAAATGGACACCACTTTGTAATAACAAGGGTATATGCTTCTAGCGAGGATGCAGATAGAACATTTTAAGATAAACTAACCAATATACTTACTTAATATCCTTAATATACTTACAAATATCAAAGACACGAAAGAAATGATTATACTAGGGGACTTATAGGGGCGAACTGGAACAGAGGAGGACAGTACCGTAGTAGGTAATTATAGAGAATCTGCATCTAACGGTAATGGAATCCATTTTGAGAAATTTTTGTGCGATAATATCTATAAAAGTGATTAATGGGTATTTCCCGGGTAAAGGCATTTATAAATATACCTGGATACAAACGACTAGAGGATTGCAATCCGTAATTGACTATATAGACAAAGAGAGCATTTAAAACAAAAGATAACAGACGGGAGGGTATACCGTGGACAAGAATGTAAATCAGATCATGATTTGGCCGTAGCTAGAATAATAGTTAACTACAGGAAGACAAACTTTGAATTACAGAACAATCAACAACAACTTCGATGAGATTTAAAAGAAAATAATGAATATATGTAATTTGGAAAGTTTTACACAAAAGGCAGTTCAGTTTCTCTATAAATTAAGACTAGCTAACAAATTTCAGAAGATAACGCATATGAACGTGAATGCAGAACAGCTATATGGACAGATTAAAGAATGCATACATGAAGGAGCGAAGGAAGCGTTGGGGTATAGAGAAAAACATAATAAAGGAAATCCAGAATGGTATGCATAAAACATAAAAAACTCGCTGAAAATAAGAAGAATGATTGTAACACCTGGCTAAGAACAAATACAGGAGATGACAGAAGAACGTGCGAAATGGAACAGAGAGGCTCAAAAAGAGGTAACAAAGAATAAAAATAAAATGTGGGAACGGAAATATGAGGAAGTGGATAGATGTACTTGAGAAACAAAAGTGGTCGAAGCATGCAAATTACAAGAAGCATAAGAAAACAGGAAAAATAAAACAGCAAGCTAATATAAACCCAATAAGTGTGACAGAATGGGTAGACTGTAATATCGTGGGATTAGTATAGGGGAACACGGAGACGAAAGGTTTTTCTATTCATACATTTATTGTCCGAATGCTTTTTGGGAACCCCTTACAAATTGTACTTATCGTAGGTACTCTACTCGGTTATTGCTAACATTACAAAATACATGTATAATCGTATAAAATAAACAATAGCATCTTTATTATAGTCCAGTGACTATGCATATACTATAAGACTACTATAAAACTACTTATTAAATATAGAGAAGCATATAAAATGGCGAATATAGACATTGGAACAGCCAGGAATCAGGATGTGATCGAAATAACCGTAGAATAAATAAAAAAAGCTCAGAGAAAATCAAAGAACGGAAATGATGCAGCACCTGGAAACATTCCTAATTCAGTAGTCGAGTCTTGGCTAGATATACTACTTAGAACTATGCCACAATTATTTAGTAAATGCTTGTTAAACGATGACAGCATCCCAGAAGACTGGAGTATAGCATATATTAGCTCCATTTACAAAATGGGCGAAAAACCAGTATATGCCAAAATTATAGGAGTTCAAAATGATTGTCATCTAGTCGGCTGTGGATTTCCCATGAAAAATAAAAAAATCCGTCTTGCGAAAATGGGAGTTTCTACTAGCTATACATAACCTCAAAATAACATACTTAACCTTTAACTCTTACTTAACTTTTCTCTGTCAAAAAAAACGAATTCCGAGTATTTGTTTATTTGTAGTATTTGTTTTGACCATGAAAAGGGCCGTTAATTACAAGCAGTACTGATTGCTAGTTTCACAATAAATGTTCGAAGTGACACTTGTTGTCAGAATTAGATAGGTTCAAATCAATAGAGCGTGGCACATCAAAAATTACATGCACAGCAATTCCAATGCCAACTAGATGACAATCATTTTGAAACACATTGTATAAGTGTGACTAGTACAATGGGGAGGTCGTACGCCAAAATATTAAAGAGTTCAATCGAAACGACTATAACAGATATAGAGGATCAGTCGGAATTCCGTGCAGGACGATTATGTACTGACATCATATTTGTTCTACAACAAATATTAGAAACACGAATGTCTCATAATCTGTCTACTCACGTAGTATTCGTCGACTTGGAAAAAGCCTACGATACGGTGCCTTTAAAGAGAATTTTCGAAACATTGACGAAGTTTGGCCTTAGTAAGTCTTACGTTCAAGTCGTATGGAATCTATATAAAGAAGTAAAGAGTGGTGAGGGTGAGAAATGTTCTATCAGAATGGTTCCCTACCTCAAAGGGACTTAGACAAGGGTACAGCCGGTCACCTAGGTACTTTATTAAAAGTTTACATCCAAAATGCCATCAACGACTGGAAAAGGAAAACGTACGGAATGGTGGTACAAATGGGGGATCAATGCCTAACAACTCTTCTATGTGCCAACGACGAGGCAATTATAACAAGTGACGATAACGACATAGATTACATATTCAGAAAACCGAAAGAGGAGTATGAAAAATTAGGTTTAAATATCAGCATCAATAACACAGAATAATTGAGGGTAGGAGACACACATGAAGAAGACCCGGATTTCCAAATACATAGACTTAAATAATGCAGAGGATTTAAATACTTAGGGAATATCATTTCAGAGGGTGGCACAATAAAAAAAAAGAGATGAAAAAAGGGCACAGGAAGGGCAAAACTATTCGCTTGCTAAACTCGTTACTATGGTCAAACAAAATGAAACTTCAAACCAAAATGACAATCTACCGAACTATTGTAGAACCTATCTTAACTTATGGCTGTGAATGCCGACAACTTTCAGGAAAAGAGAAAAAGACGGTAGGTACAGAAACGGTAAAGATGAACTTCTTGAGGAGATCGTGTAACATTTCCAGAATGCAACGTATTAGAAACGAAGATATAAGAGGGAAAATTGGGTGGGTTCTTACAACGGCAGAACGAGTAGAAAAGATATGTAACGAGGATGGACGAGGCATGATGGACAAAGAAAGATTTGGAGTACATTCCACAAAACATAAGAAGAAGAGGAAGACCAAAATACAGTGGAGGGAAGAAGTTAAGAAGGGTAGAAGGATCGAGCTATTGAAGACGATGAGTGGAAGGATAGGGAGAGATGGCGATCGAAATGTGAGATGCGGCATAGGCTGTAGGGCCACCGCTTATATATAAATCGGATGGTTAAAAACATCGCTTCCGTTCAAAAGCTACCTTAATAAAAATCATTTTTCCAGCGGTTTGCCCTATATTCATGTATAAAGTGCCGTTAAAAATATTTTCACTAGTATCTATCTTTAAGACAAGCCGTACCCGGCATGCGTCGCAATGCCACGTAAAGTTTAAAGAAAAAAGATAAATAAAAATTATAGATGATCCGGTGAAATTCCTATCATCTACATATATTTTTGAAAAATAATGTCAAAACAATACAAAATTTTTATCTACATTAAATTAAATGCAACACAGGTATACACATAATCAATTTAAGGCTTTCTGATCTACTATATTTTCCGTCTTTTTTTGCGGTGTGTAAATTTATAAAGATGATGGTTTTACGACTCGCGAACATGCGACGTATAATTGTCCATGCGCGAAACCGGAAAACTCCAAGTTTATTCCGCAAACTGTCCTTGTATTAGCAATTGTATATTATCTTTTTAAATTTTTAATAAATAATTTATGAAAAACTACCCTGAAATTAGGTATGAAATTTTCCTGTACAATATGCGTTCCACCAAACGACGTCATTTAAAAGCAATTATTATACGTTTGGATGTTGGCCAAGAAATATTTAGAGTCATTTCCCACCCCAGAAACTAAAGAAGGTAATGGATCTGGTGGTGGGAACAATTACGGCAATTTTACTTTACCACCAGCACAACATAATCCAGTAGCTTCACCGCTGCATTTTAACGCTTTACAATATTGACAAACGATTGTCATTTTTCCAATCGTTACGGATTCTTCGGCACAATAATCTATTTCCGGGTCGTAATGGAATGCTACTCGTTCCAGGTTTAAAGGAACACTGCGTCTGCGGAATCGCTCTATTTCATTGTGTCTTGAAGTGCGCTCCATGTTTTGGGCATTTGTTGCTTGTAGTACGTGCATGACCATCTTGGTGTTGATTCTGCCATGTCTTTTTCAGCTTGTCTAAGTAGTTTTTTGTTTGTTTTTTATTTTTACCTTTAGTTCGATTCGTCGGTAATTCTGTTCGGTCTGTTGTTTGGGTTTCTTCAATTCCGGTTTTGGGTCTTGTATTTGTACCTCATAGACTTGTTTCTTGGGTGTTTTATTCGTTTGACGTCAGGTAGAGTCGAATTGTCTTGTAGTTTTCCTCGATCGTTTTGAAATAGTGTGATCTTATATAATTGTGCTGATCGTCAAACCCAAGTTCATGGAACGCCTCGTTGTTCTCTTGGGCTTACCCCCATAGTGCTTCTAGGTGATCAATCCTTTTTTGTAAGTATTCCTTGGTTTTTCTTGCACTTCCGTTTTTCTTGCAATTATTTTGTAGTTATATGATTTCTTGGGCTATTTTTTCTGGTTCTTGAATCAACTCATTTGCTTGTTATATCTTGTCGTAGTTGAAATTGTGAATTTTTTAACTTAATTCTCTGGAAAAGGTGGTTGTGACTTACTCAGGACTTTGCTTGTCTTCTTGACTTCCCGACGTTGTGTTGGTGTCGAAGTTCTTGAAGTTTTGGAGTTGTAATCACTGGCGGCTTTTCCTCCGGCTGCAGTGACTGGATATGTCCGTCGTTTCAAATTTGTAGAATTTGTAGACTTGGTGTCTTGGTGAAGTTGCTTTGACTTACTCAGGACTCTTGGTTTCTTGACTTTCCGCTTTTGTGTTAGCGTCGTTTAGACTTTGTAGACTCGGTGCCCTGTCGATCTAAATGCTGTTGTATAAGATGTGCCCGAACTCGTTCGATTCCATTGTTTACTGTTAAACGTAATTCTGTCATACCAATACGAATGTTATCTGTCTCTCACCGGTCGTCAGTCGTCAGTGCGATTTGGACGTGAGAGTTCGTCTCGTTACACATTTGATTAACTTCGACGACCTAAGTCCATCTTCTCCTTGACATTTTAAAATTAATAAAGTTCTCGCGCACTGACAAACTGATGATAGATTGTAATAATCGTCTTGACATTTATTTATTTGACAACCAACTGACACTATACTTTCATTTGTTTGATTATAAATGTCAAATTACAAAACGTACCTTTTTCAGTATTTCCCTTAGTTATTATTTATGTTTCTCACCGAAAAACCTTCCCTGAACTTCCACAAATATTTCAAGATCAAAATTAGCAAAATCCGTCCAGCCGTTCTCGAGTTCAAGCTAGACAAACAAACAGCAATCCATTTTTATATATATATATAGAGATAGGTAAAAACATAAAGTTCTAAAACTCTAAAAGTTCTCAAGTCAACAATTCAAATACCGCTAAATCGATAATTTTGAAACGCCCCAATATCTTTTGTTAGTATTACTAGTAGAGAAATCAGAATTTTAAGAATTTTTGTTAGATGAAAAGTTTCAAGTAACAGGTTTCCGTTCCCATGGTTTCAACATTGTTTCGTCGCAGTATTAGTAATAAAATTCACCATCGTGAATGATTACTTCCTCAGTACAGAAAAAATTCCTCATACTATGTAATGCAACCTGTGCCGAGGTTTGACCCGCGTTAAATGCTCTTCAGTTTTATAAAGTTACCTAAGCCATATGCAGTGCCGTTCCTGGATCTTTTGTCACCCCGTACGAAAGCGAAATTGCCGCCCCCTCCCCCCCCTTTAAATCAAATTTGCAAATAATGAAATCAATTTGACTCGTTTGACTCCCCGTGCCCTTGTAAATAAGAATCTAGATTCATACATGGTTTTTTCAAAAGTTCTGGTTCCATTCCATGAAATTCATATAAGCATTTAAATAAATTATTACATTCCTCTATTAAAGAAAACCTTTCTTGTATTGAAGTTTTGGTGGTATCTAATATACTGAAATAATTGTTTTTGATCAACAGTGGGCTCATCATTTGCCTCGTAAGAAAAATGCCGTGGGACTTTTCTTTGGCTAACAATAGGGAATTCTGGCAATATATTAACTTCTGCAGCTAGTGATTCAACTTCTTTAATAAATATGTATAAAGCATTCATCAGTCCTTTTTTCAGCAAGATAATTGATTAAATTTTTCTAAGCAGTTACGCATTCGCAATATCAATTTTAGGATTTTGAGAAATTTTACTTACAATGTTAATTTTTGATAGAAGGTCATGCCAGATTATCAATGAACAGATAAATTTAAATGAAAAAAAACTTCTCCGCTAATATTTGTGCCATATCTCTGGTTTTTATGTCTCTTTTTTCGTTTTGTCATTTAAATTGTTAAGAACGAAATCACATAAACCTTCACCCGTACTGTCTTTACATGGATAAAATCCCAAAAAGTGTTCCCGAATTTAAACTTTGCTTTGAGAAAGATCCATAAATCTTGCAATAAAACTAATTTGTTCTACATGACTTACATCAGGAGTGCAGTCTAATATTGCAAAATATTTTGCTTTATTTAAACTATCAATTTTTTTTCACTTCTTCGTCCAATAAAGTAATTATTTCATTTCGGAAGTGCACCCCTTATAATTAATGAGGTACATGACTGTTACTTTCTTTTGACTTCTGAATGTTATTCAAATGATCTGACAGCACTGGATCAAATTTAGCCACCATTTCAACAGCTTTTATAAAGTTACCATCATTAGGAGCAAACAACTCTGAACTAGCCCCTCTAAAGGCTAAACATTGACCGGCCAAAAACTGCACAATTGCCACTAGTCGTTCTAAAATAGCTCTCCATCGTTTCTTTTCACGCTCAAAAATCATTTGTTGTTCCTTATCTATAGTGCAGTTTTTCATTAGCCTAAGTTTAAACTCGAACCATTTTTTAATACATTTTATATGGTACAAACTTTTCTCGTGTTCTAAAAAATAAACCGAAGCATGCCGCCAGTCTGAGTACCCACCCTGTCTGGTTTTATAATACGACAAGTGATCGCATTACCGCCTAGCGGGGAAAACAACACCGAGTTGTTTTTGTTTTAAAAGTGAGAATTTTTGCAACCATAACCAAATCTAAAATTTGCCGCCCCTTAATTTCTGCCGCCCCGTGCAAGTGCACGTGTTGCACCCCCGCCAGGAACGGCCCTGGCCATATGCAATAACAAATGAACAGAGAATGCGATCATCATCAGTATAAACAACCATTGAACGCATAGGCATAGATAGCGAGAAAAGTTATTCCTAGTGACCAGTAGATTGCGTTAAATACAGTCATATCGTGTAATACGTGTGCAATATGAACATAACCAACTAAATTCGAAGTTTTCCAAAATCCAAATTTCTAAGCTTGGACACCGTTTATCTTGGTTATTACATAGTTTACAACCCTCTTCTGTAGATAAGTTATCTAACGCAAATAAATGATTTAATTCATAGTGCTATTTTCTATGATTAGCGTTTTCAAACAGACAAAATATTCACCGTTGTAATAATAGTACAGATAAACCAGTTCCAAAAAATCATGCATATCCCATTAATAGTAACACGTTCATTTTGAGAGTTGGTACTTGTGGTGTCATTTAGGTCAAAAAAGTTCTCCCAACAAAACAGAGATCCTAAAAAGCGTTTACGATATTCGGTCCCGCTTCTTGATTAATGAATTGGTCGCATGATTCGATAATCAAATCACTTAACAACCCACGCCTCTGGCTTTCATTGTAATATATTGATTAGTGCAAGCGAAAATCACGAACTTCCCAAGAGGAGGTTAAAAAAAACTGACTGTTCAGTGATTTGAATATCGAATTATGAGACCGGGTAACCAAATTCGTTATCAATACATCAATAGGCTGCAAGCGAGTGAGAGTGATGTTTTTTAAGGAAATTTGTTCTGATGGGATGACGAAGTTTTTGGAAGTAAATGAAATCTCAACACCCCAATTTTTTTTACTCTGAAAATGCTCTTTTCGAGACTTCCGAGGTACCTAAATGCAAGATCTTTGTTTCAAAATTCATTTAAATGATCCTGTAATCATCCCCTTTTTATATTTGTGATTGTTATTTCCGTTTCGAGATTCGAGTTCTGCACCGTTCTTATTTCTTTTATGTAATATATTGAAAACACCTACAATTATATACAGTTTCTTTTTACGCGCTCTTTAAACAAGGCTACAAGATAAACTTAGATTAATTATTATCGTAGCGCTGAATTCCAATAATGAGAAATTAACTATTCTTATATGTCTATATTAAAATACCTATATTTCAATTCATATTTAACATTGTTGTCCGGACACTGCAATTACAGTCAAATACATCAGAACTAGAGTCGAAGCTAAATATCTTACAATTAATAATGAATCAGTAAAAGTTATAAAACCATCCTATTGTTATATTTTACGACAATTGCCACCTTATTAGTGACTTTCTCGGGCGTTTATTTTTTTTCCTAAGGCGATAAAAACCATCGGACCCATACATTCGGGTTTCGGACGAATATTTCTTCCTTAACGGTTTATCCTCCCCAGAAGACGAATCTGCTCGGTTAATTTTTCCGAAGCACACTAACGCACCGTAGAATGTAGTCGAATGGCCGAGAAAAAGAAAAATCGAGAACCCGATAAACACCATCTTTTAAGAGTTAATCTGGCGTCGGGAGGACTTATTCCCAGGACTTTTTTTCCTCTTATAAAGCCTAACGTATATCCCTGTTTTTTTCTTGTTTATCCCCTGGCATATTTTTGGGTTATAAGCAAATGTTCTGAGCGTAGCGAAGGAAGTGGTTGCGGATTTCGTTTCACCAGCATTTTCGTTTGGCGAATGATTCAGGTTTTTTGAAATTTTAGCAGATACAGTAAATCTTTCAAATTAACTGAGTTGGCGAATTTTTAAACAAAAGAGTACAATCCCAAATTCGTATCAAATCAAAATTTTTTGTGGTAGTCGATTTTGACTCATTGGCAACATCAGATATACACAGTTATTTATTAAGAGAAAGAATTAGTTGAAAACTACTAAAAATAAGTACTTGTATACCAATATGGATTTTACCTTCAGCGTAGATTAGTGAAGCATTTTGATATGAACTTTTTCTTTCGATAAATATAAAGATTAGTGTTGCCCACGAGACGAGACGAGACTTTGAAAAATCTCGTCTTGTCTCGCAAAAAAAGTTGAAAGTCTCGTCTACAGTCTCGTCGCGCAATAAAAGTCTCGTCTCGTCTCATGTGTCGCGCGAGAGTCTCGCAAAAGTCTCGCAAATTTCTGGCAAAATCTCACGATTTCGTGCATATCTTGCATTTTGCCTTTTTATTACATCCTGTTCATCCTTGCTCCTCAATTATATCGAAATGCTTTTCAAATTTGCTTTTTCGACAAGAACTGAAATAAACCAATAATTATTATTATAACATGTCGATTATAACATGAGAAGTTGGGTGAGAAATAGGTAGATGATCTCCAAAGGTCGGTGAATATAGAATAAATTGTCGTAGAGATACATATTAAAAACTAATAATCGTAAAGCTTCAAAAAAACTCTGTCAACAGGGATAAAATATCAAACTTTTTTCCAGTTACACAAAAAAATACTGTTTTATCCAACATAAATTGTTTTCTGAATATTTGTATTCCTAAGATTTCTACTACAATTCAATTAAAAACTAACTTAATTTACAATTATTTACCTACAGAAACTAGTGCTTGGACTAGTAACAGATTCTTTAACTTCACTTCTTGTTCTTGCTCCTGTTCTTGAGGTTCAAGATTATCATCACTGCTTCCACTTGTTAATAATGATAATGAGTTTTCATAATCTAACTGTTTATCCATGAATTCTTCTGGCTCTGGATTACTCAGATTAATAACATTAAAACCATAAAATAATGGCGAAAGCCGCGACAAAGGTGCGACGTCGTTTCTTTCGTAAAAATGTCTATGCCGATGTTACTAAATAGTTTTTTATATTTCGTTGAAGTAATAAAGTTTATCTTATTTTAATAAATGTTTGTCGTAACTTATTGCAATAACCAAAATTATTATGGGGACTTGCAATTTTAAAATAAATATTAAAAAGAGCATGTAATCACCAAATTTCTTTCGTTTGTCCGAGGCAGTAAGTCTAGTATAATGGTAGTACACGTGGCAATATCACGGAAAGCTCAAAAAGGTAAACATTGCGTAAGAGTTATTTTAAACACAGGCTGCTCAGCTTTAAAAAGATATTTCAATAACATTAGCGATAATTAGAAAAATTAATTACTATTTGCCATTTTTATCTGCGATACTTCGAGACGTTTGCGAGACTCTCGTGCAAGATTCGAGACGAGACTTTTTGAAAGTCTCGTCTTGCCTCGCAAGGAAAATTTAAAGTATCGTCTCGAGTCTCGTTTCGAAAACGAGACGAGACGAGACGAGACTCTCGCAAACGAGAATATCGTGGGCATCACTAATAAAGATGTGATGGCCAACGAATCGGAACCTGTCATGATGTATTTAAAGTAATTTGTAATAAATTAGATATGAATGTGGACTTTTTTAGCACTCCCTTACTTTAACATTAATGCTTATAATGTAGTTAGTATATTGCATTTACTGTAGGTGTATTTCCCATATATATCTTTCGTTTTCTCTACATTAAGCCGGTGCAAGGTCGGCGAAAATGCTGTGAAAAATTGAATAAAAGGGCGCCGGCATCGATTTCAGGACGCATGGGTCGGGGGTGCGACAAACGAGCTTACGAAAAAAGAGATACGACACATTGAAATCGGGTGCGAATCCGAGATAAGGCCCACTTCAAAGATTTATTGGGAATTTTCGCGGAAGCCGACCGAGTTTAGAAGCTGTGTCAGAAGGAGTTACCCTCCGGGGCTTAAGGGAAAAAGCGGGACCTTATATAAATTAAGAGAGAAAGAGGGGGAGAGAGAAAGAGACAGAGAGTATTCGAAGATGGGGTGATAACAGTCCTCCCCACATTGTTGTAATTACTGCAAATGGACGTTAGATTGGATTAAGACGCACTCGGAAACCTTGTTAATAAACAGCTAGAAAACGCCCCTACTGATAATGTCTCAAGAAAAGGGGAAGCTCGGGATAATCCTTGTAAGCACGTAAAAGAAGTTATGACCGGGTGGGTGGGCGCGACGTCATAACTTTATTACAAATAGAAAGTTTCTCACTAAAGTTAAGAGACAGTTTATCATTTTATCGCCGATGTGTCGGTAATGCAGGCTAGCAAAAAATATGTTTCATAAAGATAAACCTAAAACATAACCCAACGTTACTTTCCCTTTTATTCAAAGTGTTCGTAAATGTATCTTAACAGTCAAAGGGAATAATAGCAGTATGTTCATCTTATGAACATGAAATATACCATGAATATTGCCATAATTTTCGACTAAATTCTCGATTAGTTATTGTAATCTGTAAGGATCTTAAATGCTATGTAAATAAGAATGTCGATTTATGAGAGATGATATATATTTTTATATAAAAGACATTTTTTAAGGTTTATTTCCTTTATAGAGTATGCGTTAAAATTTGAAGACTATAATCATAAACCATTATACCGAACTTTACATGTTTCCTTTTATGTTTTCTTTTATGTTTTCATGTTAGTTATCTGTGCCCTCAAAGTCGAAAGAGCAAACTGATAGTATGGGGAAGTACGAGAATTGATTAATGATACTTTTTTGGAGTTGAGTGTTTCAGGCTTAACATTCAAAAATACTACCGTATTTTACCATTGTGGTTATAGAGCTAGGGGTGTAATTCAATGTCGGTATGGGTATTAGCTCTCGAAGTACTTGTCTTCCCTAATTCTCCAAAAATTATAAAATAACTGACCAGAAATTGGCACTTCATTTTCAGATGAGTCAGGCATAGTGGCGATTATAAATTTTAAGTTAGGTGTCCATGGTCACATACAAATAGGTATAGAGATGTATGTAAATCTCCCCCTAACGAATAAAAATATATAGGTAGTCTGTATATGATACTAATATCGAAATTAAGTTATCGACCTTACTTTCCAAAATTATTCTGGTATTATGGGAAGTACCGCAAAGTGACAGCTTTTATATTAAAGGAGACGTTACAGACTTCTTCCAAGCTGTTTTGTGAACAACTCAGCTTCTTATCCTAAACTGAAAGGTATACATCAATTTAGGAATGTACATTTACAAATGAATTTTAATTAACTCGTTCTATTTGAAGGCTAGATTGTGCAACATTGAATAATGATAACATAAAACAACACTCGTGTGCTTATT
This sequence comes from Cryptocephalus moraei, assembly GCA_946251905.1. Classification (NCBI taxonomy): domain Eukaryota; kingdom Metazoa; phylum Arthropoda; class Insecta; order Coleoptera; family Chrysomelidae; genus Cryptocephalus; species Cryptocephalus moraei. Next base: position 36,572,184 of record OX276454.1, on the reverse strand, counting down.
CGGAATATATTCCGTTCTGTTTGTACACTAGTTTAATTTTAACATAGTCCTTTTATTATTTGTGAAGTGGAAAAGTGACACAATGCAAGTTGCTATTTTATTGCTGATTTCATCCATGTCGCAGAAGTGTAAGAAGATAGCGTTTTTCCTTAGAAATGGGGTTAGAAATGGTATGTAAAATTTTATTGAACTATTGAAATATTTTAGCTTATATTAATTTAGCCGGTTATTTAAGAATTCTAACATTTTTCTGTTTGTCACATTTTGCAACTTTATACCTCCAAAAACAAATTTTTGATAAAATTTTAATAGAATTAAGGGAATGGAGAACTTCCATTATAAAGATAATATCTAAACTAAGGTGGATATGCAGTCTTTGAATTACTAATAATATTTTTTCCTCTTGCCTTGATTTGATCGAAATAGGTAAGCAATGTACCCTATTATTATGTCGTTATTTCTTTCGGTTTAGAGTCAATCTATGAAGTTTCGGAATAATCCTAGTTCACAGAAAATTATTCATTCTGACCGCCTTTCTCACATAATCGTTTGTGCCCTCTCCTCAACAGTTCGGGAACTCAATAGGCCATACTCATTGGACCACACATTAAGGTCGTTTTGGGTGATGAATTCCTTATAATATTCATGGATGAGAAATCAAAGTGCCTAAAGGGACTCCCTCTCGGAATTTCAATGATATTGCCTTGATTACAGAACCGATGTAATATGGTTTGATTCAAGTGTGTGTGTATCAACAATATGATGACTCTCGCTCACTCGCTATACAGATGAATAATGTAAACAATACTAGGGTGTGATATTTAGATTTGAGTTATTAATTAGAAAATTCTGAAAAGTTTGGGTGAAGTTTTAATGAAACTTTATTAGTGTAATTATTTCGCTTTTATGTTAATTTCCAAAGGTATTTCTCATCTCATGAAACTCCAGGTAATTCCTCAGTTTAAAATCTTTTGTTTACACGTCAGATCACAGTTTTCAACTAATAAATGAAAGTAACCCTTTTGGAAACAAAGGTAGGTACGTATTCCCGGCAAGCACATCCCAGCAGTGTAGTAAACCGTCATTTCCAACAGAAATCATTCGTTAAAGGGCCCGAGAGACTCCGCCCTTTTCGAAAACTCCGGTCCCTTTTATTCTATCCTTTCTCCATTTCGACTAATCCGAAATTCTTCAGATGAAAGGTGATATTTTGATAAAATATGATGTTACGGCACGACGTCAGTGAAGGTAACATGGGCACGTCCCTAATAACGTATTCCGCCCTCTCTAGGATTCCAATAATAAAATTACGTCGAGGAACATTTCGTCGAGTCGGCTTAATCGCAAATTCCATAGATGCGTTAATGCTTGCTAATCCATTTAAGTATCTGAAAGCAGCAATTCGAAAACTTAACTCCCCCCAGCCCAGACAGCCTCATCTCATCGCCCTTAATAACTTAAACTATCGTCTAAAACACTGACTTTCATAATCTTCTTGCATTAACTATGCGGCTCGAGCGTCTATCTCAAACATTATTAAATGGGAGAGTAGGAGCGAACATGACTTCGCCCTATGTTAATTAACCGGGAGGTTGCGCGGAAACATTCGTCCATTTTGCCGTATTGGCCCAGATAGTAGTAATGTTAACTTCATAAACAACAGGTTCACCAACACCTCTACTTTACTTTCGAAGTATTTTCAAATTTATATTCATTCCCTCGAGAAGTATTCGAGCTCAGATTCATTAATCTCTTCGGTTAATACGCAGAAATTTTATACCGCAAACCGTTGAATGAATATCAACCTGATAACCAGTAGGTAGTTTAAAATACAATTGTTTAGCTGTTAAGAATAATCCAGTGCCATTTCTTTCTAGATTTTTGTGTAAAACCAGTTCTAGAATCTTCAGAAACGCGTTCCAGTTATTTTTCAAAATATTACTCTTTTGAGGATCCTCAAAATCTCAAATTTTCTGTCAATTGTGATATTGGAATATCAATAGCCAACTAAATAAATAATCATTTATTCAATATTTAATCTCATTTTTTCAAAAACTATAGATAGAATTATTCGTAAAATAATTTACAAATAAATATTTTGTATTGTATTTTGTCATTTCGTAAAATTTTATATAACCTAAACTTTTGTATTCACTATTATGGAATTTATTGTTAGAAATCTATCGTATTTCTAATATTGAAGAACATACTGTTAAGTAGCACGCAAAATCGCTGTAAGAAAGAACAAACGTATAAAGTATATTACGCTAGAATATAGCGAACTTTATAGTTGCTCTATCGGACGCATTCCATATTTTGTTGCTAATTTGTTGCTACATTGTGACGTCGAAATTCATTTTGTTGCTCATGTCGTTACCGAGAAACAGTGAATATTCCATCGCAATATTACGCTAGAATAGCTACCCCTTATCTTCTGAACTCAACAGGATTTCGATATGATTCCGATGGCATATTTTGTTGCTTTCGGGATATAGTAAGCGCTTCTCCTAAAAACGGCCCTTTCCGACATAGTCGCACCTACCCACTAACAGAATGAGGCCATTTATTTTCGAATGGACTGGTGATTTATCTGATTGTAGCTGGTAATTACAGTTAAGAAGTCAACCCGAAATTTACAACAAATTTTACTTTCTGGGTCACCTGGGTATTACCACAATAAACTAGCTTACTTGAAAACTCACTTTTTAGTAATTATTGTACATGACCATTTCATTAGGTTATTAAGAACATACATTGTAAAAAATTAGATGCAGTTTTAATATACTGGAATAGAGAATTTATTTTCTTTGGATACGAAATTAATACAAGGAAGCAGGTTTTTTCCGATTTAATTTTTCTACATTATAAGTCTATGTGCAATGATGATGTTGTCTTTTACAAATGAAGAAACTTTCTTCAAATCATTAACTTCCATTCAGTTGGTATTACCTCGTTATACATTATAATGTAATGTGCTCAACACCATCGTGAGGATCGATGGTTACTCTAGGCTCTTCTCAGACCTTCTTCTCCTGAATGGCACCCATTAAAATAAGTCGGTGGATTACTCTTGGCATTTTTTATTTTATGGGAATTTTCTTAAAATTTGCAATAAGGACTTTTTTAAACTTTGAATTTTTGTTGCAATGTCCAATATTTATAATTAAGTTTAATAATATTTTTGACTAAACCTTCTCTAAATGGCATATTACACTTGTAATATTTCGGAAATTGAAAATTTTCTCAAAATAAACTCCAATTATTTTTTAATATCTTTAACTTACAGCCTAATATCGAATATGTATTACAATGAATTATAAAGTTTAAAAACCTTTAGAGTTTAAATCGTCTCTAAAGGACCTTTTACTCTTGTCCTTTCTCTACTTTTTTATTTGTTGACGAAACGCTTTTTCAGAATTTTTATCAAACAGTGGGTATTTACTCTACTATCGAATATTTATGAGAAAATACGAGGAGGTGGTCCGATGGATTCATCGCCATTTTTTGTCACGGAATGTCTGTCTGTCGGAACCGGTGGTTTTTGGGGATGCAATCACTAAAGCCCGTAAGCGACGAAATAGCAACAAAATATGCCGCCGGCATCATATCAATGTCCTATTGTACTCGAGTGATACAGGGCTGGCTATTCTAGCGTAATATTGCACGCTATTGCAATATTGTAAATGCACAAGCAACAAAATTAATTTCGACCTATGGACAATCTAGTGTAATATAATCATATAACTAGTTACGTGTTGAATGCCATGCACATCTAATACCACTACTTCAGTTACTCACGAATGAAATGGACAGATGTAATGAATACATTGCCTAGTGAAATTGTTTTGTTAAAAATTTTAGTTACTTGAAAATAAGGTAAAGATATTGTCACGCTCAGGGGGATGAAGTCGTCCCGCAATTTGGCTTAGGGGGCAACTCTAGGTGGATAACAGGAGAAGGTTTATTCTCGCATTAATAACAAGTAATAACAAATAAATAACAAAAAAGTTAATAACAAATAAATGCAATATAACACAATACATACAAGAGACAATTGTAGCGAAGATAATAATTAATTACATGAAAAACAATAACATAATATATGACTTAGTTACTAAGAAATAGCTTTCTTACACCATTTCCAGGGATACCAGGTTGGCTGTCATGATTGCGATAGCGGCTGGGGCACCCAGCTGGGCTGGGAACAACTGATAATTTCTTGATTTGATCGGCTATATTTATATTATGTTTATACCAGATTCAGCGATTTTGTTAGACTAGTGTTAATCCCCGCATTGCGATATACACTTAGCAGCTGGTGAAGTTGTGCACCAGCGCTCTAATTAGATTGTCGTGAAGCGATTATTAAGTATGGCAAATTTGCAAGTCTGCATGTCGTAGCTAACTTGTGTTAATTACCCCGGACGCGTTAATTTGGGTCGAATATGATTACAATAGTGACAATATATTTTATGAAAAAAAATTAATGTAAGTCAATTCCCAATTGAAAAAGAAATACGTTTTCTAAGTTCGATAGATTTACGTTAGAAATATATAATATATATAAGATAATGCAAAGCATGAAAAATGAAAATGGAAAAATAATATGGCATTAAGGAAAAAACTGATAGGGCGATAGGTATATAGTCAAGACTTACTGTATGATTGAGATTGGCACAATGGGTTTCGATAGGATTCAAGAATAGGATAGGAAGAAATGTGGAATAAAGTCATGGAAATATATAGGTAAATAGCGAAGGTCCAGTGAATACTTGGCTATTTTGTGTCAGTGCACACCACAACTATGACTAGTTAAGTATAATTTCGCACTTGACTTTTAGGTCATCAAAGTATTTCGCAACAAAACTCCATCTATGAATCGACGTTGTGAATTATGCATCGTATACCACGCGAATGCACACGGTATTAATTATCAGGGTAGTCAGTGTTTGCCAAACATGGGTAATCTGTAATCAACATCAATTTGTTAGATGGCCAATCTCCAATTCACAAGGGTTCGACAGGCAGGGTTACATCCATATTAATTAATTACATAACTGGAACGGTGACAGTGGTTGGGAACATGGTGGGTGCCCCTTTTGAAGCGTTACGTGCGCGGAATAAACGGATCCCCTGCGATCATCGTAAAGGTTAAATGCTAAAGATAAGCGTTCCCACTATTTGAGATCATGTCACTTTCCCGAACTGGAAATATGCTTGTAGAAATTCAGTTTCAGTTCGGCGGCGGATAATAAGGGAAGTTGTGAAATCGCCCAATTTAAACTTTGGGTTCGCGTGTCGCTGCGATAGCTAAAGCTGTAGGTACTAGTGGAGTGGAAAATACAATTTCTCCTAATTTCCTTGACACGTGCCTGAAATGAATTGTTAACGAAAGCTTTCCTGTTAAATGATTAAATAGGAAATTCATTACATTTCGCTCATGTGCGCTAATCCGTCGTTGCGCAATTTTTCGTTTGTTGGAAATGGAAGATAATTATTTGCAATTTCAACTAGGATTAGCAATTCAGATTTGATTATTTGCGATGTTAGGGTAATGTGGTAAATTCTCATCGCAAATGAATAATTCCATAGTGCTCTCTTAATTTGTGATTTTAGTTTAAATTTGAATACTTAATCGACTTTCCTGTTTGCTAATGGAAGAGTTTAAAAATAATACACGTAAATAGCTTTTAATATAAACAGTTTTAAACTACCCAGTTTATTGCAGTTATTCTATGGATAGTTAAGTCATGTTGGTATTTATAAAACGAAGTATAGACGATATTAAAAAGAAAATAGTTAAGCCTGCATAATTACTTCACCAATAACGTTCATGAATGAAATTCATATTTGGAACTCTGCTAAATAATATTACATATTAATGGAATACAGGAACTGGAATTACATTCCTGATTTCGTTATGAAAAGTATGAAGGAAAGTCCGACAACATGTTGGACGGGCAACTTAATTATTCCACAAATAAAATATAACCATTGAGTCAAGCAAATATTTAAATCCATTTACTATTTCGTACACAGCACCAAGAATTAATTGAATGTTACAACAAAACATTTTAGAATGAATTTTGATTTCGTTGCACATTGGACAGATATTACGGCATTTGTTTATGTATTATGGAGCTTATATTTGAAAGTCCCATAAAATGTGAAACTTATTAGATTAATCGTTAACACACTTTTCTCAGTATTTTGGTCGGTTTCCTTGGGGCATTCCAAAATTTTATCATAAAGCTTCGTAATAGTAGAGGGGATATCACGTGATTTTATGTGTTAAATCCACTGTCAAATTTTTCGACGACTTTTCAATTTTAGACGACGTTAAATATGATGCAAGCACACAGTGTCCGTGCATGTTTAATAGTCATCACTTCACTTCACATCCTTTTACTCTTGCATTCGCTCTCTCTCTCTCTCTCTCTCTCTCTCTCTATATATATATATATATATATATATATATATATATATAGCAGTGAAATATATAACCAAGTTTTGAATGACAACGATGTTTGACACTTGGAAAAAAAAATTATACAACCCAAAAAAGAACGCAAACAGTAGGCAGCTAAGACAGCTGTTTGAGTTTTATAATTTTTTTCCAAGTGTCAAACATCGTTGTTACTCAAAACTTGGTTATACCACCCTGAAAAAGCTAACAAGCAGAAACACGTGTCGGTGGTTACCGTTTATTAACGGAATTAGACGGGTAAGTCGTGAATTTTCTCTTATATATATATACAGAGTGTTAGGAGTTTGACTGCCTTTTGTTTAATAGGTGATAGTTTTCATTAAAACAAATGAAAAAACCTTATATAACAGGTGTCCTAAAACCAACCGTTTTCGAGAAGAAAATTAGCAAACTTCTAATATTAAGGTGTGAAAATTCAGTTTTATTAAAGAATGTCACATAATTTTGTACATGAAATAACCATAAGATGTATTCTTTTAATGTATTTATGTTTAATTTGTAGCAAAACAATTTTTTCTTTAAAGAATGAAATTTTTTTTCCAATCAATAGAACTCGATAAAGTGGCTATGATGTGGTGTGGCAACACCGCGAATGTATCGCATGCGTCGCGACCCAGACAGTTGCATTTTGAATTAGAAAGATACTTGTGATAGTTTTCTTTTCGGTGCGGACATTCGTTCGTTCGTTGCAATATTGCAAAATAGGTGAGTAATTTGAACGATCTGCACATACCAGAAAATTTGCATACTGTATCTTTTACATCAAAAGAAGGCACCACGAACTATTCTGCCACGTCTGGCTGGTGGGAAAATAATTCTGCCTGGGGCTTTTCCATGGAGCAATTTTAACCAATCTGCACAAGTTCCAAAATGGTAAACATGAATTTATAATGTTAAACAAAGTCCTATAACACCATTCTGCCACCTGGAAATGGTTTGAAAACCCTTCTGCCGAGCCATTTTCCGAGAAGAAAATCCGGATAATTCAACCAATGTGCACAAGCAGCAACTTATGGAGAACGCAAACTCCATCAAATTGGTCGACAAAAGCAGTAGTGTCGACCAAGTGTCCAATATAGTGGTAGATTTGTTTCCACTCTAGTATTGTAGGACCAATTTCTTATGATAAAGGTGGCTAAGTCGACTAACTGTGTAACGAGCTTAACGACTGTCGTAATTGTCAGATGGACTCTGGAATTACTAATAATGTAAGATGAGAAAATTATGCCAAAAAGTGACATAATAGAGAGATATTGCAAAAGTACACTAATAGTGCGAAACACTATTTATGTTTACCATAATAATGTATTGCTTAGCATAACTTTTGGTTGAAAATAGAGATATTGCAAGGTATGTATCCTAACGATTTAATCCGGTTGGCAACTGACAAGACAACATAACCTAAACCTAGTCGTGAAATAAACAAGAAATATTTTAGTAATTTCAGAATATGGAAGAAATTCTGGAAGCAATACTTTTAGGTGGTGAATATGGTGAGGCAGCAGAATATGCTTTCTTGCAAAATATGCTAATAAACCGAGAGCCTCAAGTTAACGGTGTAAATTTTAACATTGATGACATCTCAGATGAAGAAGAATTTCCCACAAGACTTCTCAACATTCTCTTTCACTTTTTCCACGTTTCTGGATTCATGAGGCAATTTTGAGCCACAACCTCTCTCAGCAAAGTTATGTCATCATCATGTGAGAATCTCAACCTGCGCGATTTCTCAGTTTGCATTTTACCCAATTTTACCGGAGATAAATCTAATCAACTGTCAACTGCATGCAGTTCATTACACAAACGTTTTTTGTGGTTATGTTAAATATATCACACCATTTAGAAAGTCACAACACTAAACGAACTTTTACGACTCCAGTCGATTTCGTCCGAATGTGAAATAAGGTAAAAAATAGTGCTTTACCGTAAGTGCACATAAATAATATTTAACGCTAACCTTATTAATGTATACGTTATTCCAAAATGCAACTGCGCATGCTTAGATGTCAAAATAACGTCAACCTTATTACTGCGGACGTTCACGTACAGTTGCAATATCTCTCTATTATCATTGTTCATTTTTACTGATTACGTCCAATTTGATATTATTCTATTGTCATTTTCATCTATTTCTTAAGGTTCATTTTCTCATAATGAAAATATTCTACGAGAGCCATGCATATAATAATAGCAACTGTAGTATTAATTCTCTTTCATTTCCCAAGCAATGAAACAAATTAATCAGTAGTTTATTATCGTGTTGTACAACTTATGCAAACAGAGCATGCAGGGGCGGCGGTGGTCGTGTGGTTTAGGCGCTGGCTTTGAGTCAGGCGATCACTGTCGTCGTGGGTTCGAATCCCACGTAATCCATGGATGTTGTGATTGTTGCGGGAAGTGTGTAAAATGTATCCAAAATCCCGTTCCTATTCACGCCGGTAACCAGGCCGGATAGGATCGGATATCCTGTAGGAGGGCGGGACTAGGATACACACACCCTGAGTCGGTAGAGCACGGAGTGGATCAACTGGGGTGAGAGTCTTAAGGGGGTACAACCGTGCTCGAGGACCGTGGTTCGGAGCCCACGTTAAACTGTAGGTCCCGTCCAAATTGGCCACAGCAGCGAAAAAGAGACGTTAACTTAATAAGACAAGACAAGACAACAGAGCATGCAGAAATTCACATCGATTATTTTCGTGGAATGAGATTTTCTATTAATCATTAATACATTAATACTGACCTTCAGTATTCATTTACATATTATTTCAATCCAATCATAACTATAATCTATATTAAGTATATTAAGTACTAGTTATATTATGTAAAGGAAAAGTAATCATTACCTCTTCATCTTGACACATCAGATTCCACCTACAAATAGATAATAATAACTTCTGCGGTCGCATACGAATCATCGAACGAATAAACAAACCTTTTGGAGGAAGAAATTAACTGAATGATAATCACGAAAATCAATGAAACATTTTGTTTTTATGGAATATATTCTCGAAATTAAATTAATGAAAGTTATTTCAGATTCTCTTACATTTGTTTCATATACACCTTCACTTTGAATTTAATTTCGAGAATATACTCCATCTGTTTTATTTATATATCAGAACACGTAAGAGGCCACATTATTAACGTGAGAGGAGGTACGTTGTGTTGCCTACAACCAATAAGTCCTCCATATTATGCTCTCAAAACGTTTAACATGAACATCGAAAATGAAATTAATACGTATCTCGTTAGTTTAGTGGTAAGAACACCCGACACTAAAGTGGGAGACCCGGGTTCAAATCCCGACTGAGCCACAAATTCCATTTTCAGATTCTCTTACATTTGTTTCATGTTGTTTTTATTTTTGAGGGTTTGAGTTTAAACTCATACATACATGAGCTTTCTGTTCTGAATTCCGAGAACGCCTACGATCCTCCTCAAAGAAGGTAGTTTTCTGAACATTAAAACGATACGAACTGTTCTACAATTTCCTATATTCAAAAATGAAGTAGGTTCCTTTTCAACGCAAACCTCGTAGGTTCGTCTTCCACAACTCGCCGTTTAGGAATCTTTCTGTTCATGTTCGCACCTCAGGTGAAGAGGCACAAATCACAAACGTACACATTACACATGCAAATACACACATACACAAACATACACACACCCCCAATTATGCGATCGGTTATCCACTCGTCCGAGCACAAAATTCACATCAGGCACCATCCGCATTTCCGGCTCTATGCATGTGAAATAGTTTCGCAACAAGACAACGCAAACTCCTTCAACACGAACCAATCTTGCGACTGCTAAGTGCTCGGCATGTATGTATGCAGTAAATAAATTAACAGCACCTTTGAGAACCGGTCCGGGATTCGGGTAACGAAATTTAGACAGGTTTAGTTATTTGATTGGGTTGCTCGAGTTTGTCAAACTTCTGGACCTGTAACGATTCCTACGATGGAACGTGAGCCACGCAGGGTATGAGTGATGGGTTAATAATTGGCCGAAATAGTCATAGGAATTGTTAGGGAGATTCCTGGCGAATCAAAGAATTTACGGAAAGTGTTTCGTCTAGGATTGAAAATGGAATCGAAAGAACTTGCTTCGTTCCCACTACGAACTGAACCAATTAGTTGTTTGGTAGATGTTATATAATTAGTGTCCCGATATTATGTGTCCGCAGAGTGAACATTGCATTAAAAGTGTCTGGTCGAAATAGAAACAATTCAATCTATCAATTTCAAACTCATTATTCCTAGAATCATTTTCAATATACCCCTATGCATTATATGCGATTGGCCATATTTATTGATTACACAATATGTAATTCATTACACGCGATTACCACATTTCCAGTTGACAACGACATGATTAATTGTGTTGTACACTTTCAACATCTACAATAACATAAACATGATAAAATTTTATTCAATTATGGGCTCTAATGATATTTTGCCATTACCCCACACTAACCGTTTTAATTTTATTTGTAGAGGTGAGCGTTTTAAAATATTTAAATTCGTTCTATTAACGACATATTTAATTCTAAATGCAACATGATTTATTGAATATATTTTTTTATCTCCACATTTGCTACAGTTTGTCACTGGGTACAAGTACATGCAACTTTGAAATGCCCCAAGTATTTTTTACTAAAATAAAGTAAAATATCACTCAGATATAAAATTAAAACTCAATTAAACACAGTATAGCGTCAGAATAGTAGTTTAGGTTTTTTCCAACAGTTATTCGATACAAACAGTCATTCAAAATATTTTGTTTTCTGCTACATACTACTCAACAGATCAGATACTTACTATTATTTAAAGAGAATAATTAGTACTTAACTGGTTTAGAGGTCTTCTTGATGTATTTACTGATAAAATAACGAAAGGCATGGAGCTTTTTTGGTCCATTAAATAAGGCAAACAACACTTCTGGAATCTTTTAAATTGAAGTAGAAACTGTTGAAATCTCGTTTGTTCTATGTGAGTATATTCAGTTCAAGTATAATTGAGGTAATAATTGATGAATAGTCAATAGGCTATTGTAGAATGGAAAGCTTTTCACCTCTACCGAAGACACCATTTTACGATGCTCTACGATTCGTTCCTATATGTAATATATATATATATATATATATATATATATATATATATATATATAATAGAACTTTGTAGTCACGGCTGAATTAGTTAATAAACTAAATAGTAACGGGGATGCAGCCTTATCTTGGGACTAATATCTGTATCACGTATCAATTATTTGTTTCCATGGGTTTTGTCAAATAATTTTTGAAATATCTTTGTAACGTCTCGGAACAAATAACCTGCCTCTTCCACTCCAATATTGAATTTTTACAATACACAACTTAAGAAAGCATCAGGGAAATACAATGGAAGGTCGAGGTCGTCATTGACTCTCACCAGCCCTTAGTGGTAGTAGGGGTTGGAGGGAATCAGGGACGACTTCTAACAGTTTCTATCGACTTTACAGACCAGTTTTTGGTGAGAGCGATAACTGTACATATACAATATCACCCTTCCTGTATTTCCTTAAATCTAAATATGTGTTTCTGAGTAAGTTTCACAATATTGCTTTGTCAAATTTTTAGACCAATAATTGTTAAGAGTTGAGACAGAACAGGAATTAATAATTACGCTCCATGGTTTGGCACCCATGAGTAGCAATTCTATAAAATCAAACATCACTGAATTCATAGCATTAATGTGAAGTGTTCTCTTTGTTCCTGTATCACTTATCAATTATTTGTTTCCATGGGTTTTGTCAAATAATTTTTGAAATATCTTTGTAACGTCTCTGAACAAATAACCTGCCTCTTCCACTCCAATATTGAATTTTTTTCTGGATCTGATGTGTTATATAGTTTTAACAGCAATCTCGTTTTCTGTAAGTATATAATTTTCATCTTTGTATAATTTTTAACAAACATACCATGTTCACAGTTGCAGTTGATAAAGACAATAAACATTGTCGAAAGCTCCTGTATTAAAGGAATAAGAGTGTTCTTTTAAAAAAGTCCCAAGATAAGGCTGCCAGATAAGGCTCCCCGTTACTATTTAGTTTATATATATATAATATATATTTATAATATATAAATATATATATATATATATATAATATATATGGCATTAATACCAAACAAAGTGAAGTCTTCAAACAACTAGAGAAATACAATATAGACATAGGCACCTTGACGGAAGTAAAGAAAAAAGGAACAGGTAATGAAACACACGGCTCTTACTTTTTATTTTACAACGGAGTCCCCAAGGAAAAAAGGGCTAAATCTGGAGTCGGTATCGTTATCAATAAAAAGTATAAAAATAACATCAAGAGTTTGGAAGGAATTAGTGAAAGAATTATGAAAATGGAATTGAAAATATGGGGGTCTAACTATTGTTGTTGTAGCGGCATATGCACCAACTGATAATTCTGCAAAAGTGATAAAAGACGAATTCGACAATGACCTGATATCAACGTTAAATAATGTTAGTCAACATAAAGAAATCGTTTTGCTCGGCGATTTTAACGCTAGAACTGGCCGTAAGAAAGGACACCCTGCTGTGGGAAACTTTGGTGAAGAAGAAGTAAATGATAATGGGTGTCGACTAATAGAAATATGTAATACGTGTCAATTGCAAATTATGAACGGATATTTTGAACACAAAAATATACACAAATACACATGGATTCAACCAACACGTAATCTAAAATCTATAATCGATTACTACATTCAAAAGCAAAAATCTAACTTAAAAACAACAGATGTCAGGGCATTTAGGGGGGCAGAATGTGGGACAGATCACATACTTTTACGGGCACAAGTTAGCATACAGTTTAAACATCAAAAGCAACGAACACAAGTGGAAACAAGTGACACAACTATCGAGAACAAGTACAATGTTGAACTTCTTAAAGATGACTCCATCAAATTTCTGTACAGATTAAGACTTGCTGATAAATTGCGTGATGCCCCTATTGATGATAATGTAGAAGAAAGTTATAATCAAATTAAAAAGAAAATACATGAAGCCGCATTCGAAGCACTCGGAAATGCAGATAAACAAAAGGATAAGCCACAGTTCTGGAATGTGGAAATCGAACAACTAATTAAAGACAAGAAAGCTGCCTATCATAAATGGTTAGCTACAAATGATCAGGAAAATCGGAAGCAGTACTGCAGATTAAACAGAGAAGTAAAGAAACAAGTGGCAAAAGCAAAAAATTCAGAATGGGATGAGAAATGTGCTCATATTGATAGATACATCGGAGGAACAAAATCAAAAGAGGCTTGGAAAACAGTGAACAATATTAGGAAAAATAATAGGGAGAGGATAAACATTAACATGATAAAATTAGACCAATGGAAGAAATACTATGAAGAAATGTTAAATGAAGATCGTGAAAAATATAAACAAGATGATAAACCAATTATAAATGACAAAGACAAAGAGACAAATATAATAAGCAGTATAACGAAGACAGAGATCTATGAAGCGTTGAAACAATGTAAAAGTGGAAAAGCCCCTGGTCCCGGAGGTATCCCAATAGAACTAGTAAAAAGTGGTCCTGATAACTGCAGATGTTATTTAATAAATGTTTAATAAGAGAAGACAAAATACCTACGGAATGGAGATTAGGTATAATTAGTTCAATACATAAGAGAGGTACAAGACTACAATGCAGTAATTACAGGGGCATCACTGTTACATCGTCTGTTGGGAGACTGTACGGACGAGTCATAAAAAACAGGATTGAGGGGGAAATAGAAATAGGGGAAGAGCAAGCAGGTTTCACTGCAGGAAAATCATGTGTGGACAACATTTTTACATTGCGTCAACTCACACAGAAAAGGATAACAAGAAATCTAGAGACTCACCTAGTTTTTGTAGACCTGGAAAAGGCGTACGATACAGTGCCACATAAAAAATTGTTTGAAGTACTGGAACGATCTAAAATACCCTCAAAATATATAAAATGTATCAAAGACCTCTACAACAACCAAAGAAGTGCGATAAAAGTGGGACAACAAATATCAACCACATTTAATGTTACAAAAGGGCTTCGACAGGGATGTGTTCTGTCGCCTACTCTATTTAAAATATATATAAATGAAGTATTAAAAGAATGGCAAGCCAAGTGTAAAGTAATGGGGATCCTTATTGACGATGAATTTTTGCATTCGCTACTTTTTGCAGACGATCAAGTGGTTATAGCAGCCGATGAAGACGACATACACTATATGATGAGGAAGTTGACGGAGACTTATGAGAAATGGGGTCTCAAAATAAATTTTAACAAGACTAAATATCTAGTAACTGGAGGCATTGCTAGACCACTTGAAATAAATGGGAAAATGATAGATACGTGTACAGACTACAAATATTTGGGATCTATTATATCGGCAGAAGCCCATAGCCGTAAAGATATAGATTGTCGAATAGTGCAAGGCAAACAGGCGGTACAGAGGTTAAATTCCATATGGTGGTCTAAACAAATATCAAAAAATACAAAAATAAAGATTTACAATAGCATAGTAAAAAGTATTATCACATACGGACCCGAAACCTGGGAGATAGCAGAAAGAAATAAAGAAAGACTGATGGCTATTGAAATGGATGTGTTACGCAGAAGCTGTAGGGTGTCTAGGCTACAACATATAAGAAATGAAGAAATCCGAGAAAAAATTAATGTTCAACACACAATAATAAATGATATAGAAACAAGAAGATTGATGTGGTATGGACACCTACGAAGAATGGATACAAACAGATGGCCCCAAAGAGTGTGGAGATGGATCCCAACGGAGAGAAGAAGAAAACGAGGAAGACCTTTAAAAGACTGGAATGAAGGAGTCAAGGAAGCTATGGAAATGAGAGGACTGACGGAAAACGAGTGGCAATATAAAAAACAATGGCGCTTAGGATGCGAGAAACGGCCTTAGTTTGCTGTATACAACTCGCGTATATATATATATATATATATATATATATATATATATATATATATAGTATATATATAATTATAGATTCACATCTGTCCCCCTCTCTCTCACATACACGCTCCACTACCATACACATTTTTGAAGTGAAACTTCTTTGCGCACGTTGTATACATTGGGATGGGGTATTGGTCGAAAAACCGCATCACGCGTGATAAGTAATCCGAGGACAAAGCTGGTTGCCAGAATGCGCGTAAAGTGTACCTCTTCCATCGCGCCCGCGAACCGAGCCGATCGCCAAATCGTTTACATGTGCTACCAAAGAGGTCAACGTGGCAACACCGGAGAGCGTCTAGGAATTTCGGGCAGCTGACACCTAACCTAACTTCAAACGGCGAGAAACAATAACTTCGAGCGGCGAAAAAACGGTGAGCTGTATTGTTTAATTACGTGACATGGACATAGAGAAAAGTGAGGACGCGTCGTGCCTCACCTCACCTCAGATGAGAACATGGAGACACCGGAAGAGATGAAAGCCCACAGCGCACGGAGACTGGTTCCGCGGCGAGTGTGTGTGTGTGCATATGGCCAAAGAAGTTTCACTTCCACCGTCTGGTCCGACGCAGACTTTTATATATTTTTTTATTGGTACGCTATTTTGCCTATTTTAAACATGCTTTGGCGTGCGTAAATCGGGATTTTTCGCACGCGCGTTTTTTAAAGTCGCCATGGAAACGTATCAACAACGGCCAAATCAACCAATAACAGAGCGTTTTTGTCCGTAACTGGACGGGCCGATTGGTGGCACGACGGATGACGGGCCGTCACGAAGCGTCACCAGTGTCATTCAAATTAATCATATTGGGTATGCATTTGGTTTTGGTATAAAAAATGGTACCAATAAATGAAATCGCGTAAAGTATTCGTGGATAACTGCTCTTTCAAACACTTTCTCTATTTTGAGCACTCCGGCTACGCCGTCGTGCTCGAAAACTCGCGCGTGTTTGAAAGAGCTCAATATCCACTCATACTTTAATATATTATTACCGCATGGTACACGCAGGTATGTGCGTATTATGAATAGGTATGTACTTATGGATACACGGTTTGCTGTAACATTGTAGATGCGTGCTGCCTTTTTTTGTTTCCCTATGTTTTTGTTTGCCTATGTTTCCCCTCGCGGTCATTCGCGGAGTGCGACATTTTAGTTTCTTTCGCTTTCGCCTATCATTTTTTTGTGTATCACAACATACTATTTAATTATTTCTATTTACACGTCTAAGTTGGTAATCGATATTCTGATGTTATTAAATTTCTTCTCGCCTCTAGTAATAAAAATATTGATTAATGAGATTATAGCTTGTAGCAAAGAAAAACAATTACACATGCTTTATGGAAGGCAACTTCCATATACTTTAGTTCTAAGCAGTGACTCGTTTTATGTTATTGTTCAGGTTGCCGCCATAGTGGAATAGGCCCAAGCAATTCTCTCAAATGTTGGCACAGCCGGACAGCTTCGAGGCACAATTCATTTAGTATAAGCTCTATGGTTACAATCAGGCAACGGTGTCCTCTAAAACTGTTGATGACGCACAATGGTTTTTGTTTGGTAGAGATTATAATATAAAATGACCTGAATAAAATCTTTAGTTTTATCTGCATTTGCTTTCGTCAATTATTCTGGTAAGAGTTTTCCCATGTACGATGTCGTCGTCATCGTTAACAAGGAAAATTGTTTTTAAACAAACGGTTCTAGTTTTTATATGTTCTATGTTCTATCTTATACAATGTTATCAACTTGAAATATGTTTATTATATATATAATTTGTTCAATAACTTGTACCATTATATAAAGAACCAGATATGAAATTTTGTTCCTCTGAATATCATCTGTGAGGGCATGTGTATCACTTGACATACTATAATATCTAAAAAAAAATATATATAGGTAATAGCACCTTATTAATAGTAATAGCACGGGAAGGCAATCAGGATGCATTGCAGGCATTGCTCCTAAAATGTAGCCTTTATAAAACTGAAACCACTCTGTTTGATCCATTTTTGAGGAAATATTTCAAATCCACAACATAAGTTTTATTCCATTGAATCTTTTTTTCCATTTTCCAGAATCTTTCAGTTCCCATAATCTGACCGACTTTGTCGGTGCCCTTTTAAAGTGACCATTTGTATATAATTTTTTCCATACTAAAGTATGGAAAAGTATGTAAAGTAAGTAATTGTTTAATAACAATTAAATTCTTTCCCAAAATCGTTATTCCAATTGTTTGGTATACTGATCCTAATAAAATTCGGTGCCCACACTGTCGGGATAAACGGAGAGCTGTAAAATTAAAACCAATTCACTAAGAAAACAAAAAGCGTTTCGCTGTCAAAGACTGCAGCCTTCTTGTAATTCGATAAAGACTTCGACAATAAGTTAATTAGTACTCTTGAGCGACGTCTTAATTTGTTATTCCTCCTCTCCTTCTATTTCTTCAGCAAATGCTCAAGCCAAATAATAACAAATAACATTGGCCTAATTAGGTCTAACTAATCTAATGGAAAGCACGGGGAAAACGAATTAATGAAAATGAAAGTCATTACAACTTCACTCTCATGAAGGAACTTTAACGAACCGTAAAAAGGCTCGAGGCAAAAAGTAAAGATATACATTTTGTTTTGGTGAAGCGACACTTGTAATGTAGCAATGAAGTAGGAAGTAATTTAATAAGAATATACGATTGTTTATATATAGGTTGGTTGTTTACTATTTTACAGCCTTAGTGAAAATTGTATCGCAGTTATTGTGGGAATTTATGGTTTTGCTATTTAAATTGTCTCATTTTTTATTTTAGCTATGGTTTGAAAAGAACGGTTTAACAATGATGTGACTACGCTTGCGCCTTTTGACCTTATAACAGTTTGCTTTAGGTACCCACATATGTGTGTATTTAAAGGTAAATCGAATAATTGTAAAAGGATAAAGACGTGAGTGAATGTATTTTTAATACAAAAATCTGTCTGTATGCGGTATCTCAGTCTGGTTTAATTCTGTTTGCATTGTGAAGTGTACTATTTGTTCAAAATAAAGAAGAGTAGTCGTTTCGCTCTTAATACATTGCTTAAATTTTCAGGTTGGCTGTAAACACTTTGTCAATTTTGGTAATTAGGATTTATATGCTTAATAATACTTTCTATTCACTGGTCAGCATTTCGAGCGGGTAAGACTACATATTTTCTTCGCTTTTTTGGATACAGAAGTTCCCGTTTAGTTTCCAAGAGATATTTCGTTTATTGAACGCTTCGATGACAGTAATGGCAACTTCAAGAATATTGATACATGCATTCACTTAATGATCTCATTATGCGATGCCATCCTCATTGAAGCAACAAACTGTTTCACAGTAATAGTTGAATCATGTCGCTTTAGCTGGTTTTTGATCTATTTTCCTAAGCTGCAACAGCTGCCTTAGCTATTATCCCCAGTTTAAAAATTCTTTTACAGCACTTATTTCGCACCATGTGATTAAATTTTTCTACCTGTTCACATCAATGTGAAAAAATTATAATAAAGGAATGTACAAAGACGACTTGCTAAATAAGCCAATTACTAGTAATTTCTTTGAAACTTTCTAAAATACTGACGGTTCAGGGGGTACCTTCATTGCATGCTGCTCTGCTACACATCATGCAGTCATGCAAAATTTGCAGAAAAGCAACACAGTAACTCTATGTGGCTTGTGACACTTTTGCAAAGCTTGAAAATGAACACGGTTGCATTTCAACATATCGTCATTTGCTCATGCTAAGCCTTCGCTTAGATTGAGTAAATTTTAAGTTTGCGCAGCAAACACGAGTTGTTAAGTTCCTTTCTACGAATAAACAGGCGCTCCGGTGATAGCAGCTCCGGTAGTGAAGCTTTCTTAAATTTATGGTTAAAATTATTGTTTGAAAGATTGGTCAGATATACTCGCAAAACAATCAGTCGTAAGATCAAAGAGGTTAAAGAACGATTGGTGGTAAAAAGATAAAATAGGGCAATTGCGTAACAAAGTAGATATATTAGGTTTACACGAGAAATGAAGAAAATTTGAAGAAAGCACCACAAAACTTGCAAATCAAAGGCTCTTGTAATGAGATTGAGTACGTCAGAATGTATTCGTTTTTGATTTGGTCAATTTACTGGTAATTTCGACTGGTGATTTTAATTATACTGACTTCAAACATTTTCCGTTGGCCGATATTTTCATTTAAACTGAAATTGGAGAGAATGGCACCCAAATTTTGCAATTCGTTTGTACGCGTCCCGGTCAGCTAATCCGGCATACTGCGCCATCGAATTTTGACGTGTCAGATCACATCGTAAACAGTCATTGGGTATCGACTGTCCACGCTTAATAATCAATTCTCGTCCGAATAATAAAATGTCCAGTGGTCGATATTGTTCCAGCAGCGATAATAATTGATGTCGAAATCTGTAAAACAAACAGGGGCGGTTTCGATGGCACGCGGGGGCGATCCGCTTAATTATTCATCACCGACTTACGAGAATCAATCACCGATATGTAACCAGCATCGAGAGCAGTTAGAGTTTTATGAATGCCGCGTTGGTGTGGATTCCGGTAAATGGAATATACTATAATCCTGTGGTCAAGTGGTCGGAGGTCTTGTTTATCAACTCTCCGGACATTGATTCCATTAATACAAATTTTCCACTAAGTTACCATTCGCCGAACCCCATCGATCCGTATGCATTAGCCGGGCCCGGTATTTGCTAAGCTGTGTTAATCCTGTAATCAACATCAATTTGTTAGATGGCCGAATTCCAATTCACAATTGTTCCACATATTGTATTCTGTTTGAATTATTCATAGTGTTGAGGGCCGGGGAGGGTTAATTACTCGATTGTCGTCCGCCGGGATCATGAAAAAATAAATATTTATCTGGTAGGAAAATTCCGAAGTATTATAATATGTGCCGAGAGACTTTTACCTTAAAATTTTAGAGCTACGAGTGAGACTTTATTGAAGTTCGATTTGCTCATATATATATAGGAAAAGTGATCATACGGTGAAATACATGTAAAAGTAAATCATGGGCAAAACCGCAAGAAGTGTGAAAGGGCAACCGTAGACACGTGTTTCTGACTGTTGGTCGTCATCAGTACGGTGCAGCCTGTTCGAAAGGGTTTGGAACAAGCGATGGAAAACAAGCAACTAGGACGTCACACAAGGGGCCAATCGCACATTTGCGGTTTCGGCAAGACAGTCAAGGATTGTCGGCTTGTCATCACCCACAGCGTCACCGCGGAGGCAGTTTTAGCCAACCAAGGAGATGAATCCCTACCCAGAAGTAATCATAGGGAAAGTGATCATACGGTGAAATACATGTAAAATGAAATCATTGGCAACACCGTAGGAAGTGTGAAAGGGCAACCGTAGACACGTGTTTCTGACTATTGGTCGTCATCAGTACGGTGCAGCCTGTTCGAAAGGGTTTGGAAAAAGCGATGGAAAACAAACATGGACACCACACAAGGGGCCAACCGGACATTTGTGGCTTCGGCCAGACAGCCAAGGATTTTCGGTTTGTCTAAGCGTCACCGCGGAGGCAGTTATAGCCACCAAGGTGATGAATCCTTACCCAGGAATGATCATAGATGAAGTGATCATGCGGTGAAATAAATGAACAAGGAAATCATGGGCTCAACCGCAGGAAGTGTGAAAGGGCAACCGTAGACACGTATTTCTGACTGTTGGTCGTCATCAGTACGGTGCAGCCTGTTCGAATGGGTTTGAAACAAGCGATGGAAAACAAGCAACAAGGATAACCGTGTATATATATATATATATATATATATATATATATATATATATATAACCAATTTGGAAAGTCACGGCTGACTTAGTTAACAAACCAAATTGCACCCCCGTTAAGATTTGGTTTATATGTAAACACATTTTATTATTTGATATTACATGAAGGAGTACAACTTTAAGCCTTCCCCAGATGATGAAAATTTACCCTTAACATGTCATTTGAAAGTAAATAACGCCAAGTTTTTATTTATCTGAGTGATCCGGTGGGACCGTTAAGGGGACTTGTTTTTCATTTGCTTAATTGTGAAGGTTATTGACTCTGGAGTATATTAATAGGTTTAATCAGCAAAGTCCATGAATCGATATTAAAAGCATGTGTTTTCTACTGCCACTTTTGGTTTGATGATCACATTACTAAATTTTTTTCTTCTTGCAAGTGCCTTGTCCGGTCCCTCTAATTTTGGGCATTATTTTGGCGTAAGCACCTTTATTCTCCAACATTCCGTACACCTGTTTAGTCGCAAATGTTTCTTAATTATAAAAGTTTTCTTCCCACTCCACGTGGGCCATCACTGTTGCTCTTCAGAATGAGCTGGAGTAATCGGTATTTATCTCCCCTTAAACATGCCCCAGGTATGCCGTCTTTGGGCATTTGACAATATTGTTAGCAGGCGTCTTTGGTTATTAGCTGTATTAAGAACCTCTTCATTGGTTACATGTTGCATCCATGACACCATGGGAACCTGGCATTGAATTTATTTAGTCTGAGTCAAGCAGATGCTTCATACTCACAGAAAAATAATAATCAATCCCAATTACAGCCGAAAAACAGACTCTCAACTGTCGAGTCCATAGATGGAATCCATTTATTAATTACCTAACCTCAATTGTCAATCGTTACTACCACACTATCGACCTTTCTTGCAAGAGTTTGAGATGAAAAAAACCTCCTTAGTCCCATTCTCCCATTATTCGTCTACCCAGTTAAGTAATATTTAAAAATAACACTGATACCAACTATTCACTGTTAGTGTCTTAATTCTCCCTAACCCTAACGACTATTTTCACTCAGCGCACCAGTCTCTCGACCGAAACACTGAGCTTTTGTGAAATTATTTCTCGTAGAGTTGCTTACTTTGGCTGAGATAGAGTAGACGTGGATAACATTTTTCAACAAGTACTTGCTATTTTGTATGCATGCCGGTCACGACATAACCTATAATTATTTCAGAACAAAAGGTAGGTACTGTCCCAGTCTAACTGGTGTTAAAATATGAAATCAATCCGTTGTGTATTAACAGAGCGATCGACGAAAATACATACGGTAATTAGGCAGGGTAATCGGCGCTTTAAATGATTGTCTCACAATTTGGTAATTCGTAAATAATGTAAATATATCTTGTCAATATTGTGGATAAAACTACTCCTTACGCAATACCTCTTCTCTAAACAAGTAATCACGGATGTGTTGGTACCAATTGTAAGCGAAAAATTGGAGAACCTAACCTAACGTTAACTTTTGGATGACGATAACTCTCCTAGTGTCGTCTATATTGCAACTTCTTACTACGTTAAGATTTTATCCAGCAATAGTTTTCAGGTAACATTTTGTTTATTTTCTAAAATATATTTCTTTTCAGAAAATAACTAGTAAAACAGCAATTTCTGACTTCCACTAGAATGAAGTTATATGTTTATTTTTAATATTTTGGCGAATAACCTATACAGTAAACCGGTCGTTTGCGAAACACATCAGATTTCTATATTCTGTGGCAACACTCGACCCGTTTCATGAAACATGAAGGACACTCTTCTCCGTTTAACTGACATAATATCTCCCTCCCGTCATAAAGGGCCCTTACATGACGACTCTGAAAGGTAACAAGTACCTACCTATCTAGCACACTAAATTTTAGGTGTTCTTTAGAAGATGCCCTTAGCGCTGAGGTGGTCTTTTATTTAATGGATGATTCTACACTCGGATCTAAGTTGAGCTCATGCATCTCTAATATTCCAGTTTCATTTAGATAATACCCCTGGTATATAAAAAACACTGGAAAGGCGTCACCGTATATCACGTCCGGGTGTTCTCACACTGAGTACATGTGACAATACGTACATTTCTAATAAAAATATTTCTCCGTGTTCTCACATACAGTACACATTATGAGTGTTTGCTTTCAACTATTCCACTTAAGCTTTCAGTCCAACACCTGATTGGTGTAATTGTAATAACCTATTATTTTAAAACGTAAAACAATTTATTCATGTTAATAATGAATCAGGAATAAATGAAAGCAAACCTTGTACTGTTTGTTGAATAAATATCATTATAATGCTGAAAGGAAAATGAGTATAACTAAATTTCAGTTTTAATTTATTTTTCAATTTTAGTCGAAAATTGTCTATTAAGCTGATGCGGCTTGGCGTCGCATCATTACATTTTTTTTAAATAATCACGGCTCTTTCGAATTTTCTTTGCATTGTAGGCTTCTTTGTGTTTTGGGGGGTGTCGGGTGATTAAAACCGACCGAATTTAGGTTTTAATTTACGTTTATTACTAACAGTCAAAAAGTACTTACGAAAAAGGCATCATCTTCGGTGGTCGCTTTTACACATTATGTCTACAGCATTAACATCAGTTTAATTGATTTTATCATACCTTAGTCGTTGTGAATCTCACATATCCCAATATTCCACTTTCAGATTTTATTTCCCAAAGCCTACTAAGCGAGAAAACTTTCTGACTCTAGGTTATTGCTTTGAGAGCGTTTATGTGTTCAAACTGGAACAACGTCAAAGATGAAAATCCGATTCTCTCAGCCCGAATCGTCAGGATGGTCCAAGTTTTGCGACCTGTCAGTATAAAAGAAACACGAGTGGAACCAGGTACTTAACCGAGACGTGTACCGAAGGGCCGTTTCGACCGCAATTCCCGAGCTTAGGCTTACAAAAGGGAAGGAGCGACCGCAAAATTTTCCCCGGTGAAAAGTAGGGTCGATGGGGCAGAACAACATACACGCGCGCGCCACATCCGCGGTTGGGATTAGAGATGATTGCGATCTGCATAAATACGGATATGTAATCAAGAAAAGGAGAATGACGATCCACGCGGACGCATATAAGGAATTCGTGCTGAGGCAGCAAATTCCGTTTCCCACTCGGATAATGCCTAAATAGGGAATCCTTTTGTCGATGAAATATAAAAGCCTCTTTATGCGGTGAGTCGGTAGGTGGTGACTTTGCATATTTACGCAACTCGAATTTTTATACAGTCGAGCGAGATCATATTTTTTACCTCGAAGATATATCTTTATCCCATGAAAACGAACCGGAAAGTGGCTTCATATATTTTCTTTCCTGATTTACACTCTCTTCTTCAAATTATTCAAAAGTTCCTTCTTTCGAACAAGTAGACAAGGTATGCCTGTGGAGTTTCAAATCGAAATAGCTGTGACATTCTTACAAGAAGGAAATAAGACAATATTTACCACCTGCCTCATTTTTCCATTAGTGTTTTGGAAGCATAGCTTTCTTATGGCGGGTTTCGCTCGAAGCTCTGAATCGGTGAGAGGTGTAAATGCCGAAAAACCGTCACAATCGCAACGGCCAATTATCGCGCCGCGCTAGCTGTTTATTGACAACGTGTTACAATTGTTTTTGTATTGTCGGGTGCAGTGGTGATGCTAGCTATCAATCGTTTCATAAAATGCTTTAACTGTACAATAACAAAAATTTTATCAACAGAATCAGCGTCTAAAGAAGAACTTACCTGAGTGTGGCAATTATTTTGTCTATCAACCGAAATATTTCATTATATAATTTGCTCTTAAACGTAAAAAACTGACAGTAGACATCTTGGATTGAGATCTACATGGAACGAGAAAATGCTTCATGGAAACTTTTCTGGGCCTACGACTACGGTCCGGAAGGTTACGTTTGTTTGGTTTGGCTTGGATAAATGTATAAAGAAGAATAAATAGTACATTATATTATACTAGTTTAATAAGACGAAGTATTGTCACACGAGAGTTTTAAAGCACGACGAGCGAAGCGAGGAGTGCTTTAATAGAACAAGTGTGACAATACGTCTTATTAAACCAGTGTAATATACTATTTTATCTACTTTACTTTATTCATTCATTAAATTTTGGCTGTTCATGTTTTCGTATTACACTAGAGAATTTTGCGTGGGTTGGTTACACTGACGTCACTGACATTGACGTTTCGTATTTGAAATTGAAAATCTAGTAGCCCTAGGACATATTCAATAACTACTTACTTACGTGAACGAAATGGAAGACAAGAATGTAGATTCATGAAATTTTAAAAGTTTTGTTTATTGGAATACTAATAATTTAACCTTGATCTCTACGCACGTCTACGTGACAGGCTGATGTACCAATTTAACAAAACTAAAAGTTACCAACAGTAGTGTAATAATATGAATATTATTACACTACTTTCGATGTAATAATGAGATCATTAATAACGCAAAGTAGATAAAAGTGATTTATTTCTGAGTCGCGCTAACTGTTTGGTGGCAACTCGTGTTACAATTGTTTGTATTGTCGGTTGCCTCCTCTAGGGGTAGCGATTGTGGGCTAAATCTGTGAGTGGCTAGAGAGGCGCGATAGCGCCGCGCTAGCTACCAATCTTTTCTGTACATAACGTATATATATAATTATGTTATATAAAGCTATGCTTCCCCTCCCTGTCATTCCCAGAGTGCCTCATTTCGTTTTTCTTATATATTTTAAAACATACATTTTTAAAATTGCTCAGAACTTGCTTTGGTAGACCCATTCCTATTAAAAGTATTTTTTCAAGAAACCAATCAGTACATGAATAGAAAATGACGTTTAATCTAACATTTATGATATCTCAGTCCCAAAATTAAAATTCAACTTATATATACTTTAAACGATTTTACGAAAATTATTTCTTTTAGTTTCCTAATAAATTATATTTTCTAGTTTCTGGCGACAGATATATTATACTATTTAAATAACATAGAAAACAAATAACACAAAGGCTAACAAGCACGAAAGAAAAAATCGTAGAAATCACAAAAACTAAGAACAACACAAATTTGAAAAGCAGAGACAATAAAAGTAAAGTCGAATTTATTCGGTTTTAATGTCACAATTTCAAAATATCTCCATAGTGACAACAAGCAATTTATTTATTCTTCCAGTATCAAACAATTATGAATGACAATATTGCCACATTCTCACACAATCTCACAAGTACATAATTGAAATATGTCGTAGACTAAATGTTAAACACTTACTATCAAGCTTACTTTCGACCTCTATCTACATACACCTGATGATATTCAGAATTAAAGGTATACTTTGTCCAGTCGGAGTTGGAACGGCAAAAAAACACTTAATGGCTTTTTATGTGGTGAAAAGCCATGCCGCCGTGTAATGATACGCCATGGGCGTATCATTACGGATATAACTCTAACAATCTTCCAAATCGCACAAACAAAAGGCACACACGTTCACACACCACTGCTTTCTCGAGTATAAGTGCCGAACAAGAGATCACAAGGAAAGCACACGTGGCCGCTGTTTTCATGGTCCAGTGGACCATCCACTATCCGTAGAGTATCGCGTACTTCATCGTACACGATTTCACTGATCTACTGTACACCTGCACCATAGGAGAAAAAGAAAATACAAACGAAGTGCCGCTGTCGTAAAAAAAAATTTACGGTCCAATGGACCCTCTAGTTCTTTATCTGTACATATCCATACATTCACATACATGATCTCACTTGGGCAACTAAACACCTGCATTTTAAAAATACCAGGGCGTTTCTGAATAAGCAAAAAGATAAGTCCCATGGTTTTCTATGGAGACAACGGGCTCTTTTCGAATGTCCTCGGTAAATTCAGATTTTATTGAGTGTTCCAATTGCTAATGGTTAAAGTGTACTATCTTCTAAGGATATTGAATATGTACGCTTCTTAAAAGTTTTAAAATTTAATCTTAAGACAACTTGTGAGGACCTAAAGGATTTTTAATTTTAGAATTTTACATACCCTCTATCGTTAACTTATTCTTCTTTAGCCTCAAAAATGTCTTGTCATTCTTTAATCTTTGTTATTTATTGCTTTCTGTTCTTCATCTATTCTTTACTACTGCATAGTTGTTGGTCAGGTAAATTGGTAAATTGTTTTGAAAACAAGACGTACTTATTCCTTACCTGTGATATTAGCCAGTAGTGTGTCAAAATCTGGACCAGGCACAACATTTTTCCCTTTCAGAAGTATGCACATTTTTTTAAATGTAAGAAGATATTTTCAGCAATACCTGAGTTATTTGTTGATTAGCACTTTATATCTAAATGTATCTCGGAACAGCTATAAACTATTGGACGGGCAATAGGGTGAAAACTAAAAGTTGTGATGATGCCTGTATTGCTTAGATTGTGCATCTGTTCTTCAGAAGTATTAATGAGGTAGTGTGGACTAATAGTACCGTGAGAATTCTCATAATTGCGTAAATTGCAACCCTAACGATTGTTTATGGATTTCATCATCTAGACCTAGACAGTCAGAGTCAGAACAATTTGAGAATACTAATTGTGGGGACAGCATTTCTGTTAACGTACTGAAAGAGCAAATCCTCTATCAGGTAGAATTAAATTTAATGTCTAAAATTTTGTAGTATTGAATTTGTATACTACGTTTTCACGAGCTAAATATTTTTATCAAACTTTTTCGCCGTATTCGTCATACGTGTGGCAGGCTTTTGGTGCATGTATATCATCCCCTTGGTCTCAGTGATGTTCAAATGAACGATTAACGAATATATCAGGAGGCTATAGCTTTCCTTTTGTCAGGCAGTAGGGAACTACACCGTTTTTCAGCCTCTTCCACAATAATATGAGAGAACGCCCCATCACGAATTCATAAATTTTTCAATGGTCTAATAAATTTTACCAAATGTTTTATAATCTATATCAATAAGTCTGTCGTCACACTATCGTTTAGCCAGTTTGACTAGATTTCTAGATGACTGGTGTAAACTTAAAAAAATATTGGGTGTGATAATTGTTCCGAAAGCATTCACGCACATAGCCATTTATCGCGTATTTCGGGTGTTCTGGGACGTTTAAATGAAACCTTCCAAATCCTTTTGCTGACTGTCTTGTGCCAAAAGAGTTTTCTGATTATAGTTTTAGATATTTGGTAAATTTTTTTAATTTCGTTCAACTGTTGTTTAACAATGGGGTTATTTAATATTTGTGCTCTTACCGAATTCATGAATTGTGCTCTTATCTTTTAAGTGACGGGATTTTGCCGCTGTCAGAAATATTTATCTAGTCCCTAAGGACTAAAATTGCATTAACATTGCAGCTAACTGCAATGCAAACATCTTTATTAAAATTGTCTTTAAGTGTAAAAGACTTTCCAATTTTGCACATCACATTATCTTGCAGACTACATATTTTTTCTGTTCTTGATTAACTACTGAACTTATTCCTACTTTCTTTGTGATTTTCCACTTTTAAGTGGTTGCTGAGTGTTCATCTTGGAATATTATAACGAATTACTGCAGGGGAGACAGTTGTCCCTGTTCTACTGCTGTCAATTACGATAAATTCAAAAAAGCTACTATACGTTATGTTATTGGTGAAGGAGTAATATTTCATCTACTATAGTAGGCCTTATAAGCCCAGTGATACGATCTTATAAAATTTTTTTGATAATCTCATTCCAGCACCAAAAACTGTTCGTAATTCCCACATTTAAAAAATCCTGGTGAAGGCTACTGACTAACGCTAGTTAGAGAAATTGGTCATAAAATTTCATGCATAGTAGGCACAAAGGTAGGCATATATTTGTTCGGGCTATTCTATGAACTGTAAATGTTTATATAAAACATGTTGAATATAGGCACTTTATTTAGGGTTTATCGGCAATATTGCAATTTTTTTTTCTGTATCCAACAATATATCACAAATATTTATTTATTTTGTTTACATTTATTTGTCTGGAATTATTCCTCGTTAACACGGAGTGGTTTGTGTGACCTCGTTAAATTTCCTAATTTTGCTATGTTCGGATGTGAAATGATGAAATATATGTTTTCATAAATTTTACTTCTGCTATAAAGATTTAAACTCATGCATTCCTTAAATTCCTTGAAAAAACATTGCTCTGTGATCGACGAAAGTGTTACCTCGTTTCCCCTTCAGGATTTTAAACTTTTTATCGTTTTTCCCATTTCTCATAGACTGTTGCAATCATCAAACTAGGTTAACTCGGAAATTTTACAGTTTTCAAATAATTCTGATAAATTTCTCCGATTACGTCCAGAACGTAAAAATATACCCCTAGACGGAGAATATTTCTCAAACGATTTCGGACATTTTTCACAAAGTTCCCGTTCTTCATCACTCATTACATACATTTACTGCACTTCTCCCGAATGGTATAAGGCGAGACGAAAGTTCCTAGGAAAATGCATTTGTAAATCGACTTGAAGTTTAGGATTTTGTACTTATTTAGTCTACCAGACTGCACTGTTCAGGGATTTGGCAAGCAAACTTTCAAAGAATGATAATGGTAATAGAGGATTATGATTAGTTATACTCCAGGATCATAGGAGTCAAGTAGGTTGATATGGACACGTGGATTTTGTTAAATATATTATAGTATAATGATATATATGTATTATGATTTTTAGTTCATATTTAACATATGAGAAAAACTACTTTTTGTTTGTGAAAGCATTCTTTTTGTTGAATGAATATTGAAATAACAAGAACTATGCTGAGAGACGTATTTGCATAAATAAATTAACCATGTATTGTTGTCTATATGAATTTAAATATTTAATTATTTTTCAGTATTGTCTGTATGCTATCTGGTATCTGTATTATAAGATGGAGGTTCAAATCTTGCTTGATGATGTATTTTTGTTATTGTCTGAATTAGCGTTTCCTAAATATAAAATCCCCTTAAATAGTGATATGTGCAAAGTAAATACATGATTAGAAATATAATGGTTATTTCATTAGTAGTGAAATCAAGTAAATACACAATGGGCAAAAATACGAATAATTAACATTTTCCAGTAAACTAAACAAATGTCTTACCTTGGTTACATTATCTTACCAATTCTAAATAGGTATAATGTTAACTTACTTCTCTGTTAATTGAAGATATTACTTTTCTTTAGTTTGCCGGAGATTTGTAGAAAATACAGCAAGGTAATCTTCCTTGAATATATACGTTTTTATGTTCATTTATATCACTACGTCACTTTTTCGTCACCTACTTACATTCTCCAAATATAAAAATTTTGGTAAATTTCTGAAATTTGTTTTATTATAATATCATGACAAAAAAATAGTCCTTCACCAAAATGGTGAATGTCTAGATAAGGCTCTTCTTGCCTACACTCACTGATGGCTACCAATCATTTACAGTCGACAGTTCCAACACACACATGTCAATATATTCCATATATAGCCTAGTCAAATAATAACAAAGTATAACGTAATTAGTTTCAGGATGAGACCTTTCTCAAATCAAAGCTAAGGTGAAAAGAGATGATATTTTTCACAAAGTATCAGTTTAAAATGTCAAGATCATTGTTTAAACATTGATTAAATGGCGAAAATTGCACAAAAATACTTTTTTAAATGAATTTAAAAACGAGTACAAAAAGAAGTATTCTTTGCTATGTTATTTTATTTATGAGTTTCTAAATATCACTTCTATTCGTACAAATACGCTTCAACTGTTACTTATGTTCGGCGCTTTAACGTTTTATCTAATTAGGCATCTGATTAGTGTGTCGTGTTGTCCCATATCCTATTCCATTGTTACGTAAGTGACGTTTACAGCCTGAAACGTCGCAGCGGTTTTATCCCCACAATGAATGAAAACAATACAAGATTTTTCCCTCTTGCCTACATATATTTATGTTACATAATTTTAGGTATTCGCCATCTCTTTGTTGCTCCTGACAAATGCCCCTTTTATTTCTCTCCGCAACGTCACAGTTTGTTGAAATACGATCCGGGCTTAACATTTCGTGTCTTACTAAATTCTCCCTTTTGGTCATTTTCTTTCTGAAATAATGACCCAATTAATTTTAACTCTCCACGGCGAGTTTCTTGTGTCGCTCTTTAAGAAAACTCGGACGTTACGGAAGATTGATTTATTTCCAAATACGGGCCGGGCGTTATCTCCGAAAAATACCTTTATCGCCCGTAAGAATGCTACTCCCAAGGGTACAAAAAAAGGCACCTAATACGACATTGACATGTAATTCCCCTGATTTATGCATGTAGATTTAAATTCAGTTTGAGCTGACTGCATGCCAAAGCATAAAACAGAAAATCCCAACGCCTAATTTTAAAAGGTTTCTTTCTGATCGTCAGGTGGAACGATCCGTTTGCTTTCAAATTAAACACTAAATAGGTCAAACAGAATTTAATTAGAGGACTGATGCAATTAGATCTAAGGATCCCCTTCGAAGAAGCGCTCTAAGTGAGATATAGTTAGTTTTTTTTTCTGATATACTTCTTTTATTACCCGTATATTTTTAGAAGGGAGAACTCACGATATACGGTAAAGAAATTAATAGCCTAATCAAACATTGAATTTTATGTTTCGTATTTTTAGTTCAATTGTAGAATTTTGGAGATGGTGTAATTTTAATTTCATATTTTTCAGAAAAAGGGTCGGGATAAATCTGGAAACCGTCCATGTGATTGTCGAAAGCGACATTTTTCCTTTACAATGGCTAAATATTTCCCATAATTTTCTTTATAAAATTCATCCAATTGTTCTCTTTTTAAACACCCTTCTTCAAAATTCATTTGTTTCCATGTGAACAAAAGATAATCAAAAGGAATTCTTGTCGTTATCGTCAGAGTCGGCGAGTCCAAGTAATTTGCATCTTTTGTGGTGGAAGAAAAAATATTTGTCAGAGGAATACTTCAACTTCACCTTGCATGGTACTGAAACACGAACCCTTCTCCTTCCCGAATATCGTATTTAATTTCGGGCCGTCCGCCGATGTCTCTTTGTAATAATTAATTTGAAAGGGGATGTTCGGTTCAGCCTAATCTTTTTTATTATGGGCATAATGGGAACGGATGGAAAATCCGGTGGGTATAAGACCTTTTCGTCGGAATTCTCCGAAATGAACGCGCGTGCCCTATTTTACAGTCGAGATCACCACCTACGTTTTTAATAATAAATGAGAGCTCCGGTCTCATATAAAAAATTCAATTTAAAACAAAAAATTCTAGGGGAAGAAAGAACGGCCGTTTGCTTACTCGGCGAATCGAGATGAATGATAAATTTGGGGAATTTTACATATTATTTTACTTTCACGAACATGCAAATATTAATGTTGGAACGTATATAAATACGCACTTTATTTATCTATTAATCAAAAATTATTCTCCATACCCAGAATTTTCTTGTGAGAAATATCCGGGTTGGTTAAACGTTTGATGGGATGTAGCGATCAAGATCCACTGAAATGAAAATACGTGAATAAAGGTTTTCCTTCGAAAGTAGATACAGCTATTCGTCAATTTTTGATACATTACTTTTAACCTTGTGAATTATGGGGTTTCCTGTGTTTCTCAGCTTTTATTATAGATTAGACAGATTACTACAGTTATGCTTTTGATTTTCCACTCGTAGGATTCTTAAATTAACGGTCGTAGAACCAAAATGAGTCACAATATAATATTATTTGTACCCCTGCCGGTTAACCTATATATAGTCTAATATGACCAATCAGGCAATACCACAATGGATTTAACACGTTCTGTCAAATTAACCCAATTTCTCATTTACAAAAAAAAATTAATAGAAAGGCGTTTAGTCATTATGTCGAAACGGAATTTTAGGAAAAGGAATTTGAATATTCGTCAAACACTGCGCGATAATTTATTGTGGCGTTACCAAATCTATATATTATGTCGCTCGGACATCGATTTTGGCGTATTAAATTTGATAAACTTTCTCTTTGAAAACTAATTCGTTTCCCTAAAAGAAAGCAATAATTTACGTCACTCGTTCTCGAGACATGACACCATCGAATGTTTTTAATATGGAAACTGTCAATTTTCTCATTGCTTCATAACAAAAATTTCGAGCAAGGAATATTTGAGAGTTTAATTGTATATTTCTTTGTGTTTCTTAAGGCGTATCAGGGGTCCTCTAGTGCAGGTACATGCTTGCTGGCTATGATCGTATGAAAATAACATCGTCGTCGGTAGTCAATGTCACATATTATGGGTACAGAATAAGCATTTTTATTGCAAAGCAAAATTAACAAACAACTATTCAGATGTTAATTAAAAATCAACTACACATGTCACAGTAAATGTGAAAATTCGAACTGTCTTGATAATATAGAAGTTTTTATAAAAATTACCGTAAAACTTTCTAAACAAAATTATCAGATATATTTTGGATTTCATGTCTTATACGATTTTTTTAGATCTCTCATTTTATGAGGAAACACTTTTGATTTTATATAACCCCACAGAAAGAAATATGGAGGTCTAGTGATCTAACAGCCCACTCTACAACATGCTCTCTAAATCTCGATCTACTAAACAGTTATGCACAGGAAAAGTATAATATGGCGAAGCACCATCTTGCCGATACAAGAGGGTGTTGTTTGGCATATCTGGATCAATTTGGTTGGGATATAGTTCGGAAAATGTTGGTAGATGTTCATTTAGGAGAAACTTCAAATTGTGCGTGCAGTTAGATTTGCATCAAAGAAACATGGACATACTAATACATACATAATACGTCGTTATTTTCCAGCTCTAACATTTAGTTTTTGTGGATATTGAATTTGAGTTTTAATAATTCATTGTGGATTTTGATCACTACAATACCTGAAATTCTGACGGTTTCGAGACTTAATGAAAAGGTTGTCATTCATAGAAGTGTTTAGTGGCTCGAAAAATTGAAGACGTTAGGTTCACTGTGCTCATGAGTAAGCTGACTATTAAATGGATGGTATTTTTCTTTTCTCAACAATTTTAATACTGAAGTTTGACAAACACTGTTTTCCCAATGTTAATAATTAATGTAAAGGATCATTAAATTACTTGTCTTTAGTCATACATTGTCAACAGTAACTTCTCAAAATATTTGTCCAAAAGAATTCATAGAAACTAGTTTGAAGTTTACCAAATGTTAATTTTATTTTAGCTTGATCATGACGTTTCATATTAAACATATCTCTCAATTCCTATTATGTTTATGTAATGTTTTTCGTCATTATTTTCAATAATTGTCGTATTGATAGTCGAGACTTTGGCAAAGCTATTTTACTATTAGCCTTACCATGCTATGGCCGACGATAAATTCAACGTTTTCATTTCATTAACATAAAAGCATTTATAGTAAATCCACTGAGAAGAAAACTTCCATGAAACGCAAACGTCGAAATTCAAAGCGCGCGACCAGCTAGGGAATAAGTACAGGGTCGCATTAAAAATGATCGCCTTGACTATAATTTATCTTTTACTAAGATTTTACTAAGGATGTTCGTTTCTTTCTTTTCTGTATACATTTAAAATAATGATTTTCTCCCCGTAGCTTAAGTGTGTTCCAGGTCTCTTTTTGGGAGGCGAACAGGGAAGGTGTCTTTCCATAATTGCAATAGATCACAGAAATAGGTTTATACAAATTTATATCATAAACCTGAATAACAATAGCGATAGGTTAAAATAAACCATCAACTAAAAGTCCACTATCACCGTTAACGACTTTCCTGAACGCATGTAAACAGACAACCATAGATCAGACAACTAAACTTGTTAATTTTACTGAACCGACTCTGTACATCAACAATTCCCGCCAAAAGTTTTATGACTTTTCCGCCAACAGCAAACGACGTGTATTAGGTGTTGTCTAACTTTACTACCTTTTCTCGTTTCGTGGATGTTTTCTTCTCAGTGGATTTACTATAGATGAGAACCTGCAAGCTTGTGTTGTATTTGTAATTCATGGTGCATTTTGGTTTTCAGTAAAGATATTTGTTTACGTTATAAGCTTTTGCTTTTTCTCTTCTCAGTTGCTTTACAACCCTTCGAGGGTTTCAGTTGCAAAGACGACCTGCCTCCATTAGTCACTGTTCATCATCTCTTCCCTCCAATTGTCAATTTATTTATTTTTCAGGTCCTTGACTATGTTGTCGCTAGATCTGAGCCTCGATCTCCTCAATGGTCTTGTTCCTACTCCTACCGGGTTGTGTTCTCACACTGTCTGAGTAAACCTGTCATTGGAAACCCTCTAGATTTATGCAACCCATCATAATCGTTGAGACATTTTATACTGTCTTATGTTTGGACTTTGGTACAGTTCTTCTATTTCCGTGTTTGTTCTGATGCGATATAGTGTCGTTACTCGGTCTTGCGTCGGCCCATATATTTTTCATAGTATCTTTCGGTCGAATCTTTGAAGGAGCAGCTCGTTCTGTTTTCTAAGTGTCCAGGGTTCACAGCCATGACAGATTGCTGCTCTAATCACTGACTGGTATAATCTGATTTTTGTAGCTTGTGATGACAATTTCGATTCCCACTTATTCCCACTCTGTATTCTTGCTTTGATTTCCTGGTGATATCGTTCTTTTATGTGATAAGGGTTCCAAGGGCTGGTTGTAGGTGTGCAGTTCAACGCAGGTTCTATTTTGAACCAAGTTCAATTATAAATTTGTGTTGTAGATAAGTCACTCACTGTTGAACCTGGGTTTAAACCAAGTTCAATTTAAGGGAACGATGACCAGCGTTTAACGAGGGTTCAAGTAAGGTTCAAGAAATTTGACAGTTGACAGATATAATGTCTATCTCGAAGTTGGGTTAGGTAATGATTTGCTGATAATTTACCGAAATGAACGCGTTATTAGAAGAATTAACAGATGATGAAGACTTCATGGAGGTTGTGATTGGTGTCTTGCATCCTAGAAGACCGCAAACGTTGGAAAACAGGTCCACTCATATCATCTTCGCGAGAGCTAAAATTGGTTGATTTTTTTTTAAGCCTTTGAACTTGATTTTGAACTTTATCGTGTAGCAATTTGCCACCGCATCTTAAGCACTCTGCTGGTATCGTGTCACTGCCGGGAACTTTAATACTTTATCATACCATTCCTTATTACTCTTCTCCTTCTTTCTCCTGTGGCAGCTATTAATGGTGATCTTAGCGTTTGTCAGTTCGTTTCTACATCTTCGCCTATTAGGTTTTCCTGAAATAGCCTATTTTCTATTTCTATGTGGTAGCCTGTTCATATTTTTTTCTTTTAATTTGCCTGCTTTCCATCTTATGCTACTGTTTGCTTGGAGTGATTCCCTTCTGATTGTCTTGACTTTTCATCGAACCTTTGCCTGGACCAAAACATGATCAGGATGTTTCCTTATGAATATTTTTGTGTTCGAAAATTATAGATAACATCATCATATTATTGTCTGCGGCTAATCCCGCTAAACGCTGTCCGTTAACATTTGAAAAGTCGTGGAGGCTGTGGGGGCCGACATGCAGTCTGAATGATGATTCTTTACCGAGCTTAGCGTCAAAATCTCCTAATAGGATTAGCATATCTTGTCTTGGTATTGTGGTAATTATATTTTCGAGTTGATCATAAAAGGCATCTTTTATATCATCCTCCTTTACTTCTGTAGGTGCATAAGGCAGACAATAGTGAAAAATTTCACCACTTCCTTCTAACTTTTAAGTAGCACAGTTATTTGCTTATCGGTTTGAAGTCCATTATCAAGTTTACGAGTTTCTCCTGTGCGACAAATCCTGCCATATTCATGCTGGCAATTTTCGTCCCCACTACAGATGATTGCTGTTTTATCAACATCTATATTCTCTTTGTCTGGCCAGCGTAACTCTTGCATGTCTGTTATATTTATATTGTAGTTTTCTAGTTGTTGGATGATTCGTTT
Source organism: Cryptocephalus moraei (assembly GCA_946251905.1). Taxonomy (NCBI): domain Eukaryota; kingdom Metazoa; phylum Arthropoda; class Insecta; order Coleoptera; family Chrysomelidae; genus Cryptocephalus; species Cryptocephalus moraei. Next base: position 36,534,952 of record OX276454.1, on the reverse strand, counting down.
AGTTACTTCTGGTCTATACCAACTAAGTAACATCTAGCCTATACCAACGTCATAGTCTTGCCGTTTGGTTTGTAACAGGTGTTTTTTTTTTCAAGGTATGGTTGTTAGCTCTAAGCTTACCCTCCTCCTGAGGATTTACTTTGTAAAGTTTTCTTATGTATCATTTCGAACTTGTTGAGACATTTCGACGAGAAATCTAATTTAGACAAACACACGGCAGTTTCCATTTAAAATAATATACATTGAATACTCTCGACTACTCCAAAACCAATGACTTGCTTTTTACAGAGACAATGTAATTTTAGGAACTAAAATCGAGAAGAAATATTCAACGCTTTTCATTTTATAGTTTATAAGTTTATTACAATGCATGGGGCAGAACAAGACCACAACCAATTCGGATCCATAACTCACAATTTTCCTTCTCTTATTTATCTGAAAACGACCTGTACGACGCTCTTAATTCATCCTTCAGGAGAAGGAGATGTTTCAACACTTTGAGCACATTTTCCCCTTTCCCACGTCCTCGATGCTTCCTCTGAGAAATGATATGTTAATAAAGAAACCTCCCCGCGGGCTCTCACTTCACCTACATCTCACTCCTTCTCTATCTCTCAACCAATCAACTAGCTACTCCCGCAGCGCCGATAAATTAGAGTTAACCATCGAGAGATAATCGTAGCAACGTTCGTCGGTGATAGAATTTAATGGGAGCAAATCGATGAAATTAACAAGATCCAGCGCCGTTGGGGTCGTAGTGGCACGCAAATCATCTGGAATAATGGGTCGGGTTGGAATTTGAGAAAAATCTCGTTAAATTAAGACGACTTGCCCGACACTCGTCGTGGTAATTACGCGATTACCTATTGCGGCCATTAGACAAGTGGGACTGGTTAGAAAGAAGTATAATTGTTAATAATACCACTCCACCAAACAATAATAGGGAAATATATACGTGAATTGAATGCATATTATGATACAAAACGTATTTACACTTCCATAATACGCTCGAATTTCAAATTAAATGTTTCTACAAGATAATGTCACGCTTATAGGCGTGATGGGTCCATAAGTGTCCTAAATGAGACAAGAATTAGGGACGAGGAAAAACCAGAGGCACAAAAGTTGAAGTTGAACAATAAGATGCAGAACAATTAATAATAATTAAATTAATAAGTCGCATGGCTTACATGATTCAGGAATCATGTTGTCATGAATCAGGTAAATGATTCTGAGACAAGTCACAACAGATTGACTATTCTGTACACATACATCTTGTCAGTTGTATATGCTTTCGATGACCAACAATCAGGCCAATACATTTTCGATTAATGACTGGTCCTTATTGTATATTTAACCAGGTATTTATTAGGCAAGCGAACACGATTTGTTTTGTGGTGTTCGAATTCGCGGTCATATCGTGCTTTGGTTCATGGCTAACCTATCGACTTGGATAAATATACGTGTGAAAAGATGATATTTCTTGTTATATCAATAAAGAATACACGTTACGTTATATAGATGTAAGGTTTACGTGTTATAATACGTTTTGTACACTTTTCTTATTGCGATAAAACTTCCCAATAACATTCACCGTTATTACAATATCTTATTCACCTGAATTATTAATATATGATAGTGATTATTATTATCGTTGATGGTGAAATTTCGGTGGTAGTTATGATAATCTTACAATCCGTATGGCTCTAAACGGCGCTTGTTTGTGTTCGAAAGATGAGTGCCAGTCACGTAAATTATATATACATGATATTATAAAGTTTAATGTAATAACCGATGTTGAATAACTGGAGAGCACACATTACGTAAATTTAATTACTCTCTCCTAAATTGAATACATTTTGTATCAACTTTCTGGTTTACACCCTTCACCTCTAGAGCAAGAAATTTCACCAAATTATAGAGCAGTGGATGGTTTACACAAAGTGCTCCTTAATGACATGCGAATATTTAAGGGAGTAAATGTACATGAAGAGATCCTACAAGGTATCTCGAAAATATAAATAATTTTCACTTCTTCTTCTTAAATTTTAAAGCCGGTATTTTCGTGTGTTTCGGACGTAACGGAACAGTTTTCAACAATAGTTTATAAGGCAGATTATTATTAAATTTCCGTATAGAATCACACGCTAAAATATCTACATATCATTGAGGAACACCATGTATATAGGAATATGTTTTTCCTACATACCGGGCATTAATTAAGTAGTCAGCTAATGAAGTGGGTTTTGAATTTTTTCAGTATGGCTATAAAAGTGTTGTTTTCACATTACACTGAAAATTCCGAAATTAATAATGACTGTACCTCCAAAGCTGGATTATCATTAATATTACTATAATATTGTAGTGATGGTTGATTGTTTGGTGGACCCTTATTATTATAAAGAAGGGAATGCTTCCAGACAAAAATTTTCGATGTAAAAATTTGTTTACGTAGTTAAATCATTTTTTACATACGTGAGACATCGAAATTTCGAGGTAAAGTCCCCTATCAACCACCTAATGACTATTGATTTTGACAATCCCCTGATTTTGGACTAGAAACTATTTCGGAGTGGTAGTCTATATGTGAGCGAATATTTCCAGATAAAAATTTTCAAATTAAAAATTATTTTAGATACTTAAAACAATTACTATACGTAGGAGTTCGAAATTTCTAAGTAAGTGTCTTATCAACCCCAGAATGACTATCGCATCCCCTGATTTTCGACTTGAAACTGCTACAGGAGGATAGAGGTATGGACGAACATTTCCAAGTAAAAATTTCAGAGACAACGAATTGGTTTAGATATTTAAATATTTTTTCCATATAGAACCTATTAACCCCCGAATGACCATTACATCCCCTGATTTTTGAGTTCAAACTATTTAAGGAGGATACATTGTGAAAAAATGAATATTTTCCGTTAAAAATTGGTTGGGGTGGTTAAAATAATTTTTGTTTCGATTTTTTGTACATTTACCCCATCTATCAACCCCCAAACGATAGCTAGGGCGGCAAATCATATCGGATACATTTCATTAGTAATAAACAGTCTCTCCTAGGACGTTTTTATCACAAATTTTGATACTAAAAAATAGCACCTATTTTACCGCACTACAGAATTTGTGGATGTGGCTATCTTCACACCCGTACTTGTTCTAGGTTTATAGGAACACTGAGTCTGCGGAATCGGTCTATTTCATTGTTTCGTGCTCGCTGCTGTTGTGTTTGATGTGTCCGAACTCGTTCCATTCTAAGCCTATCTACTTCACAATGATTCACTGTTAAACGCAATTATATCATACCGATACGAATGTTATCATTATTTGTCTCTCGCTGGTCGTCAGTGCGATTTGCACGTGAGGTAGCTCGTCGCACATTTGATTGACTTGGGCGACCTAAATCAGGTCGTCTTCTCCTTGGCATTTTTAAATCAATAAAGTCCTCGCGCACTGACAAACTAATGATAGATTTTAATAAACGTCTTGATGTTTATTTATTTGACAACCAACTGACACTATACTTTCATTTGCTTGATTACATATGCTAAATTATAAAACCTACCATTTTTGGTATTTCCGTTACTCATTATTGATGTTTCTCGCCGCTTAAACGTTCACTGAACTTCCACAAATATTTCAAGATCAAAAGTAGCAAAATCGGTCCAGCCATTCTCGAGTTTAAGCGAGACAAACGAACAGCAATTCATTTATATATATATATATATATATATATATATATATAGATTTGTTAAAGACATTTATTTGTATATTATTTATGCTCGATTGGGGCGTTGTTCCAATGTAAATTATTATATTATGTATTTAAATATTACTGACGATTCCCTAAATGTATTTCATATTTCATGAAATGACAATTTTCATTAATGAAACATATTTCTTCATGATCTTATCATCCGGCAAGTTTTATAATTGTCACTTTTCAAAATTTACAAAGATATGTACTCCTACTTCAGACCTGCTTTGCACCATATGGGTGATTTTGTCATCTCCTGTTATAGCTGTGCACTTTATTGGTGTACCTATAGAAATGTTGGGTTTGAGTTTAGTATTTGATTTACTAGTTTATTTGTTAATTTACATTGTTCTGGTTTCAATAATTTGTCTAGTTTTGGAAGACCCACTGTTTGATATAACACCCATTATAAGCAAAGTAAATTGTAGATTTCAATTTTGATTTGCTAGGTGAGGTATTTTTTGCATTTGTAGATGACTGCGATCATTAACTTAACCTTGCTCATTATTTTATCAAGTTATTTTGTCAGTTCAACTGCTTATTAATTACTTAATCGAAATACTTAGTGAGACATTTGTCCCAATTGTTTTTATTAACATTATTGATAAAATACGTGATAGAACAGTATCCATCTCGTGTTTTCAATATTATTTTTTTGATTTATTACAATTTAACCATCCAAAATACCGGACAAGATCCCCATTAATTTCCTGCATAAGTTCTTTTCAGCGCCTATATAAACGATACGAGTGTACCGCAGAGGTGAGGTATTAAGCTGTCGCATTCGCTTTATTTAAATTTAGTATATTAGTCGCGTCAAAGTAAGCCTAAAAACTAAAAAACTGGGAATTTTCTGCGGAAAGGTCCGATCGGGCTGATTTTTTTGCAAAATCTTCATTGAGACATGACTTTCAAAGTTGACCAAAATCTAGATGCCGCTCGGCCCTCCCTCCCCCCAAATTCACCCCAATTGGGGGGAATTCTCGATTTTTTCCAACAAGGTCAATTACATCAATTTTGTATAATGAAATAAAATCGAATCGAGTCCCAGGTTAACATGAGACTTTCACCCCCTGAGACCCCTTGTTTGTGCAGCCCTGGGGCCGCATATTTGCATGTCAGGGCAACATAAAAACACACCCTTAGAAACTCTCAACATACCAACTTTGTATGAGGAAATTGAATTTTACGAGAATTTCAATTTGTGTCCCCTTGGGCCCCCTGTCACCCATACCTGGGTTAGTCAGAGAGTGACATGGACTCCAGAAGGCTAAGCAGTATACTCACCTTCTCAGGGCTGTGTGAAAGGGCGTCTGGGGTTCCAAAATATGAGATGTACAAGGAAATGTGTTTGGGCTGCCAAATTTGGTCAGGGGAGTTTTGAAGGGCGGGGATATCATTTCTGTCGGGAATTGAGCCTTCTAAACCCATCAGGGCCGTGTAAAAACGTGTCCGTGTGGTCTCAAATATCATAATCACGTGGGGCTGAATTCAGCACACAGAATCGGTACGCTCTGGTGTCATAAGGCTACCAACATTATATTTAGGCAACGTGCGACCCTGTGACAATATGAGTTTTGATTTGATTTGACATCAGCATGTAAAATTGATATGAAATGAAATGAAAGGAAATGGCCAGTGAGTATACTGCTTAGCCTTCTGGAGTCCATGTCACTCTCTGACTAACCCAGGTATGGGTGATAGGAGGCCCAAGGGGCCAAAAATTGAAATTATCTTAAAATTCAATTTCCTCATACAAAGTTGGTATGTTGAGGGTTTGTAAGGGTGTGTTTTTATGTTGCCCTGACATGCAACCATGCGGTCCCAGGGCTGCACAAACAAGGGGTCTGAGGGGGTGAGAGTCTCATGTTAACCTGGGACTCGATTCGATTTGATTTCATTATATAAAATTGATATAATTGACCTTGTTGGAAAAAATCGAGAATTCCCCCCAATTGGGGTGAATTTGGGGGGAGGGAGGGCCGAGCAACATTTAGATTTTGGTCAACTTTGAAAGCCATGTCTCAATGAAGATTTTGCAAAAAAATCGGCCCGATCGGAGCTTTCCGCAGAAAATTCGCAGTGAAAACGTACTTTGGCGCAACTATATATGCTATTCGCAATAGCCGAAATCGCACACTGTCCGAAATTTAACTTTAATTTAATATTAAATTTAAAAATAACGCGTTGTGGGCAAAAATTTCGGGCAGTGGGCGATTTCGACTATTACGAATAACATATACATATAGTACCGTAGAAGTACTAAAACTGATCCTTATAACACACCAAAATTATTTGTCATAACCTCGCTACTACACCATCTATAAAGGTATTGCCTTCTATAAGTGAATTGTGTCTCAATTACTCTTAAAAGTATGTTCAAAACCCACTTTACTAAATTCAGTCAGCGTTTTGTCTTATAATTGTCTTACCGTAATATATATTTTGTACGATTGTTGGTAATACACGTATTACTGAAGTTGGTCTAAAGCTGTTCTTTTCAACTCTGTTTAATTGAAGAGCTCTAGCATCTTCAAGTTTTTGTATCATGCTTTACTCAACAGAAGCTTCTTGCGTTCTATTTACATCACTTGCCATTTCTGGACGATCAATCTGTTTATGGTGGTTTAACAAGGTGAGGTTAAAATACCTTTAAAAAGCATACCCCATCTTCTCCACTCAATTTTGTTTATGGTTCTTGTTTATAAGAGAATATATCCGCTGCAAAATAAAGACATTTAAAACCATTAAAATACTGAAAAGGAAAATTTAAGCAGTAAAATTGTCCATTCCGCACGAAATCCGGCATAATTTTTCTCGGGCCACCCCCGAAAACAACTTGTAGTCGTTATTCCGAAACTCGGTCCCCCTATTTTGCAATATCCCGCGCGCAGAACTTCCAAATCCTTATTTGCCATCATATAAATTAAGGATTTCTGGAATGCCTCTCGTGCTTCCTTTAAATTTATGTTGTAACCGAAATTCTTAATTACCCCTTCTCGCGAAACAGGTGCGTTTCCGTTCAAAATTTCCCTCAGATGTTTCTGGTTCCCTCTTTCTAATACTTAAAGGGGTTTTCTCGAGGGCTAAGTGATTTCTTTTGCTTTTGACGGAAACGCCACCGTTGGCAAATAAAGGGCCGTTAACGCAATTGGGAAAGGTGAAATATAAACACGAGACTCTTTGGAATGTTGACGGTGAAAAACGGCAGGAAATTACCTGGAAATATCAAATTTAAAAAAAATCCGCTGTAACGTTCTCAGCAAGTACCTACTTAAAGATGACCGCATCGTTTAGCGCATTTGTAAAAGGCGTCTTCGTTAGCAACCGTGTTGATGTCAAAAATTTACAGAAATGATATTAGAAGTAGGTTGAAATTTAGATATTTAATTTGAGTTTAAATATTTGATGATTTTCACTTTGCTCGTCACGTTGTATATGTTTAAAAGAATCCATAGATCTCTCAGAAAGTTTTCTGTATATGCCGTGTCACTGTTGAAATGATATATTAACTACATTTAGGGCATTTCTAAATTATGCCAGATGATCCAGTCCTATTGGTTATCGATAAGTTTTTTCTGACAAAACTCCAGATTTAAGACGAATTCAGAATCGTCATTCTGTTTGTGTGGTTAGCGAGTTTACGAGTAGCACCTCAGAGTTAACATACAAGTATGACGTTGTTGCATATTACCAGAATTACTACCTTTTACCTAAACCTTAACCAAATGTGGGTGAAAATCAATCGTTGGGAATCAGGTTACTAACATCCTGGTGACACACAGTATATACTTTCTATCCATCCAACTGTTTTCATTTTCGTATTGAAAGTTGTATTGCAGTTTGATTCCAGATTGTCTCAAATAACTGGGTGCGCGTAATGATCCGAAAGATGCTTTCAGATCCAATCACACACAAGATAGATAGAGTATTAATGCGATCTTTTTTAATTTTTATTTAACAATATATTAAGTGAACACTATTAGAAATCATTTTCGTTTGAAAACTTCTAATTCACATCTGTTTCTCTATGAATATTCTATGAATAAATAATGTTGACAAAAACCGTGTACAGCAAACAAAGTACCTGGTGTATGAAGGGTTGTTGGTGAAACAGACTGCTCTAATTGTTGGTAAAGAGTTCTGGTAATTGTTCAATTGTCGTTTGGTACAAATTTCACCAAAAACCCCAAATAAAATGCCTACCGTACTGCCAAAGGCACAAAAAATTCGTTTCAAATAACAAAATAGTTACACCATATCAATGGAGTCCGTCACACATAACCGACATAGCTTCCTCTGCTGAAACTCTTATTTCCTACTTTACTCCTACCTTTCCCGCACTAAATCACAACCCAACACCATAAGAATAACACCTCGCCACGATTTTCTACGATTATCCATTTTCCAACACATTTAACTGGGATAAAACGTTCCCAAAGTTTTCCTGATTTTTAAGGCAGAGATCATGCCGGATATAATTTTGCAATCCACGTACAAAACGTGTTAGTTGCCGAATGTAAGGATTTTTTTTTGGAAATAATATTTAGCATGTATTATGAACACTTAGTGACAAATCCAATTTTATGTGTTGTTGGTGTGTCGTTTACGAACATTTCTGTATTATCAGTAACACGCAACGTAAATAATTGTTCAAGACTGCGGTCTGGGAGAGAAAGCAAGCGGCGTGTCACAGACACGCTAATAGAGCCTCGTTATCTTTCACCTTTTTTAGCTAAGTGCTTTCCTAAATTTTGGCCACGCCTACTATTCTTCCCCACGTTGGTCGGTCTTATGTTACAATCTCCTTTCCTTGGGATTATCATACAATTTCACTAAGTTATTTCTTAATTTACTCTAAATTCACTATTCCTGGTGTTATGAACGTCAAATTATTTGGATTGTTTTTACCGCCCGTTTTTTAACCCTTCTCCTTTGACACGTCTCTTTTTACATAATTTGTATGCATATTCTTGTTATCGACAACATAAATTTTCATCTAGAACAAAAAACAAAAAGACCCTAAAAGTATATCGGAAACGCTTAAAAACTTTTCGTCCCTCCATTAAAAAACTTTTCAACGACCCGTTTGCCGTGGCCGCCCTTCAATATTTTCCCCGGAGAGTGACATATTGATCGATTTTGAATGGCACAGGCAACGGAAAGGCTAGGATTAAAGGTTTGGCACTAATTAGTTCGCACGGCTTGTGAATCATTTTAAATCGCGCTACAAAAATGATAGAATAATCCTGCGGCAGCCAATGTGAATCTAACTAATGGGCGATTAGTATTTCGAGATGTCCCAATCGTTTACCGAACGATTTAGTTAATTAAGGTGAGAGTGCTAATCGAATCTGTATAGAACGGTGGTGCGTTTGTATAAGGTTTTGTTTAAATATTCTATAAAGTGAAGCAGGCTAATAAAAATTAATTCGTGTATTGTCGATATTACATTACATGTCCGTTATATATTCATCAAAATGGAGCTACGATCCTTTTACTTTTTTCCTTGAGTAAAATAGAGTTGTAACAATTATTGTTTGCATTCTGTACCTTGGGATTATTACTGAAAGGACAGACAGCACACGACTTCCTCGATTTTCAAATTTCTTGCTCTCTTACTAATTAAGGATTCTTGCAAACGTGTATCCTATAGTTCTCGCCATTTATCTACCCCTCGCAATTATGTTCGGAAAAGTTTACAAGCGGTTGCTTGTAAACTTTTTGTAAACTTGGTGAAGTGACAATATGTGTAAACTAATGCCATTGCAATATACATAATGTGTAAAACAATTATTACCTTCATCAAACTTAGTAACCAATATATTCCAAACACAACTTATTATTGGAATCTCTTGTTCAGTGCTATTGTTTTAAAACTTAACATTGGCTCATCACGTCCCTGAGGTAGACAGCTATATATATGCAGCTAAAAGCAAATATATGGGATATCTTTCAATTAAGAAAAGTAATGAAAAAACGTGGTCTTTCACTTTTGGAATGACTGATGTTTCAAAAAGTATCCTTTTTTATGATTCAAATGACGATGTTCGTTATAACGAAGATAATTGTTAGTAATTATCTCAAAGGCGATTTGTTACCTTATATTTGAAAATTTACATGAAGTGAACGAAAATGAGCATTCGTAAAAGGGACGGCTTCCAATTTACCATTTATCAAGCAAGCTTGCCTCAATAATCACAACGAGAAAAAATTTAACAACTGTACGATGGGAAATATGAAGTCAGGTATAAAAATTAAAAAATTAACAGATTTAGTTCTCCAGAAAACAAATGAAACAACAAAAGAAAACAATGGAATCAATCTATCTACATGTTGGTAGTTTAAATTTAAGGACGACAGCTCCAAAATTTCAAAATGGACATCCTAATAAAACAAAACCTACTGAAAACTATTTGCGACCTAATTTGGAAAAGTTAAAAGCCACAGGAAGCGTACTCCCACAAGAGAGGCTAAGTATTAAAATATACAATTACGAGAAGGTGTTGTTGTGATGGTGGTTAATAATTTTTACAAATTCATCACGAATATTGCATAAGAAGTTCGATGCCCACAAGGAAGAGTAAGCAGGATTTTAAAAAGGAACAAATTTCACCCATACAACATGATTATTGTCCACGAGCTTAAATCCACTCATACCCATAGGCACCTCAACATTTGCAAATGGTCTTTAGGAGAACATGAAGAAATTTGAGAAATAGTGTTTTGTTTATCAAGGGCGGAAAAACGAACATTTCAACGAGGTTCGCTCGGGCCACTTCCGCACGAGTTAAAATTTCGTTTCCGCCCGTGGTGAACACAGTACTTTTTGCGCAACCCGCTAATAAGCAAAGAACGAGAAACTCAATCAGTTTTAATATTAAAATACTTGTTCTATGATAATGCTTCGTACTTATATGTGTATTGTGTGTTGCGACCATAGAGCAATCGTTTTCACCAGGCAGAAAAATACGAAAAACAACTCGGCTGTGAACTGTGATCACGTCACGTGTTTGTGCCACATTTGGTTGCAGTCGTTATCTGTGATTTTCAGGTATCAGTTATTAAATCACAGTTCGTGGTATTTCGCTCATCTCTACGCCGCGCATCTCTATGTCGGGCGAGAATGTGCACTTTTCCGCCCGAGGGCGGAAAAGTACGTTCGGAGCTGATCGGCCGGCAATTCGTCGCTTTCCGCGAGGTATAGGAGTATAGAAATGACACGTTTTCAACCGGGTTGTTCAAAAAATATTTGTTGTTTGACGAAGCATCATTTTATTTAAATGGTATTATGGAAAAACAATTGTCGTTAGTGGTTTGAGATCCCCATTAGTTAGATGATCGCAGAACACATATGAATTCAAAAGTAAATGTTTGCTGCGTTATCCACAATAAGACTATCATAGACTCAGGATTTATTATAACAACTTAATTAAGAAAAATATGTACAGCTATGGAGCGAATATTCAGAGGTTTATGTTGATGAATTAGAACTAAATGCAGACATTTTTCTTAAAGCAGGCTGGTGCCCCGCCTTATTCCAGCTCACAAGTGAGAAATTATTTAAACTTGTTTCTTTCAAATGTTTGAAATAGAAGAGGAGCACTGGTGGAGTGACCTCCTCAGTAATTGGCTTTAAAAGTATTCAATAATTTTCTTTTGAGCCACTTAAAAGTAGAGTTTATACTTGTGCCCCTGCCATCATCGAGGAACTAAGAATATCAATTAGACGTAAAATCGACCTAATTAATAATAATAATGAAATGCTAGCGAATGTATATAGACATGTAGATTGCGTTCAACTTGGTATTTCTCAACTAGGAGATCAGTTTGAGCATATAATGATATAAAAACTATTTGAATTATTTATTTAGCTCCCATATAAAGATAATTATTTTCCAATACTCCTTTTGAATTTTTATTGATCTCAATCAATTTCCTTATCTCAAGTTAGTAGGATATTGAAATTCATCTCATTATGTTTCACTGTATCCAAATTTTCCAATAAAACAGCCTCTCGGTTTGGAATAAGGAAAAATAAATTATGATATAATTATGAGGACCGTCGATTTAAATCATAAAAATGTCACGCCGCCATTGAAAGAAAAGGTTGCTTTTTGAAATAATACACATCTTGAAAGTTAGTAACCATTTTGTTTTCCATTACTTGTTTTAACTGAAAGATACCCTATACATTAGCATTTGCCCGTATACTGCTATCTATCTCAGGTAAGTAATTGGCCTATGTAAAATTTTAAAAGAATAGTACTGTATGTAATTTAAAAAAAATTTAACACAGTGAGCGTCTCGTTCGTTAATTAACCTCAACAAGTTACTCTATATTAAAATTTTTTAGGTTATTTAACACTAACTATAACACTTATTCTCTAGTTTATATTTTCACAGTGGTTGTTTATCTGTTGCGCCCGGTCGCTTGGGTCGACGGTTTTATGGCTCTTCGCTCTCGTGCTTGCGGTCTCTTTTTATGTCTTCCGCATATCGCTTCGGGAATATTCTCGTTGCTTCGAATTCTAAGAACTCACGTCGGTTCGCCGTACGGACACTTCCCGACTTGTGTTTATTTTACTGCCAGATTTACCGTTACATTATAATACGGGAGTAGAATCGTTGTATATTTAGTTGGCCGTAGTCATTCCTGAGAAGTACACTTGCCATGCAGAGCATTAATTCTGCATTATTCCTCCGAAGTACTGCTTATGTATATGCCATATTTGTTACGTATTCTTAACTTGATTTTTGATGGCGAGTATATCGTTTTGCTTTGATCATCATTCTGCCTTACCCTCCCTCTATGGACACATTTTAAAGCAAACAGAAATACATTATGTTTAAATGAGGGTGCAGGCAAATAAAGTAAAGAAATACAGTAATCTATACTAGGGGCCGTCCATAAATCACGTGACGCTAAATTTGCCTTTTTTTAAACCCCCTCCCCCCCACCGTGATAAACCGTGATATGCCGTAATATCCCCCTAAGAATCACGTGATAATTGTTGACACCCCCCCCCCCAATTTAAAATAAATTATACCAATTTTATTCTGTTTGATAAAAGAAATTTATATAATTTATTCTATATTACAGAGGAGAAAAATTAATTATAGTATTAAATTTAAAATTGGTTGGGATTTATAAATAATAAACGAAATAAAGAAGGTGTATAAACTATTCGATATTTGGAACTTATAGGTATTTATATTTTACAACGTAAATAGTCTTTAGTTTAAAGGCAATAATATTTAAACGACGTCCATTTGAGAATTCAGTAGGGATTATAAACAAAATTTCTCCTTTAAGGTTGGTAGTTAGTATTGGAAAAAATACCGGCAATTTTTGAATATCACGTGATACGACTACACACCACCACCCCCCCCCCCTCCGTGATAAACCGTGATAAAAAGGTAACCCCCTCCCCCCCTCGGAGCATCACGTGATTTATGGACGGCCCCCTAAAACAGAGATAGATACAGATTTAGATTTAGATTTATATTAACTGGGGTATATGTGTAGCAAATTTAGCTAGATGGAGGTGTAGTCCTAATTCAATAAAGACAGACTTTCTCGTGGAGATCTCTACCTGCCGCTGCAGCAAATATTTTTATAGGATGCATTTATAAAATGAGGTCAGTCCTATTGTTATCCTTGCTCTTGCGCCTTCTTTCATATTTCTCCTTATTCGAATATTTTTTATGAGGTCCGGGTTTTGTAGCTGACAGTAAAGATGAACGAGCCCTTAAAGGAAAAAATTATACAGTCCTCATTTTCGTATTCTTCTCGTCTAAAGGTCGCGAAATGAACACCTCCATTTCCGCCGTTTTCATGGAAATCGTCCCGCTTTCCAGAGTATCGTAAAAGAATAAATATCCGAAATATTTTTTAGCGTTCCACGTCGTCGCGAAATTTTCAGCAACCCGGTTAAGAATCCCGTAAAACCCTCAATTATTTTACTTTCAAAAAGATAAGGGGAAGAAGTCGAACTCGGTTTCAGAAAGAATCCCAATTTAAAGTTTCCCAACGTTCTTTCTCCGGATCGAGTTTTTGATCTTTCTTATTTAGTGGAATTTCATCAGGTAAAGTGCCTACTCGCTGGCGCAATAAATATAAGTACCTACGTTCGGAAATACGTTCACATTTTAAATGATTAATTTACATAATGCCGAGTTTGATATTTAAAAGTTACTCCGGGATTTAAAAGTAATAATTGAACTGCCAATTTGAGAAACAACTCGAAGTTAACTATTGTATAAAATCTCTTGTTAAAAATTAACTTTGTTTACTTTCGATTAAAAATGGAACTTTCAACTGTTGAGAACTGTTAAATGCGAAGTTCACAATGTCAAGAAATTAGTCATTATGTTGGAGTATTCTTTATAAAAATATATTTATTTTCTGTCGTAATATAAAAAAAATAGTGTAGTCAACATAGCTATTTACATTACCCGCCCCTCTGTTCATTTGTTTGTTAGTTCTCCCCTGAAGAAACGCTGGAACGAAACATCTCTATACATATTAAAGTACAATCATGCACAAGGAAAACCAGTCTTGAGCCGCGTCAACTCAGCCGTAAAATTGAAATCAACGGTTATCTGGGCCTTTCCGAAGGAGTCTCGAATTTTCATTTCTGGCTGTCATAACGAACGGAGGTACTCGGAAAATTCGTTTGAAAATTTTCCAATTTAGAGAACTGTCTGCGGAAATTCACGGCGAGATATGCAATAATACCAATGAAACAGGTAGATTTAGATAAACTGATAAACAGATGAAAGAGATAAAAGAAAAGGATAGTAAATAACCAAAACAACTGCATTTTGGGCAGGTAAAACCTCGAAAGCCACTTTCGAAAAATCGAAATCATATCAACTTTATTCAAAATCAACATGTAGACTGGCGGGGTATGTGGTCATACAATAAGCTTCAATTAAGCCATATCTACTTCCTACAAGGCTTTTTCGGTTGACCTGACTCCTCTCGTTTCTTTCTTGTGGGGTCTTAATAAAACCCCGGCGTATGAATCGCCCGTAGATACAGGAGAGCTCTTTTAGTACTGATTTTAGCCACAGCACAGAAAATTTCAAGCATTCTCGTGGTATTGAGACATATGCCAAAATTAATAAAGTAGGTACTTGTAGTAGTAGGAGTTGTATTGATTTCTGGGGAAGATAGTATTAAACAACTTTTGTAATTTTTGAGCTTTTATTTAGTTTTATTGGTTTTATTCCTTTACATTTTGTATGGGCATATTATTCTTATTCATTTGGTGATTTACCAGTATGTATGACGACACTATAGAAAAGTTTATCTACTGCACTCTTCCAAATATCAGCCATTTTTTAAATATCCAGCAAAAATTAATATTATTGCAGTTTTTGACATCCCTTAACTCGAAAATTGAAATCATGGCATGTTTATTAAAACTTTTGGTTCTGAAGTAATCTGACGAATCACATCTCGATGTGTGTAACATTATTTCTGAATCATCTTATATATAATAATATGATGAAAAGTTGGGGTGAGATCGCACGTAGATATAATTCGTAGGAATTTATTACAGCATGGTATAAATCACTGATGTTGAAATTATTGAACATGTAGATATTGTATTTTAGAATTGTTATTTAAATCATTATTGCCTATATCCAAAGTTACGATTATATAGAACTTCGTTGAAAAATGAGAACCAAATATCTACCTGTCCGATTCTGCTACGAGAAAGGGGGAAAATTGGACGACTGATATCATAATAGAAACTCTATATAAACAGGTGCGAAGTTAAACCGAATTCTCAGGAAACTACATATAAATTTGTACGTTGATACTACTCGCTTACATTAAAATTTAACACCGTCAATTGTTAAAACAAGAATGCTAGATCAATATTACATATATTTACTTTCGAATTATATAAAAATCGAAAAGAAAATAGTTGTTCTATTTTCAAATTTGGCATTCTAGCATCTGTTTTTACTGCTTTCTTCGACAATCTTAATAATAATACTTATTCATAAACAGAAGGATGTCCAGGAAGTCAGAGTTGGCCATTGGGATACCAAATGAAGGTAGCACTCGGTTTAAACACCTATTCAACCAAAAGTGATATCGATGCATTCAAATTATCATTTTATGATGATATTTTTTAAAAATGTCTTAGAAACTTTCCGAACAAGATAAGTCTGTTTCTGATTTTCAAATTATCCCTAAAGAAATACCGGAACTACAATTTGCACCAGCTAGTTATGACGTATAGAACAATTTGACTACGGGGACTGAGGGGAATAAATTCATAATAATAGTGTCAGATTACGTGGTTTAATATCACCTAAAAAATCAACTACTTGCATGTGTGGAAAAAAACATTTAATGAATGTTTTCCCCAAAAACACTGGACTGGCTACAGCTGAGGAACTACTATGACAACGGGATTAGTCCCCTTAATTTAGGCAGTACAGTATAGTAATATTGGTTCGGAAAGGCAGGGGTCAGGAATATTTCCTCGAACGTTCGAGGGGGCTTTTAAGCGGTACAGGCCATCTCGACACTTTACCTTTAAGGAAATAAATATTAATACGCCAACTCAACACTACAGAAAACAGGTAGTCGCAACTAGTGGCCCGGCGGGCGTAATTTCGGCCGGTAATCCCATCGTCTACCTGAAAATTTGGCCGGGGGTTTAAAGAGTCCTTCTTATCTTATAGGTAATTTCGGCCGGATGAAATAAAATATTGTTAATATCGTTCCTTATTTGGTTAAAATATTGTTAAATTTTATAAGTGATACATTGATACATTACCGAAGGAGGCTAATTCGGAACCACACAGGTTTTCCCTTGCAAATTCTGATGATGTCTATCAGGCTCAGTGAGTACATGTTTGATCCTTGCCCTCTTGCGTCTCTAAACTTTTTTTTATTTCCTTATTATTTCACCATTTCCAACAATATCAATATGTGTTATGTTAATAAAAATAAATTCCACATTCCTACCATAAACATTACCCTCGGCCAAATTTACATCTGTCATTAGCAGTGCCCTTTACTTTGGGCAGGTACCCAAGGGGATTACCGGCCGAAATTACATCCGCCATAGTGGCCTTAACTGACAGGCCAAGTCGACACCAAGACCTTGAACGCCTTAAACCGATTAACACAATTTTCTAGATACAATATACAATACACGATAGCTTTTATACTCATTCTATAGCAAATTCTGATGATGCTTATTAGGGTAAGTGAGTACAAGTTTGATCATTGCCCCATTACATCTCATGTTTGATCCTTGCCCTTTTGCGTTTCCAACGTACTTTCAAGCGTATCACGTGACGTTCACGTATCAGAAAGCTTCCCGAAACTTGTCTGACCCACCTGAAATCAAAATGTAGCCTTCAGATGCAACTCGGTGTCGAGATGGTCAATTATACTTTATATCGTCCTACCTAGTGAGAGACAATAAAGTGTTGAGATGGCTATGGCGTGGTGTCGAGTTGGCCTGTTGGCGTAGGGTGCTCAGTGTCGAGCTGGCGTATTAAGCTTTACAACACCTTCCTACCTAGGGGTAATAAAGTGCCGAGATGGCGTCCGCACCTTTTAAGGCACTTGCTCGACAAGGCGACAAAGCTCACAGTGATTAGTTGCTCAAGCAGACAAAACACTACAGAATACTTAACTCTACCAGCAATCTCGAATGCGTCTTATTAACTCGCTAATAGAAGACTGTCGTATGGTCGGAACCGACAGTTAACAAAATTATGATTTCCCGTACAGATTGTTGTGACCAAAAATACCGGGAAATACCGACATTGGCGACATTATTTTAAGGATACGTGCTATTTCTATGTGCGCCGATTAAGACATAATACTTATTTATATTTAGATTACACTCCATCGAAAACCGTCTCCACTATAACTTTCCATTTTTTAAGATTTGATTTAAGGTCACATGTATGTCTGTGTGTTGATTCCACGCGTTTCTGTAGTAACCCATTATAGCCCAGTCTGTGTAGTAATTTTTTGACGTTTTACGACATTAATTTAGTACCGGATGGGAGTGGTCAAATGTTGTAGGCTCTACATTCGGATAGCTGAATTCAAAACGGAGAATTAAAAAAAAACAACCTTTTTCGACCATTAGGAGCCGCGATGGGATTTTTTGGTGAAAATTCGCTGCCCTTTTGTTTATAACAATTAAGAAATGAATTTTGCCCTATTCGATAGTTAAATAGTCATATTTAGTAAATGTGTATTAGAAAAGAAAAAAAAAGTTTATTATTGTTAAAAAAGCTGTGATGCAGTATATGCAGTATAAAAGCTGTATGGGTACTCTCGGACTACGCGGAGTGCGAGGAGGTGAAGATGGCAGTTAGCAGCCGTTCGCGTTGAGACGACTGAATTTAAGCGTTCGAATCGGCAGAAAGCGGACCAAATATCCGTATCTCAGTTTCAAAAAAATTCCTATCTCGGCTCCTAATGGTCGAAAAAAGTTGATGTTTTTTTTTTTCAATTCTCTGTTTTGAATCCAGCTATCCGAATTTGTGAGTCAGAAATTTGTACAAGTTATGAAGATGGCTCCAGGTCTATTTATTTATAAAAAAATATCACCCCCTTTTTTAAAGCGATAAATATGGGGTTGAAAATTGTTTTTATCATATTTTCTTAACGGGATATGAAAATTTGATTAATTATGAAGAGAATAAGCCTTTGTGCACCTCGAAATGTTTATCCCAAAAGACGTAACAGCAATAAACATTATGCGTCTTGGGATAAACAAATAGCAATATCTCAGAAACAAATTAACCAATTGACTTTTATAAAAGTTGTTTATGTTTGGAATTGTAAAAGCTAGCTTTTGAAGTAGTAGAAACCTAAATAGTATTATTTTTGCAATAAATAATCAATATGCAAAAAATGACCATTTTCAGGGCATCTCTCGCCCAACGGGCCCTTTTCAACCCTTAAAATATGGGAGATATCCTGAGAGAGATTCGGTATAACATTCCCTGGCGAAAGTCATTATTTAGAGCCTATCTCTGGTGTTTGTAGTCGTTATTGTTGTTGTCCTAATGTTGTACCGTTAAATAGTGGCTTTTAGCGTATTTCATATGCTGACGTACCGGGGTAGATAACTTTTTTTATTCGAATAAATAACAACAGGGGAATATGATAAGTGAGAGGGGAGTGGGAAAATCCCAAACATAAAAAACAAAATAACATCATCTCCAGTACGAGAGATTTTTTAAAAACTATTTCGTCATTTCGAGTATATTTATTCTCCGGTACACTTACGGTCGTATTTTCATTTAAATAGTAACTGTGATTTCTTTGTCATTTTAAGATTAAGCTGTGAAAGATACCAATTCCAACATTCCAAAGCGAAACGCCTTCGATAACTTAGCTGAAGGACGCCTTTGTTTTGTGCGTTCACGAACTTGTTATAAGTCTGGAAAAGTTTTACAAGTTGAAAGTTTTAATGCTGGAGTGAAGTAAACTCAAGACGTGTGGGATAAGTTAAAACAACTCTCACGATTGTTCCATAAACATATTTCACGAAGATTTTGAATAGTCAAATGGTACAAAACTGTAATGTGCATTACATAAACATTACAAGATCTCCTACGGGACTTAACAATCCGTCACAAAACTGCCGCTGATCCTGCAAGGGATAACACTGGAAAGTAATGTCTCCTAGCAAAAGGATTTTCCGCTCGACGTTATTCTCTGCGGAGTACATGGTGAGAAAACCGTATTGTTTGCAAGTAAATGGCTTGATTCCCAACAAATGGAAAGAATTTCGTATAATGCTGCAGGAAAATTACTCCATTGCAATGTGTTTTAAGTAATTATTTCAGTAAATTCCACACAATTTAATTCAAATGTTTCTAATGAAACTCTGGAGCAACTGGGGAAAACCTTGTTTAAAGTTATATTATTTTTATGAAGGCTATTCGATTACCTAGCTATTTTATTTACTTGAAAAGGTTACAAACACTATTTGTTGAACAGTAGCCCTCATTTTTCTATCCACAACCTCCGTTAAAACGGTGTGACGATGTTATTCTTCGAATGTGCAATATCTATTATATGTTTCATGCTGGATGACGAAGACGAAAAAGGTTATATATAATGGTTCACATGTCGTCCTTTGCTACATTGAATGAATATCATGTATATATATACAGGCGGGGATCCTACAGCCTTTGCCGTTTCCCGCATTTTGATCTCCAAACCTCTCTATTCCTCCAGTCGTCCTCGTTTATTGCTCTATCTTCCATAATTTGTGTTACACCAGAAATCCAAGTTTTACGTGGTCTTCCTTTTCGTCTCCTACATTTGGGACTGTAATTTAGGGCAATTTTTGGCCACCTTTCTTCCTCCATCCTCATTACGTGGCCATACCATAGTAACTGCTTTGTCTCTATCATGTCTGTAGTTGTGAATATTCTTCCTGTCCGGATCCTGATTTCTGCATTCGTGACATGTTGTAATCTTGATATTCTAGCCGATCTTCTTAAAAAGTCCTTTTCAGCAGTTTGTATTTTCTTTTTATCAGACTCAGTCACTGCCCAGCACTCTGAGCCATATGTTAATATAGGCTCTACTATGGCTCTGTACATGGTTATTTTTGTTTTTAATTTAAGTCCTGTCGACCATAGTAGTGAATTCATTATACGGGTGGCCTTGTTACCTTGCTGTACTCTGTATTGTACCGCCCTTTCTGTTGTCCCTGCGTCTGATAAAACAGTTCCCAAATATTTGAATTCCTTGCATCTTTTTATGCTTTTATTTATGTATAAATTCGGATCTTCTTGTTGTTGTTCATTCACTTTCATATATTCAGTTTTTCTAATATTTTGAATATCATGTATTTGAAAGTTATTCAGTCTGTTGCTTCTATGCTTCTAATAAGTATTACACTTATTATTCATTGAATGTTATGCTCGGTTTTCGTTATCGTAAAGTAAAACTGCCGACAAGTGCAAATACTAATAAAGCGTAGCAATAGTCGAATTTATCGTTTTCACTCTTCAAAAGTAATTTCGGCTATTCCGAAGAATCCATCTAAACAAACATTCGTTGTTTGTTTGAGGTGCTCGCACACATTCCCTCTTTTCTATTCCAATAAAGCTAATGGCGACCTTAGAAAGTCACCCCGCGAATATCTTCCTTTCTCATCACCAAAATCTCTGACTTATGACATTGACATTTTTAGAATTTCGCAAACAAGCAAAGAGCCCATTCTTTATTTATACCCGACAACAAAGCCGGGGCCTTTTGATTAATACCTCTTGCGAACGAGTGATTTTCTTTCTCATTTCGACAAAGTCCTCGCCATAAATCTCGGTCAAGAGCGGGAAGCAAGTTTAAGGCGGCTCGGAAGAAGTTGGAGTGATGGCGAAATTAATGGTACCTACAATCGAGAATTTGTAACGGTCAATTCCATTTACATTTGAATTGATATTACACTCATCCATCCATTCCAGTGTAATGATGCCGCCGCGGTAATAACAATAACGTTTATTTTTCGCTTTGTTGGCGTTTCCAGTCGTAAAATAAATATAACTAAAGAAAATGTATTGATACCCATTTTTGTAATGAACGATTCCTACTGCACAGTTGAAAATTGGAAATCCGCGAACGCTCAATATGCATCCCATGGAAAGTAGAAATTATTTACTACACGAAATTGCTCTGGTAAAGCAAACGATATGAATGGTGTAATGGAAGCAATATTCTTGGCAATTAGCAGAATGCAGCTAGGAGATGAAATATCGAGGAACGGATGTAGATTAAAATTCGTTTTTCGAAACCCATCAAAGCTCTAATTTTAATGATGCCATTTTGAGTTTTGGAAAAAAGAGTACACGAATTTTGTGTATCTTCGTTCCATAAATTTATCTTTAACGTCGCAGTGACAATGCGAGAAGGCTTATGTATGTATGTGTGGGGTATGAAATACATCACAAATCCAAATAGAAACGGTCGTCGGGTATGGGCGAGGGAGCGCGCTTGTTTCAGACTTGATTTGTGTGTTTATTGAAAACGCTGGTTCGGCCGGTTGTAAATTTTCCCTCCGAACATGAAATCATATTTTCCCCTACAAAACTTTTGTTGACAGAAGTACCCCCATCAACTTTAATTGTCGATTAAATCCTGGGGCTGACACATGTTTTGTTACAGAAAATTCGAGTTTTTGTGATGTTAAGTGGGCTGCTTTTAGCGGCAGATTTAACAGTATTTTGTTGCGACATACCAACAGCTTTTACTTCAGAGATATACCCACACGTAATTTACAAGTAGTTAGTCGCAAAAAATACTGGAATGGGTTTCTAATTGCATCGAATTATTATGTATATATATATTATTGGTATATTTCGTATGAAGAATCTCGAAATTGACTGCTTTAAAATTTTGACTACCTTAATTTCTAAAATTTGTACCACCTATCAATTAGCCAATTAGCAAGAATGTAACCAGAAACCATAGAGATATTCTGATGGTTGGCAAGCGTATGACAAGAAATTTTGTCCGGAATTTTAACGGATTCGTCACGCTTCTATGACCAGACCCCATGCAGAAAATCTGTCCCAGTTTCTGGTCAGAAAGGATGTCGAGTACATTGTATTAATATTTTATTTATTAATGAATACGCTAAGATACTTATACCAAAAAATAAATATAACGTAATTCATATTGCCCCTACGGTTTGCAAACTACGTAATAATTTAAACACTATAAATAATATAAATTTAATATTATAATATTGTATTATATAATATTATTTGAATTGTATAATTACAAACTGCAATGTGTGTTGAAAATATGGCAAAAATTTGAAAAGTGAAATCAGTAATTCATTTAAAATGGAGTAACACTTCTATAAACGGATATTTGAGAACACTTCATTTCTAGAGTAAATTTAAATATCCAAGAGCGTAGGCTTCTCCGGCCGGAGTCAAATGTGCAAATGCGTTTTTTCGGGCTATTTGGCCGTGGTCCAGAAAGGTTTAAGTAACCTGACGTTTCGTCTGCTTCTGCGTCAAACATCTTCAGAGGCGATGTGGTAGCCTTCTAAGCTTTCGACTGCTTCGAAAATTACCCTCGACTGAATCTTCCACGTGACACTTCGTAACACTTGACATTCGTAGACCTGCTGCATTTGTTTTTGTGCTCCCATGACTATCTGTTAAGATGTCCGTTTGTCCGGTCCCTTGTATACCTGTCCCTTCTTTGAACGTTTCCCTGTTTAATGGTTTAATTTTCGTTCTGTTAAGTATGGGAATCCAGGTACTGTTTATTTTTAAAGTTTCTTCTTTCCGGTTAAAATTGTTCTTGTGTTTGAAAATTTCAATTGCCTCTCTCTGTAGTCGTGTGTGGAAATGTTGAGTGTTGGCCAAAATCTGTGTGTCCTCAAACAGGATTTGATGGTCTCCAGGCTCCATTAAAATGTGTTCTGCTACCGCAGATTTTTCTGTTTGTCCTAGGTAGCAGTTCCTCTTGTGTTCTTTTATCCTTGTGTTGGTGGATCGTTTTGTGGTGCCAATGTAGACTTTTCCGCATTTGCATGGTATTCTGTATACTCCTGGTGTTGACAAATGGTTCCTCCTTGTCCTTGGGGCCCCTTAGATTCTCCTGTATTTCTCGGGTGGGGCGCAATATCGGTTTTACTCCTTTCTTCGTCATCTCTTTCCCTATTCTATCCGTGATGTTTTTTATGTAAGGTAGGTATACCACTCCTCGTTGTTCCATTTCTCTGCCTCCCATAGTTTTTTCGCTTTTTCGCAGGCTCTGTTGATCTCTTGTTTTGTATATCCATTCCTCTGTAACACCTTTTTTAAGTGTTTGTTCTCCTCCTGAAGATATTCCCCTTGGCAGATGCGTGTGGCTCTGGTAGCTAAGGTTTTAATCATTCCCCTTTTTTGGCTAGGATGGTGGTTGGAGTTCTTGTGCAGGTATCTGTCCGTATGTGTTGGTTTTCTATATACTGTGTGTTCTAATGTTCCATTTTTCTGTTTAATGACGAAAACGTTCAAGAAGGCAATACAATTGTTTTCTTCTATTTTCATCGTGAACTGGATTTTTGGGTTTATGATGTCCAAATGTCGCAGAAATTTTTGTAGTTCTTCTTCTCCATGTTCCCAAATAACAAATGTATCGTCAACGTACATGTACCAATGTTTTGGCTTTTTACTTGCAGTTTTTATCATCTTTTCCTCGAATTTTCCATGAAGAAATTAGCCATCACCGGGCTTAATGGGCTCCCCATGGCTACTCCATCAATTGGTTCATAAAACCCGTTGTTCCACTGGAAGTATGTAGTGGTGAGACAATGTTCGTAGAAGGCTGTGATGTCTTCTGGGAATAGTTTCGAGATGTAGTTTAATGTTTCCTTAACCGGAACCCGCGTGAACAAGGATACGACGTCAAAACTCACGAGTAGATCCGTGGCGTTGAGGGTATTAGTTCTCAATTTTTCTATAAAATGTGTTGAGTCTCTGATGTAAGTGTCAGTTTTTCCTATATGAGGTCTTAGCAAGGTGGTAAGATGTTTAGCTAGTTGGTACGTTGGTGATCCGATGGAACTTACTATCGGACGCAATGGTACATCCACTTTGTGGATTTTTGGCAGACCATATAGTCGTGGGGGTAAAGTCTCAGACTTCTTTATCGCCTTCTTTACTTCTTCTTCCAAGGTGGATTTTTTGATCAAGTCGTTGGTTTTCTTTACTATTTTTGCCGTGAGGTCCCATTTTTTTTTGTAGGTGTTTGGATCCAGCAAATTCGTCATCTTCTCTATGTAGGCTTCTGTGTTCATGATGACCGTTGCATTACCTTTGTCTGCGGCCAGAATAATAATGCTCGGATCTTTGTTAAGATCACGTATCGCCTTTCTTTCTGCACCTGTTAAGTTGCTTTTTGGGACCTTGCCTCGCTGTAAAATTCTTGAACACCCCGTTCTTATCTCTTCCGCTTCTTCCTGTGTGAGATTTCTAATACCGGCTTCTATATTTGCGATGATCTCCTCTGTCGGTATTTCATACTGTCATATTTTTATGGCGGAGGTAAATGTTGTTTGTCTTGTTTTGTTTATTTATTAATCGTTTCACATTTTTCAGTTTTATCCCCACTTAGTTTAACCTCTTTTCAGCGTTGTATTCTGCCTTATTTATTACATGGTTGAAGTTCATTTTGGGCACTCTTCGCAAAGTTTTTTTCTCATATATACCATGTTCTCTCTGGTTAATCAGCAGCGTAAAACAAGTAAAGTTATAAATGATACCCCGTGAATTTTTGCGGACGCTGTTCATTTACAACAATGTACTGTATGAATAGAGAATGATATACCAGATATGAAGCCATCCCGTTTCGTGTAACTATTGTCAGGTTAACCTCGATAGAGCGACCGAATTTTCACAATGTAAAATGTCCCCCTATTAAAATTATGAACGGATGGACAACATCAGTATCGATCAGCAGTGTATTTAACTCTTTAAATCGACCGAGATAATTCAGTGTAACGTCTATCATAATGTTAATTTAGCAATGATGAAATGTTAATTTTGCCGGGACTTATTAAATCCGATAATAGTATATTGGCAATGCGCGATTCGCGTCCCGCATTATGCAATTCCTCTGCCACAACAGAATTACTTCCAGATTTCAAAACGGGATCCGGGACCACAATGACGCCACGGCAACCGCCATCATAATTTGCATGGCTAAAGCTATTCGGCGTCAGGAAACCTTGTCAGATTAACATTTTCAATTGAAATATATTTGGTTAATTTTGCAAGTATAATATATTATTATGCCATCCATTCGACGTGTGTGCGGTTGCTCTCGTGACAGAGACGGGACGCTGAATATTAATCAAGGGAATTTCATTTTGGAGGTGTGAAACCGTTCCTGGATGCAGGTGAAAGTGTCACCCTTCGGTCGAGGGGAACATACGCGCTGCGGTCTACTGAAACACCAGTTTTGTTACTGTTCGCACCACCCTTTCCCTGCTTCCATGCTTCCATGATTTAAGGCAAAGATAGGAAATCCAACACCTCTCATTTCGTATTAAAATAATACCATATCTAAATCACAGAAAACATTTATACTCCAAGCTCACATACATGAAGGCACCAAAGTAGCTTTTTGAATTAAAAATTACAAAATTTATACCCGTTCTTCAGGAAAGTAGAATACATTTTCTACTAGGAATAGATTGGCTTTTATATCATCGAAATGAGATATGTCAAATCTGAAGTCGAATCACTTCAGAATTGGATACAGACAGTCGACCACACAGGTCATAATATACCACAAATAACGACCACACAGTAGAATTTTGAGTGAAACTTAATTGTCAACTAAAATCCTCATAAAACCTGTCCACAAAAATGGTGATGAACATATAAAATTAAATAGAAGATTTTTGTGCGAAATGTCATGTCAATATTAAACAACCGTTTTTTGTATGAAATATAAACAAAAATGAAGAATAATAAGTCGAAAATTAACACAAAAATTGTTTACTCTACATTATATGACGTTCACTCAAATTGATTGCTTGTAACCATATACGGGTCTTACTTGAGCTTACCACAATCCATTTCGTAACATGATATTTACATCTTCGGGTGGATAGTTGATGAGCAATGATCTATTTCATCTATTGTGGAGCACCTGCCATAGCACAAGGTCTTCTAAAATAGTGACTGTTATGTGCTTTTATGTGCTACAATTGTGTATATCACGAGTAAACTAATACCTGATATGTCAAGAAAAACCGTATAAGGATTATTTTAAAGTATATACATATGTTGGTTAGTGGAAATCTAAATGCGAGCGAAATACAATGTTTATTTGAATAATGCAATTTTTTTTTAAATTTTAGGAGTCGAATAAATTTATTTGAAGCGCAGCGCAGGTAGTTCAAATAATAAAATTGAAGTGAAGAGGCTATGGAAGAAGCGACAGAAACGAAAACTAATACTACTTAATTTTAGTCCATCCACATAGTTATAATGAATTATTGAAACACGAGATTACATTCTCATTCTCTCTCTACCTGTCCGTCCCCTATTGCTCTCTCATATTGCTCAATTTATATGAATCATAACAACCATATTTAAGTAATCATTCTAGTGAAATAATAACTAATGAAAGAAAACATAACGCGAGTTTATTATTCATGAAATCTCTTATTAAAAGTGAATGATCATATAATAATAAAAACGAGTTTTTATTCGTATTTTAGCTTGAATAATACGAAATTAGGTGTTGTAAAATGGTGACATGCAGATACAAACTGCCGGCAAGATGATGCTAGAAATTATTGCGCGTAACTGAATCCCCATCACGGACGAACGGCCTCATAACTTTGAGTTTCACACATTACGAGATTTTTTCCTGACGGGGTTACAAAAGTTTCACTTCAAGAACCCGAAACTATATTACCAAAGCTTTACAGATCATCGACCAAAGACTTTTTTACTTCTCTTCGTTCGATCTGTAACAAAATATATACATTACAGTATTAACAGAAGAGCTGGAAGACATAACGGCGATATATGTATTATTTCTAAATTTTCCTTCCTTACGACTATCCCTGTGAGAATCCAATAAATTCTCTCTTTTACTGATTCTTTGCAGCAACTGTAGGTTTGATACTTTGTTTTCTACAATACTGCCAATGTAATGTCCTCTCAAATATATTGAAGCTTCACTAAGCCTTGCGCACGCTACCAATATGTTTAAAAAAATTTAGGGTTTTCGTTCGCCCTCGCCTTTTCAATATTGAATTACTTTTCCATGTTATCTATGTCGTCGTTATTCAACCCCCCATTTTCTCCTTATGTTTGTTGTTTGATAACGTTGCTATTTTGGTTCTTCTATTTATCTAATAATGAATATTTATCATAGATCATATTACTGTATTTAATTTGAATAACACTGAATGTTATAAACGTTATTGCCTGACAATTCCCTTTATTAGTTTTAATTCGTGGTTTGTCACTGATAGACTATCAAACATTGTTCATTTATACTGTATTTATGGTTCTTTTATATATCCACTACATGCTTCTCAGACTTGAGGAACGCTCTCTTCCCACCTTCTCTTTCCATTTTTAAATATGACATTAATTTTTTTCTACTATTCTTGGACCTTTTTAATGAAATCGTCAGATATCCTCGCCTCAAATCGGCCTTTCTACGCGCTTTAAGAAATTTAATCTCCTTCTCCCACTATACATATTTTATAAATACTGGTCCATTTTTCTTGTGTGGGTTATTTACTTACTACTGCGCTACTACTACCAATATATGAAACTTTTTGGGTATATCGTGGCTACAGCCAGGGGGCGGAGAAAGAAAACTCTGTTTTCTCATGAAACGTTTAGATTATATTCTAATCATTATCAGTCACTCGAATGTAAGGTATTTTCTTAGAAATCTGTGCATCTATTCGGAACTAACATTTTCTTGTTTTAGTGTCACACACATCTGTCGACCACAAAGGAATTTATGTATTAGATATAGCAAGATAATATTGGCTGAATAGTCTAAAAACTTAAAACTTTTGAAGATATCGGGGCTGCAGAAAAAAGAGTTTTCTTTCTCCGCCTCCAGGCCACTGCCAAGATATTTTCAAAAGTTATATATGTACTCGTATTCTTACCTTTCCTTTCAATTTGTCTGGGTTTACTTTCTCTTTGTTATTAAGTTTTCGTTTCATTTCAAATCCCAATTCTTGTTCTTTCATTTATTCATCAGAACTAGGTTCAACAGCTAAGATGATTCTCTGATTTTGTCTTCTTTTTCCATATTTTTAATTGAGTTTCTAAGTAGTTATTTCGTTTACTACACATTTTTCTCCATGTCTTCATATTGTAGCAGTTACAGTAATTTGGTAATTACTTTTAAGTCAATCAGTGTTGAACACTTGCAGTACGAGAACTGATGTTCTGTTTTATGTTTGTTCCAATTTCAGAATGTTGATGGAGGTGCTTCTACTAATGACTCCTGGTGCCTGAAGAGATTCCTTAAAACTTGACAAGTTTAAGGTTGGCTTTTATTTAAAGTTACCAGCAATGGAAATTACAGATGATGTAGCTCTATGTAGCATGTAAAGTTTGTAACGCGCTTGTTGCGGTTACTAGGGGGATTTGGCGCTGGAACGGATTTCAGGAGTTCGGAAAATGGTTTTAAGAGTCGGTTTTAGTTTTGCTCGGGCCCCAGATTTTTAAGGGTTTTCTTCCTCAGGATTATGCCTGGGTAATTTACGAACTCAGGAGATTACCAGGGTCGTCCGTAGAAATGAAACACACGCTCAAAAATAGATAATCGCTAAATTATTTTATTCCCACACGGCACTCAATTACAATTCATACGACTAACACCTGTTGGCGCTAGGTCGTCGAACGGAGATCGGGCAAAAACTTATTTACAATTATTTATGTATTTCGGAAAGGAAACACACAAATGCAAAAATATTATTATTATCACAGTTGGAGAGAGATAAAATGTATTCTAAATAACAGTGAGAAGAGAAGAAATTATTTTAACAAATCGAAAATGCGGAAACGGAAAGTGGAAATACTCTTACAAATATTTAGAACCTGAGATATGAAAAACCCTCTTAATACTGAAAATGCGACTACGGAAAATTATCCTAACAATTTCACAATGAAAGAGAAATAGCTAAATACGGAGACGATGGGAAAACGTGCAGTGTCAAATATTCGGTAATGCGGCTTTTACATTTCGAGAGAGCGAGAGCGTAAGACAGAGAATACGGTAGTCGGGAATTAACTTTTCCTCAACGCGACGACGGAAAAATGAATTCCGGGCGGTTGGAAAAACGGGCGTTTTCACAACCGCCGGTTTAACACGCAACAAGCGTTCATCCACAGATAGCTTATATCTAGCGGTCGGTACGCTCACAACGAAAAATGACAGATAACGTATAGCCAAAGACAAATACGGTTATAATATACGGATTATACGTATTAAATACGGACAAATAACCGTATTTGTCTTTGGTATAGCTTACTACCTAGCGGTCGGGGACGCTTTCACAACAGACGAATAACTACGAATAGCTCGGACGTCTTAAGACTATCGGTCGGGGACAATGCACAATTTACGTACACTCACAAATAACAAATAATTCGGCGGCTTATATCTAACGGCGGTGACGTTTACAATAGACCGACAGACGTATCGACTTGCTATAAACACCTATAAACAAGTCTTGGTTCTCACCTTGGATTAACTCGGGCAGAGAACACTGGAGGGGGCGGTTGGCTTATTTAAATTTAGTCTGGATGTTTAAGCGATGGTAGATTGAACAGTGCCTTATTGGCCGCCATCTATCCGAGATAGGTTTGATTTCGCGATTAACTGTATAGTGGGTGGTGTACTCTCGACTCTCGAAAATCGGCTTCGTTACAAGTTATATCTAATAACGATTTATAAAGTTTATTTTGAATCTAAAGTTGCAATAGTATAAATTTAGTTAATTCAAAATTTTACTCTAAAACTCACTTGGGGTAATCCAAAATGTTAGTAGTATTTCAAACATATTGAAGAGAACATGACTGTGGCACTGTAGCACCCATTTTACCTTGTATGTAAGCTAAGGCAATGAAGTTATGAATATCATGTTAACACATTCATCAGACCATCATCCGCAAACGATACTATTACTTTCCTAAAAGGTCGATAATATATTCCAGTGAGAATTAAATTCTCACGATTCAATATCAATATCAAAGAGATTTTGATGAAGGCGCCATATCATTCCCGGGGATTTATTCGAGACATTCTGCAACACAATCTCAATCTTGCAATCCATTCCACTATTAGTCCCAAGACGGCATTAAACGCCCCAGCTCTTTACCCCTTTCGGACTTGGAAGTACTTTCCTAACGATAACTAACTGAATTATGTCGTGGTCACGAGATAACAGCTCAGATAAGCGCTTAATGCCCGACACAAAGCTAACATTGCATTTACACCGAGAGAGATACTGTATGTAATTAATGTAGACTCATTTTTTAGAAGGGAATTGAAACAAATTATGAGTTTACTGTTTTCGTACAACTTAAATTGAAGATATTCAAGCGAGAAAACTGTATTATATTAATACATGCATTCGACTTAAGCAAAATCCTCGCAAGGTATTAATTAAGGTAACAAATTATGAGTTTCCTGTTTTCGTACAACTTAAATTGAAGATATTCAAGCGAGAAAACTGTATTATATTAATACATGCATTCGACTTAAGCAACATCCCCGCAGGGTAGGTATTAATTAGTTAATAATTACAATCGTTACGTTGGCTCAATTATAGAGTGTCGGTTATCGTAACACTTGTTTAATGTAACGGAAGCATCTGTCGAAGTTAGATGCAGGGACCGTTGATGCGAGTCGTTTCGTTCTTGTTTAAACTTAAAATCAATAAACGCTCGACACAATGACTAGAAAATTATTGTTTGAGTCGGTGAAATGAACTATTATTTGATGTCATATTTATACAAATTATAGTTTAAATCGCGACTTAAGGCATGGATATTCTCTTAGAAAACGGCGAAGTAAATCATCTTTGTTGCTTTGTTTGTTTTCGAGTTTAATTACAATAGGTATTTAATTTCCTGCGAGTCAAACATGAAACCTCTGTTGTCGGTTTCGGTGACCTTAAAGATATATTGAACCACTGTTAACTAGGGTTTCACGATACCGAGAGAAAATCTCGGCCTCGTCTCGGTCTCGGTCTCGTAGCGAGACCGAGACCGAGACGAGAGAGTTCAAAAAATACCGAGACCGAGACGAGAGTAAAATGACCGAGAGTGTCGTCGAGACGATATTAAATCTTTAAAAGTCTCGGTCTCGTTGAAAATTTTTCTTCGGCTATTCGATAGATATTTTCCTATACGCGCATAATTATCGGAAATTTAACAATCTTATTTGTGGCTAACAATAGGCTGGTATATACAATTTAAATTGTTATTAACATTATTATAACTACTTACTTATCGGACGAAGACTTATTAAATGAAGGCTCTAAAAGTGCTGAAGATATTTCTGCAATTACTGCTACAACAGTACCTGTCGAAAGGCTTTTTTCAAAGGCAGGTCAAATTTTAACGAAACACAGACAGGTATTAAAAGGTGATGCAATGATATCTCTTCTTTGTATCAAATCTTGGGTCAATAGTGATTTGGCAATGGAAATTCAATGGAAATGCAATAGCTAAGCATTTAAAATAGGTAGATACCTGTCTAATTTTGTTTTGATTAAAAATAACAGTAGGTATAAAGAACAGAAAATTGTCATTTTATATACATAATGTATAATGTATTTAGTATATGTTAGTGTTTAGTATAAAGTTGATACAATAATAATAATGACAATTTATAATATCATAATAATAATATGTTAACAATTATATCATGAATTATTATTATAACAATTTTAGATAAATTTCTATACCTTAATATATCCACCACTAGTACCTAATAATTAATAGATATTCATCCGTTCCTAATAATTTGTAATAACAGTAAATAGAACACTATGTGTTTAAACTTAAAATTTAAAAAGCGAATAAATAATAACAAGTTTCTAACATGTTTTTGAAAGCAATTTTTTACCTACATTTTTTTTTCTTTTCCTCATTTGCTCAAAAAAAAAGAAAACTTTTACTCAAAATGTTGTCATTTTTTTAAATTAACCTTATTTCTTACATATTATTGTATTTTACAAGTTTGTTTGATTTCATATGCTTTTAATAAGTCAGAAAAGGAAATATAGAAGTTTTAATACGCCTTGTGGTTATTTCATTCTTATTACAATATTTTTAAGATTTCATTAAAAAGACACAAAAGCGGCGAGAGTAAGACGAGACCGAGACGATAGCGAGACCGAGACGAGAGTAATTTTACTTTACTCTAGGCGATATCGAAACGGGAGTGGGCAAATTTCGCCCACTCCCGCCGTAATATCGCCTCGCGAGACCGATATTACGGCAACTCTCGGTATCGTCTCGGTCTCGTGAAACCCTACTGTTAATGGGACTGAGTATTATTGAGTAGTGATAAAAATCAAAAAGTTTGAAGCGCAGTTCCGCTCTATTAATACTATGATATTGTACCCGATGCAGTTTTTGATTTCCATATCTCCGTTTGAAACTAGTTTAGAGGTAAATATTATTTTGTCTGGGATGCATATACAAAATGGACGATTAAACTTTCCCGAGTAAGCACTTCGGAAATATTTTACGCGCTAAAGTTTTCCAGTTTTCTTAACAAAGTTCGGCGCCTGACGTGCATTCTGTTAATTTTCAATCCGCACCATTTTTTCGAAAACTTTTGCGACTAGGAAATGTATCAGGCATCCGAATATTTTACCGAGAATTTGCATGATACACCACATAACCATGTTATAAGAGCTGCAGGGCATTTTCAAAACAAAGATTTGTTTGGTATCACCGTAATTTAACAGAAATGGAACACGGATAAGCTTCGAATTGGGTCTTACTGATCTAGTTAATTATTTCGTGTTATAATCGGTTACTATCTGACCGTGCTTCCAACTTTATAAGGGATTATGCACTTTAGTGCCAGAATTTCTCGAATTAGTACAGTTTCAATTAGTCAAAGTGAAGCGGCAATGTTTTAAGCTTAATGCCTCGTTATCTTAAATGCATAATATATTTAAAACGAACGTGGGAAGATTGTTTTTACGAATACTAAACGGTGCGAACTTTACCACTGTTAAGCTGTTACTCATGACTTTTGGACAAGTTTCGATAAAACTGGGGATGGTGCTCCTACCTAACAACAAAGTGTTTATTCCCAGCTTGCTATAAATTACTTATATGGCAACTGCCAAAGTAATAATAGGTAAGTATGATCTCTATTATATTTCCTTCAAAATTAATAACATCTCCATAAATGTCGAAAATATTAATATTTATGGTGAGAAGAATACAGCTCGATAAAAACAAATACATGGTTTAATATAAACGAAAATGATTGGAAATGACCTTAGTTAGTACCTAAAAATTTAAAGATATTTGCCTCAGTATGAGATCGCCTTAGAACAATTTTAAGCATGTGCTACCGAAAGGAAGAAAAACGATATACCTCAACTAATATATGGACGTGAAAACGAGATTCATTTAGTAAGAAACCAGTCACCCTAACACAGTTAAAATATAGGACACGTGAGCTAATGATGAAATTAACCGAAATTATTAAATCGGTTGGCAAAGAAGGAAAAATGATGCCATTTAAGATATGGAACATGTCTCAGCCAACAGATAAAACTAGCAGTAGATCGAAGGTGGGCAATATTTCCCGTGGATAGTAAGGGAGACAACACACTGTGACAAAATTGAAGAGAAATATTGATTCTCGATGACTAATACCGAATAGTTACTTCATCGCGTATTTGTTCGCTAAATGCTTCTCTGTTTAAGTTTATTATTTAAAGTCTAGAATAAATAGACATACGAAAACATGACACACCAACAGGAAATCTAAGTGACGTAATACACGTTTCACACCAGACTTCATTGTTTGGCCAAGATTCTGCTCTCCTTCGCGATAACATGTTTACTTTCAGTAAGACGAAGAATTTATAAAAATGTCTAGTCACACACAGGTCTGAATATTACCTTTTAGACAAATATCAGAAGGAATATTAAGCAGAAATCAAAAGGGTTATAAGTGAGCTATGTATTTTGAAGAAGTATTTGATATTATACTGCGAAGACAAATTTATATATATATATATATATATATATATATATATATATATATATAGGCGGGGGTCCTACAGCCTTTGCCGCATCCCGCGTTTCGATCGCCACTTTTTTTATTTTTCCAATCGTCATCATTTATTGCCCGATCAGCCATTGTTTGCCTAATTCCTTGTATCCAGGATGTGCTTGGTCTTCCTCTTCTCCTTTTACTTTGAGGAACATAATTTAAAATTCTTTTTGGCCAGCGTTCGTCGGTCATTCTCATAACATGTCCGTACCATATCAATTGTCTGGACTCTATTCGATCTGAACTCGTGTATACTCTTCTTGTTCGACGTCTGATGTCTTCGTTTGGGATACGATCCAGCCTTGAGACTCTGCATGCTCGTCTTAGGTAGTCCATTTCTACAGTCTCTATATCCTTTTTGTCTTTAGCCGAAAGCTGCCAACATTCCGACCCGTAAGTTAAGATAGGCTCCACTATTGCTTGGTAGATCATCATTTTTGTACTTAACTTTATCTGATTTGACCATAATAGGGAGTTTAATATCCGGATGCTGTTGCGACCTTGCTGTGTCCTATGGTGTATGTCTTTCCTGGATGTTCCTTCTTTCGCAAATATGCTGCCTAGATATTTGAATTCATCACATTTTTTAATGTTTTGGTTGATTTCTAGTTCGGGATCACTTTCCACATTCCCAACAACCAGATATTCTGTTTTCTTCAAGCTTATATTTAATCCCCATTTTCTGTAGGCATCTAATAATTTTCTAAACATGAAATCCATGTCCTCCTCATCACCAGCTACTACAACCTGGTCGTCAGCGAAGAAAAGGGTAGTAAGGTAGTCGTTGTTTATGTCTATTCCCATGCCCGACACTTGTCTTCTCCATTGTGTCAATGCTTCTTGTATGTAGATTCGAAATAGCGTGGGTGATAGACAGCACCCTTGTTTAAGGCCTTTGGTTACAGGAAAGGTTTCTGAAATTATTCCACATTTTACGGCACTCTTGGCATTACGATATAAATTCCAAATGGACCGGATATACACCCCATTAAGGCCAATCTTCGTCATGATTTCAAATAGCTTTTGTATAGGGACCGTATCATAGGCCTTCTCCAAGTCGACAAATAGTAGGTGGGTATCTAGGTTCCTATCCTTTCGTTTTTCAAGCAGCTGTTGTAGGACAAAGATATTGTCCGTACATGATCTCCCGGCTCGAGAACCACTTTGTTCTTCTATGTCACTGAATTCAGTTTCAATCCTATTTTTAAGAATCTTGCCGTACAACCTCCCCACTGCACTAGTTACACTGATTCCCCGATAATTCTGACACATTTTCTTATCTCCTTTCTTGAAAATCGAGCTTATATAGGCTACATTCCAGTCATCTGGAATTGTCTGTCCTTCCACCATACATTTATTAAAAATTTTTGTCATAATTTCAAGGAGTATATCGGGGCCATATTTAACCAACTCAATAGGGATGTTTCCAGGTCCTGCTGCTTTCCCATTTTTTGTCTTTTTCAGTGTCTCTTTTACTTCTTCAACCGTTATCTCATGTACTTGTGTATTATATGTTGTATCAACTGCTATATTATGTGCAATAAATTCTGCTCTGTTCTCCGTCAATAACTGTTTGTAATATTCTGTCCACTCATTGTTACTGATCAGTTGTAAATTATTAGTTTGTCTTCCGTCCTTTCTTAAATTTTTAATAGTTCTCCAGGCTTGAGCAACTCTTGTTCCCCCCATACATTTATCTAGCTCGTCACACTTTTTCTCCCACATTTCGTTCTTACTCCGTATTACCATTGTCTTTACCTTCCTATTTAACTGCACATATCTGTGTCGATCCCCGTTGTCATGTGTATTCAGCCAGTGTTTGTAGGCTCTCTTTTTGTTTTCCACTAACTCTCCTAGCTCTTCTGACCACCATTTTGAATTTTGATTTTTTGTATTTTCCACCCGTCCTAGAGCCTCACTCGCTGCTTCATGTATACAGCGCTTCGTATGTTGGTAAATATCTTCCGGACTAAGGTTTTCTGTTTGTATAAGTTGTAATTTGTTGGCCAGTCTCAGTTTGTATAGAAATTTAACAGAGTCTTGCCTTAAGCTGTCTAGATTATATTTGATCGCGTTTGGGAGTTCAGAAGTATTACTTTGTTCTGGTGTTCTTCCCTTTGGTTTCGTCTTTCTATAGTTTACTATCACTTTCGCTACGAGCAAATAATGATCTGAACCACACTCTGGTCCGCGAAAGGCTCTTACATCAGTAGTACGTAACTTAGAGTTTTGACGTTGAATCATGTAGTCTATAATCGATCGGAGTCCCCTAGTTGGTTGAACCCATGTATATTTGTGGACATCTCTATGCTTAAAAAAGCCATTCATTATTTTCAAGGACATAGTCTTGCATAGATTTATTAAACGCATCCCGTTATCATTTACAGTGGTTTCGCCATATTCTCCTAGCACGCTGTTGTTTCCTTCTTTTCCTACTCTACCATTTAAGTCTCCCAAAAGATATATCTCCTTGTCATCCTTAACGTTAGATAAGACGGTAAACAGTCGATCGTAAAACTCATCTTTTACATGGTAGTCAGCGTCTTCGCTGGGAGCATATACCCCAATAATAGCTATTTACGCGGAGACAATCCCGAATAGATTCAGAGCATAAACTGAACTCATGCCATGGCGCAAGCGCGTTTAAGATTTAGTTCCGGGCAAATTCGAAATTTTGAACTCCGCGAACGCACTTCGGACATGCTTCTGACAAACTTCAGAGTATTTGTTCTTTCTTATAAACTTGTTCTATATAAATAAGTTTTTCTGTGGTTCATCGATCGATATTCCAATTTTAAAACATGTTTACCTGCTACCTTTTCTTGCGTTACTTCCGGAAAATGCCCAAATGACAACTGACAACAAAATTCTAGGTTATGATTCGCTCTGAGTAAACTATCCCTCCCTTCATCCAAGGATCTGTCGAACGCGTTCTGAATTAGTCCATAGGTTAACAAACGTGATCCGCGAACACGGAACTTTTTATCCGGAGGGTGAACTTTTTGCTCCGCGAACGGCTGATTTTAAAGTGCGCATGCGCGCACATCCCGAACGTGTTCGGGATCGGCTCCGCGAAAACAGCTATTGACGATATTCTGTCCGTTTTTGCTTATTTCTAAAGCTGTAATTTGCTCGTCTACTTCTTCCCAAGACTTTATGTTGTGTCTTAACTTTTTGTGCACCGCTATAGATACACCTCGTTTGGCCCTTGAACTTTTACTTACACCACTATAAAAATGAATGTAGTCTCCTACCGTTTCGTTGCCTTTTCCTTTCTTTTTAGTTTCTGTAAGTACACATACATCGATTTCCATTTGTTTAAGTTCTTTAAATACTTCATTTTGATTATTTCTAATTCCCTGCACATTCCATGTGGCTAATCTCATAGTCCGTTTTCTAAGCTTTGGTCTTAATCCTTTAAATCCGTCCTTATTCCGAGGCGATATATCGAAATTTTTAGCATATAGATATTTTTATATATATTTAAGAAGTTTAAAGTTTGTTCCAAAAAAATCATTTTACACACTGTCCCAAACATAGCAATGATTTTTTAATGTGAATGTTCTGTTGAAATCATAGACTTGCCACTTATAGACTGCGGATCCCCATAAGAAATTTTGAATACCGGTGGGAGCGAGAGGAGAATAAATATGGCAGGTTGTTTTCTCACTCTAAATGGGCGGAGCCATCAACCCCGTGACTTTGACTCTCGAGCCTCTACGGACTCGTGTCAATAAAAACAAGAATTTGTTACTATCACTTATCTTCGAAAACTGTATTGGCGAAGTATTAGAAATGAAATAAAACTGTAAATGGAGCGGGAAAAAAAACAAAAAAGGAGAAGAAAAAGTTCGTTTTCTTGGAGTTTCCAACCCCGACCTCCGAAATAAAAGTAAGCGACGTAACCCACAAGGCTATAGAGGTTATAGCGTCATTATTACGGGGTTGCTAGCTCCGAAAATTTAGAGTGAGAAAGCAACGTGCTTATTTATTGTCTTCTCGCACTTTCCGGTCTTATGGGGATCCGCAGGCTATACGTGGTAAGTATATGGTTGACATATAGAACTCGTTCTATTAGAAGGAATGCAAAAAAGCGTAACACCAAAAAGTTTGTGTGTGTGTGTGTGTGTGTGTGTGTGTGTGAGAGAGAGAGAGAGAGAGAGAGAGCGAGAGAGTGGTTAACGTCTTCTTTTTGCTGCAAGGCTAATCCGGGCGCGACCTACATTTTAACGTGGGCTCCGAACCAAGGTCCTCGAGTTGTACCCCCTAAAGGTCTCACCCCAGTTGATCCACTCCGTGCTCTACCGACTCAGGGTGTGTGTATCCTAGTCCCGCCCTCATACAGCAATCCGATCCTATCCGGCCTGGTTACCGGCGTAAATAAGAAAGGGATTTTGGATATACATTTTACACACTTCCCGTAACAGACACAACATTCATGGATTACGTGGGATTCGAACCCACGACGACAGTGACCGCCTAACTCAAAGCCAGCGCCTTAAATAACAGGGCCACCGCCGCCCCAACAACAAAAATAATATTAATGGGATTACCCTTAGCGCTTGTCACTGTCAATGTTTGATTTGATTGAAGTCATGCTCTGTGCGCATGGAGTTTTTTTATGTGTTCTGTTGTTGTTTTATTGCTAACGATGGGACATTTTTTTAACAGAAAATAAGAAGAGCGGAGAGAAGATACGACCCTCTAAATAACATCACTTATTTCGTTACACATTTACAATACAGTCCATTTTGAAGAAAACAAGTGTTTCCGTTCGCAATACCCTGGGTTGATGATCATGGGCTCAATAACAGAGTGCGGGCTGCCATTTTTTTTTGAAATTTTCAGGAACCAATGGGAAACAGCTTCAAAAGACACAGGAGATAGTTTCCGGTGCGAAAATTGGGCACTTTTCGAGAAAGAAATTCTAAATTATTGAAGAAAATGGTGTATGAGCTAGGCGTCAAGTGGATAGTGGAGTAACATTCACCCAAAACTCCATTGGCGTTTAACTTTTTGCGAATTCGCTATTTCAAACTCCTGCAGTAATTTACCGGTAATATGTGCGACAAATGACGTTGGGACAAATGAAATCCCCGTGAATATTGTACAATATACCGTTCCACACTTGTCCCCTGAACGTTTCTCGCGTTTTGTGCCTATTGGTTCTCATATGGCTTCTGTTTGGTTTACATTTGAGAGCAGACTTTGCAATGAAATATCTCGGTGGTTAGACGAAATGAAGTAATTACCGCAACAAGGTATGTTTGCCTGTGCACGCTCTTTCCGCCTGTGTAGTTCTTTTTGGAATGTAGTTGAAGGATTTAAGGCCTGCACTCGGTTATCTGTCCAAGATTTCCGCAAACATGTCTCTATTTAGAATTTTCAAAAGTAAGCACTTTCCATAAATTGTATCTATTAAATTTAGAACCTCCTGGATTTGTTTCCTTCTATCTATGACACAAACCTGTCTGAAAGGTTTACTTGCGACTATTTTGAACGGTAACGCATGATAAGTAGATTATTACTCATTTTTTTCATCAATCATTTAATAATCCCACAAAGAGATTAGTCATATATTTCAAAAAATAAATCCTGAAATGAAAAGCACATAATAGGGACAATAGTGTATATGATCTAGAAATTCGACCCCTTTCAAACGTAATTTTTGTTGATACATATCGAAAAATAATGCAGTAATGTACTATTTTACATTCTGTC
The DNA here is from genome assembly GCA_946251905.1 of Cryptocephalus moraei. Lineage (NCBI taxonomy): Eukaryota > Metazoa > Arthropoda > Insecta > Coleoptera > Chrysomelidae > Cryptocephalus > Cryptocephalus moraei. Next base: position 36,494,642 of record OX276454.1, on the reverse strand, counting down.
ATGCCTATAGTCTACGAGCCAGCAAAATATTTTCATAACCAATTCCTTCCCGCACGATAACTTGTAAAATTCTTCAGAGAGTTGTGTCTTAATGACGTCGATATTTTAATACCTGCTGTGCTGCTCAATTAAACCGAAAATAACTTTATTACACAATTTAACAGTGTTATTAACGTCCAATTACAAGACTTTTTCCCTACGCGGCATTCAAATTAAATGGATCCCGATCACCTTTGACGGTCTGCGAATTCTCACATCGCCCCAAAACCACATCGAAATCGAATTGTATTGTTAATTTAAATTCCTATAATAAAATCGCCCACGCCGTTCAACGATTTTTCCTTTCCCGAGGGCACGAAGGGAATTTCGACCGTCCAATTTCCCACGGCGCAACAATTAGGGCCGGTAATTAAATGTACAAACGTCACCCGCTCTATGAATATCAACGCAAATTAGCGTCTCAGCCATTTCGATCACGTTTCGTCTATCTGTGTCGCCTTTAGGCGACGTAAAACGATATTGCCGAGTTGAGTAAAAACTGATCGTGCTTGATCACTCTGCGTAAATGTTTTAATTCGAAACAAGTCAATTACGAGTAAAATGGACGCTCGTTAAAACGAAATCGACTATTAGATTCCGTTCAATTAATGGTGCGTTGATTGCAAGTGTAAAAATTAATTCTTCTCTAAAACAATTGATTCCACATTAAAAAAAAAGACTGCTCTAATCTCACATCAAGTTTTTGATAACATTCCGTTGTACCTTCCTTTTTCGTAAAATTTTTCACCCTCAGAATCTCGATAGTTGGTTAATAATGCTCGAACCGTCTCCGAATAGTAAGAAAGCGTCTACTTTTATTCAAACTTGTTTAAATGTCTTGAATTAAAAATGAAATCCTCAGTACTTCGGTCTTTTTAAACACTAATTAATCTTGTTTATAATTGGTATTTAAGTAAAATAAGTTGAACACTGGTTGCATGGAAGTAGATTCTTCTGTTTTTCCATTGACGGTTTTAAATATTTTTCTAAAATCCAAATCTGCATATTTCTACAACTATAAACGAAGCATCTGTAAATAAATTATTTATTAGAAATGTGATATAGTGTCATTCCGTAACGTTAATGAATTCCATGAACAATGTTTGTCTGATATAAATGATTAATTTACTTGGAGTATTCATATTATCAGAAGACTAATTCCCTTTCTGGCTACGAAGGTATTAATTATCCAATTAATGTGTAAACATGACTCTGTATTCGTTTGTTGTTTTCTTGTGATAATTTTGATATGGGATTTTTGAGTCATGACATTTCCACAGTTCCACATTCATCTGTTTGTAGTGCCATGTGTTGCTCTGGACTAGTGCCAAGTATTTTACCAGTGATTGGACAGAAAGTATTTTTTTTCTGCAAAAAGCTCGACGAGGCTTTCTCTTGTTATTGCGATTTTCCAAGCAATAAGAATGTTTAAAGAGAAATTTTATGGATCACAGCAAATGTTGCTGTAATATTTTTTGTATTAGTACAATACAGATAGTATCTTCTTCTTTAGGTGCCTTCTTATTTACTGAAGGCTGGCGACAATGTCAGCAAACCGCTCTATATTTATTGCTGTTCTCAATAGGGTGTGTGTTTCTAATTCTATCCATTCTCTTACATTTTTATGCCATGAACATTTTCGTCTTTTGTGACTCCTTCGGCCCTCTATCTCCTTCCATGAATACTCTGAAGGTTGGTATTTCGCTCTTCTGTATATATGTTCTATATAACTGTTTTGCGCCTCTTCACATGTTGTAAGACTTTCCTATCTGTTGCCATCATTCTGATAAATTTCTCGTGTGTCATTCATCTTGTCCATGGGATCTTTAAAAGTCTGAGGAAGACCAACATTTTAAGTGTTTCCAGTCGCTGGGTTATTCTCATTCCGGTTGTCCATGTTTCCGTTCCGTATAAAGGAATAGAATATTAGTATGTTTTTACAAAACGATATCGATTATCAATTGACAAGTTGCTATTTGTTTGTTATGTTTTCATTCTTACAAACGTTGTTCTTGCGTTTTCACTTCATGCTCAAATTTCTGTTTCCGACTCTATATAGAATATCCAGGACCCGAGTTATATAACCTTTTTCATCTCTTGTGTTGTACTGGCATATATTCGTATATTAGCTAGTAAGTTTTTATTCCTGCTGATGACAATCTCCTTTGTTGGTAGATTTATCTAGTATTGCATTCGTTAACGAAGTCGAAAAAATAGGAATTAAAATGCGGTTTTCAGTTTTTTGGTATCTAGAGATCATGCTTAATCATTTCTCAAAAATTTATATAATATATGTATATAAACGAAAGTTGTCGGCAGGCTATAGGTCGCATTTTTTAAACAAACACAACGAAATTTGGTACAAAAATCAGTTGGCCGAAAATCTCAGTCCAGTTCGTTAATGGGCCAAATTGGTCCGGCGGTTTCAAAATGGCGGCTTGTTATTTAAAAAAAATCAAAAAAATTTTAATTTCGCGTCTGAGAGAAAAATGTTACGTAGGTTTTTTGTTGATCTTATAGAGGCGAACGACTTTTGTATTATTAGGTTTTATAGGAAAAGGGCATTTATAATTAAAACGACGTATAAGTTAATACAAGCGTAAAGCCGTTTTATTGACTTTTCAGAACGAGCGTTTAACAACGACTAAACTACAAAAACTGTATATGCGTCATATGCGAGATTATTCATTTTACAATTTCATCAGCAGTTTTAGGTTTCACGGCGGTATTCTCCGAATGGACCGAATGTCAAGTGTGTAGTACATACTCCCTCTTTTAATTAATTTGTAGAGCATAAAAATTATGATAATAGTAATAATCCATGTAATAATCCATATAAACCATAATATTGACACCTAATAATAACAATAATAATAATTATGAAAGTAAATGAAGTATAAGTAATTAATGTAACAAAATCTTAAGACAAAAAATTTAATATGTAGGCACTTGATTTGTAAAAAAATTGTCTGTGTAGGCCAGATGGCGAGTAGTCTTAGGTTCGAGACGCTTAAGATCAAGACGCCTTAAATCAAGACGCTTTAGATCGAGACGACGGCACTTCTGGAACAAAGAAATAAAAACGACTTTGAGCAACTCATTCTCTCTCTTAATTTATAGACAATAATAAACTCTATTACTTTATACTTGCTGAAATTGTAGAATCAAGTAATTAGAACAAATATCAGTGCAGACAGTATCATAGTTTATCGTTTTTCTCTCTATTTTCGTCTGGGATGTGAAATGGGTATTAGGGGAGTAACGCACAAAATACCCACCAGACATCAAACACACTAGTACTGGGCGTGCAGGGGGTACTAAGGGAGAAACGCGCGAAGTACCCGCCCCAGCTACTAGGAAACAACAATACCATAAACATCTAGGGCCGAGTGTGCAATGGTACTAAGGGAGAGACGCGCGAAGTACCACCCGAGATCCTAGGAAAACGCAATACACTAGTACTGATCGTGCAATGGTACCAGGGGAGGGACGCGCAAGGTACCCGTCACCTACTAGTGGCAATTACCCCAAGAAAGTGCAATGAGTACTAAGGGAAAAACGCGCGAAGTACCCTGTCTTGAGATAAAAGGCGGCACCGTGTTAACAGTGACTTACTATTATGTTTGGAATACCAAATAGAGACAACTACGAATATTTCTCATTTCTAAATATCGACGGTTAATTAATTAAAGAGTTAGTTAGTTAATCAACAGTAGAAGAATGAATGGCTCAGTGATAAACTCACCAATTAGTGGCTTCTTCCAATTACTCTGCTCAATACGAATGTCTTTTGCACAGTTAAATACATATCACGTACTTAACAACACCAACTCTCATGAGCGATGATATAAGACTAACACGCCTTTTTAAAACTGTAACGCACTCAGAATCTTCCCTTTTCCCGTTCTTAGGGATGGGCCCGACACTTGAGTCGTGTTTCGATAATATTCCACTTTAAGAACGGAATTTCGAGCTTATCTCATATTAGGCGAACCACGTGTTGTTTTCTCTAGGCGAAATATAAATAAAAATTTGAAAAGCAGGGGGAATGGAAGTAAAAGAGGTAGAAGGTAATAGATAAATAAAATCAGTCTTACAAGAAAATCATCACATTACCCTGGATCGATTTTACATTACGATCATTTTTAGTTAGTCGATTATTTTTGGATCGTGCAAACATTTACGTAACACATTGTTAACAACGCATGATGAATCGAGAAACTCGAAAGCTCCTTCCGAAGTGATATTCAATACCAATATGCAAGTTGCTAACACGGAACGCGGGATATCCCAGTAGCTTCATTTACTTGCCTTACCATTGAAAATTTGCCCTTTCGCTACATATTCTGGTTTAAACTATGTTAGGGAACTTTTCAGATTAACCGCTTCTTTGGCTACTCCCATCAAACTTACAATCGGATCTTTCTAGTGATAGTTATTGCAACTCATTAACTAATAATGAGTTGCAAATGTATCCACTCAGAGCTCAGGTTGACCAGGTTCAGAGCTCTCTAATCCACAGCAATTTTGTTTTAAAAATAATATGTACCTATTAGGAATGCATTACGACTCTACCCAAATCTATAATTAAAATAGTTGACTTGAGGTATAATATATAATATATTAAATAACTCTTAATTAAAAAGATAATAATAAACATTAATAGTAATATTGAAATATTAATATTTACCTTGAGCAATTTTTTAATTAAATAAAACACTTATATGAAATCTAAGCACAAAGTGTGGGATTATTTTCTAACCATGTTTTTGAATGAAAAATTGTGTAACTAACTGAAACTATCTCACACTTAAAAATTCATTTTTATCAAATAACTTCGAATCATTAGACAGTAAACTCAGGGTTCAATAAGTTTGACACGTTGTTATTAACGTTGTTTGAATTTGTTGTAAAATGAATATGGAATATTATGTTACAAAATTACAAACTAAATATTCATTAAAAGACCCTTTATTTCGTCTTCAACATTCGAATCTGCATAATCTACAACTCATTAATGTTCTGAGCAAAATGATGACGTAGAACGAAAAAAGTGTGTCTCAATCGAGGGAGAATTATTACGAAAGCGGTTGAAATTGGTAAAAAAATGAAAGAAAACCAACTTTATTGTTTACAGTCTGTAAGTACGTTTGTATATATGAGTAAATACGATCACTAATTACTTTTACATCACTAAAGTTTGCCATGTTGTACTTGTCCTATTCCTCTTAGAAGCATACGCAAACATCAATATTTACTTATGCACTTCAACACCAATCACATTCAAAATTTCCGCAATTCCCCCGAAATGAGCTCGAATATTTAAAGAATATATACGAGTGACGTTTCGGTTCCCGAAACACCATCGGAGCGTGTAATACGATAATTATACCACCAGAATGGAACTTTTTAGAAATTTTATACGCCCCTCGGGAACTTTTATACACATATGAAATTTCTCTGCTGTCGCTATTTTTTATAAAAAAAGTACTGAAACGAAAGCGGTATAATCAATAACTTTATTGTTATGAAAATTATCACTTTATGATCGCAGAAGAAATTGTTTTCACTTGTTATATTTCCCAAAGCTGCAAAGCTGGACTTTTTATATAGCCAAAGATAAAATAATTTGGTCATTAAAATCAATAATAGAACTCCATGTTCTCAAAATATCCTTCCATCTTAATAGTACCTGAACGACAATAATGTTTGAAATTTTGAGTTTTTATTAGTACTGTAAATAGGTATAAAAGGTTTTAGTTGTGAATAACTTCTATTATATTATTATTATTTTTCAATAAAGTATTGTTATCTGGAAAAAAAATCATTTTTGGAAGTATTCTGAGCATAATCTCACAAAGGTTAAATGGCGGGCGTCTAGGATTGTGTATTTTGTGGCCAACCACTACGAATTATTGAAGTGAAAATTTCAATAATGGTTCAGGGAGTAAAAACATATCGCCAACGCTATATTCTTGACGTTCGAACCGTCCTTCCTATTTTTTCCGGTTCGGTGCATTTAACGCCTCGTATTATGAAGTAACTCCGCTCGTATTCAAATTTTTGCGATGAATTATTAATTTTTCCACTTCCGCTCGATTTTGTTATCGTCGGAGGTTGAGTGTGATTACTCACGCCCGTTCAGAAATAAATATTATTCGACATTCTTTTCAAAAGAGAATAACATAATTCACATGCCCCGAAAAGTTTCTCATTTAATATGAGAGTATTCGAAATCTCGCTCGTGCACACTAGACCACGCTTACATTTCTACTACATTTCCTCAACTTTCATTTGCAATTCATCGTAATAAAATATACGTACGGTGTGTGCATTTACATTCCGGGTGGCGAGACGAATTTTCCATTTTCCACCCTTTCCGTTCCGCCACGACTCCTTCTAATATGTCTTTTACTGTCAATGTTTTCCACATTCCCGCCGAATTGATGGTTATGGTTTTCGTACGCCTTCGGAAATTTTACGTCCTCCCAATGACATTTATTAAGACGAAAACAGCTAGCGAACGTAAATACATTTGTTTTTTTAGACCCCCCCAATGGACACGTATATGGGATGGGGGTGAGACAAAAGGCTAGAATCGGAGAGTGGAAAAAATTCTGCCACGGATCGCTTTCTCGGACTCCTTTCGAAGGAAGTTTGCGGGAGATTTGTGCGATTTCGACGGCGTTTTTGTGAAAGGGGGAAAGTTTGGAAGTGATGGGAAAGTTTTTTTATTGTATTATTTATGAGACGTAAGTATTAAACGGCATGGCATACTTATTTGAAGCAGACCAGCATAATCACCACCAAACTTTAAAGATTAAAGCTAAATCGTCAAGAAACGTTATTACAATAGACTTACAGTTGCTACGTGTATTGTCAGGTTTTTACTTCACGGTGCCCTAATACTCATAACAAGAACAAAATAAGATAATCCATGAATCAGTGCAGTGTGACGAATGATACCAAGTGAAACTTTTCCTGCTTTGCTCTGTAAATGAATGGGGTGGTAGAAGAACCGACCGGACTCCAAGGAACAGCGTAACACGCGTACACGCGTAGCAGTTCCGACTAGCCTCGTTTTACAGATAACGAGAAAGCCTTCGGTTGTTAGTGAATGTTCCTTGGACTCCGGTCGACTCCGGCTGGGGCTGGAAGAAGAAGGAACTGAATCAAAAACAACATATAATCTAGTCCAGGGGACAATAAAAAGAATTATCCAATACAATGAGTTTTAAAAAAGTGGAGTCTAAAAGCAGTGTAAAAAAAAGACAAACGACTGCGCAAGCAAGTACGGGCCCGCGTCCTAACGATTAAAATTAAATTAGGTTTCAGAAGAACACCTGGATAGAGAAAACTAAATCTATACGCTATACGTGAACTAAAACTAAACCTGAACGGAACTCTGATTCCGCACGCGTCAGCTCCGGTCATGTCCGGACTCGTACTGCTCGCCGGCTCCTCTCCAGACGGCCAACAGGACCGGATATGGGACTCCGCCTATGGAATCTTCCTACTCTTGGGATTCCGCTGAGGGACGCTTCCTTCACTTAAGATCCCAACGAAGGACGCTGCCTTTGCTTAAGATACCACCGAAGGACCGCTCTTGAGCAATTCGCTAGTAAAAACCCATAAAGATAAGTAGAGCCCGGAATTTAGGCAAATTACCTTTTTTGCCTTTTCTGCCTTTTTCATAAATTTTCGGCCTTTTTTGCCATTACTGAAAAATACTGCCTATATGTACCTTTTTATTAAATTTCAAGCCTTATTGTGCAAATTTAAAGTTTAGAAGTGCCTATATTTTATTTTTTGGGCAAAATGTAGTAGATAAGCTTTTCTTCTAAGATTTAGGTAAAGCTACCCTCGTTATCGTTATCCTGGGGTTAGTGGCAGGTAGATATATTTAGTGTGTTATGGTCTATTTTTACATTTCCTTAGCCGCGAAATGGGTAGGGTTTAAAATATTCCAGATAATGTGCATTATTTGTCTTTGCCCAAAAACTCTCCACGAAAAACGAAAAATTCTCTAAAAACCCAGGACAACCAAATGAAACTATAAACGAAGCTAACAGAAAAATAACAAAAGCAATAAGAGAAGCTGCAGAACTCACAGCCAAACCTTCGAAAAAACCTGATAACAAATTGACCGACGAAACTAAAAAACTATTAGAAAAAAAAAGAACTCATAAGAAGTGGAAAGAGAGACACAATAGAATATGTTGAAACCAATAAAACAGCAAGAAAAATGGCAAAGCAGGACATCCTGAGCCATAAAACAAAACGGGTACAATCCTTGCTAGAAAACAATAAGGGTCAGTACATATTTAGAAGACAAAACACGCAGAAGAAGGAAATAAAGAGAATAAAAGACAAAGCGAATAATATAATAGAAGATAGAACACAAATACTGAAAGAAGTTGAATTATTTTACACAGACTTATATAAATCAAAAATACTATACGAAGCAGTGAAGGAAGAGAATGAGAACACAAACAGTAAAATCATTACTGTTAATTCAGAGAAAATGCCAGAAATAGACATCGAAGAACTGGAAAAGGCTCTATTGCAAATGAAAAATAGACGGGCGGCAGGAGAAGATAGCATACTACCGGAAATGCTGAAGGAAAGCGATAGAAAAACTAAAGAAGAACTAGTAAAACTATTTAATATCTGCTTGACGCAAGAATGCATTCCTCATGACTGGGGTAATGCAGTGGTTGTTCTTATCTATAAGAAAGGAGATCCTTCGGACCTCGAAAACTACAGACCAATCAGTCTGCTGTCTCAGGTGTACAAATTGTTTATCAGAATAATTACAACAAACAGGCTGGATTTAGAAGTCACTACAGCACTACCGAACACCTCCATGCAGTAAAACACCTTATAGAGAAGGCATCAGAATATAATACCTATACCTATATGGATGGCCTTCGTAGACTTCAGAAAGGCCTTCGACACTATAAAAACCTGGGCAATAATAAAATCTATGAGAAATGCCAGAGTGGATCAAAGATACATCAACCTAATAGAAAATATATACAAAACTTCTATAATGACTATCAAGATTCACGCACAGACGAATAAAATAGAATCCAAAAGAGGCGTCAGATAGGGAGATGTAATTTCGCCAAAATTGTTTACTCTGGTTTTGGAGGATGTCTTCAAGAAAGTCAATTGGAGAGAAAAGGGAATAAACATCCATGGTGAATACCTAAGCAATTTAAGGTTTGCTGATGATGTCGTCCTGTTTGGAAGAGATAAGCAAGAACTAACTAAGATGTTGGAAGAACTACATGTAGAAGCTTCCAAAATTGGACTACATATGAATAATGCAAAAACACAATTCACGACAAACGTTCCTGATGCAGACCAAACCATTACGTTTCATGGACAAACTATAAACAAAACACAATCATACATATATCTTGGACAATCAGTACACTAAGAAAACAAACCCAAGAAATTGAGATCGATAGGAGAGTCAGATTGGGATGGGCTGCCTATGGTGAATTAAAATACGCTTTGGACATGAAAATCCCCATGGCATTAAAAACAAAAATCTACAACGAATGCATTCTCCCAGTCACTACATACGGATCCGAGACCTGGGTCCTGACCAAAAGGATTATTAACAAACTAAGAATACATCAGAGGGTCATAGAGAGAAGAATACTGGGAATATCACTGAGAGGCCACAAAATAAACCAGTGGATACGAGAAAGGACAAAAGTAACCGACATCATACAGAGAATCAGTTCCTTAAAGTGGCAATGGGCAGGGCATGTTGCAAGACACATAGAGAATTGGAGTGGACACGTCACTAGATGGAGACCTTGGGGAAAACGAAGAAGTATTGGCAGACCACAACAGAGATGATACGATGATCTGAAAAAATTCGCTGGGCTGAACTGGTACCAGAGAGCAGAAAATAGAAATGTATGGTCAAACATGAGAGAGGCCTATATCCAATGGATAGAAGATGGCTGAAAAAAGAAAAGAAAAAAGATTTGTCTTTGGCATTCAGTTCATTTCGCGCTGTTGTTACAAAGTGTTATAACAACATTTGAAATGTCCTCTAAAATTTCTTCATGGATACGTCCTTACCCTGAGCTTTCCCTTGATGGTTTATTTTACGTTAATTTTTTTATTTTATGTGAGTAGGTACCTACTAAACTTTTTATGTTATAATTTAAATGTGTTTGTAAAAGAATCATAATTAAACATATTGTAGATTTTTTTTATTGATTTACCCGACATTTCCACATTGCCTTTTTTGTCTATAAAACTGCCTTTTTCTGATTTTTACTGCCTTTTTGACACAAAATCTCTGCCTTTATAGGCGCCTTTTTCTTCAATTTTTCTGGCTCGAAAAATCCGGGCTCTAAAGATAAGATACGACTTCGTTACCGTAATAAATCAGGGCTACTCCAACACGTGGAAAATGGGTTCGCTTATACAAACATACTCCTATATGAAAATCAGTTACTTCGCAGAATTCGTCAATAATCCATAAATATTTACTTTCCCATCAACTACTGCAAACAAACTTGCGAAATATATACTTAGAATAGAACTTCCCGATATTGCACAACACAATATAACAACAGTATCTATGAAAACAATTTTTAGTCCATTATCAACATCACCTGCAAGTGCAACTGCAAATTAATTTAATAAAAGCTGAAGAGAATTCATAGTGCTTCGCTTGAGCCAAATAATAAATAATACGTTGTATTAACTTTTTCAGAATTATATTATGTATAATCGTCGTATGAGCTGTAAGGATTACATAACCTTTTTGGCACCCTTATTAGCAGCTCGCTCAGAATGAAATTATTAAATACATAGTTGCTAAAATATAATCTTAGTAGAATTGGAAATATTGGCAGTGTTAATCAATTTTCGTGTATAAAAGACGGGACCATAACAATTATGCATTTGTTGCAGGTACTGGAGCTGTTTTAAGAAATTGGAAAACGAATTACGCATAAATACGTGAAATACATAAAAGTAATGTAAGCACTGAGGAAATGTCTTGAAAAACTTATTATTAATTACAGCCACTCACAATCAGTTGAAACTTAGATTGCGGAAGCTTAGAAGGGAAACTTCAAGCAGCTGAACACATAAAACCAAACAGTATCGTGTTTCGGTTGTTCTGTGTTCCATGATTGTATGGGTGTTGTCTATATAAACAGCTGAGCAATCAGGTGGTGCCGTCTCAAATGTATTTCTGATCGATCCAATTATATTTAACTATTATTCTAGCTGGCTGTAAACAGTTTGAGAAATTACTGTAATTACTCACTGTTCGTGATATGAAATTTCGTCCAAAGATTAAGCCTATATATATGTGCTTTTAATAAATTCAGTTATTTTTTTGGAGACGTCTTCTTTTCTTTTTACGGTCACTTTCTGGGCTCATAATATTATTTCTTAGACCACACAGGCATACCTACATAAGGTGATTCAACGACTATTTTAACTGTACTACCTAACTTAAAACGAAAAGTAGCAAAGATCGTCTAGAATATTTAACTCTGCAGTTACTGCAGAAGAACACGCGTGTATTCAGTCAGATAATGCTTGGTTAATTAGTGTTATCTATACTCACAGGAAACATAATTTGGGGCATTGTATGCGTAACATAATTTTCTAACAGATCTCCACGTCCCTCTGATCTAACCTTTTTTATGTTTGACGTCAACTGTTCCCTGAGCTCCGATTACTTTCAACCACATTTTATCAATTTTCAAGGATTCCTACCGCCGTATCCTATGCCATAACAAGTACGAGCCATTATTCAAATATTTTATTATCCCATTGTCGTCCCAAAGGTTCAGTTAAATTTTCCAATAAGGTAAACAGGAGCCGAGGAATTACTTTAATATTTTGTATTTTACTGCCTAAATTCGCTGTTTCTTGTAGAGAAAGTCGATCTAGAAGAAAATAATTTTAACCACACATTCTGCGTATTTACTGCCTCACTCACATTGAATACAAATATCTCTCCTTCCCTTGTTATCGAATTTCCTTTCATAAAAACGTCGCATCATATTGTAATCGAATGGGCGTGCGCGAAATGGGGGCAGGATAAAAAGCGAAGAGGTAATCCCTTTTTCATACTCCTTATTTTCATATATCATGAACAAGTTACGTAATACAATACGGAAGCTCTTACAGTGTTCCTTTGTATGACGGTTTTTCGGAGGAATAAACGTCCCCTAAACCGTATTTTCCTCACCCAGATAAAAATTCGAAATGGGTATTTTTATTTCCATTTTATCGCTTCCCGTATATTTCTGGTAATGGCGACAAATTGACGATGTACTCTGTGGAGTGGCTTTATTTTGTTGTTTGCATCTGTCGTATGGAGAACCAAAACTACGGCTACAAAAATACATTTGCGGGAACAAAATATTTTTATATGGGGTAAACAAATAAACAGAAAGATTTTGGATAAACAAACAACATATCTACACGTATGTCTTTGATATCTATGTACTTATATACATACATGTAACATCCCGTCGGCGCCTTTTTGAATTTAATTAAAATTCATCGGTAAATATTTTTCCACGAATACTGGGAATGTTACATGTTTGTCACAAAGAACCGTTTACTGATCTCCAAAAAAGACATGTTTCGTGATTTCTAGCCGTGTAAATCGAACACCCGTTTGAATAACTCAGAAATATTAATCGACATGTTCACCTTTTAACGAAGTGTATCTGTGTTGTCCAAAACAAAAACGATTTTTCGCATTCAACAAACACGTTTCTATTTAATTTTTTAGTGATTCTATATAATTAATTGAAATGTGAATAATGCATTCTATGATAATCAAAATAAATTGTAACTAGCAACTGCTTTTTGTGAAATATGTAAAATAAATAATTGAAACGAATTGATGAAATATTTGAATGTGTGGAGAACACGCCTCACTTCGACATATTTTTGTACTCTTCAGTTAAATTTACCCTGATGTTAATATTAAATCCTCTGTTGTTTAAAATATGAAATTATTGGACTGTCAAATGTTAACTCTATTTTGAAAGCCATTTCAATAAATTTTAAATAAATAAATAGAAAACATAATACCCTGAATGGATGTAATCGCTGTTTAGATACGTAGATAATCGAAAATACGAAATAAGCGTGGTGAAACTAGTTAAAGATAAAATAAAATCTTAAGGCTAGTAATTAATGGACTATAGTCTGCTATCTACCAACTATAATTATCAGATAGAGGGTATACAAATTGTCCCAGTTTTTTCCCAGCCAATGTCTCCAAAACACATAATCCGACAATTTTGAAAAACGCTTCGTAAATTATAAACCTTAGTTTTACCCTCAACGGTTCAACTACAAAACTGTAACTGGAACGAAAAATAAAAAAAAAGTAACCTCAACTCATGTCACATGTAAATTACTGTTATTAAAAAATATAGAATTAAGCATCTATTTCATTTTACGTCTACTTATGTTGTGTTGATTAATGTAAATTCTTCTCTGAAGTGAAATTTCTATACTGGCGTTATATTATGTTTTCTGTAGAGTAAAATGCTGGAGCGAGCGTCACGAAAACGTGTAATGCTGTAGCTATATATAGGATCGTATACATGCTTTTTATAACACATACAAGCATTTTCCGAGCATGGAGGGGAGGGAATATAAGGTCTCCTACTTTCACACGGTGATTAGACAGCCGGTTATCAGATCCACGTTGGCCCCGAGCACGACGTTGTCGCCATCGACATTAAAAACGTAAAGCTGTAAGATCGATCGTATAGAGGCGACGTTGTCGTTCTCGTGGGAAAGTCGTAAAAGTATCGAATTGTGTTGATAAGTGAAGATAGGTGCGTAACGCACTACAGTGTCGCGTACTTTGTTACTTCCCCTTGCTTTATTGTGGTTAATTCGAGATCCGTATTATTTATTGTAAAAATGTAATTTCCTAATGAAGAAAAAAACAGTACCGACTACTGTAAAGTTTTTTTTAAATTTTTACCTGACGATATTTGTTTCTCAAAATTACATAAAACTTTACGATTCCAGCTTATATGTACATAACGTATATTGGGCTTAGAAACTTTTCCAGTTTTTTCCGTTTACATTAAAAAATTTTGAACAATGTGATTTTTCAAAAGTCCATATAAAAACTATTAAAATTCTGTTCATTTTAAAAAACATCGTTACAATACGGGCTTATACATAATGCATATCGGGCTTAAAATAAGAAAATAATTATTGCTTTTGAAAGGCCGTATCACCCAAACAGAGTAAAATGTCATATTTCTGGTTGGCAGAAAGGTAGCTTATTTGGGTATATGACGTTTGGCCGCCGCCGTTTTGCCGTCGCGGTTTGTACGTAGGGACGTTTGGACGTCGAGACATTTGGCCTTGGCAAATTTGGTCGTTTATTGCAAACACCTTAAACACTATGTTAAAGGGTAAGAGTAAGGGTAATACTTTTTCGTGGATTTTGTTTATAATTAAATGACAATTATTATATCTCACAATACAATTGGTTTTACCTATATTATTTAACCCATAATATGAATATAAAAATGTTACACTTTCCCCAAAAAGTATGTGATAGAGATTTAATTCAATTTTATCATTTATACATTTTCATACATGTTTTAGTTCTATTAAAAATTATACATACCAGAATATATTCCAGAATATATTCCAGACTAGAACTGGATATTAGTGTGATACTCAATTTGGATTCCGAAATGGTGTTGGTACAAGGGAGGCATTGTTTGCTATTAATGTGTTGATTCAGAGATGTTTGGACGTTAATCGTGACCTCTATATCTGCTTTATAGACTATAATAAAGCTTTCGATAAGGTAAAACTTATAAGGTAAAACGATTGAAATGTGGATATACCGTAAAATTCTCAAGATTCCATGGACAGCCAGAATAAGGAACGAAGACGTTCTCAGACGTATTAACAAGGAACGCGAACTCTACACCATTATAAAAAAGAGGAAGACTGCATACTTTGTTTCACATAATGCGCAACCGTAAATATCAACACCTGCAATTGATTATCGAAGGCAAGCTCGAGGGTAAAAGAGGAATAGGACGAAAGAGAATGTCATGGCTGAGGAACGTGAGACAGTGGACCGGCATTGGTGACATACAAACATTGATCCACACGGCAAGAGATAGAGAAGCCATGGAAAAAGTGGTCGCTAACATCCATTAGTGGATAGGCAGAAGAAGAAGAAGAAGAAGAAGATAAAACACGACCAACTCATAGACTTTCTTAAGAGCAAAAACCTGGACAAACGAGATGTAAGATTGATTTCAAATCTGTATTACAACCAACGGGCCACGTTAAAAAATGGCCAAGGCAGATCTGAAGAAATAGAAATAAAGAGAGGAGTCATGCAAGGATGTATACTGTCGCCCTTGTTATTTAATGCGTAGGTACTCGGAGCAAATTATATTAGAAGCCTTGGAAAATGAGACCGCTGGTGTAAGTGTGAATGGAGTTTTGATTAACAACATCAGATATGCTGACGATAGAGTAATAATAGCAGATAGTTTGGAGGCTTTGGAGAGAGTGTGGAAAGTACGGACTTTCTCTCAATGTCAAAAAAACAAAGTTTATGAAAATTTGTAAGAACAATACCATAAATAAAAACTTATTGGTTGAAGGTCATCAAATCGAAAGAGTGAAAAAATACACTTACCTGGGAAAACTTATTACAGAAAGCAATGAATATACCGCAGAAATAAAGAGCAGAATTGAAAAAGCTCGTACTAACTTTATGAGAATGAAAAAAGTTCTGTGTAGTAAAGATCTGACATTAGGCCTCAGATTGCGTTTGACAAAATGCTATGTACACAGTGTGCTTTATTATGGGGTAGAAGCATGGACGCTAAATGCAGATGCAATGAGACGACTTAACTCGTTCGAAATGTGGACTTATCAATGAATTTTGAGAATCGCGTGGACGGATCGTATCACAAATGTTGAAGTGTTAAGAAGAATCGGTAAAGAAAAAGAAGTTGAACGTACAATCAAAGAGAGAAAGTTGCAATATCTGGGGCACATAATGCTAGGCGAAAAGTACTGCATCTTACGAGTAATAATGCAGGGGAAGATAGAAGGCAGAAGAATCATAGGAAGAAGAATATCATGGCTGAAAAATCTAAGAGAATGGTTTGGATGCAGCTCAAATCACCTTTTTAGAACCGCTGCCTCAAAAGTCAGGATAGCTATGATGGTTGCCGACATCCGCCGCGGATATGGCACTTAAAGAAGAAGAAGATGCAGGTTTTATTTTTGGGGTGATGTATTTGGCTTACTGGAAATCATGAGAAGAAACAACACAAATATTAGAAATTATAATTATTCATAATAACCGTAATTGATATTTTGGGAATCGTTTTTCTAGTTTATCTACATCTCATTTATACATTTTATTTTCTGCAAATTATGTATTTTTAATTCATACATATTATGTCTATCGAAAAAATATCTATTTCTAATAATGAGAAAGTTTTTACATGAAATTCTAATTCTAATAATAATATTTATTAGTTTGGTTAGTACCTATTTATTTCGGATTCATTTCATGTTCATTTATTTATAAAATACATTTATGTAATTTATTTTATTCATTAATTTATCCATTTTATTATCCACTGGTAAAATTTTCAAACCTACGTTAAAGATGTATGGGTAGGTACTTCACTGTATTTTCATTCATATATTAATTACCCTGTCTTGCAACCTGCAACATATAATAATTGTCATTAAATTATAAAGAGAATCCACGAAAAAGTATTACCCTTACCCCTTAACATTGTGTTTAAGGTGTTTGCAATAAACGACCAATTTGCCACGGCCAAATGTCCCGACGTCCAAACGTCCTGACGGCCAAACGTCCAAACGTCCCTACGTCCAAATGTCCCATCCCGAGCTTATTTAGCCATGAATAACATGTCCATAATTGGCAAAAATTAAGGGTTGCCTTTCTGATATATTCCATTTTGAAGGAAAATGATTTTTCCCTTTTTCCCCGTTTACTTTAAATAGTTTTCGAGCAATTTGAATTTTGAACAATCCATGTCAAAACTGATAGAATTCTGCACATTATATGAAAACCCGTTTTACTACGATGATTTCGTTTAAAATGACAGCGAATTAACAAGATTTAATTTTTCACTTTTCAAATAAAGCTGTTAATTGTGAAATTCCAAATAGAATACGGACCCAAAGGTTCAAAGAAATCGAAGCGATCATATTTTTGCTAGTTGAGACCGTTGATATTGAGCTGTAATTATATTTTGTAACGTTTTTTGTCAAACTAATTTGAACCTGCAAACAGCGGAACTAAATCAATAAATAAACGAAAAAAAGATACTGTGGAATTCAACCCTCTCTGTTTATAGATTATCTTCGTTACCAAATCAAACAATAGAGATTTTTTTTTAAAAGCAGATCAAAGTTTTAAATTATCAACAATCTTTTAGCGACCACTGACTGCATTAATTGTCTGGAACATAGTAAATCAGTCATGTTAATGCTATATTTCCTTTAGAGCAGACGCAATCCATTTATTTCCCAAGCAACCGAGGATTTAACGTTATCTTCACCGTAAATTTAATGGAAGGCTGTAAATTAGGGTCTAATAATAAATATCCATTTACAGCAGGTGAACAAGAAATCGTTTCGTTTTATGTGTCCAAGGCGATCAATCTCACAGAATTTAAAATAAGTGCGTTGGGGGATAGAACAAGAAACAGTTTGGGGGTGAACATGATCGTTCCGGAAGGAATGATCGAATGGTCGAGTTAGGTCATGCGGACGAGATTTGGAGGTGATGTAAGGGGCGGATGCGCGGAATGTGACGAGGAGGGAGGCGGGCGTGTGGTGTAGGGTGGAACCACCGAGGGGCGGTCCGTCGCGTCGTGTGTGTGGTGGTCCGTCACGCGTGCGATGCTTATCGGTCGACGATGACGCGCCACCCCCCGATTGGCATGGCGCTCTTCGGCATGGTGTGGTTGTTGCGGGTGCGCAGCGAGATGAAGAGGTGCGCGAAATGCCGGCGCGAGGAGGCGGACAGAGGGCGGCTGGAGGAAGACGAAGGACGGCGCAGCGCTGCGCAGCAGAGGACGTCCGCCTCCTGTTCGACCTTCTTCACGATCGACGCGCCGCCCACTGCCATCGCCAGCCCGGACAGGATGGTCGGACCGACCACCTTTTGCGAGGTGCACGGCTTCAATCCGCCGAAGGAAGGTAAATGCAAGCCACACTCACCAACATATTGGTAAAATAGCGGATTACCCGGCATTGCCCGGAATTTACTAGCTATGGAATATTTGTTAAGAGTATGGGGGCTGACCGTATCTTTTAATGCCAGATTTTACCACTGGTTTTGATACCTCTTAAGCCCTTACCAAATTTTACAAAATATAGCACCCGTCTATTGCAAAACCTGACTTTAGCTTTTAGACGCAATTAAGCTCCTACACATTTCACATGTGCAATTTCCTAATAATTTTATCGGACGAGGAATTGATGGATTTATAAGCTGGACATCTCATTATCCAAATCTGAGCATTTGCGAGTTTTTTTTACAGTGAATATTAAATAATCAGGGTTATCCTGCTCCCATAAATGCCGAAGAATTATTTTGGGCTAAAATACAAAACTCAACTCAAACGACAGGAAACAATATGGAAATGCTGCAGAAAGTGTAATTTTAATTTTTAAGTCAAATTAACCTCTCTATCTAGAAAAATGGTGTCCACTGGTGCATCTGATTTTAATTCATATTTAATTTGTTCATATTCGTCTTATTACATTTTCACTTCGTTTTCTATAATAATAATACAATAATATAGTAATAAAACGGATTACTAGATTAAATAACCCACATTAAATTATCTATGTATTCACCCCGATACTGTGTCCCACTGGTATACTATGTCCAGTCACAATTGGAACACCAACAAAAACACTTAATGGCTTTTTAAGTGGTGCCGCCCGGTCGTCCATGGGCGTATCATTACGGATAATAACTCTAACAATGAATTTACATTCAAATAGCATAAATAAATAGCACACACATACACACACCACTGCTTTCTCGAGTATAAGTGCCGAAGAAGACTACAACGACTCCATAGAAGAAGAAGGAGATACAAACGAAGTGCCGCTGCCGTAAAAAATTGCGACCCAGGACCCTTTATTTCTTTATCTGTAGATATCCATACATTCACATATACGATTCCACTTGGGCGCCTGCACGAACACGAGCACCTGCGTTTTAAAATATACCATGGTTTCGTATAGATATAACGGGCTCTTTTAGAATCTCCTCGGTAAATTCAGATTTTATTGAGTGTTCCAATTGCTACTGGTTAGAGTAAAACAGATACAACAAATGATAAAAATACAAAAAAGCTCCACTGGCCTCTTTTTAATAAAAAGAAAAACCAAAACAAACAGCTTCACAGCTACAACGTTATTGCTTGGTTTCTCAGGAGTCATTACATTTATGAATTGTTTGATAATAAATTATCATTAAAACACTGCTTATCTCCATATGGAGAATCATGACAAATATCGTCGACACCGCATTCTTTATTTGCAAGAATACCTAATTCAACTTTTTCTTTTCTTCAATTTCATTTCCAGCTGACGTACATAAATAGCCCATTTAAATTTTATGTTATGTAGGAAGATATAGGAACAAACCAGACTTTAAAAAACCACCTATTCTCTCTAAATTTCTAATTCTGTATCACAAGTTGATGAAAGTTGAAGCGTTTATTCGCTCTAACAAAACCACAATATAAATTTAGTTCACGTTACATTTCGATGAAATAACCTAATTGTACCCAGTATGAACAATATATACATTTCCTTCGTAGCACCGACTGAAATAAAAATTCTGCCGCATTTCACGTCGACAATTTCGGGTATTTGTACTTTCCTATACAACGTGATTTTCAGCAGTTTGATTACTAGGAACTAATGTTGGGTACGCTGCGTTTCCGAAGAAGTGCTCTAATAATTTTGATATCGAGTATTACCGAAGTTTCACAGCTTGGTGCTTGTTGAAGGAATGCATAAAACAAGCATCGATAGGAAATTTATAGCAACACAATTTCGTACTTCCACGAAACGAAGAAATAGTGTAAACTTCAGTCTACAAAGTCACAATTGTTTCCTGTACTTTATTAATATTAACGTAAGGTAGTTACGCTGTGTTATTTTTCAACAGGTCTGTAACCTGCAACTTCTGTATTGTTTGTTGCACATGTTTCAATTCCACAGATTAATACAGGAGCGACACATTCTTGACTTTCATTCATGTTGTGAATTTAGGATATTGATTTGCCAGGATATCACTCAGTCTCCCAAATGGGGCCCATGCCAGTCTACTTCTTAGCTGTAATTGTCGCTCTTACATATTTTATCAAAAGCTTTACCCATTCCGGATATGTGAACCCATCAACCGCATTATCCTTTTCATTTTGCTATATCAGTGGTTCATTTCCTGATCTTTTGATTTATATCATGAATAGTTTTGGTTGGAATAATGATTGTTCAATTTTCCCGATTTATCTTTGAGTTACTGTAAAATACCATTTAGGTGCTGGTTGGTTATTAAAACAAAATCATCAGCGAATCCTAGTTTGTTCAGTTCAGTTAGCTTCCTTCTATATTAATACCTATATTTTCCCATTTGATTTCCTTTATATCTTCCAGAGCTAACGTGATCTAGTTTGGTGAGAAGGAGTGTCTAACGCTTATACTTATTTTGTGTCTTGGTGTAGCCTAAAAGCGCTAGTGACCTCAATCTATATGATTTCAATCAGTTTGACATATCACGGATCTACGGTTCTACAACGAATTATTTACGACCGAAGTCTCTATACAGTCGAAGGACTTATAGGCGACGAATACAATCGTATTTCCGCGTTATAATATTGTACTTTCCCAACTATGTTACGAATAATTTGTAACCGTTGAATTGTGCTAATATTGTTCCTAAAATGGGCATGTTTAGGGAAGCGATTTTAGTTTTTTATAAATTACTATGTTAGTATTTTGGTCAGTCGTTTGTACGTCACGCACAGTAAACTACTAGATCTATATCTGTTTAGATTAATCTTATCTCCTCTGTTATGGAGCAAGCCCGAATTATATTGGTCCATCCTGGGTGTATTTTATGTTCTCCTAAGCAACTGTTAAATACCGTCTTTAGGCTTTTAAGTAGTGTTCTATCTTCAAGTATAAACTTTGTGTTAAAGTTGTGGTATTATTTTATTTTCCCCTGGTACCAGTTTTTTTTTTCGTTGTTTATCGCTTTTCATATCTTAGTTTCTTCTTTTATTATTCTTCTTTTAATTTTTTTGTGGTTCCGATGGTAATTCTCTAGCTTTTCCAATATTCCTTGCTCATTTGGTTTTATTTTATGTTATTTCGCCTTTCTCTTTCTGTAGTTTGTTGATCATGTTGGGCGTTTCTTTTCTTCAATAGTTGAATGAAGTTATTATTAAGCTTTGTTATATAGTGTTTGATGTTTTTCCTCATCACTTTTTCATCGTGTTTCTACGCACATTCTTTGTGTTTTCTGCTTTGTGCTACAGTGCTTGTTATTTCGGATCCAAATTTTATAAGTGATTCGTTGTCTTTTCGTTAATGTTATATTATCTAGTTCTCTTATATTAGGTATGTGTTCTTTTGATGTTTTTCGTCAACCTTCTTTGGATTAGGATCCATACACCTGCTATAATTTGCTTCTTGTCTGTATATTGGAGTATGTTTCCCAAAGTCAGTTTTATACAATTTCTCTCTCCCTCTCTCTAATCCCTCTCTCTCACTTAATCCCCTTGGGATCCCGGCATGCCATGTTACATTAACTCGTACGACAGCTGCCAGATCAATCTCGGAGTTTTTGATGACCCATCAGTCCTCGGCACAAGAAGTATTTCTAATATCGTGGAGGTTTTAACACTTCTAACTTTCGTGAATTCTCCCCCGTTGAAAAGTGAAAGAAACGTAATTGCGAGCGACTAATCGGTGTTATTAAAATATCAGTTTCTTCGTATTCTACTGTCTAACCAAGTAGTTAATTAAGTTAATGATAGAGGAAGAAGTATTTTTAGACCTCCGTAAACCGTAGGCCAATCTTGTTATTTACCCAAATACACACCCAAAGTAAAGCGAGCATTAGGTTAGTTGTCAACAAGTTAAAATTCCAACGACTTTGTATCAATATTTCTTTCCCCGGAAAGCCGAACTACGTAAAACCAATGTCAGATTAAAATTAAAACCGTTATCTAATTAATGGTCTTTATTCTACCTACTCAACGCAATTCACGATCTTTGCGATTTGCGACTCAGGGAATTCGGTATCGTGACATCCTTAAATTGGTTGTTGTCAACCCACATTTTTCCCTGATGTTAATTATTTATCGAAAACTCCCTCAGGCTTTACTTTGTCGAGTACAGATTGAAAAGAAAAGCGTGTTCACTCCAATTTTGCTCTTTCCTTCCGCTCTTCCTGTCGAAAATGTCTGAAACGTATTCGTTAAACTTTTAACGTGCAAGTCGGGACCAAAACCATAAAAGGAGATCGGCGGACGTAGAAGTGTTAGAATTTCGCTACGGCTTTGTTAAAATTGCAGCTGGTCTGTCACGCAAAATTTTAAATGACTTTCTCCTCTTTCTTATTTTCAAGCAGAAAATGACCCAGAACGACATAAAAGGATTACTCTAAGCGCTACAAGCGAAAATGTAATCTCTATTTCGGTGCAGATTAAGTAACTTTCTAATAAACGTTATACGAATATCTTACAGTCATTGCTTGCCGTTGTAACTTCCTGTACAGATGGCGGGAGGTAGTAGTTCCTAATTATTTCAAGGGTATAATTAGTATAATTGGCAGACGAGCTCTAGATATGAATATAAGCTCAGCGCAAAGTCGCATCGCCTTTGAGGTATGTACATACATATTAAAATAGAGAAATATGAGCACGCCCCTAAAATAATTATAACAACAAAGGAATTACTGTGTTGCGAGTTCAGCGTGATGTGCTCTTAGTCCAGCTAAGGCGATACGCTTTAACGTCTTGACGCTCCTGCTCAATACATTTTAAATTTTAAATGTTGATCTAGTTGTTTGACTAGAATGGAATATGAATATGAAAATGTGCATCAAAGGGATAATGCTAATGTAGCTGACGTTACACCGTACGTGTGCCAACAAACCAACTGAATCTTGTTTTTTTCAACTTGTCGCCGTACTTCAGTGCTTTTATGGAGTGAGCCAATTAGAAAATTGATAGGTACTTTTCACTAGGTATGCGGGATCATGCGCTATACTTTTATTTGGGTGGTATTCTATCTCAAGTCGTCATCTCTCATCGCACGCCTCCGTGGAAATTTTCAACCGGTCAGTGGAGATAAGGTTTACAGGTCCCACTAGCAATATTTTTGGCGTATGTTGAGGGCTTTTCTTCTCTCTACCTACACCGTGCTATACGCACAGACCACGCCTCGCACGGCATTTCTCTGAACTCCTTTCAACAATAAAACTCATCTACCCTATTTCAAACCGGAGCATCAATAGAAGCCGCGTAGAATAGAGAAAAATGTACAACTGCCACAAACAAATCTGTTTTTCTACTCCTAGAAACTCTCATATTGTGCATTAAACTAGCTAAACTTCCTACTCTCTATTTAGTGCTGGTAATTATTTCCTGGATACGGACGCTGAATGTCAGTCACTAATCTAATGTCACGCTCAGATACTTTATCAATGGTACTCTGAAGTCATAGGGGACACTTGTACTTTCACCTTTTCTTTTGTTTTTTAGAATAATTAATAGTGTCTTGTCTATTGAGATTCCAAGGCTTTACTGGCTTATTCAGTTTACTGGCATCGTCAAGTGCCGTCTGTGTATCTTTGATGAAACTTTCAATATTATTCCCAGAAATTACCAGCACTGGGTTATTAACATAAGTACTCTTGGCACTTCCAATTAAATTTACTCGCATGATTCAGTCAAGTAATACTTTCCATAAAGGGGATCCTAAGATGGAACCCTGAGGTACCACAACGTTAGTTGGATCTCAAAATATCCCTTGAGTAGTTCGAGGGGGTTCGTCATCTTGGGACCTTTCATCCTGGCGCATGCAGTAATTACTAAATACTAACTAGAAACTGGATACTTGGTACGATTACAGATTGGTCACCCATCATACCCAATAATCTCACATTTCCCTTTCCAAGACGTGAAATTTATTATTTCCGATTTTCTCGCTAGGTACTTGTCGAGAATTTAGAAACTTTAAACCTCTGCAGAGGTATAAATTAGGCCCTCGAATAGCAGCAAAAATTTAAATTCCCCAAATTCACTTTCTGAGAGATGGAAAATGGAGCGAACTTTATTCAACAGTTACTGAATTACTAGCAATTAGAAACGTGGTACTGTTCTAGATAAGGCCCTAAGATGGTTCAGATAGATCCTACAATAATTACGAGTTGTACTTTTTATATGATGGAAAAAAAGAGTGAGAATAGGTCGGCATTCTAGCGAAACCCGGTATATCTTCATATGTGTATTCCAATTGTAACTGTTTCAAATGAGTAGTGAGCGAAGCCGCGACTGGTTACGTCTAGTCTGAATATAAAATGGTGTTAAATTGATGAAAAGTTGGTAAGCAATAAGTGAAACCTTTGAGCAAAAGTTCCATTTTAGGGCCATTTTGATTTCATTATATATATATATATATATATATATATATATATATATATATTATATACAAGGAAATCATGGGTAAAACCGCAGGAAGTGTGAAAGGGCAACCGTAGACACGTGTTTCTGACTGTTGGTCTTCTAGTTACCCTTTAGCGAGCAAATTTGTAGATTCTACCTTGGCTCCTAAGTTTTAAATGATTAAAATTTCTAGGTTGAGTCATGTAGTGTGAAGAAATTTCACCGAATCGAAGCAACTGAAGTTAAAATTCTGCAATTAGAGATTGAATCTAATTTAACATTCGGGAAATACATAAAATAACTTTTTAAATCATTCTGTTGCACTTTAAATCTACTGTAGTGTAATAGAAATATAGTTGATTTATAATTTTAATAATTTACTAATATAACAGTGTCTATGGTCCAGCTCTCGAAACGCTCGCCTAATTGTAATTTTAATATCCAATATCACCTTTACAGCTTTCAGATATTGCAACGTTAATTCTTATTAACGTTACAAGACGTTGGACGATCTTACTCACGGGGCCCGACTAACTCAACTCGTCGGTGAGTGGTCGTGGGTGAACTACAAGTTGACCAGACACTTGATGAAAGAAGGGCGCCAACAACTACAAAGCCCGGCCCTGACTGATATCTCGAACCCCCCTTTAGTTGTTAAGAGGAGACGATACTGTCTCACAGCTATCAAATGTCTCACTTACCTTTACGAAGGTTTATTCGAATCCGAGAGAGAGGTTGAGGTTAGATCCGAAAAATAAAACTTGAACAACTCTAATGAATGAATTTAATATAATAATAGTCTAATAGAATTTAATACCCAACTCTCGGATATGCAACCACTTAGATATTACTAACTTCCCTAACCTGACTTCTTATGTTACGGTCCCGACCGGTACGGGGCGACGCTGCCAATGGCCCTCGAGTGACTGCCTGGACTGCCTACGTAGGTCCCCTGGACGTTGTAGCTGGACTAACTGCGTAGGCGGCTCTGGCGTCGTAGCTGATCCACTGCGTAGGCCCCTCGGACGTCTTAGCTGGACTAACTGCGTGGGCGGCTCTGGCGTCGTAGCTGGACTAACTGCGTGGGCGGCTCTGGGCCCCCCTATTGTCACTATTGTCAGATCGGCGGAGTCCTCTGATCGGGAGAGCGTCGCTGCAGAACGGACAACGGTCGAAACAGGAACCTCCTTTGTCTCGCTGTCGCCTGTCGCCCGTCAGCCCACGAAACACCGCGTTCTCGGTTCGGTCGTTCCGCGCACGCACAAAGGCTTAACTGGCTCGGGATAACACACTGATCGCGAAAATACCACTTTCTACCACTCGCACTTACACCCGAAATCGGGAACCACCCAAACAAGAGAATAACAGAGCGTAATCGAGAAAATAACTGAAGTTAACAGAGAGTAATAATAACTGGAGTTAACAGAGAGCAACAATAACTGGAGCTAACAGAGAGCAATAATAACTGGAGTTAACATAGGGTAATCGAGAAAATAACTGACGTTAACAGAGAGTAATCGAGAAAATAACTGACGTTAACAGAGAGCGAGACAGGGGAACCTGTCCGCTTTTATACTAATCGTTCCTTCTATACAAAAAAAACGTACCTTCTAGAAGGTATTGCCGTAAACTTAACAAACATTCGTTACCAACACAAATAAATGTTCCTAACTTTCAACCAATCCGAATCAAGTGAGAGAAGGAGAGACGTATTTGTATGAGCGAAATAAAACTACTTGTATGACTGGTTGCATACCCTTCACTTCTAGGAATAGATAGAAATTAATCAAATTATCCCTATTTCCTTTGGTACTGTTACTATAGGGACTCACCATGTATTCCTAAAAGTCGCCCATACTTTGTACTACATTTTGCGCCGGATCTTCCTATTGAATCTAACCTCTCGTCCAAAAATGTGTTCACAGAGGATGGGAGATCACTTAAGGGCTCAACCCTTCGTTATATACTACGTAATAATCTATCATATCCCCTGTGAAGACATTCCGGGTACATTAGTTCTATTATTGGCCATTTATTACATGTTTTATAATTGGAGGTTAGAGTTCCTAGATTACCTGTTCTCTACCTAGTCCACACAATCCTAGTTAAGATAAGTTCGTTCTTGTATCAATACCTATTCTCCCGGAGCCTTCTCTGACGTTATTCGTGTTTAAGCTAGTTCCCGCACATAACCTCTCTTAAACCAGAAATGTGTTCACAAGGGAAGGGAGACGAAACTAATAACTTAACCCTTAATGGGGGGGCAACAGTATACCCTATCCCTTGCGACACTAGTCCTGTTACACCGGCCCTATTCCTGGTATTAATTACATGTGGCCTGTTAGAGGTTATGATTTACATTTACCTTCACTACCTGACTCCTGTTGGCCTTAGGGGCAAACGAGCTATGTCAACAGGTTAGTTTGGCTCCCGGGGAGGTGAATTACATAAAATGTGTGAATATAAAGTTAAGTAGAGTTACTAAGTAAAGAGCTAAGTTGGCTGCATATCCAAGGATCTTGAATAATTTTTATTCATCTGGCTACGGTTGTCGATTCAGGCCTCCTCTCAAAAAAAAAGGTTACAATATAAATAATTTTTTGGGAACAGCGCTTGTGATTGCAAACTTGACATTCACCGCATTATTTTAGTGTTATTTTGCCAAAAAGTACTGAATTTTGCATGGCATTGCGGATGGTAATTGTGATCTAATGCGATTAAACCGACAAACTTAATCAAAATAACTTTTATAGTGAAAATTTGATTAATCGCTTACCACGATACTGTATCAAAAATAGAATCTTAGGGAAGATACACTAAAATATTGTCAAATATGCGAAAATAGTCATTCCCTATGTACAATACGACTGATTAAGAAAGGCCTGTGACCTTGTGTTGCGCACGGGCAAAACGTAGATGTGGAGGGGAGAATTCATTTCTTATCGAGTGGCCAGCGTGTTCACATCTATGCTCCTGCATTTAAAGTGATGATTCAATTGTGCCGTATTGCCGTGTAGTGGCGTCGCTACGTAGCAAACGGAAGAGGGTGACGACGAATCTCCGGCGTCGTAAAACCGGAACATCGAGAATTCGAGAAATATTATGACGTTTAGCAACATCGCTTGAACGCCCGCTCAAACTTCATTACGCTGTATCGCTGTTTCTTTCTTAACATCTACTTTTTCTCATCCCGTTCTGCGCAGGTGACCGCCAAGCTTATTCAGTTCCATTGTATAACTTTGTCCAGTCGGAGTTGGAACGGCAAAAAAACACTTAATGGCTTTTTAAGTGGTGAAAAGCCATGCCGCCTGGTCTTCCATGGGCGTATCATTACGGATAATAACTCTAACAATGAATTCACTTTCAAATCGCACAAACAAATGGCACACACATTCACACACCACTGCTTTCTCGAGTATAAATGCCGAATAACAAATCACAAGGAAAGCACACGTGGCCGCTGTGATGGTCCAGTGGACCATCCAGTATCCGTAGAGTCTCGCGTACTTCCTCGTACACGATTTCACTGATCGACTGTACATCTGCACCTTAGAATAAGAAGATGATACAAACGAAGTGCCGCCGTCGTAAAAAAAATTTGCGGTCCAATCGACCCTCTAGTCTTTATCTGTACATATCCATACATTCACATGTATGATTTCACTTGGGCAACTAAATACCTGCATTTTAAAAATACCAGGGCGTTTCTGAATTAGCAACAAGATAAGTCCCATGGTTTTGTATAGAGACAACGGGCTCTTTTCGAATGCCCTCGCTAAATTCAGATTTTATTGAGTGTTCCAATTGCTAATGGTTAGAGTACCGGACGGTCGGCGCAACATGTGCAACTGGGCTACTCAACCAACAAGCATACACGGCAGTCGGCAGTGGCTGTTGCACTCAGCTCAGCACTTCAGCTGGATAGTTGAACTTTGTTACGTACTATAGGAATTTGTACAATATTGAAACTTTTAAACTGAACTGAAACTTCCTTATAGATGTAAACCACATGTTATAGGCGGCTAGGTTACATTCTGTAATTTCCAATTTTGCGCTTTGCAGGAACTGTTGACCCCTGACATTCACTGTAATACTATCGCTTTCGAAACTTAATTTAAAACTTTGCAATAGCTAAATCCCGTAATTATCAGTAATTCCGCCAACTACTGCATCAATTACCAAGGTTCCTATTAGGTTCAGGCTAAGGTTCTAATTGGATCTTACGCTTATGTATTTCATGCCATTAATTCGAGCCAACCGTAATCAATACATCCCCATTTATGCGATTTGAACGCAATCAACCCGTATCATCTCATATAGGCTCAATTTCGCATTTCGATCACAATTACACATGAATTAATTATGCTAGCTCAGCGTCAAATTTTGTAACTTTGTCGGGATATTTCAGAAAGTAAACGTAAACCGTGATTACATCCAGAGGGTGTTTTTCGCGAAGTAAGTAATGCGATCCGAAATCTCTCTCTCTCTCTCTTCCTCTCTCTCTCTCTCTCTCTCTCTCTCTCTCTCTCTCTCTCTCTCTCTTTCTCTCTCTCTCTCTCTCTCTCTTTCTCTATCTGTCTCTTTCGGCGGATTATCCCATTGGAGATGAAAATCAGAAGTCGAAAAAGGCATGTCGGAGACGAGCTCTTCGTCCAATTTTAATTCAAACCTTCTCACTTAATGAAAAACATAAACTATAGTCAATAACTCGTACAGCGTCAGTATGGAAATAGTTGGCTACATATTTCCAAAGTTTACAGTGTAATCAATAGGATTAAGTTCGGAGACATAATATTGGTTTGTTATGCTCTTATGGAGTACTTTAACCAAGATCTTGATGGGCTATAAAAAATCGGGGTTACCTTGAAGTGGCGTAGAATGTTTAAAAGCAAATTTATAAATACCACGACAATGTGAATAATTTTGTTTTTCGACAGTAAAACGGGCACCCATATATTGTTCTAAATATCCATGAGTTATAAGTTGCCATTAACTTAATAACTTGAATGGTCTATACATTGAGTCACCACATGAAGACAACCCTATAATAAATTTCAGCCCAATACTTACAAATAGATCATAGAATAAGTTTGTTGATTAAATTTGCAAAACTAATCCATAAGTGACACTACACTTGGCTTCGCTTCATTGAACCTCTGTCTAGTATAGCCAAACAAAACATTATTATTGAATACAAAACTAACGTGTAAATACAAAATTTTCTATGTTTCAACGCCAACACGCTCATAGCTGTCACGGCGGCTGACATGACGTCACATCTACGTAAACATATTTTGTCAGTAATGGACTCGTGCGTAACATATAATAGGGGTTATATTTTTGGTGAATCCTTTGTTTTAATATTTTTCTACCTGTAATATTCGTATATATTTTATTCTCTAAAATCATTGAAATAATGAATAAAGCTTAAAAATAGTGTGTGCACAACAAACAAATTATATTTAATTATACAAACAAATTGTTGGTTTATATTATTAAAAATGAAAACATGTTGCAGAAGTGGCTGAAACTTAAACTTTGGGATGCAGAACTATCCGCAAATACTTAAATTTATATGTGTGAATACCACTTTGATGTAAGTAACGAGTTACTCGTATGTGATGTGATATTCAATGTCATGTGCCAATTATCGCGCTGCGCTAACTGTGTGGTGGCAACTCGTGTTACAATTGTTTGTATTCTCGGTTGCCTGCAGCCGGATATATCATTAATAACTAATGATATAATATATTAGTATATTAAAGTATGAGTGGATATTGTGCTCTTTCAAACACGCGCGAGTTTTCGAGCACGACGGCGTAGCCGGAGTGCTCGAAATAGAGCAAGTGCTTGAAAGAGCAGTTATCCACGCATACTTTACGCGATTTTTTTTATTGGTACCATTTTTTATACCAAAACCAAATGAATACCCAATATGATTAATTTGAATGACACTCGGGACGCTTCGTGACGGCCCGTCGCACGTCGTGCAACCAATCGGCTTGTCCGGCTACAGCCAAAAACGCTCTGTTATTGGTTGATATGGCCGTTGTTGATACGTTTCCATGGCGACTTTAAAATACGCGCGTGCGAAAAAGCCCGATTTACGCACGCCAAACCATGTTTTAAATAGGCAAAATAGCGTACCAATAAAAAAAATATAATATAATACATAATAGCTGTGCTTCTCCTACCGGTCATTCCCAGAGTGCCTCTCTTCATTCTGAGACTATTTTTCTTACGTTTGTTGTTTTAAAAACCCTATTCCTAATTTAGAACACTTGCGAGTGAACCTTGTGAGTACAACTTATACAAATAACACATAGAGTACGCATACATTAAACGCTAGGAAGGATTAAGTGAGCTAAAATTAAGTGAAAATTGGACATATACCTATTTAGCTTATAACTAAGAAATAGAAAATATCGCGTGATAGTATTTATTATATGGATATGTTAAAATTTGGCAGATAAAGCAATTGGATAGTCTATTCATTCAAATAGAGTGATTGAGGAGACTCTAAAAAAGCATTAATAATGAAACTGAAGATGGTATCTAAGGAGTGGTACCAGAAAAGTATTGAATAACTGGGTTTCATTGAAATTTAAAAAAAAATATTTGCCTAAGTATATAAGCAATATATAGTTTAATCGAATATAACTAATATAACTTTATCTAATATGAAACATCGACAGAATTGAATACTTTTAATTTTTTATTTAACATAGCTGTACTTGTAGGTAGATTGTTTAGATTGTAAATCTAATCAACGATATTCCTACTTCTGGCTCTTTAACAGTTCTTCTCGGATTTGGAGTGGTTTTTAAAACCTTTTTCTTAATTTCTTGATGCAAATCATTTCATTTTATATTGTGATCATGACGGACCTACAAGCTGGTCAAAACTGACTATTACACCCCATTAAGTCAACACTGTACAACTTTAGCTGCATGGGGACTTATATCACGCAATAGTTACCAAACTTG
Source organism: Cryptocephalus moraei (assembly GCA_946251905.1). Classification (NCBI taxonomy): domain Eukaryota; kingdom Metazoa; phylum Arthropoda; class Insecta; order Coleoptera; family Chrysomelidae; genus Cryptocephalus; species Cryptocephalus moraei. The sequence goes on along the minus strand of OX276454.1, from coordinate 36,462,853 downwards.
AGCCTACAAATGAACCGAAGAGAACTTTTGACATGTCCCTTACCTGTCTGTGAACCGCACCTTTACTGTCACTTACTCTACTTACCCCTACAGAAATGCCACTCCAAACCATAATTGGACGCTCTCCAAACTTCATGTTGACCAACATTGAGAATAACGCTTCTCACTCTATCGGTACACTAACTTCAACATCATCAAACACGGTTTAGGAACTTTAAGTTATATCCAGTAGGGAATTTAGTACTTTAAAAAGAGACTTTAAAATTTTAACTAATAGAAAAACTCGACTAATTTACACAACTTGGTAACGTCTTCACACGATTAAGTAAACGTCTACGACCTAACGAGTTCGGATTAATCAGCAGTTAACATATTTAATATTACAACACTAGCCTTGATAAAGTTCACGCAAGAGGAAGCATGCACATCAGCACAATAATTAGGTAGAAGTTTTGAACAGAGGTCAAAGGGAATAAAATTTGTAAGCAAAATCTGTGCAACAAAACCCCATGAAATATTTGAATAAAGCAGTAAGTTTATTAAATGTACTCAAATGACGAAATTGTATTCTTGTCCAAGTCCCCTTGATCTAACATCTGTGTGTGAGACTGCATACTAGGAAGACAAAAGAATTCATCTCAACTAACTGCTCTCACGATATGCGATGAGAGTTTGCTATGAGATGGAGACCACTGTTCACGATCCACACATTACGTCCTTAGAACAACCTCAGCGATGACGTTACGCCCTGTTTCCAATTTTCAAGAGATTATAGTCTGTCAAAATAACCCATGGAGTAATAAAACGATTATTTCGCCGGGGACCAAAGGCGTTCTTAAAAAAATGAACGAAAATTAATAAATTACTTATAATGGTACACACACACACACAATTTTTCCAGTTACCGACTTTTCCGTATTTATTCCTATTCCCCGAGTGTACGCCCCGAGAGTGATTATTCGCTGTTTTTTTACTATAGCCAGACGTACAATATTCGCACGTGTTTCGGGTGAGTCACTCAAAATACAAAGCAATCCCGTAAGGCAGCGTGTAAGATATTATAAAACTCCCAAAATTTAGAGGATACCACCTTGTATCGGTTTTGCATTTATAATGAGATTTTATTACTCCACGTGTTATTTTGACAGACTTTAACAACCATACCACCTGTGGATCAGACTCAGCACCCCTGCACTTCTTAGCACATCTACGAAAACTACAGTCCACCCTACAGTTCATCTCAACCAGCTTCGTTCAGTCGATCCGAACCAACAAGGCAGAATCTAGATTTGTCGATAACAAGTACATTAAGCTAGTCCCTAAAGCATTTCAGTACTGAAGATCCCTCGTGAAACTGAGACCGTTACTGGTCCTATTAATCTCATTTCGAAACACCTTTGCTGTAATGTGCGTTTTAAGTAGTGCTTGTAGTCATCAGAAACGATCATGGACGCAGTTAATACTTCTTTAACGTCCAGCTGCTTCCTTTATTTTGAAGACCTATCTCATTAATGGTACATAATTACTCAAATGATTAATTTCTATAACATTTTCGTTGTTAGACTGAGAATTTACATCTTCAATTAATGTTACATTTCTCAGTAATTGCTCGGAACTTTGTTCACGTATTTTACATCCAAAATTCGTAAAGTATGAGTAGCGTCAATAAATTATATCTTGGAAATTTTTTTATAAAGCTTATAATGAAGATGAACAAAACGACCAGCTCGGGAACTCTGCGGCAGTTCCTTTGATCTGGTGTTTTTTAATGAACGCTCACTGTTTCTTTCGGACTGAGAGGTGAATTTGGGTTGCACTTAACATATTAAGTGAATGGCAAATGATTTTGATTACTGTTGTAACCGATTTTACGTAACACGTTTAGTTAACCTAAAATTATTTGCCAACTGCACAGCTCAGCCCATGCTTTCCTAAGTAGTTTGGTAATATGGATACTATCCACATTACCGATTATGTGACTGTTTGTATGTATCGCTAATTTTCCCCAGTTGTTCTCTTCTCAAAGGCGAGACTAAGAAGTTGCTCCAATGGATTACTACCACTACAGTTCCAGAGCTGGTTTTTATATTCAGCTGTGTTAATAACAGTGTTAAAATATTATGTTTTTTCCTATATTCTTCTATTATTACACAAAAAATTAGATACTTCATGAAGTGGTGAGACCACATAAACTTTGTAGTAAAAACGAATTATCGTTGCTTAAATTACCAAAATTATTTTCAAATCAATTACTTGTACTTTATCAGTTATACGAAAATTTTCCCACCATATATATATTTACTGACATTTATTTTGTATGACCTCCTACTATCGAAGTAATACAATTCACATAAGCATTAAAACGACTACACTAAATTGGAGAGGGATGCATTACTCCTGCGCGTCTAAATTCGTAATGTCTCAATTCAACCTCCCCTTCTCGGAATTAAAATTTAAACTGGTTCGCGATTTTGGATAACTCCTAAAACAGCTCATTATCCCTGCCCGACTTCTCCGCTCCGAACGAACAAAGTAATCGTCATCGCGGCCATTTCTGAGCGATTAAACTCACAAAAGCCCTGTCACTTCGTGAAATCATCGCTTTCCATTTGAAAAAAAAAATCTAGAGCTGATCTTCGCTTAGGATATCGGTAAACGTTAGTTAGCGCCCTGCGGGTTATCCTCGACTAATTGGAATATTTGAAGAACCGATGGCGCAGATACGGTTTAATTAAAGCTTTCGGAAATTTCATTAAAATCACGCAAATACTTGAATATGATCGGACTATCATATTTTTGTTCATTTTCAGATTTTCCTTCGCGGAGGTGGCGCGAGAATACCGTTCCCTCTAATCTACTCCGTCTAGAAAGAAATTCCTTAATGGGAACGCAAGGCGTCGCGTCGCCTCCGTTCCAATTTATCCTGCAAATATTTACAGTTGTGAGTCCCCTGCATTTCTGCCTCGTTTTATTTAATTCGAAGCGACTCGCTCGCATGGCGTTCGCTCCCAGCGAGTTATTAAGAATTTAAAGTTTGTATTTCCCTCCGGTCCTGGAAATCGACTCGTAACTCAGGATTCACGGAAATAGCTCAATTAAATCGGATATTTTATGCAGGAAGGAATTCTTACAATTGGCACGAAGTAAATTGTTGCTTTCGTCCGTTCTTCTCGCTCGTTTCTCTTTCTCTCTCTCTCTCTCCCTCTCTTCCGTTTCTTCTACGTCCAATTAAAAAGGCAGTAACAAACTCAGAAACGCACTTGTGCAACTTTCTTTGGCGGAACGGTTCTAGTGAAGTTTAGTAACGACGAAACTGCGGTCAGCTTTTGACGAGACCTCAGAATAAATGCGGAGAGGCAACTTTTATAGCCTGTAACGAGGAAAAACCGTGGCTGGGCAACCAAACCTACTGTCTCATAATGAACTTAGGGAGTCTCTCACCAGGCCCAGACGGCGGAACCAGAAAAGGATAGGTAGATGGTTTTTGCTTGATGTAAACCAGATTATTTTTGGAATTGATTAAGAAAAATGTGTAGATTCAGAATATCTATATGCTGCGTGCGAAAAATAACGGGAAGTTTGTTCAAATAAATGAAAACTGCAAAATCACTTATTTCCTCTCCAGAAATCAAGCGCAGCTTGAAAACGAAGGCTCGGGCAACAAACTATGACTAATTACTTTTTTGTTTATTTTGAAATTTTACTTAAGGTGAGTGTATTGCTGAATTGAAAATTGCGATATTGACATTGTAAAATGGCAAAAACTTAAAAATAAATTTTCAGTTAGAGACGCAATAAACAAAGCAAATATTAATAATTATTTATGACAATTTGGATTTGAGTAGATGCATGTCTGACGAATGCGTATGCATGATCCGGTGACAGTGCGACCAATAGTTTTCCCTAGACGAATTAATTAACTAAACTAAACACGAAAATTTCGATCTAATATAACTTTTGTAAAAAAGATACTTCCTGTAAAAAAGAGGCTTCCTGTGTGTATATCAATATCTCGATACCAGTACAAATATACAATATGTTATTTTTTAATCTAACTTTATCTTAAGACAACTGAAATATGCAAATAAATATTGATTATTATCTTAATTAACGAATTTAGTGAAAAAAATATGAATATATTTCAATAAGACCTCCATATTTGGTAGTCTGTCAGTGTGCTACATCGATTTAAAAAAAAGTTCATGTCAATCGGAGCTTCCGTTGCTGAGAAAACCACAATTTTTCTGCGTTAGCCAGTTTGAAGCACACGAACACATTTTCCAGCGCGCCGTACACCGCTACCGCCACCATCGCGCATTCCTCCGCCGCGCCGTGGCGAAATTCGTGCATTTTCACTACTTTCAGAATTAAAAATCAAAGTGTTAATCGATTACACTGTTATACGCACATATGCCCCTCAAAAGTACATATAATAAGGTGTCTATCGCGTTTTGTTAAATGTCGATATGCCACATAGTTAACCTGTAAATTGTTAATAAATTTACCTCGGTATATCTCCGGACCTAATAAAGATATCGCAGTCTAACAATTGGAAAAATGACCGTACTTCCAAGCACTATTAAAGTAAAAAAACATTTTTTATTTTTGATCAATATTTAGTCTTTTTTTACTATTGTTAATTAACGCGAAATTTTCAGAAAATTATAAAATGGTTGTAAAAATAAAAAAAATTGCACTTTTTGCATTTCCTATCATTTGTGCGGTCTTGGTAAGTATGCCAAAAATTCAGGCATCATCTGAGATTTTTTTTACAAAAGTTGTATTGGATCGAAATTTTCGTGTTTAGTTTAGTTAATTAATTCGCCTAGGAAAAACTATTGGTCGCACTGTCACCGGATCATGCATACGCATTCGTCAGACATGCATCTACTCAAATCCGAATTGCCATAAATAATTATTAATGTTTGCTTTGTTTATTACGTCTCTAACTGAAAATTTATTTTTAAGTGGTTTTTGCCATTTTACAATGTAAATATCGCAACTTTCAATTCAGCAATACACTCACCTTAAGTAAAATTTCAAAATAAACAAAAAGTTATTAGTCATATTTTTTCGTCCGAGCCTTTGTTTTCAAGCTGTGCTTGATTTCTGGAGAGAAAATGAGTGATTTTGCAGTTTTCATTTATTTGAACAAACTTCCCGTTATTTTTCGCACGCAGCATATAGATATTCTGAATCTACACATTTTTCTTAACCAACTTCAAAAATAATGTGCTTTACATCAAGCAAAAACCACACCAATATCTAAGCCGACTGGACCTGCACCGTGTCTAAGAATATACAAATTTCTGTAAGATGTCGAAAGATATAACCTACCAAAAGGTGTTCGTCCCATAGGCCGAATTACGGGTCGCTTGAGAAAATGAATTTAGTTCTGACCGCACGAGTCCTCGAATGGTAAGAACTCATTTTATGCGACGGTGTAGCTAAGTAAGTACTGCAGAGTTACAACATAGGCGTCCCGTCGTTGTCGTATCAGTTTAAGCACACATAGTCCTAGAGACTGTTTTATTCCCCGAGTGATTCCCCATTGACGCTTAGTCGTTGAGGAATTCGTTTTACTTCCCTCCTCCCTGACTGATTTCGAACTGGCGTTCTGTCGTTGTGGGAATCAGCACGGGTAATCCGAAAGTCATTTTCACATCGAGTTATTACCGCTACCGACTTAGCTGATAGGGTTTGCCCACAGAGTTATGAGATACACAGAGCTGACAAACCATTCTTAAATACACATTTTCTTGTCTCCAGCATTGAATATGGAGCAACGCGGCGATGTAAACATAGTGGGGAAAGACGTGAGGTAGGAGTGGGGATAGGAATGGGGATAAACAAAACCAACTTCCACTAAGATAGAAAATAGGTTAGGATTCTTATAATCCTGTTTTCCGCAAACTTCACAGATTTTAACCATCTCTATTAACTGTTTTTATAAATGCGGGAAGTAAACAAATAGTATTATCAGTAGCAAACTACACGAAAAAACCTGAAGAAACACCTAAAAATGCCAAAAAACACCGACGTATACAATAGATAAATCGTAGTAAAATTGACCTTTGGACCCAGAACTGGTTTGCACGGTAGAAACCACGTTGCCGGTTTTATTTTCGAATATATTCGATCTAACGATCTGTATTATGTCTACATGTAATTTAGTTTTAAGTTTTAAGAAAGTTTTAAAGAACAAAATATACCAAATTTATTTCCACAATTAACATGTTTGTATCGATGGAATAGCACTGTATGTAAGAAACACGTGTCTCCTCCCTACACTGTGGACATAGGTCTCATTTTGCATAAAAAACTATATTTTGTGTAACACTGGCAACATTATTGTTTATCCCCATTTTCAGCCATCTTTAACTATTTAATGTTGCCTACACGAAAAATGTAAATAATCATCTCTGTTATTCTCATAACTCTGTGGGTTTGCCTTTGCCTTGCCGTATTTACACTATTTACTAACATGTCCTTGATTGTCCGCTTTATAACGCTCTCTAGCCTTTCTGCTAAACAATACCGCTTTGTCGAAACTAAAGACTGCACGTTTTCCTGGCTATTCTGCATTTAATTACTTTTCGCTGCTCTCCTCGCCTTGTATTATTTCTAGTATTTTCGACACGGAATAATTTGGCATTCTCCATATTTTCACCGTTTGTAAATTATTTTATTTCCTTATTTTCGATACTTAGAATAATATTATATTTTCCCTATTTATGGTACTTAGAATAATTTAGTATTTTCCGTTATTTTTCAACATTAAAAATAAATTTGTATTGCCCCTATTTTAATACTTAGAGTAATTTGGCATTTCCCACATTTTCTTCACTTAGAATACCTATTTTATATTTTTCATATTTTGAAATTTATGTTTACTCGTTTCACCCTTACTTTGAATTTTTCGTCCGAAATATAAACACTTGTAAACAAATAATTTTTTCTGCTGATCTTTCTTTCCGTTTCAGTCCGAAATGTAAATATCGTTTTGTTTATACAACGTTGCTGCTACCCTTCTAAAATAAATCAATCTAAGTATTTTCCGACTCGTGTGTTTTATTTTTACGGACAGCCCTCCTGAGTAAGTAAACTACCCAGGCATACAACCGAGAGAGAAAACGCTTTTAAATCTGGCGCTCGAGCAAAAGGGACTATAAATCCGTTTAACCGAATTCCCGAACTCCGTCTTAGCGCCAAATTCTACAGGTAACTAACCCTTTTCTCCGAGTCGTGCCTCCGACTACGATGAAACGAGAGGAGATACGGTTACAAGCCATTTATGAAACACAAGTAGGAAATATAAATAATAATTTTAGAGAAGTTGTGCTACGGAAAAATTACTAACCTTGCTGGAGAACTGTACCCTCCCATAACTTAAGATCTGTAAGTACATGTCCATGTAAATCCCTTCCAGAAAGATATGAACACCATTCACGAAACGGGCGACTACAAGCTCCGCCACGCTACCTGCGTTTATGGGCTTAGAGGGCGTGAGGTTGGATTACGCGCAACTACTAACACCGCCACGCGGCAACGATACTGCTTAAAGTAGGTACCTACCTTTAAAGTGACTACAAGCTCGAACTGACGGGAAAATCTTACGTATTCAAACCTTCACCAGTAAAAAAAGTCAGAAATGGATTTGTAATTAGTAAAATTATTTTAGGGCAAAACTTATCAAACACAAATTCCAAAATGACATCCAATGATGTTGCTTAATCCCGTCATAAAATGTGGGTGGCGGAGTTTGTAGCTAGGAATTAATATGAGCAGGTAGCTGGTGGCAGAGCTGACATCCCCCGCACGAAACAACTTAATATCCGTAACGCTTGGCAACGTCTCAATCTTACCCCACCCAACATCCTTTTTTTGGTCCACCGTTCCATTGGCGCCTTCATTAATTGTTGGTACAATACTCATACATCATTACTTAGTATGATAGTTTATAAAAAATTACAAAAACGAGAAATGCAAGAACTAGACAATTACCGAAAAAAGTTAAGCGTCCCAATACTTTTAACTCTCACAGGGCCAAACATTGCAGTATTTAAATGTGACAAGATTTGCCTGGTTTTAAACAAAACGATCATTTACAAAAGAAGTCAATATGGAAACAAAATATTTCCTGCGTATAGTTGTCTGGTAATATCTGGAGAGCCCTGTAGTAAGGTGATTTATAAAGTGTAGAATTGCCTTCATACATCATTTTCAGATACATCATTTTAGATGTGTCAAGTTCACATTCGGTTTTTTATTCGTCCAAAAATAAAATAACAGTATTAAATATGTTTATTTATCCAAAGAAAAATAACTCATGCAAATGATAATATTTTGATTAATATGAAACTAAACTTTTGGAATATACACTTAGTACATTATATAGTATCGTGACATTTTCTTGGTTCAATAATAACACTGCAGTAATTCTGCTCTTCAGTAATTTATTTTGTGCTAATACTAATCTTTTATAGTAAATTTATTGCACTACCTCTTTATCTTTACGCTCTGGTTTGTCACTCACACTTCTTTGTATTACGTCCATATTCGACCCTTCTGTCTGTGGTTTCCGATGTTTACACCTCTCTCCACTTGTTTTCGGGAAGAATATGCTCCGTAATGAATTCGTCGTGTTCGACAGCGTCCTACGCAGAGGCGGTATGTTCCTGAGAATTACATCTCGAATGCTCCTGTTTGTCCTCCATTATTTGGTTTTTGTAGTGGTTGTTTGCCAGCTCTCGTTCCACAATTTGAGTGGTCTTCCTAAGGTTCTTTTGCTCTTTGGTTTGTTGTCCCGACAAATATGTTCAGTAGTCTCTCCATACCCATTCTATCTACAGGTTGGTTCCGTGGCTTTGGGCTGGTTTTCACAAAGCGATTAATGGTTTGCAATGTATACTACATTGCTCTCGAATAGTTTTATTTCTATACATACCCCTTAATGAGAAACCTTTTAGCATAGCACACAATTGTTAATTTGTGTGGGTCCATTCTGTAGTCTTCGTTCTTTTTCACATTGCGGTTAATATGTTCCACGATAAGATTGGGACTGTGTAAGCTTTCTTGTCTAATTCCATATTTAATATTTATTGGATCTGTTCTTTCCTCTGATGTTCTCACATTTGTTGAGTTGGTCTGCTTATTATCTTTATTAAATTCGATTATATTAGGCTGGTCTATGTCGTGGTCTACTAATATTTTTAGAATGTCAGTCCTTCTTACTCTTACTCAACGTAGCAGAGATCGGTTTGTTATACTCGATTGATTTCTCTACTAGTTGTCTTATAAATGTTGCATCTATTGTACTTCTGTTTTTTCTAAAGCCATGTTTTTCTCCAGCCATATTTATTTTGCTTTCAATCTTGTGCTTAAGGACTTTAGTCATTAGTTTTGATGTAGTATTCATCACACTTATTTTCCTATAGTGTTCAGGTTGTTTTCGTTCTTTTTAGGAAAAGTCTTAAATATGGGTAGTAGTAGAGACTCTTTTTCCATCTTCTTTGTGGTTATAATATTATTAGATAGTGTTAGCAACCATCTTCTCAATTTTACTCCTCTGTACAAAATATCATACAAAATATCAAATTCTGGCTCTAAAAAATCGGAAATTCAGAAATTTTTTATAAATAATGATTTATACTTTGAAGAGAATTACTGGGAAAAAACAATTACTGGAGGTCTTCTTCTTTTTCTTCTTCTTCTTCTTCTTCTTCTTCTTCTTCTTCTTCTTAGGATGCCATGTCCGTTGGAACGTCGGCGACTGCCATGTTTACAATATTCCTGTATTCATCTCGGTCTCGTGCTACGTATAGTAATTGATCTGCTGTTAATCCTGTCCATTGTCGCAAGTTTCTCAACCAGGAAAGTTTTTTTCGACCTCTCCATTTCTTTCCTGCGATTTCACCGTTGAGAATTAGCCGAAGGAATTCATATCGTGGTCCTCTGATATTGGAGATATTAAGTACCAAAAAATTTAAAAGACAATATTGTGTTGACGAGATGGCAAAGAAACATGGCTATCGGGTATTGCGCGTACCACCATATCATTCAGTTCTTAACCCAATTGAATTGTTATGGCGTCAATTAAGAAATAACTTTCGTGCGAAAAACAGCAATCCTAAATTATTAAATGGTGTACTTGATTTAATCAATTCCAAATTTAAAAACATAACTACTGACAACTGACAACTGGAAATATGCAATTAACCCTGTGTGCAAAATTGAAATGGAATATTTACAAATACATAATCATGTAAATAAGATTGTTATAAATATAGGTGGAAATAGTAGTAGTGATAATAATAGTAGTTGTATTGTCGTTTCAGACATAGATAATTAAATATTTTTATATATACCTTATATTTATAAGTAAAGCCATTTTGATTTTTATATTTCTTATGTTATTTGTAAGGATAAATTTTGTTTTTACTCGTTGTTTATGCATCCACTAAAAATATCGGCCTCTGAGGCCGACCCAGTTGGGTGCCTAGGCTGGCAAATCTCGAATCAACGAGCGTGAAACACATAGTACATGTGGTGGGCGGCGTATTATTTTTTCAATCTGCCCAAATCCTCCATAAAAAACTTTCCTTGCGTCGCCGAAATAATTTATAATCCATTCTCTCTCCCAGAAATAATTAAATTTTCTCAGAGAAAAGTTTCTTCTTGTTTCTGGTCGACTAATGTACCCATTATCTTTCAGCACCCGGTGTGTTATGCCTGCCGGGCTCCCGGGTTCGGTGCCTTTCAGGCTCTTAACCGAACTAACTTATAGCTAATAATTAACCGAATCCTTACTGCCGAGATTAAACGCTGACGAACAATTAGTGCGGATTAGTTCTTTGGAACTTTTCTTGTGATTCCCGTTTTGAAAAATTCACAGGAAGGGAGGGGAAGCGCGACAGCTGCTCGAAGAACTTCTCTGACAGATAAATAAATACCGAGATGAGTTTTTGTTTGAGGCGAGTCGTATTGAAGCGTTGTAAAATATATTTTCTCGGTGGTAAAGTTTTCAGGACAAGTATTTTTAGAACTTTTATTCAGATACTTATCTACAGAATGAATAATGACGGGGTTTATTTCGCAAACCACAACACGATTTTTGAAATGCTTAAGCTTGTATGATTTTAAAATTTATTCCTCAACACGAATACCAGTTAATAATGGAGATGTTGGTGAAATGTTAATACGTTTGAATTTAGTAGTTATTTATGGTTGAAACATGCTTCACTTGACATAAACGCGCTATGTTTTGAAAAAAATAACTGTTTTGAGTCTTAAGGTCTCTGTAATTATATAGGCCTCAGGGATTGTCTTGGAAACCACCAATTTTTGTCTCACGATCTTTCACGGAATTCCAAATTGGAAATGATATACCGTAGCAGTTTTCCCAAATATTTATTATCTATTCTAAACATTTTTTGCACAGCGAACTAGTATGTACATATGCTCCACGGGATCGCGACTCTTCGTTAAAAAGAAACCGCGCTACTTTTTGTGGATAAGAAGCGAGACAGTGAGAGTGGTAGGTTTTTCAAGCCAAAGAAAATATTTTTTACGTGAATGTCTATAATGCATTTGCGCAAAATAAAACTAATAAGTTAAATTTCATTCCAAAAGATATATCAAATTTATGAATCACGGAAAATGAAATTATCAGTAAGTTTTTCATAATATCTTTACAATTTCTTAGAAATGTATTGATGGATGTATTTCAGAAAGCATACTATATAGATATAAAGATAGGTACAGGCACCCTCATTTCTATGAACAATTATTCATTCACCTTGTAACGTTTTCACTATTTACTAAAAACTAAACTCTACGCGAATTGTCCAAATTAATTTATTTCTAACTCTCTAACACTTAATCTATTTCACACACAGATGTTTATTTATTTAGCGCGCGGTCTCGTTGCCCGAATATTTACACTCCGATTCTTCAACTAACTCGCCTTGGGTCCGGCATTCCTTTTATAAGCAGGTATGAGCCTTCTAGAAATTTCTCGACAGTTCCAGGAAATTCTCCTCGGGTTTTCAGGGAATCCTATCGCATCGAAGCGTCTCGGCTTTACGAGTTCATTCCCGGCGCTTTTAAAACGAATTCGTCGAACCCGGGCGTCAAACAAGTCATTATCTTTTTTTATAAAGTAGGCAAAATAATACGTTGTAATTTAAAAAAATACGTTTTATTACCTAATAACTCTATTCGTATTTTTCAAAGTTGATTTAGATTTATGCTAATAAAATTTATGGTTGAAAATTCGTTAAGCTGAGACATTAATTTCGAACAGTGTTGACGAGAATTCCATAAAAATGTTATTTAAAGATTTTACGAGGGTGAACTATATTAAAATGGTCCAATTTAGTTTTAGAAACAAAGGAGACGACTGAATTTCGACTACCTATTAAATTGTTATCTATAATAAGGCATAAAATAGGGATCCTCTTAATCGAAGTTGAAACTGATCGGAAATGTTTTATAGAAAACTTTAAATAGCAATGAGAAGAGAATGTAATGAAGTTTTACAATGCCCGCATATAAATTGTTAGTTCGACATCAGCCAACCCTAATTCCATTACGACCCTCCTTATAACTAAACCCGTGCTTAAATCTTTAATATTACAGAAATTTCTTCTGATAACCTATCCGACGGTCCTAATGAACGTCAATACCATCTCGATAACCTAAATAACGTAAATTCGACGTTCGCTGCCGCCGCCGCATCTTCCTTTTTGAATACCTTCATTATCCCTTAAGCTCCGATTTACAACGCCGAGATAAAATCCTGAGGGTTTTCCATCATGGCGGTTTCTTCTCACTGCTGACAGCGTTTTAAATTATTGCCAGAACTTTCGTTGTGAATATTTTTTGGAGAAATGTTAATTCGTTGAAGTCCTCAAGTTATGGTAATAAATTTTAGGCGATGAAAAAATATACGACGTCCTTTGTCTACATTAATCTTAAAAATATTTAACTTCTTATGTCTTGCAGTGATTTTGTTTTACTATTGGGAAAAATTAAGCATTTCGGTGAGTTAAGCCTAAATTTTCTCGTGGTCACTTTTGAGGGATGCTTGCAAATATGTGTGAAAATAGACTTAGACATGTTCACCTAATACAAAATATCTTAAATTAATCCGATTATATAGACACTTGCTTTAATTTTTGATACCTGACTATTTAGGTGTAGAAATATGACTATTTAAAATGAACTTTAATTGTCTTTCAAAATATTCGACACCATATAGCGTGTTTCATTTAAAGAACGGACTCTTCAGCATTTTTGTATCTATCGGTAAAATCACAAATTATGAACGATTTTCATCAGGCATAATTCATACACAAAATATTAGTAAAATACAACTAAAATTTCAGCTTCCTACGAATGAATATACCATAGTAATAAACATTTAATTGAAGCTAAAAAAAAGGAAATCAATTGATTTCTAAAAACACTGCGTGAGAAATGTATAGGGAACTTGGAGGTTCATCCAGGCCCAGACGGTGGCGTGTTGTTCGTCTGTTGGACGAAGGCGGGTGGGATGTTCGCGCCAATTGTGATATTGCCCCAATTGGGCGCTTATAGAGATTAGGATTAATGTGTGCGCCAATAGGACGCTCTTTAATATTACGTTTAAAGTGTTAGATGTCGCGCTTTCCGACAAGACATCTCCGGTATTGCGAGTTGCCGGCTTGTGGGGGCATTTACATTGGACATTGGCGTGAAGAAAAACAAGTGGGAATTGACAACGAAAACAACGGTGGCGAGTTTTGCAATTTGATCAAACTTGTGTGCAACCTAAAGAAGAGATACGAGTTTACGAAGAGTATAAAAACAATTTTCAACCCCTTATTTATCGCTATAAAGAATGGGGTGATTTTTTTTATAAGTAAATAGACCTGGAGTCACATTCATAACGTGCACAAATTTCTGACTTACAAATTCGGATAGCTGGATTCAAAACGGAGAATTGAGAGAAAACAACAACTTGTTTTCAACGTATTTTCTTAACGGGATATGAAAATATGGGTGTTTATGAAGAGAATAAGCCTTTGTATATCTCGAAATGTTTATTCAAAAAGACGTAACAGCAATAAACATTATGCGTTTTGGGATAAACAAATAGTAATATCTCAGCAACAAATTAACCAATTGACTTTTATAAAAGTTGTTTAGATTTGGAAGTTTAAAAGCTATCTTTTAGAGCAGTAAAAACGTAAATGATATCATTTTTGCAGTAAATAATCAATATTCAAAACAAAAAATGACCATTTTCAGTGGTTTTGTGACATTTTTGCAATAAATGTTTAACAAAATTAATCGTGCTAGGTTTAGGTGATAGGTTTTTCAATTCTCTACAACTTATATTTGAAACTCCACAAAATGCATACTTTGGCTTGTATGCAAAATGGCTTGAATCAAAAAACTTGTTTTTGCTAACTTTGGACCCCTCCCAGCTGTTAATGCACACTTTTGAATGTTTAAAACTATATAGGCGTGATCAACTAATCAGAGCCTACAACATTTGACCTGTCCCGTCCGGTACTGAATTAATGTCGTAAAACGTCAAAAAATGACTACACAGACTGGGCTATGAGATGACCGTTGCTTCGAGAACGTAAAGGACGCCGTCGCGTATTGACCCCTGAATTTGCGCCATAAGAATTCTGTTTACGTCTTGAATGATCATTCAATCTTTTTGAACTTGAAGTAAAGTGATTCATGACCCTACCGGGTTAGTTACATTAAACATCATTGTAATGTTGTAAATTGTCATGTTTTGTCTTGTATATCAACCATTTGTACACTTAATATCAATAAAACTATTTTTCTGGCTTTACTCTTTAACTGAAAGGGTTTTCATGCCGGAACAGGGAAACACTTAAACGCGACCCGGGATTAAGTTGTTCCATCTATTCTCTTTCATTCATTCTTCTTATTGAAACTCAAGTAAGTAATGAGAACCCAAACAGAACTATGAATATAAAAATAATCGAAAAGCAGTAGTGAAGGATAAAATGTAATAAAATACACGATTTCTCACTTAAAATAACACAGTTGCTACTACTTTTTAATATAACCCATAATACCGCAATGCTGAAAATATTTTAGACCGATACAGCACTAACAATGACCCAAGAATTAAAATATTCAAATAGTCCTATGTATGGCTCTCCGTAAACGTATATCTTACCATCGAGACCGTGAATGATCCTGTAGTAACGTACTTTGTTCGGTAAGGCAGAGTCGCTGGAGGCACAACGACTCTGGCGGAAAGTTACGTCACTTATTTGAATTGGCGCAAGTTGCGGAGTTCGGAAATTCGGGAAACGGTTTAGAGTCGGTTTACCTCGGGCGCCAGATTTTTAAGGGTTGACTCCCTATAGCCACGGGTGAGTTTAAACTCAGGAGAATGCCAAGGGGTCCGTGAAAATAAAACACACAGTACGGGGTAAAATACGGTTGATCTATATTACATCTATTAAGTCATTTACAGAAAATGGATTTAAAGTAAACGTGAATAGGAACATTATATATAAGCGGAAGGTCGTAATTACACTATATACAGTAGTTAGGGACGTTTCGGCAGCGGAGACAACGATTTGCCGGTTACTAGACTTTCGGAAGTTTTGGCAACTGTGCGAAATCCGGAAAGTCGGATTTCGGAGAGGAACCGGCAACGTTGCGCTCCACGGTCGGACGGGAATGTGCGGAGAACAGGTGGTACGATAAAAACGGTTTATTTATTGTGGAATTGCGGAAAATGCAAAATCGAATAAATGAAATAAAATATGAATAATTACTTTACAAACGGAAAGGAAATAGTGAAGCTAGCTAATTACAATAGGCGAAAATAAATGTGCAGAGTCGGTTAATAGCAGTCAGAGGGAAAAGATATTAGCAAGAGAACGAAGCGAGCGAGAGAATTTTTGACCGGGGCTTTTAAGCGGGTGCTGAAACAGTGAGAACGGGAAATCTAACGTGCGGAGATTCCCGAATGGGAATCTGGACAAGGAAGAGGCCTACCAGCGAATCGAACAGAAATTGTGTACTTACAATTGGAGGAGATATGGCGGTCGGTCACTTTGCGGAAATTCACTCGCGGAAAAGTCTATCACTCTCGATACGGTGTTCGGCAAGAAAATTCTCGGTGCGGGAAAAACTAAAACGGCGCGTCGGAAAGAAAACGGTTCTGCGGATCACTCTCGAGAACGGAATTTTGAGTTTCGGCGGTCGTCTCTTGGAGGATCTCGCAAGAGTGGAAAACACTTTTGATCTCGGTCGACTCGCGCAAAAACGGACGGTAGGCACTGCAGAGGCACTCCAGGACTAGTCACAGGAGTGGCGACTACACCAGATACATTTGATACTTTTCGTTCATATTTAGAGATCCCAGATAAACATGAAGAGGTAATTTGCTGCTTGCAATTAAGGAGACAACTGGCGGCCTTTCGTTTAAACTCGGCCTTCGAAATTTGCAGGTGTCACGGCGGAGAGATAATGGTTCTTTATTTGAATTTACGGGTTTTCCGAAAACGGTAACAGAGGGAGACAAGGGTTCTAGCCACGGGAAAAATATGCTTCATTACACTGTATATTATCTAATGTAGATTCAAAAGGTTAAGTAAATTTCACCTCATGATTTACGGAACTTTCCGAAATATATTTGGTCATTTTTCGTTTCTGTAAATATAATTCTTGGTTGTTTCCAAAATGTAAAAAATGCTTAATGTTATTGAAACTCCACATTACTTGAACGTTGCTTAAGAAGTTTAAACTGTTCCAGCTCGCAACATTTCCAATAAATCGAAAATTCTAACGTTAATCTTTCGTTTCGATGGTTGGGTATGTTTCCTGCCATTTTCAAAATCTCGTAAATTCGGTTATTGTTATTCCGAATATTTTGGCATCTCTCTCCCAGTTATTAAGTGAAACTTCAGCTCGTTATTAAATGAAACACCTATTCGTCGAAAACAATCGACTTGAAAGTCACAATTGACTCATTTTTAATAAAATTGAAGAAAATTACTATCGCTTTAATTTAGTTCAAATTCAATTTAAATATGAACTGGTGAGGTGCTGGTGAGTTGCAGCCCATTATCTAGCGAACTTTCCGATATATGATTACCTACGTATTTTGGTACCTAAATTCTTTGTCACATATAAAAATTGTCATTTCTTCACTTAAAATTAGGTCTTCATATACATAAACAAAGGTGTGGTCTAATGTGCAGTACATGGGAGTTTAGGAAACTAATAGTTCTGAGAAAAATAAATGTAATAGTATAATAAATGATTTTTATAATTTATATATAGAATATAATATACGTGGTAGCATTGAGTTTTTCGAAACTTCCCAAAAATTTGATTAGGAACAAAATAAGAATCGAATTAGTTACTTAAGAATTATCCATCCGAAACATCCCCTCCCAAAAGAGAAATCTAGACAAAGCAGTAAAACGACGAGAAAGGGAGAAAATCCAAACGAATCGAGAAAAAAAGCGATGGCGTTCATCAAAGATATCGTTGACTTTCCTCACCCATTAAACCGCCGATGGCATCCCCTTTCTCTACCACTCCATTCAGATAACATTATGAGGATCGGGAAACTTTTCCATTGAAACGAATTTTTCACGCCGCGCCGTTCTGCTGAGATTTATATCAAATTAAGTTTATATATGCCTATACATATATAACAATATAAAACAGATTTTTATTACGTTAGAAGCGACGGATGAGCGACTGTAACGATACTTCAATCTTGAAGTTTACTTTCACTTGCAACGGCTGAGGGATGGCCTGGGGCTGAAAGTGAATTTTTAACGTAACGTAAACAAAAACTCTCATAACCGCGTGTATTTCGTTTATACCAAAAGAGCAATTCAAATCTGTTCCAATTAAAAGGATGCCGAGGATTAAATATTTCAACACGGGCGTTATTATTTAAAAGTTTAAATTGTGTTAGGGGAAGAAGATTGAAAACTGCTACCATCCAAGGTTAATATTTCACTTGTGTTTCAGAACGCCACATCATCCCCAAAGATGGATAATTTTTTTAAAGTTGGGAAAATTAAAGGGGGCACTCGCTTTCACCATTCATGAAAGTACTTTAGTCAGTAAGGTTCTGTTAGTTATTTAGTACGATTGTTAAAATTCCTAAGACTCAGATTTTTATACGCGTGCTTGAGAAAGATAAACGTATTTAGATGTCCAACTCTGGAGAGTCCAACTCTCCCAAAACATATGGGAGAGTTGGACCGCTCCTTAAGGGACAGTTGAACCGGTTTGGGATAGATGATCCGAATATCCAAATACTAAAAAAATGCATTAAGATGATCGTTTACTACATCTCTCACACATATTATCGTATTTCATACATGACTCGTGTAACCATCTACCACAAATGATACACTTCACCCACTCATCATTCACTTTAGATGTTGAGTTGTAATTTTTACCGCATCCGGCAAAATCACTTTCATCCCCAAACTCAAAAGATTCGCTGTCATCCAGAAGCATTTTTGTTCCATTTCTGTTGACTCACTATATGTTCCAGGTCTCTGCGTTACTCGACGTTTTGTCTTCTTTGCTACATCCTTTGCAGTTCCCTTCTGCCAGTTCTTCTGTAATGTCTTTACACTCTGTTCTTTCCTTTTCGCAATGTGGTCTGGGGATGTAAAAACTTCTGCAAGTGCGGCCTCGTCGCCAAGTCGAACTAACTTGTTTGCTTACAACTGGAATTGGTCGAATTAAATCCAGTCTTTGCCCTGACGTTAGCTCCCCGGGATTCCGAATGTGAAATCCACTGCAGCTGGGCTGTACTATTGTAACATACTCTGTTGGCATGGGGACGTTATATATCGACTGGCAGAATTTCTTCGTCCATCCTCATTAGAGCGCCCTAAAAGAATTAAAACCTAAATAGCAGTGGTCATAGGGATTTGTTAAAATTTTTACTTTTCACTCTTCAGAACTCTTCAGAAGGTTCGTGTCCTGAAATGCTTTTGAGCAAATCTGCTCGACCAGAACAGTTTGCGATCTGGCAATATGGATATGGAATAGTTAACCATGGCAATCGTTCCTACGTTATTTTGTTCTGATGCGAATTATAATGGGGAGCATTTTCAAGTAGCTGGTAAATTTGATATGATTGATTTAATGGTGATTTGATGGTAAACAAAATTTGATAACTATCAGCTGTGTAAAACAGTGTAACGAGGCAAATCCGTGACTAGGCAACCAAACCTGCTTTCTCATAATTAACTTAGGAGTCTCTTATTAGGAGCGTTAGCTTCGCTGTCCGGTATCAAAGACTAAACGAATTTTCTTAAGATGGCGAGAGATATAACCCGCCAAGAGGTGTTCCTCCAGTAGCGCGAAGTACAGATCGATTGGGAAAATCAAGTCAGCTCTGGCCAAACGAGTCCTCGAATAATAAGAACTCAATTCCTCACTGGCGTTCCGTCGTTGAGGAATCCGTTTTATTTCGCGATTTCGCATTGGCGTCCTGTCATTGGCGTATCAGCCTAGGTATATCCTAGTGGTAGAGACTGTTGTATTCCTCATTGGCGTTCCGTCGTTGGGGGATCGATTTTATGTCCCGATTTCGCATTGGCGTTCCGTCGTTGTGACATCCGTAAGGAGAATCCGTTTGGGGTACCTAGTTACTGCAGGATTGCGGCGTCCCGTCATTGGCGTATCAGTCTAGGTATACCTGTCATAGACCGCTCTATTTCCGTTCTCTTGCTTCTGCTTAACTAAACCGCTTTGTCG
This sequence comes from Cryptocephalus moraei, assembly GCA_946251905.1. NCBI lineage: Eukaryota > Metazoa > Arthropoda > Insecta > Coleoptera > Chrysomelidae > Cryptocephalus > Cryptocephalus moraei. Next base: position 36,443,065 of record OX276454.1, on the reverse strand, counting down.
AAACTAGTGGCTGCACGTTTTCTCGCTTTTTAGAACGTATCTATTTTTATTGTTCTTTGCCTTGTAGATTTTTCTCCGTACTTTTACCAGTTGTAAATTTTATTGTTTCCTTAGTTTTAACCATTAGAGTAATTTTATATTTTCCTTATTTTTGATACTTAGGATAATTTGGCATTCTCCGTAATTTAGTATTTTTCGCATTTCACAGCAATTAGAATATTTTATATTTATCATATTTTGTAATCTTTTACAAAATATGATATTAATATGATCTTAATATTTTACAATCTTTCGCCCGGATATAAACACCTGCAAACAAATAGTTTTTGCTCTTTATCTTTCTTTCCGTTCCACTCGAAGGTGTAAATACCGCTTTGTTTGTATAACGTTGTCTTCCCGATTTAAAATCAATTAATCTAAGTAATTCCAGTTTATTCGTTTTATTTTTACGGACAGCCCAGGCATTTCTCCTGAATTTAAACTCACCCGTGGCTTTAGGAAGTAAACCCTTAAAAATCTGGCGACTGAGATGAAACCGACTTTAAAACCGTTTGCCGAGTTCCCGAACTCCGTCTCAGCGCCAAGTTCTACACGTAACCCATTCCTCTCATCGGAGGAAACACCCGCGTTACAACAGTATACATTGAAGTATGTAATTTTCTTGTATATAAACGAATGCATGGAACGTTATGGAGGAAGGAAGGAAAAAGTGATTTATTCCGAAGGTGACGTTTCAGTGTAATTCAAATTTGGTCAAATGTCATGACAGTTTGTGAACCAATCAGAAGCACAAGAATAAGAGGCGTGGGTTTGAAAGCCTGAGAGAAGGGAGAAGCGACGCTTAGCTCTTGTGTCGTAGTCTCTTCTGATTGGTTACCAAATTGTCAATACTTTAATAGGTGGCACCAAATTTGAATCACAGTGAAATGTTACCTCCATAATAAAGCAAGTTTTTCTTCCTTCCTCCATAAAGTATCATGTACTTTTATTTATATGCAAGAAAACTATATAGGTATTTCAATTGTTTTATACAGTTGATGGTTAAGAAATTTCGTTTACATAGATTACCAACTGCTTAAAAATGTTTCCTATGTTAAATCCCATAAAAAAATAGCCTAGAAACAATGACCATCGGTTACCGTCTCCTCTCCCAAATGTCCTACGTCATTACTAATGTCGCTGATAGTCAAAAAGCTTAATTAATCATAAGGTCACGTTTCAAAATTATTTAAGGTTTTTAAAAAATACTTACTATTGACTGTCTAACGAAATAGAAGTTAATTTAGCTGAAACAATATATTTAGGATCAGGCAAAAAGTGCATGCAATATAAATACTTTTTTATTTCCTCAAATGAGGCAATCGTGGGAAGTATTGCAATTTTGCCAATTTTTCTAATTTCAGTTATTAGCATTTTCTAAACTATAAAGGTACCCTAAGCCAAAAAATAATGTTTTTGAAAAAACGTGTGTATTTTTTAATCGCACTTGTACTTAAACTTTTCAAAACACACTTTATAATTTCAATATTTTTTTTTATAGTTATATATTATGTATTTATAGAAGTTGGGAAAATCTCACATTACTGAAGAGTGGCTAAATTGAAATTCGAGGCAGTTCATGTCGAGTGTTTTAAACTCCGAGTTTATCAGCCGCATTTTACTGATGTGTTTTGTATTACTTTTCCGGAAATCGCAAAAAAGAAAAAAAGTTACAGATTTTAGATTTTTTTTAACAAATACCACAAAATGATTTTGTCCATGTTGTTGGCAACTATAGTTACAAAGTAAACAACATCGAAAAAAATTTCATCATTTTGGTGCGTGTGCTGTAAAATCAGTGTATTTTGCGTCTTGTAAAGTTTTTAGAATACTTGTCCATAAAATTCCATTTTCCTGCGCGTAATTAAGCAGGAAAATATTGTTTTCAAGACGATATCCGGAAAAAAAATTTAATGTGTAATCCACTGTTGAATATATCGCTATTATTTTGTAGTTGCCCAAACAAAGTAGTTGGAATATTAGTAGAATTTAGCGAATTATCTTTGTTTCATTTGTTCATTGGTTTTCATTTCACAGATTAAATAAATAATTAAACGGCTTGAAGTGTAATTAATGGCGTACTTCGGTCGTGAGCCCCTTCGGTACCCTCTCTTCGGACACTTCTTGTTTCTTAAATATACGCACGTGTATCGGCGGGCATGCAACAAATTAATTCCTAGTCCGAAGTGCATTCCTCCACCTGAGCGTGCCACTTCCAAATTACATACTTCCCAAGCTCGACCCAAATTCCAGTCGAAAATTTCGTCTCTCTCTCTCTCTCTCTCTCTCTCTCTCTCTCTCTCTCTCTCTCGCTCTTTCTCTCTCTTTCTCTACGTTTCCCTCTCTCCAGCCATCACGTCCCACATCCTGCCCTTGTGCCGCTGATCAGCACCCTCGACGTAATATTTTTCATTTGTTTGACATTCTAATATGGAATTCGGTAAATAATTCAGGAAGGTTCGTTCATCCTTTCGACTTTATGGTCCTCTCCGCTTCCCTAGACTTTTTATTTGTTTTTTTATGAAGTCACGTCTGTTTATCACGCCGTAAGGCCAGGAGATTATTGATTGGAGGAAAGTGTCGGGAGGTTTACACGTGCTTGATGGGAAATCGTCCGATGTTTTCTTTTGCTTGCCTCTTCATTACGTGATGTTCTGAGACATAAATCTCTTCAACGGTTATTGACGCCGTCTTCTTGGGCTCTCTTAAAATGTTTTGATCCCTCTCTACCCTTTTGGGTAATATCTCGATGGAAATGGGAATGATTTAACTCACACGGTAAAGTCAATGGCTAAAAGTTAAGAATCGATGCATTGCACGAGGTGGAAAAGTATGAGTTAATCTGGAATATTTATGGAATGTTGAATTGTGGGATGTAGAGTTCTGGAATGAAGGCAATTTACTCACTTTATAGAAATTGAGAATTTCAGGAAAATTCTATTAATAGGGTCTAGAATTGAAACCGTATCAGTAACTTCTACTCAAATCATCCGTTCAAATAAAATATTTCCTCTTAATTTTAACGCCGCATCTTCGGTCGGTGTTTCAAAAACCATTCGCAAACTCTCCTACATGAAAATTAGTTTGAGACTTTGAACACCATAACAAGTTGAATATTATAACCTACTAGTCAAATATAACACCAGCCCAATCTCCGTCCAAGCATTCTCCTCTTATTTATTACTTTTGTAATCTTTGCCTTCTGAATTGAATGCAAAACGTTATTGTTGAATCAACCATGTTAACAAACTGGCCCTGTTTGTTCCTTTCGTACATTTTGTAATATGAAAAATAATTTCAAAACCAGACACCAATTCTGAAACCACGCCAATAGTCATTCCATTAATACCATTTCGGATTATGTGCAGAAAAGAACAATATTCTGCAGATTACAGAACAAGCTGGCTTAAGGTTGTCCGATACTTTACTTACTCATATGCCACACAATGCAATTTTATGTCAAAGTTAGAAGAGAAACCGATAAATGAATTTTCAAATTTCTGGTACTGTTAGATTGTGACTTTGTATTGTAACGGAACCTTGAAGGACGTCTTTTCAAAAAAATGTTTGGTTTTCTTTAAATCTATAGTCAAAAATGAAAAAAAATGTAATCTTATTATAAGTTTCAAGTGAACATCAAATCTCAATTTCTGGCTTCAAAGGGCAATGAGGAATTTGATTGTCTATCGTACTGTATAAATGATAACTATATTTAGTTTTAATTAATCATTTCGGAATTGACAGAAATTTCGAAATCACGCCCCTACGAAACTGAGTAAATACAATACTATAAATATATTTTGAGTAAATACAGTAAATTAGCTTGGGAGTTGCAAAACTGATTCTCAGTATTTCTAAGCCAAGACTGTGATCGTTCTGTTTGTATCTTTCTAATACACGCCACATTCTCATTTGCGCCGCTAGCTACATCTACCGGAATTCAGTTGTCCCTACAAGGTATCGGATAGCCTTAAGATAGCCGTAATTGAAGGTTAGGTACCGAACCTCAAACATAACACTTGGCCATCTCTAAACTGTAAATAATCGTCAACCGAAACGTGAACCTCGCCATCAAATGTTTATTAACGACTGTGTGTTATCCACTGATTTTATGTTGATATTGTCACACGCCTGAGGACCTTGGGTCCAAAGGGAGTGCTCGGGTTGGGGGTGTAGCTAGGTGGAGCTAAAGAGAACACATGGTAACACGTAACAATATTTATTTAAACATTAAATGTAGGGGAGAGAACATCGTAAGATGAAATTAAAGCAAGAGATCAAATGTAGAAAAGTGCGAAGAGGTAAAATGGAGGTGGTTGCTTACTTGTGAAGGACGTAGGGCGGTAAGTGCGAGGCTCCTCCAAGTAGCGGCATGCCGAGAAGGACGGGCTCTCAGACGGGCAGCGAGACGTGATACTCCGGTGTCAGACTGATTCCCTGATCGTTATGATCCCGCTGTATAAATACAAGCGGGATGTTTACGAATCGTGGTGTCGTACCTGTCCGAGAGTCGAGTCGTCCTTCGGTTTAAGGTCGCCGCGGTGCTGAATAAGCTTAGACGGCGACCTATTTTCGCTAATTGGGGCCGCATCGCGACAATATCCTTAACTGAGCCTCATCCTAAGAGTCTGCAAGTCTAAAATTATCTCAAATTCCAACTAACCCATTAGCATCAATCTTTATTCTTTTCTAATGACACGATTTTGAGTTAAATCTTTGATTCCAAAAGATAAGACTATGTCTTGGTATAGGTGTTATGGGAACCTTCAAATTTTCGCCAATACGGAAATGTTAAACGTTGCATTTTCGTTTGTTTTAAGTGAGGGGTGAATATTTAAAGGTATAGTCCGATCGCATTTATTTGATATAATTTATTCATGGCAGTAAAACTTTAGGGCGTCTTAACACTCGAGAAGTGCAACAAACTCGAGGAGATATGACGGTAACGGAATAATGCAGGGACGTATTATAGGTACCTACCAAAAATATTATTAACAACATCCAAGTTAATCATTTATTTTGATACAAGACTTTGATTGTGTAGTATTGATGTATTGTATAGTTTGATTTGCGTGTACCTATTTGCGTTTACTTCTCTCTGTCTATTTGTAGACACAATCCCAATACCTTTAAAATAATATACCCCTATTAGTAATATACCCCTTTCCTGTATTAGGTAGTCTTTCACCCGCCGACAGTCAATACTGCCCATCGTTTTCATACCACTTCTCAAGTACTAAGCGCTTCAAAATTTTACTACCATGAATAAATTATATCAAATAAATGCGGCCGGACTATACTATAACATTATAAGCCTCACTGCGACCCCGCTGACACAAAGGGATTCGTTAATGAATATATGGCCGAAGTACAAGAAATTATGCAAGCATCGAAGCGCAATAGGGAATAGAGCAGAGACTACAAAATATATATACGTTAAAGGATGACAAGAGATACTGACTATCATATTAAATGAGACGGTCGATTGATCGCATTTTAGCAAATCGTATCAAATTTAATTTTATGCATCATAAACCATAGTGCATCTATTTCTATTGGCATCAGAGTTAAAATGTTAAATATTTTGTTACACATTGACTGTACACCATGAGTTGTTGCAAATAGGAAACGAAGTATAAGGGAATGATAAAAGTTTACCTTTGAAAAATTTTCCAGGCTGAAGTCATTTTTTTTCCTATTGATAAACATATTTTAGATATCACGAAAGGTTAGGAGAAAATTATTATAGAAATACAATAACGTTACTCAGTACCGGATATTCTTACAAAGTACATATATTTAAAAGGAAATCTCTTTCGTTTTCCTTATTCAAAAGGAATATTTTATAACTTTACAATTTTTTATTTAGGAATTTTTATTCCGTTTGCAGCTGACATTACGAAAGAATAAGATGACATAATTCTAGTCTACAATATTTGTAAATTTTAACAATGTTACAAATTTATCTTACATGAAGATGCAAATCAAAGAATAACATCTCAGATCGCATGCATCCTAATGGAATGTGGAAGAAGCAATCCCATCGTTTTTATCGGAACCGAAAAAATTGTATATACATTGTGTTTTATTGACCAACAAACCTTATCCCCCTCAGCAAAACACAACCATCAGATATCTATCTGGCGTTTCATCTCGAGTCGTATCGTCCGAACTCCAATTCTCGATTTTACGACCAGCTTCGTTTATATCAAATACCCAATATAAATGTATGACTCATTCTGGGGGATAACATCCAATTCCTTGTTTCCGCAAAAAGCTCGAGACAACTCAACTTCATCATCCTCGTTAAACTCCTTCAAATGCGGATCCCATTCCATCGGAATCCTTAATTGTATTATTTTCCGACGGGACAAGGACTGAATTATAACGGGGACAACTACGAGAGATACAGATTTCATTTTCTTCTTCAAAAAAATGTTTGCATTCCTCTTGTTTCATTTAAACAACTTGGTATTTGCGAACGTAGTATTTCCTTCATAATTACCTGAAATCACATTTTTGTTAAACGAGTTTGCTACGAGTTGAAATGAATTTCCGATCAATGTATCATCGATAAAAAATAATTAACTGCTACTAACCCCTAAAAACCTTGTACGGCGCAAAAACTGTAATTGGATTCCTAACGAATTTCCTCGGTACCGCCATTCGATCAGCTTGAAATTACCTCTTTCCACAAATCTGCTGCTCTACAAGTTATACATGGCGTTCATCTCCCCTAATCTCCTATAAATCTTCATATTCCGACGTTCTCAGAGGATTTTTTGCATTATTTCCCGGGAATAACCGCAATAAATTTATTAATTGTATTCTTACGAGAAACTCTGAATCTTAAATTCTTGAGTCTCGAGGCGGGTTTTACAAGGAAGGACAGAAAATAGGTCAAGTAATAAACCTACTTTTGTTAGTAATATAGATATATTGTGAGTGGGAGCATGTTATAGTGATAAATATTTCACTAGAATCTCAGAATAACACCTTTTTATATAACTTACTCAATGGAGGCTGAATGCTCGATATGTATTTATGCCAACGTTGTACTTTGTGTAGCAAGTTGGTGTAACACAACCTCTCTCAGGAGTTGCTAAACTACTGGAAATGTGCATTCTAATAACCACATGAGATTATTGGAACGTATTTGAGAAATGCATGAGAAATTTGAGAAACGCAAACTTAAATTCATATTCAAGTTTGCAGGTATAAATATACTGTGTTTACATATAAGATCAGAATGATTATTTAACTTTTAAATTAGCAATTTTAGACTTTTTGCCATTTAATTGTTTTTTATTTCTTGTTGCCGAAAATCTATGACCCGAATATATTCTAGTAACATGGATTTTCCCCACCCCTCTCTTCTAGTGAGGTGAAGACTATTGCTCGTACTTCTTCTTCTTCTTCTTCTTCTTAGTCAGCCCTCTGTTGTCCACTGCTGGACATAGGCCTCCCTCATGCTTCTCCATGCTGATCTGTCCTGTGTAACCTGGAACCACCACCTTCCCGCATATTGCTTGATATCATCGAGCCATCTTCTCTGTGGTCTTCCTATACTGCGTTTTGTCAGTCTTGGTCTCCAGTGTACGAGCTTGTATGTCTATCTCGACTGATCTTGTCGTGCGACATGACCCACCCACTATCACCTCAGGTCTGCAATACGGGCTATAATGTCTACGACCTTAGTTCTTCGTCGGATTTCTTCGTTTCTTATTGTATCCCTAAGACTGATGTTAAGCATTGTTCTTTCCATGGCTCGTTGCATTACCCTCAATTGATTAGCGGTCTTTTTTGTCATCGCCATTGTTTCCAGGCCATAAGTAGCCACTGGCAATATGCACGTGTCGAAAACTCTTCTTTTTAGGTTTATAGGAATCTCACTGTTTCTAAATATAAATTTCAGCTTTCCGAAGGCTATCCAAGATAGTCTTATCCTTCTCTTAATCTCTGCTGTTTAATTTTCTTTTCCTATTCTCATTGCGTGTCCCCAGTATATATATTCCTCCACATTTTCGAGTTTTGCACCGTCTATATATATTTGTTCTGTGGTGTTGTTATTTAAGGTTTTGGTCTTCAAAATGTTCATTTTCAATCCGATCCTTTTAGAAGCATCATTTAGTTGATTTAACATCTCCCTCAGCTCCTGTATGCTGCTACATATAATGACGATGTCGTCGGCGAAACGTAGGTGACTCAAGTACGATCCATTTATATTTATGCCTTTGGTTTCCCACTGCAATGACCTAAAGACATTCTCTAGCGCTAGTGTGAACAGTTTTGGAGATATGGTGTCTCCCTGTCGGACTCCCCTATTTACTTTGATTTTTTCTGTCTTTCTATCCTCGTTGATTCTTACATGTAGTGAGGCATTTTCATATATATATTTCAGTAAGTTGGTGTAGCGAGAATCTATTCTTGCATCGTCCATTGCCTGTGTAAATGCCCACGTTTCAATAGAATCAAACGCCTTATGGAAATCTATGAATGCTATATACAGTGGTACATTGTACTCGGCTGATTTTTCTATTAGTGTTCTCATAGTTTGTAGATGGTCAATGGTGCTAAACCCCCTGCGAAACCACGCCTGCTCCACCGGCTGATACTCATCGAATTTGTTGGTTAGCCTGTTGGTGATAATCTTTTTTCTCCCTTTTTCTCTTTTTTTGAAAAGCAGAATTACTTCTGCATTCTGCCATCCATCTGGGATTTGGCCCTCCTGAAGACATTTATTCAGAAGAATTTGTAAAGGCCTGTCGATCAATTCACCCCCTAACTTAAGCATTTCACTAGTGATTCTGTCCTCACCCTGGCTTTTTCGGTTTTTCATCATCTTCAGAGCAGCCCTTATTTATTTTCAAGATATCTCTAGAATATCCTCAGATCCCACATTGCATACAGTCACACCTTGCGTTGCTGAAGCAGGTCTAATGGAAGTATAAAGGGTGGTATAAAATTTTTTGATGTGATCAGCAATACTCTGGTTGTCTGACACTACGTTACCATATTGATCATTCATTTTCGTGATCTTGCGACTGCCTGGGGATACTTCCGATCTTAAAACCCTTATATTTGCGTTATTCTCAATAGTATCCTCGATGATTTTGGTGTTATATGCTCGGATGTCTTTTCTAACCTCTTTATGTATCCTTTTGTTCAATTCATTATAGTTCGGTGTACTCCTGGGGATGTTTCTTCTTTGTTCCATAAGCTTCAAAGTGTCGGAGCTCAGCTTGGGATCACTCTTTTTCTTTGCTCTCGAGCAAATCTTTCTGACCGAGGAGTAAATGTCATTCGTTATTTTGTGATTCAGTTCGTCTATATCCATTTGATCATAGGTAATGACTGATCCCAATCTGCTTGCCAGCTCCGTCTGATATTCCTTCTTTTTCTGTTCAAGTTCTTCTGCTGCAGAAAATTTACCTCTATGTATAAGCTTGTTCTTTTCGATTTTCAGCATGAACTTAAGAGTTGCCCTTACCAGCCTGTGATCGCTGCCGGTGTCAAACCGGTTTAGCACTGAGACGTCTGTGCATATTTTTTTGTTGTTTCCGAGGATGTAAACGATCTCGTTTTTCGTTTTGCAGTCGGGGCTTATCCAAGTCCACTTCCTCTGTAGAGGTTTTTTTGAAATGAGTGTTAAGGCAGTATAAACGTTCCTTATTTAAGAAGTCAACCAACATTTCTCCTCTGTGATTTCTCGTACCCAAACCAAAAATTCGGATGTTATCAGAGTCAGTTGTGCTTTTTTGCCCGATCTTGCAGTTGAAGTCGCCGCTTATGCTCGTACTAGTAGGTATTTAATAATGCTCATGTAACAATCTGGTTATAGAGTCTTGTATATCGGTCATCTCACCATTTGATGTGTGTATGTACCTATTTGTTTTTAATTAAATGGCATTTATGATTCTGGTCATTAAAACTTCTTTACTATTATAATTGCAATTGATAATAATAATTAATAAGAGCGAATTGCTATAAGTTTGAATAAACAGGTCATTTATTGTTGTAAGAATTAAAAGAAAATTATGGAATAAAATCTTACAATAATATGTTAATGGTTTTTTCCAGCATACTGCACCGAAACAAAATTTTTTAGAACCCTCACAATTCTCTAAACAGGTCAAGGGCCAACAAAACAATTGATACAAATTAAATAGTGATATTTTCTGCAAGTTATATTTTTCTCGCCACTAAGTACGATATGAGAGTAGTTCTGTTTAGAAATTCTAATGGAATATCGTTGTGCAGATGCCACGAATAGGCCTAGATCTCTATTTTTAATTTTTTTTATAACAAGTTAAAATGCCTGCGGATAGCTACAATCACTTTAGGTGTTATAAAAGTTTAGTGATCAACGGAAAACCATTCCATTCGAAAGCGACAAGAAATTTAAAGTTCAAAAACGTTTGCAAACTACATAGCCATCCGAGATCATCCCCGCGTAAATCTCTCCGAACGGCAGTCCCGCAATACATCCTAATCACCTTTTCGTCAGGCAAAAGCGGAAGGCTGGCCGAAGACGAGTCGACTTCATCGTCCTTAACACCGACACTCAAGTTTCCTATTCGAGTTCCTAATTGCATTACCTCCACGGTGCGCGACTAGAATCCTGAAACGAGGATCGGTAACTGGTTTTTTACCTTTCCGCCTCCTCCTCCTCCTCCTCCTGCTCTCCAGAGAAACTCCTTGCAAAACTTACAACTCCTCCGGTGTATACTGATTAGCGCACGGGCTAATCGTAAACTTCAACGATGTGAGGGAGGAATTGGAGATCGGATGAAAAAAGAAGGTCCGAGAAAGGTTCGGGGGCCAAGTACTGAACCGTTTAGAATTGCGTTGAGATACAAACTTTGATGAACATGGGAACGTTCCCGGAGAAATGAAAACTTATTCCACGAAAATTTTCAGTATAAATGGATTTAGGGGGTTTCGGCAATGTTAATTTTTGCGTGTAATTCGAAAGACAACTTGCCCTTACTTTAACATGGATACACACCACAGAACGTGTTTTGTTATATTAAATCACACGAATTCAGCTAGTCTATAGCGATGAAAATATCGTGGTGGGAGTATTACAAGTATGAGTTCATGTATCTGCTTCATGCTTACTTAACCTTGAACCACTCTTAAACATTTGCAAACATATGCGTTGCCGTTTCATTAAATGTTAAATAAATTTTAATTTTCATTAATTTTTCTAATTCTGTTTTAGTTATTCCATAATTATGTAGCAACATTCTATATAGCGTCCTTTGAAAGTAAGACAGTTTTAAATGAACCATGGCAGATTTCTGGCAGCATTTGCTATCGGATCAATAATTGTTTGTTCCGTAAAGTTGTTGAACAGATAAAGCTGTAATGCATATTTTACGTTTTTTAACGAAGATCTTAAATTGTCTACTAAAGATCCATTTTTGATTCGAAGCAGCCAATTATAAAATATTTGATGGATATTATTGAAACGCCCAAAATAGATAACCTAAGTTAGCATGCAGCATTTGTAATTTATTTCTATTTGCAATTTTATTGCACCGTCTAGATTATAATTTGAACTCTGACAAAACTAATGACTTTCAATAACAGTAGCATAACCTTTTTTGAGGATGGACTGTTTTCCGAATAGATAATTTTATGCAATTGCGGACTAAATTTTATCAACAACTTAATAATTGGTGCACAGTAGAAAAAATTCCTACTCGTCATTCATACCCGTATATATAGGAGATGTGACCTTTTGGTCGATCGTTCTCAGTTCGCTTTTGTGCTGATCCAGAGATGCAGGGACATGAATGTCGATATATTCGCATGTTTCATTGACTACAAAAAACCATTTGAATGCGTGTCACATCAGTAACTGATTGAGCTTCTGAAATCGACGGGATCGACGCGCAAGATCTAAATATCATTAGTGACCTTAACTGGCACCAAACAGCAACAATCATAATTGAAGCGTCTACATCCGAAGAGCTAGAAATTAGAAGAGGCTTGCGACAGGAATGTATCTTATCTCCCCTCCTGTTTAACCTCTATCAGAGGCAGTGTTTACTGAAGCCCTGAAAGAAACATATGCGAGTATAAAGGTCAATGGCAGCTGCATTAATAAATTCGCTATGCTGATGACGCCTACTAAAAATCCAGCCTATTTGAACCGCATCATTGAGGCTACACGGAGAGATCATAGAAAAGGGGTCGTCTTTAAAATATATGGGTATGCTCGTTAAGCAGCACAATGACGTAAATGTCTAGATCAAGGCAAAAATAGAACAACCAAGGAAAACTGTCGACAGCATGAGGACACTATTGGCGATCCGCAACCTCAACCTCAATCGACCCATTTGAAATGGACGCTTACAGACTAGTGCTCGGTGTCTCTTAGGGATTCTAGGGCGCATGGGAAAAACCAAAGAACTTCTTGCAACAATCAAGGAGAGAAAACTGCAGTACCTAGGGCACATCATGAGAGGCGAGCGTTATAAGATGTTTCACGTGATAATCGAGAGGAAGATCGAAGGAAGTAGGTTTGTCGACCGAAGACAGAACTCACGGCTGAAAGATCTACGCAGATGGTTCAGACGCACATCCATAAAAATTTTCAGAGCTACGGTTCTCCCCGCAATAATTGAGCCATTTGGATCGCCAACTTTCGTGTAGAAACGACGCCTAAGATGATGAAGAAGAACAAAATATGTTTAGCACAACACTAAAAATATAAGCCTCGGTTGTAAACATACCACTATGGTTGCCGTTTTTTTTTTGACAAATTTGTTCTTATGTGCACTCATTGTTCGGACAAGAGCAACGGGTTGCCTAACATTCAGGAAATAGTTGGCAGCCCTGAACAGTTGGAAGCTTGACGTGGAAGAGAGAAGGGAAAAAACAAAATGGCGAACAACAGCGAGCGTGTCACATGTACATTTCTCATTTTTGAGTTATAATCTTGAAGGCGTTATCGTAATAAATTGTTTGCAACAAAAAAGTGTTTACAGTCCACTTATTAATTATTTATCGATCCAATGCTCATGGAGAAACGTTGTAAGATTATATTTTTCGCCATCTATTTTATAAGAGTTTTAAGAAAAGACGTATTTTTGATTAAGTTTTTACTATTTTGATTTCATTTCTTTTTAATTCATTGTAATTGAAATAAATTTGCGAGCTCCTTAGAGAGTACATTTTATCACAATTGTCAAAATTATATGATTAAACACCAACGAATTTGACTTCATATATATGTTATACCTATATTTTATATGTATATGTTATATGTTTATGTGTATTATATTATATGTACATAATACATAATATAGTACATAATATACATTACAGAGTCTCTCTTTACGTTAAAGTGATAAAACGTTAGTCGTGACATTAAAAAATGTTAGTCTCAAACCCAGTCATATCCTATAACTTGGTGTTATCTTTATTGTTTCAATTCATAGTCTTTGAGTATTAACCACAGACCTTTAATATAACTAGACCCGTTTGTTTACAAAATAATGTATTGCCAAGATCTTAGCACATTCTAAGCGTTTTTTTTGCGCTGTTGCATGAATGCAGATGACGAATTCTCGCTTACGATTTGCGTATACATCCAGCCTACTTCGCCTGCGGTTTGTCAGTTGTACGTTAAATATAAAATAATATAGACTTTTGTTATGAGTGGCAACATCGCGTCCTAGTCTTTCACCTGATAGAATTCGTTGTGTAGGCGGTTTGTGTGTGTATGTGTATTTTGATAAAAGTAGAAAACATGGATAAGCAACGTTTATAGCGATGCAGGGAAAGCCTCGGCATTGTCTTTTCATAGGTAAATAAAGACATTTATTAATGAAAGTTTTTGAGGTTATGTATCATCTCAGTGGCATTCTATCAGTGTTATTATTTTAGGTTTCTAGTAGATCCACTTAAAAGAAATATTTCTATTTCTGTTGTGGAACTTATCGAAAATGATAACATAACAAAATTGTCCTACATTTGCTCAAAACATTTCAACAAAGATGATTTTGAGTCTAAAATAGGTGTAACCGACAATGCTAGATATTTAAAGAGAGATGCTGTTCCATCACCGATGCATTAAGTTTTTGAACCTAAAAGTACTACGAAGTAATTAATTTCTACCCCGTAACTGTGTTTAATAGAAATAGCAAATTTATGAATTTGTCAAAATTGGAAGCGTGACATTTTTTTAAATTTAAATTTCAATCTTTTTAATGTAAATTTCAACAAAAATATTATACTGGTTACTGTGAGAAACAATTATTTCTTAAGATATGAGAAAAAGTAGTAATTTTATTAACCATTTTATTAAACACTAAACAACTTTGAGGAGTTATATTTCAGAAGCAAATGAGTAATGAGCAAAATAGCAACTTATTATGCATAAAAAGAAGCGTCTTTCCGAGTACTTTCCGGCTATGTTTTCAGAATTTCATTTAACAAAAAATTCGCCGAGATAATCTATTTGTTTGTAAGGCAAACAAATAGTTTGTAAGCAAAAAAAAACAACACCAATTTTATACAATGACTGTGACCGTTCTAATAAATATTTTTTAATTCTGAGAAAAGGACATGAAAGCTTGTTCTCTCTTATATATGCCCAGCCAGTTTTATTAAAATCGAATAGTGGAAAAAATATTTAAACAATTTTGAAAACTTTCAATATTTTTCGATTTTTCTGGATTGCAAAATTATTGTGCAAAATCTAATAGACCGATCGAAACGAAATTTCCGGGATTCTTTTATTACAACATCAAGGTTTTGTACCTGTGATATGGAAGTCCTAACTACATTTTAAAGTGCCTAAAATAATAAATTAAAAAAGCACTTTTTTGGACCAATTACTTTTTTGGGACGATTTTTTTTATTTATCACTATTTGGCAAAACCGCTAATAAACTTTTGAATTCATAACCTATGCCATTTTAGGTAAAAAGCGATTCTGCAACTTTTTCCTCTCTTCAACTTTCTTCTAAATTCAATACTAAAAAAGTTAAAGCAAAATATTTTGGGAAAAAACGCGTTTTTTAATTTCTTTTTAAATTGTTGCATTTTAAACAATGTTCCCGACCTCTGCGCTTTGGAGGATAAGTTAATCCTTATTCTAGACATTATTCCCGAGGTATTCATGTAAAAACATTGCGGTTACCTCTTATGTCAATCTAAAGAAAATTTCTGACATATTGGTCTTGGATTATACTTATTGTATGCATTATTACTGTCATGATGATTTTGATAAGCCTATGTCCTTTTATACTTCATTTGTCTCTTATTTCGCACCTTTGTTACCTAGCATGTACAGGGCTTCATTGCCCTTTGATCTAAATAAATAAATAAATAAATTATTTTCTTAATTTTGTTTCCTTTTTACCCCTTACTATTGATACGCATATGGATAGCTATTTTGTACGCTATCAAAATTCGTCAACGCCGGCCATATTTCCTTCCCCCTTTACACCGCGCCTATCGGCTATGTTGGCATGTAAACAAACATCAGTTTCTAATGGGAACACCGGGTCTAGTTATATTAATGATCTGTGGTATTATATTAACCATTAAATTTTTTCTGGAAAGACTACTCTTGTGATGCCAGAACTTAGAACGTCTAAACAATATCCGGATAAATAAGCAACGGTCCGAGTTAACTGAATCCATCTGATCCATGACCATAAAAGATAGTCCGAAAAGAGCACGTTTTAGATAAACATAAGGTTACTCGATCTCTTTTTCAAAATATGTAATAAGGCAGTGACCACAAATATCAAACTATAGTTTTCTATTGAGCGTATTAGCCAATCTAGCATATTATACTATGTATTTACTCCTTACACATGGGATCTACTAGCCTTTTAATTACCTTCAATGCCATCTATTAGTAAGAGATAACCTTCGTTAAGAATTAATTGTCTACATATTTAATAGCTGTAAATGAAATTTCTATCGAGAATGGGTGTTTTATTTCTCCTATTTCTAGATATTTTGAAAAATGCATCCAAATGGCCTAAGCGAAAAATCGATATATGTAGTAGATAGATGCCTTAATTAACTAAAAAGTAGCCGAACTTTAATTAGAGAAAGTTATAGATTCCTGGCACTTACCTCGAATCGTTCAAGAAATTTTACGTCTCAGCTCAACGACGCGTATCAATTAACCTCTCCCCCTTCTCTTCACGACTCTTCCTCCATTTCGTGAACGTTCCTCCCTTTCAAGAATAATTCCCGGGGAATAATTCAGGGCGGCCCTTTTTTCCCACTGTACTTAAGAAAAATACGATCCAGAAACCGACAACGATACTACGATAAATACAATAAAAATGTTTTCGAACTCCATAACCTCCCCCATAACGGAGATTTACAACAGGGGCGAGATCGGTAAATTGAAATTCCTCAGAGAGGTAAATAAAATTTTATCGAACGTGAAATCGAGATTTTGCAGTAGCGGCTACGTGACTGGCAAACTTATTTAATTGTGATATCGACTGTTGGTCGCGAGTCGAGTTCAAACTTTATTAACGGCGTACGGCGCTTTATTTACAAGCTTGAATTGTTAAGTTTCGTTCCTCTGGATTTTTCGAACTGAACTCAAAACGTGCACGATATCAAAGGGTGTTTTTGCCTCGTGGATTACTAAACCGCAACCCTTTTAAAAGTGGAAACTTTCCAACTGGCAGTTACTTAAATCTTCGCCCGGTTCTTATCCTGAAATTGCCCCTATATATACTTCCCAAGTAAAACCACAAAGGGGAATAAAATTCTTACGCCTCATTTAGCTGCCCTTACTGATAAGTTTGTCTGCCTGTCGCTAACCCGAATTATCTCCGGAGTAGACATTCGAAACCGTGCCCGGAAACAATGAGAGAATATCTCGATTGAAGTTCAAGTCGAAGTTTCGCCTAGCGGACTTTTTGCGGATATTTTTTATCACCGCTTTTAAAGCACGGGAGATTTAGTGGTAGCACCGTAAGATGTTACTTACAAAACGCTTTATTAAAGGAATTTGAATGAAAAACAAATGCTTACTACAAACCTTTTACTATAGTTTTTTGTAACAAATTGCGTTCGACAAAACGATTTGCTTGGAAAATTTGCTGAACTTTTTTGTTCAACTATGGAAATGATTGTGATATGATTTAAATGTTCTCACGATGCTAAAAGTACACTGATCCTGACAGTCACAACTGTTCCTAATTACTCGTTGGAACGGTCCCGATGACGGGGAAGGCACCACCTCTTAATTTTGTTGAATGCTTCATTTGGATTGGTTAGTGTATTCACCAAAATATGAAAAGGCGTAATTTTTATTGCAATATTTGTAACAAATGTTTTCTTCTTAATTTCGTATAGATTTTAGATAGATATGTCTTGTGAATTAATCATTAAGCACTATGGAAAAGGCTTGTATATCATGAAAATTTCTTTAATATTTTTCTTATATTAGAAGTGTGGAAAAATGAAACGATTTTCATTATTTGAAAAAGTTATTCCCTTGAAGAACAGAAATTCGAAGAAATTCTGACAATTAATACAATTAATGTGCGCATAAACCCTTCTTGGTTTACAAGTTTCATCAAGGAAGACAGACTCTAACCGATGTACTGTTAAATTTCGCAAAAGCCGAACTAATATAAATTTGTACTGGCAATCTGCAAATATTTACCCGTTAAACTTGTTATAGTTTCTGAGATTCTGAGTATTAGTTCGAGATTTAGTTAGATATGTCTTATTTTTGCCAATTTCAGTTGTTTTTTTTTTATTTTTTTTAAAACATGTTAAATTTAAAATGTCCATACATTGCACATTACAATGAAGGGCCATACAACTTTATAACAACTTTTATTTGAAAGAATTTAAAATGACTCTTCAAAGAATTTAATAATTGAGATATTTGTTTATCTAGACAATTTTAAAGAATTATCTATAAGTCCTTAATACAACTAGAATGATTCTTAAAAAATTTGAAAAGCTTCGATGATATGCTGGAAATATTTAGCTGGTACTTTCAACTTATTATCCTAATAACCCAAAGAGTATTTAAGTTAATTTTTGTAACATTTTCTATGAATGCTTAATTTCTAAATAGCAATGAAAATATCACTCCTGGTTAACTTAAATTAACTCCTTCATCAACCAGTTTCTTCGTTATCACTGTTCCTATTCCAGAAGTGGCCTTTATTACTACGACTACTTGCTCCATTCATCTGTCCAAAGATGGTACTATATTGAATAATCAATTACAACTGTACCATCTTTTAATGGCGGTTAATTAATGTACCCAAGACATTGATAAGTATATATTTATGGAAAAGTAAAATAACTTTGGATTCACGCAACCAAGTGACGTTATATATTTTAAAAAAACTCTGCTGGTCGTAGATATAGAAACGTTGTTACGAAGATTCAAACTCGAACGCATATTTAATACAATTAGATCAAATGTTTGGTTTAAATATTTAGTTTATAATAAACAGTTTGGCGTTAAGTTTACCCACCGTCCTTTTATTACATTGTCAAACGTGAGGTTAATTCTATTTATATTCCATCACATTTTTATTTGAAACATTGGTAAGAAGTGTCTATCCCTTCATTAGTGGCATGCTTTATATTTTATTTTACGTGTAGCTCTAAGGAGACATTTTAAAAGACAACTGTAATCATCTCCCGAATAGCTCAGCGTTGAGAGGAAAGCTTAGTTTGCTTGTAATTGTGTCGTTTAAAAATTGTTTTGCTAGGTGATGGAGGTTTAATTTATTTATGGTTTTATATTAAAAATTAATATTTTCTTACATTGAACGAATGTGGCATTGCAAAATTTGTCAAATTATTATTATATTATTATATTAAAGCTAATATAAATTATAAATATTAATATATATTATATTAATTATCATATTAAGGCTAAGGAATGTTGGTTGAGAGAGAACTGTTAAAAATTCAAGTGCATTAATTTCTACGATAAAAAAACATTAGAGTTCCGACTAACTCACACCTTGTTTCTTTTGATGTGTCCAATTTGTTTCCAAGCATACCGTCGGAGGAATGCATTCAGCAAGTTAGAGACATTCTTTTTTCGGTGAACACTCCCACCTTCATTGTGCTAGACTTGTGTAGACTCCTCGGTATAGTCTTGGAACAGAACTTCTTCCAATTCGGTAACGACTTTTATTCCCAAGAGGTAGGCTTGGCTATGGGCAGCTGTTTGTCTCCATTCCTAGCAGAGGTTTTCATGTTTAACCTAGAAAAGAACTTCATTACCTCACTTGATTCTTTTAATGTCATTTTTTTACTACCGGTACGTATACGATTGCCGACTCCTTTTTGAAGGTGATCATACGGTTGTGGACAGTTTCTGCTCCTTCATTAATACTTTACATCCGAGGATTCGCTTCACAACCGAGATGGAGGTCAACAACCGTCTACCATTCTTGGACATTATTCTCATCAAGGATGTTCAGAACAACAAACTGGAGTTTGAGGTATACAGGAAACCCTCTGCTACGGATGTTATTATTCCATATGACTCGTTCCATCCCTGGCCACATAAGACAGCAGCTTTTAACTCCCTTTTCCATAGAGCCTTCTCTCTTGACCTCTCTGATGAGTCCTTCCAAAAAGAAATTAAGGTCATTAAACAAATAGGGATTAATAACAACTATCCGACTGAAGTTATCGATAAACTTTAAGAAAGACATAATTTACAGGTCATTATCTTTCTTCGGGGGAATTTCTCTAAAACTCTGTAAAATCCTGGCTGAACATGGCATCACAATCTCGCACAGAACGGTTAACAACTCCGGGAAGTTTCTTGTAAATTCGAAAGACAAAAGAGAGGTGTGGAAATAATCAGGTGTTTATCGTTTAAACTGTGGAGATTGTGATGCGACTTACATAGGCCAAACTGGAAGTTCTTTCTCTACTAGGAAAAAAGAACATGAGAGGCAATTTATTAATTACAAAGATCAAGGGGTTGTTGTTACGCAGTCACAATTCGCTAATCACTTATTGTTAGAACACCATACCTGCGATTTCAAGGAGGATGTACAATTTTTACACCTTTGTAATAAGGGTGTGAGGTTGAACGTCCTAGAGACTCTTGAAATATTTAAAGCCCTCAAGCGCAGTGACATGACTTGCGTTAATGACATAACCTATCTTAGTAATAATTCAATCCTCAACACTTTTTAAGGTTAGACCGTTGTACCGTCACCTTCCCTTTAACCTGTGAATAAGCTTGTTTTTGTGGTTTCTACCTACGCCCGCCAATTTCAAATTTCGCGCATGTCTTCTTTAATTGCCCCTCCTTTAACCGGTCCGACGTTTGAGACCTTTCTAGAAGGTCGAGGGGGGCAAGCACTTAATCCTCGAAGAGCGAACACGCCCGTAGTTACTTCCCGACCTCTCAAATATGAGGAAGCTCACGCATTTAGGGCTTGATCCATGTCCTAAAAGAACTTTATGTAGTTAATCTTGTTCGATGTGTGTTAATATCTAAGTTGTATTTATTTTAACTATGTATGTCAACGTATTTATTTTGTATGTGTGACGCCGCACACTTCGAACAACAGGAGCCCTAAAACAAAACAACTTGTTGTGAGTATTGCTTTGTAAGGTACTTACCTTCGGTTTGCTAATTCTCCTCATTCATGTAGTGCGAGCCTGAAGATGGCTTCTAGGAAGCCGCAACCGGTCGCTCATCTTCAATAAATTTAGCAGTTGGTTAAGACTTGGTGTTTTCCTTTGGTTAAATTACCATGGCCAACTTTGAGAAGCTGGACAACCTTCGTTCGTTGTCAAATTATTGAAGGTCCATTCGTTCTTTACGGATCGGCCTAGTTTTTTCGTAAGTAGATCGGATATTTTTTTGACAACGGCAATTCTCATATGACGACGGGAAACGGGCATTAAACTTTTTCCCGGCCACTAAGCACACATATCATAAATCCCACCTCAGCCAAATGAGAGCTATAAATTTTCAGTGGATGGTTAATAAAACTTGCTCTCTGTGACAATTTGAATGGCCGACCGTTCCTCGCGAAAATGAATTAGAAACTGTAGGAGGACAGGGAAAAAGCGGCGTTTCCATTCTTTATTTTTTCCCGTGCCTGATTAATATTTAAGGACACGCATGGAACGCTTCTTGAATCGGAGTTGCTTTGTTTCCCGCAAAAACGGGCGGAATTCGTTTTATCGCCAAACGAGTGGGAATTTCTGGCTGAAGACAAACGAACTTTATTATGTATTTATGGAAAAAGGGAGTGATACTCCACGTTGATTATACTATATACACAAAACTATGATAATATACTCCATTATACATGGAAATTTTTAGCTGAAGGGAAATGTTGCTTGATTTATTTGTTTTTATGTACTTTAGATGTTACTTTCAGAGTTAACTTCATAATACGCTTGCCCTACATCGATTGCTGTCTGTTTACGCCGAATAATATTTACACGTCTATATTAAATTCTCAATTAATTTACTTGGTATTGAAGTCATACTCTATGTGACAATTCCATCTTCGCCCGGTTTCCAACAAAACTTTATAGTTAATTACCTCAGACTAATAATTCAGACTGAATGCCAATCAAAATAACAAACGGTTGTGAAATTGATTAAACTAGATTTCAACGCTTTGTTAAATAGCTTTCATACTATATATCACAGCAGATATCCTGGTAACTAGTGCTATCGTTATAATATTAATGTAATTATTATTCTGAATGTACGTATGGTTTATGCATCCCTACCTTATACTGCCATATTAGTATAAATCTTGCCTATTTTTAATTCGGTTTTGAGAGAACCACGGCAAACAATATCAGAAATAAAATGAAAATCATCCGTAGATATCGGTAAATATCAATGAAAATAATGTGAATAAAATAATATTTCTATGAAGGAAATGAAATCTGATTTTTATGTGTCTTTTTTTCAAAAGATTATTATGTGGCTAGTATGATTTTGATACTGAAACTTATCGTTAATTACCGTCTATGAAAGAAATGAAATCAAATCAACATTGGCAAGTATACATGTTAACACTATGAGCAATACTAGCCCGGTCAGTCGGTTTTAAGTTATTAAGGGAAAAAATTAAATATTATCTTTAATTAGCTAACTTTAAATGTTTCCAGTTAATGCCAAGTGAATTAATGGTTCATCATATTTTTAATTTAAGCAGATCACTGTATAGCTCGGTGAGAATTTAATGGTGCAGATAATCCGAAAAATTATTTATACCATTTTGGCCCTATAATCGATTTTATACGCACTCAAATGGGGCCTTTATGGAAATGTAAAGAAAAAGTCATATTCCTTTATGTATAAGTCCCTTGACTTATCTGGGATCAATTTTCCTTGCGCAGCTTCAGATACTTGTTTAATTTCCTCTGAATAAACGTTTTCGGTTTCTTCAATATCTATTTTGTCGTCTTTTTGATCACTGTCATTTTGATAAACAATTGTCAACACAGTAGTAGCCCTAGCAACAGCAAAATAGCGGACTAGGACAAAACACTGAAATTCCTATCACGAATCGCGACGGGATAATCTCCAGGAAATTTCGAATATTGTTTATTTGATTTTTTATGAAGCAAAATAAAATAAAACATTGCATGTAATTGCAATGTCGAGAAATTAAAAGCCCTCCGCAGTGTCTCGTGCCATAAACTCCTGATTATGCTTCAATACATAAATAACTATTCTATGCATAAATCTGTCGATCGATAGACTATTACTAAATTATATGTCTCCTCAGTTAATAAACAGTATGAGGAACTCGAGAAAGTATGTCTTCTATAGAGGCATGAGAGACAGAAGATCCGTCACTCTGGCGATAATAGAGATGAGCTTATGCCTCAGAGGCATGAGCTAAATCTATGCTCTTTAGTACTTGTCATGTCATTCATTTCCATATATATGTGATAGATGAAGTATTTGTGCTTCCGGTGTATAGATGCATACACACTCGATTTACTTTAAACCTATTAAACCTTTACAACTGCGCAGTCTACTTCAGAAATGAATAATAATGGTACAGTATAAATTTAAAACATTATTTGATCATATAACAAAAGAAAAAAGAGCAATAACTGATACAGTCTATGGACACAGTTCCTTGTAAACTTTGAAAACACCGCTTAAAAATTTAAAACCGACGGACCGGGCTAGTATTGCTCATAGTGTTAACATGTATACTTGCCAATGTTGATTTGATTTCATTTCTTTCATAGACGGTAATTAACGATAAGTTTCAGTATCAAAATCATACTGGCCACATAATAATCTTTTGAAAAAAAGACACA
This sequence comes from Cryptocephalus moraei, assembly GCA_946251905.1. Classification (NCBI taxonomy): domain Eukaryota; kingdom Metazoa; phylum Arthropoda; class Insecta; order Coleoptera; family Chrysomelidae; genus Cryptocephalus; species Cryptocephalus moraei. Next base: position 36,419,717 of record OX276454.1, on the reverse strand, counting down.
TAAAAATCAGATTTCATTTCCTTCATAGAAATATTATGTTATTTACATTATTTTCAATAACACAGCCCCATAATAGTTATTTAAGTCACAAGGAATGTAAAGACATTTTACCATTCGAGGCAAGTGTGTACGAGCCGAGGCGAAGCCGAGGCTTGTCATTTGCCGAGAATGTTAACAGTCGATACATTCCGTGTGGCTTATTAGATTTTTCACGCTGCCGTTGAAAATTTCATCATAATTCTTCAAAAAATGAAATGTTTGATTTAGTTTGGACGTACGTCACTCTGACATAAGTTGACTGACATACGTCGGACATATGTCAGTCTGACATATGCGTAACTAGGGATAAATCAACTTGATTTACTCTTTTGATTTTCCTAGGAATGTAAATGACAGTATTTACATTCCGTCGTCAAGGAAAAATGATACACCAATGTTATTTGCCATTTTCATGCTAGATATCTATGCATATAAGAGCGATTTACGATAGCGGCAGCGTGAAAAAAAAAATTAAGTCCGGACCTATAGATCAGATATGTGTACCCTTATGCATTTTTCACCGCTGAATCCAAATCCGGGGTCAGAAAAAGGCCTGCACCCCTGGAGTTGGCCCCAGAGGCCGAAAATGTCCGCCATAAGGTCTGAAACGTGAATTCCGGGATGACGGATGCTCAGGCGAGGTCGATTCATTCCCAAGCCAAAGCCGAATTCGGGATCTAAAAAGTTTAGAACCGACTGGGATTCACTTTCTGAGGTCGGAAAACGGGCCTGTGGAGGTCGGAAAATGGGCCCTCGGAGGCCGGAAAATTGAGATTCGCAGGTCGGTATCGCAGCACTCGGATTTTCATGTACTTTCAAACTTTAGCAAAGCAGACGACGGTGAAATTGTTTTCTGGGCCCAGAGGGTGAATTCTAGTTGGCTTCGAACTGTTTCGCCACCGTCTGCGTTGTTGAAGTTTGAAAATACATGAAAATCCGAGTGCTGCCATCCCGACCTGCGAATCTCGATTTTCCTGCCCCCGAGGGCCCATTTTCTGGACCCAGGGCGTGAATTCCAATTGGCCTCAAATTGTTTCACCGTCGTCTACGTTGCTAAAGTTTGAAAGTACAAGAAAATCCGAGTGCAGCGATCCCGACCTGCGAATCTCGATTTTCCGGCCCCCGATTGACCTTTGGGGCCAATTCCAGGAGTAAAGGCCTTTTTCTGACCTCAGATTCGGATTCAGCGGTGAAAAATACATAAGGTTTCACATGTCTGATTTACAGATCCGTACTTTATTTTTTTGTGGGGCTACGTAATCGGAAAACGAGTCAACGTGTTCTTATCTAATATAACAAGCAAATGTTTTCTCATTCTGTTATTTTGATCGTCATAACGTATTTTTACTGAATCGTCAAGAAAAAAAATAGAACTTGCGAATACTATAGCAAATATCGCGCAATCAATCATATTAGGTTGCTGTTGCACTTTGGGAAAAACAAGAGGAAGCTCTCGAAAATAAGGAAATAATTCTCTTATCATTAATTCTTCTTCCCTATTTAAATGATTACCGTGTATCGAGTTATAAACAAAAATATGCTTAGTACCAAAATAAATTCGTATCCACTGAGCAGAAGAGTGAATTATTTGTAAATTATGTTCATCAGAAGGAACTGGAGTAACGCGAGTTCGTGGTTGTCGATTTTGAAGGAGATTTAAAACTGACAATGTATCTCTGGGTTTAAAATTTGAAAATTTTGATAGCATTTCGTGAAAAAAATCTTACAGTCTCATCAGACAGCCACTCGTTATTAAGTATTTTAAATCAATCAAGCGTCCATAAATAAGATCTACTTGTAATATTTTTCCCGGTAACATTTTGTGTATTAAGACGGTTCCTAAAAGCAAATCGTTTTTCTTTCCCAGCATACACTGTATGATTGTCGGAATCTGTCAATTCTTCTGTACTAACTTTTTCCTTAATAATGTGGTCTTTAATGCCGACCGAAGGTTCTTCTTTGACCTTCCGGAATGCCAGTACCTTCTCATTGCTGATTGCTGGTAAACTTCTTAGGGTGATCTGGAAAAACCGAACAGCTTGGTAGAACGTGGCATTCAAAACCAAATCCTGGCACTGTAGCACTGTTGGAATCTGATTATTCCTCTTTTAAATTCTCATTTTTAACCAAATAAATAAGGCGACTTGTTTTTCACTCTAAATTGGCGGTGCTAACAACTTCGTAACCATGACGCTCTTACCTCTACCCTTGTCAGTTACGTCACGTGCTTTTATTTTTGACGTCGTGGGTTCTAAACTCCAAGAAAACGAACTTTTTCTGCTCAATTCCACTTTTTTGCCGTTATATTTACAGATCTTATTTCTCCCCGATAGTTTTCGAAGATAAGTGATAACAAATTTTTGATTCTATTGACACATGACATGATTGACATGAGGCTGTAGAGATTAGGACCTGGCACATAGGTTATATGGCACGGAACGTCGATTTAGGGAACAATATTAGGCACAGGAACCGATATACCTCCATACCTCCTGGCCCTTCTGCTATCCTGGTACCCGAAATCCGATTTTCAGAAAAGAAACATCAGTGTAATTCAAACGGCACTAGAACGGCGTCTTAATAACCAGAATACTGAAAATATCGACGCGAAATCAGATGACGAAAAGTTTATGACAAAAAAAAAATAATGAAAAATGAATCCTTCTGCGGAGTATAAAGATTCAACGTGAAGCTTATCACATAAGCTTCCTAAATATGCCACATTTCTTTGAAAACAAAGTGTAATAATGGTAAAATCGCGAAATGAAAAAAATCACCAACACCCAAAACACGATTTCAAAGTATAAGTATAGTAGCAGCGGTGTGACGTCATACTAGCCACGACCACGCTACCGCGTGGCCTGATGGTATTATCAGAAGTATTACGTTGAAAAAAATTACTTTTAGTGTATTTAATACCACTTATGCTTTTAAAATATTTACTTGCCCATCGCCGTAAAGAGAAAACTTTTTTTGAACGGCTTCCCCAAAGATATGAACCGCTGATACCACGCAAGCGTCCGAAACTAAAATTCTCTTGGGTGGATCCTATATGGAATTGCAATTAAATTCCCGTCCCCTTTCTGTTCCTTTTTTAAATCCGTTTTGATGCGGTGCAAGTAATCCTCCACGACGACGCTTTGATTATATTCATTTTTATCCTTTTTTCTTCTGGAGCGAGTGTTCCTGACTGGTGCTCTTCTCAGAGACTTGCGCTTGCACAGGAAAATTCGTAAATAGACACCAAAAGAATCATAAAGAATTACCGTCGGATCCAGAAAAGTGGGAGGAGAAGTGATTAAGGATCCGGGGCAACCGAAAAACTAGAAGCGGGATTGAGAAACTAAAATCTCGGGAAATAGCGCAGAGTCTTTCTCGGATGTTGAATAGATCGGTTCTATTTACTCGGGGAAACTATTTGATCGATGGCAGGGTGCAATAGACGTTTCTAACGAAAATATAGAGAGCGACCAAGAGATAGAAAGATAGAGAGGAACTTATTGGAAAATTATGTGATGACAGAGAATAGAAGTGTAGATGCGCACGGATATTGTGGTCGCATCCCTGATGGCTAGTGAAATAATCACATTTCTTCCTGTTACAAATATCTTACGTTGTTTCTGTATAATTCTATGTCACACGGGAATTTCGTAATTTATGTCTTTGAGTTTACTGTGTTTTTGTATTCTAACTGAAATGCTAGATCGATCCTATGTTGAGCATAGGGAATAATGTAAGTATTTTTGTTTCAGATATCCAAGAATTTTACGAACTAACGCTTTTAGATGAAAACAAATCGGTACAAGAAAAAACCGCGGAGACTATCCGTATAGCCAATAAATGGGAGGCGAACGATGGACCAATCATACCGTCGTATACCAACAACGAGGTAAGTCCAATCATAGAGAATTTTTAAAGTTATTTGACGAAAAATCATACAAGCATATAGGTCTGAGATTACTATTTGTCACTTTTAAAAAAAAATCTAATATATTTTGTTATAAAAGTGGTAAGAAAAATGAACATTAAGTGTCAAAGAAACTATACTGGATTTTCTTTACATGTAATATGCAGTGGTTAGAGATTATTCTAATTACGACAAGTAATGAATATGAATATGAATATACTATTTCATATAGGGTGTTTCAATATTAGTACAACGAGAAAAAATAAGAGTTTGTTTTTAACTTTAATTAAAAATAGTATATATAACTATTATAAATGTGGGTCTTTATTAGTTTCGTTTTCAAAATACAGGGTGTTTTTTCGTAATTTTTTGCGATTATTTTATGCGTGTTTAAATGCCATTGCTTTATATTCGGTACTTACAAATACACAATGAAGTACATATTAACAAAATAGTCGCATCATCATTAAAAAATATTTATAGGGTGGCATTTTATTGAGAATTACGACCTTATTTACCCTCTTAATTCATTTATTACCGCCTTCGTTTTGTAAAAAAATACTCTTTGAGTCATTTATGAACGATTCTATGTCTTGTAGTTTTTTATCTCTATCGAATAGCACGATATATGGCAATATAATGTAATTATACTCTTTCAAGAGGTATACCGTTTTTATGATTTTGACTCTTCAAGTGTTGCTGCTTTTCGTCAGTAATACATAAAGATTATAATAATTGGACTCCTCACTGACCCATGCCGACAAAAACCGACCGTACTTAGGATATTTAAAATGTATTAATATCTTGGATATTAATAATAGTTTCATAGTTATAGATATTATTTTATGTCCATTTTCGTATCTACATTGTTATAACACGATAATTTGATAAAGTGTGTCATTACTTTGCATTTGATTAAAAAAATTATTTCACTTCAATGTTTGTTTCAATTTTCCGAATACGGTCCCCGTTCGAAATCTTCAGCGGAACGAGGCTTCGCCGAACAATTTTAATTCTGTTTATTTACATTCGGAACAGGGATGCTATAAACAGCTTGAAAAGTCAGTCATAAAAACGGTATATCTCTTAAAAGAGTATAACCGGTCGTGACGTTGAACGAAACTAAAAGTGAAACATCCGCTAAATTAAGATGGCTATGAAACAATTTCTACCTTAATTTATTTTATTGTTATTGCAATATTTTCGAAGAAACCGTGATTACAATCCAAAAAAGGTTCAATCATTTACCGCGGACGGATGAGATAGGCAAACATCCAGATATTGTTAAATATTAAATACTTATCCAAAAAAAAAAAATTAAAATCCATAGTAAATACGCCACTTTAAAATCCTTGACTAATTTATCTTTTTCTACTCGCTGGCCACTTTTTCAAGTAACAATGCGACATTCTTTGTATTAACATTTTAAAAAAATACCACCTCTACGATTGCTTCGATATTTTATGTGGTTACGGTGCATTGAATTCCTAATGATATACACAAAATTTACCGAATCACAATGATTGACTACAGCCGGTAAGTGTTTGTACTTGATAAAGTACTTGTAAAGTGATGGATTACACATATATATGTGGACAGACATATGTGAAATTAAGGGTAGTCGTGACTAACTAGTTGGATAAAGATATGCTTCGAAACTTTATATTTCAAAAGTATCTGTTTGTGAGGATGTAGTCATAAAAACGGCCTATTTATATGTAAGACTCTATTTTAACTGTTCAAGCTTTCGGGAAAAGTTGGTTCCCTTCTTCAGGACAATCTATAAAAATTAAGTATAATAACACCTTAATCCAATAGAGTATAGATTACTTACTACTTTGAATCACTGTGTTAAAACCAGTTTACATTACTTTAGGAAAGACGGTTTAAGTTTTACTAAAATGTACGAAGAGAAAACGATACAAAAGTATTGCAGAACAACGAGGTGTTTTTTCCCCAGGTTCACGAAATTAAGGTTAAAATTTTTGGCGGTAAACGTATCATGGTACAGTTAATGATTGGCATTTGACATAGAACATATAACTAATAAGAAATGGATTTTGTTTTAAGCCTACATCGTTCTGTCTAAGCATTTGAAATATAAAAGTTGGAGAATGTAAATGAACAATTGAAATGACCTTCCACATATTTTCAAAACATAAAGCTGATAACAACAGATTCCATCCACGATGTTAAAAGTGCGTTATTTAGTTGAAACAAACTTTAATTAATTATGAAGGTTGAAATCATAATTTAAGATATATTCATATATATTACTTAAATTGTTAATGTCAACTCTTTTATTAACACAATCAGCTGCATGCTTGATATATGTCATTTCTAAAAAGGTTCTTTTGAAGTTATTCCTTTCAAAACATAGGATCTGTGGTTCAAGAAAATCAAAGTTGTGGTTTAAATCTATTGAATGTTCCGCTAAGGCACAAGAACGTTTATTAAGTCTTACGTCACTTTTGTGAGATACTAACCGGCCCCCCAAATTTCTAGATGTTTGTCCTATATATGTTTTAGTACAGTCACCACATTTTAATTTATACACTACATTAGATTTTTCTTTAAGTGACAATGGTTGTTTTAATTTAGAGAGAATGGATGAAACAGTTGTTAAATTTCTACTCGTTATTTTAATGTTAGGGTTTTTTATGGTGTTAATAAGTTTAGGTGTCAAACCATCTATATAAGATTGATCCCAGTGTGATAGTTGAATCCTTAAAAAACAAATGGAATGAGATTTCTAACCATTGCAATCTATCTTCAAACTCATTCTTTGATATCCTGAAATTCATTTTTGACTCTAACTATTTGTGTTTCAATGATTGTTTCTACAAACAAATTTTTGGAACGCCCATGGGATCAACCATTTCACCAATCCTAGTTAATTTCGTATTAGATGAATTAGTTGAAAATTGTCTGAGGGAAATAGATTTTTCCATACCATTTGTAAAGAGATACGTGGATGATCTTATTTTGGCAGTACCTGAAGGGAGAGCAAATAAAGCATTAGATGTTTTTAACCATTACAACGAACACATTCAATTCACTTATGAAAGTGAACAAGAAGGCAAAATTCCCTTCCTAGACATGCTGCTCATCAGAGATGAAGCAGGCATAATTCGGACACGGTGGTACCGAAAACCAATGTGTAGCAACAGGTACATTCATTTCAAGTCTTATCACCCACAGAGATATAAAATGAATCTGATTCAAGCTCTGAAATACAGAGTTGTAAACTTATCTCACAGCCAGTACGTCAAAGAAGATCTCCGCAAATTGAAAGTAATCTTAATGGAGAACTCCTATCCAGAACAGTTAATAAACAAATGTTTATTTCACTCTGACTTTCATACTGAAACATCTAATAGTCTGATGAATATATCAAACATAATGGTACAAGATGAGTTGAACCCACGGGTACAATTATCACCACGTCCTGTACGGGATAACAGTGAATGTGTTTATAGATCGATTCCTTATATAGATGGTTTGACACCTAAACTTATTAACACCATAAAAAACCCTAACATTAAAATAACGAGTAGAAATTTAACAACTGTTTCATCCATTTTCTCTAAATTAAAACAACCATTGTCACTTAAAGAAAAATCTAATGTAGTGTATAAATTAAAATGTGGTGACTGTACTAAAACATATATAGGACAAACATCTAGAAATTTGGGGGGCCGGTTAGTATCTCACAAAAGTGACGTAAGACTTAATAAACGTTCTTGTGCCTTAGCGGAACATTCAATAGATTTAAACCACAACTTTGATTTTCTTGAACCACAGATCCTATGTTTTGAAAGGAATAACTTCAAAAGAACCTTTTTAGAAATGACATATATCAAGCATGCAGCTGATTGTGTTAATAAAAGAGTTGACATTAACAATTTAAGTAATATATATGAATATATCTTAAATTATGATTTCAACCTTCATAATTAATTAAAGTTTGTTTCAACTAAATAACGCACTTTTAACATCGTGGATGGAATCTGTTGTTATCAGCTTTATGTTTTGAAAATATGTGGAAGGTCATTTCAATTGTTCATTTACATTCTCCAACTTTTATATTTCAAATGCTTAGACAGAACGATGTAGGCTTAAAACAAAATCCATTTCTTATTAGTTCTATGTTCTATGTCAAATGCCAATCATTAACTGTACCATGATACGTTTACCGCCAAAAATTTTAACCTTAATTTCGTGAACCTGGGGAAAAAACACCTCGTTGTTCTGCAATACTTTTGTATCGTTTTCTCTTCGTACATTTTAGTAAAACTTAAACCGTCTTTCCTAAAGTAATGTAAACTGGTTTTAACACAGTCATTCAAAGTAGTAAGTAATCTATACTCTATTGGATTAAGGTGTTATTATACTTAATTTTTATAGATTGTCCTGAAGAAGGGAACCAACTTTTCCCGAAAGCTTGAACAGTTAAAATAGAGTCTTACATATAAATAGGCCGTTTTTATGACTACATCCTCACAAACAGATACATTTGAAATATAAAGTTTCGAAGCATATCTTTATATATATATATATATATATATATATATATATATATATGTTAATATACTAATACTAAAGAGGATCTGGAGACCGAGTCACGGCGGTATAACCGTTCAGCCTAGAACTAAAGGAAATGTCGTTCTATTTTAACCCCTATCAACTCGCATTGGTCAGCGTGATTGGTAACGGTTGAGACCTCTAAAATGGAAAGTGAAAATCTTAGATGGCCCTCAGTACCCGTCAGATCGTCTGTTCCCGGCCAAGGCGGCGGTCGGAAAAGATAACTATTGGAGGGTGCTAAGAATCATCGGGATGGACAAGGTTGTCAAGAAAAACGAAAACTATATATTACCACATACAACACAAGATCCCTTTAATCCGACGACAGAATATTAGAATTGGAGGAAGAACTCAAACAAGTACACTAGTGTGTACTCGGAATAGTCGAAATTCGCAAAAAAGAGAACAATTCCTATTCAAATCCTGTGGGAGGAGCAGGACTGTTAATCCATAAACGACATGTGCAAAATATAATACAAATCAACAGTGTGAGCTCTAGAGTGTGTCATATAATATTAAAACTGAACAAACGATACAATATCAGAATTATCCAAGCCATATCCAAAAACACAGACGACGACATCGAAAACTTCTACATGATGATGTAGCTCAAATAATATCAACTTTCGCGGCCTATTTTACGGTGCTGGCTGGAGAATTTAATGCAAAGTTAGGAAAAAAAAACAAAATGAAGAAGAAATGTCACTGGTACGTCATGGGATAGGTCATAGAAGAAAGAAATGAACGAGGAAATCTACTGTTCCAAATTCTTCTCCGCCACCTACTGGCGACTATGACTATTTTTTTCAAAAAAGCAGAACATCGAGAGTGGACATGGATCAATCCGGATGGCAAAACAAAGAACGAACTCGTCTTTACTATCAGAGACGAGAGAGAGAAGAAATATTAAAGATAGTCCACTACTTTTAACACAAATGTCATAGAAGCCAGCCTCAAGCAGATACATCTGAAAATATACCCCTCATACTAAACCAAGGATCGCAAGAGGTACCAACGATAACTGAAGAAGAGGTCCTAAAGTGGTTGTCAGAAATGAAGAACAACAAAGCACTTGGCGAAGACGGTGTGATTGTTAAAGCTATCAAACTTGGAGGAAGTGAGTTACTCAAAGCAATAACTAAACTCTTCAATAAATGCCCTATGCTGGAATAATGCCATTATTATTATTATTATTATGCACAAGCAAAGCAGCATAGCAGGCCTACAGAACTATAGACCGATAAGTCTGTTGACGCACCTCTGTACAATAATTCACCAGGAACATTACCCCAAGGCTTACAAATAAACTTGACCTGTATCAGCCAAGACAAAAAGCATCCTCAAGATATGGAACAAATGACCATCTCCAGGTGATCAAATCATTAATAGAAGAAAATATAGAATACAACAAGATCTTAGGACTAACATTCGTCGACTATGAAAAGGAATTCGACTGCATAAACCACCATGAAATGTTTAAAGCTCCCGCAAACTGTCATATAGCCCATCGCTACTTTTCCATACTACGACACATATATGAGCAAGCAACAGCAAAAGTAAAACTACATGCGGAAACACATCGGTTCAAGATCTAAACGGGCGTCTGACAAGGTGACACAATTTCCCCCCAACTGTTCACAACATGTTTAATAAGATCGAATTAGACAATAAGGTTCTAAATGTGAAGGACGAAAATTTAAAACGGACGATCTAAAAAAGATACTTTCAAACTGGATCCATGATGCCCAAGACCGAGCAAAATGGTTTGGGTAAAAAGAAGCTTATGCCCAGCAGTGGACGAGACAAAGTGCTGTATGATGATGATGAATACAGATATAATTTTATGTAAATTATAATATGTTTAATTACCTGATATCAGTAACTTTACTAGGTAATAACTTGCGAAAAACGAAAAACATGAAGTGTGTCCTGGCTTGGTAATATTTCACTTGTTATTTTTCTATTATTCTATAATATTTTATATATTTTAGTATTACTATACTTATTCCTGATTATTTAAATGCAGTATGAGGAAGTAGACCGATGAATATTTTGCCAATTTTTTATTTGATCAAATCTCCCGACAGATTCTTGATGCGGCTTTGTGTATTTCAAACTTAAGGCTGTTCCCTCTGTGAATTCACCAAAAAATGCATTTTTTTATTTAATTTAATTTTAAGGAAAATTGCGATCGTATTTTGAACTGTTACTAAAATAATTGTAAAATATGCTCTCCTCTACCTATCTAACCGATTAAATTATATATTTTGTACGCGATAAATGAATAACGAAGGATAGCGATTTAGAAACTGATTCCCATTTTTTGTCTTTATTTTTCGGCCAGTCAATTTCTGTTTTAGTTAAATATATTATATAACAAGTTATCTAAAGCACTAAATTTTTCTTTTTTCAAATTTTTATTTCTGAGCCGAAATATGATAAGGAAAAGCAATTCTGGTAAGGAAATAAAGCAGTTCTGAACGAGTGTAAAAAAATTGGACAACATAGTTACCGAAATAATATTTTTCTCTGTTTTTTGGTACCATTTGCAAAAAAATATATTCAAAAATAAGCCAGAATTATGGAAATTACTGATTAATTTCTTCACTATTTTCTCTCTTTCTAATTCAACAACTCTCGATCCCAGTTGTTTACTACCCGCGCGCCGTGCCGTCGTAATTCCAAACGGAGAAGAGCAGGGTCGAACTTTCCTATTGCCATAGTGTTTCGCGAATATTTTTATGTGCTTATGGTATTCTTGATACATCTTGTTATAAATGAAATAAAATTAGAAATAAATGTGTAAATGTTAATTTGAACTAACTACGTAGCAGAAAATAGAGGGAGAGAAAAAGACAAAAAATATAAATTCCTACTTTTTGATTGCCTATTTGATTGAGAAATTAGTAAAACTTGCGGTGCACGTCATCACGTCGCCATGTTGCCACAGCAATTTTTTTTACTTGACATGACTGTTGGTTTGGCTAGTAAATTTATAACTGAAAAGTATACATTTTCTTCGTCTTTCATGAATTTAGTTCTGAGATTTGAGATTATGGTGAAATTCTTAAATAATTAAAAATATATAGGTATCAGTATACAACAATAATTAGAAATGAAATAGAATTATAATGTGTTAGGATGAGTTAGTAAGTACATGGAATTGACTCATTTAGTCAGTGTGATTTTATTAGTATTATTATACATTTACATTATACATATTACATTACACACTATAATGCTATTATACAATTATTTACAAACAAAATAGATATTAATATATTAATTATATTAGAAATTATGAAATTCTTAATTACAAACACATTTATATACACTAATTACAATTCAAATAGGATCATGTGTTCTAGGATGAGTAAGGTATATGGAATTTACTCACTTAGTCAGTGTCATTTTATAAGTTTTTCTAATTTGCCATTATGCATTCTTGTTAATTGAATTACATATCTGCAAGTGCTTTGACTTTATGCACTACTTTGTTATAAAAACTCACTGTCCAGCAAAGACCACAGGGAGGTGTGAGTATCCTTTGCCAGGAAAGGAGTGGAACAGGAAGTGTACACTTTCATATAAAGAGAAACCCAGTAGAGAATGGACTTGGCACAGCACAGAAAATACAAGAAATTGAATTGTTGAATTGTTGACCAAAATGACCTACAATGTAATATTAGGTAATACAAATACAGATAAATTCACTCGCCCGACTGTATGGAAAAGTATTAAAAAAACTAATTGAGACCTGTTCGGTAGATGTTGAGGAACAGAATGGTTTCCGAGCCGGAAGATCTTGCACTGGTAGTATTTTCTGTCTTCGGCAGGTAACTGAAAAACGACTGGCACGTGGACTGGAAACACACCTTGTATTTATAGATCTGGAGAAGGCCTATGACAGCGTTCCATTAAAACAGCTTTGGTCCGTTATGAGAAACCAAGGTGTAAAAGAAATCTATATACAAGCGGTCCAAAGTCTTTACAGCGGTATGACAGCTAGTATAAAAAATGGCAACAAAATATCAACGCCGTTTAAAATAACTAAAGGTCTAAGACAAGGTTGTTGCATTGCACCAACCCTTTTCAAGATATATCTCAATGGTGCCCTTAGTCAATGGAGATTGAAATGTCGCAATATGGGAGTACCGGTAGGGGAAGATAGACTCTTCACTCTCCACTTTGCCGACGATCAAGTTATACTTGCTGAGGACGAAATGGATATACATTATATGCTAAGAAAACTTCATGAATCCTATAACTCATGGGGATTAACGATTAATACCCAGAAAACGGAATACGTGGTAGTCGGAGGACCAGGTCAAGACCTTGATCTAGGCACACATAAAAGAAAAAACAACAAATAGTACAAGTATTTAGGCCAAAAAATTTCTAATACGGGAGGAAGCAAAGATGAAATAGGTAGCAGAATGGCACAGACAAACAATGTCATCAGGCAGTTAAATTGTGTACTGTGGAGTGAAAAGATAACGAAGGCAACAAAAATACGAATATATAAATCAATAGTTGAGAGTATAGCTACATATGGTTCGGAAGTCTGGGAAATGGATAAAAAACGTAAGTTGAAAGTCAAAGCTGTTGAAATGAATTATTGGCGAAGGTGTAGCAGGTTAACCAGGCTTGACAAAGTAAGAAACGAAAACATCCGAGAAAATATGGGAATTGACTTGGACATAATTGATACAATTGAAGCAAAACGACTTCGATGGTATTTGCGGCGCATGGCCAATGACAGATGGCAAAAGAAAATATGGAAATGGACCCCAAACCAGAGAAGGAAACGAGGACGACCAAAAAGAACTTGGGAAGATGAAGTGGCCGAAGCCATGACAAGTAGAGGACTGTCAGAAAACGATTGGAGAAACAGAAAAACGTGGAAACTGGGATGCGAGAGACGGCGTCAGCTGTAACAAACTCGCCATATATATATATATATATATATATATATATATACAAATACAGGTGAGAAAGAATAGAGGGCAATACGGAACAAATTAATATGTGAGAAACAAACAACAATAAATAAGTAAAGTATCTGCTGCCAGAATATATGTGGCCATCAATTGAAACAAAGAAACCCAAATTAAGCCTACAATTAAAAAGAATAAATAGATAAATTTCAAATATAACTGAACTTTTGAGCAATTAGAGGAAACAACTACTTCGAGGGCAAATACCCCTACCGACATTGAATTACACCCCTAACTTCTCTCACCTGAACTCAGTTTAACATCTCAGTGATTTTTTATAAAGAATATATATTTCGGGATTAAAGGTGCATTTTTCTTTATAATAAATAGAGAAGTATGGAGGTCGGTACTGACATTGTTGTGAAAACCATAAGTATAGAGCCAAAAATATTAAGGAATACAGTAGCAAATAGAAGAAAACAAATAACATTAATAGATGACAAATCCAAAACAGAAAAGAAATATTTACACCTATGAAAATGAAATGGAAACACTGCTCTGAAGATTTCTTCGTCCCGCAATTTTTTTAATGTTATATACAGTCGAACTTCTATATAACGAACTTCTATATTACGCATACTTCCGTATTACAAGCTTTTTTATTGCATTTAGCGCTAGCTACGATTTATAATGGATTTTTGCCTTTATATTACGAGATTTTTAAACTGCAATCCTCCATACTACGAGCAAATTTCGGAAATTATGTATTCTTCAGAAAACAAATCAAACGTTTGCCCCTTTATGTCCTTAATTGCGGATTTTTATACCTGAATTTTACACTGAATACTTTATATCTGAATTTTAATATCCGAACTCCCCGAAGAACGACTAATGAGTGTAGTAAAGTGAAACAAACACATTTTCCCAAAGATATAGGGTGAAATCTGTTCAGTTTGACTTAAAACTTTCGTGTGCAGGGTTTCTTTTGGTCCTTAAAAATGTCTTCAGAATGTACCTGGCAAAATTCGACACTGTCCGGTAACTTACAACTTTTAACGGATCTTGAAGAGGGTTTAAAAAATAAAGACGTTTGCCCGAAGTATGGTATCACCTCGAGTAGTGTGTCAACGATTTTGAAAAACCGTCAACAACTTCTGAGTATGTAATTCTGAATGGTTTTTTGTTTTATATTACATTAATTTCAATAAATACGTGTTTGTGTTTGAAAAAATTGTTTTTTCCTTAACCATTACAATTAACCATCAAAAATGGGGGAACTTCCATATAACGAGACCTCTATATAACGAGCAAATTTCGCAGTACCTTCATTCTCGTTATATGGAAGTTCGACTGTATTTTTATAATTTATAATTTAGAAATTGGATAGAATCGAATATTGTCTTTAAGAAAAGCTGATCTGAAGTGAAAACTACATTCAAATATGCAATTAATTACATTCATTTTTCAAAAAAAAACTTCTTTATAATAACCTGTAAATATTGGATTTTATCGGCGAAATAAGGACTGTCCTTCATCAAATGAGATTATTAATGCCGGCTAAGTTCCAAAAAGTATTCATAACAGTAGAATGTACCTTTATAGACAGATGTCAATAAAACGTACATTCTAATCTAAGTTTAATCATTTTCTAAAAGAATTCCAAACGAAAACAATAAATAAACCCTGCGTTTGTGAAGAGAAATAATAATTTACTTTAATAAATTGCGTCATAACATGAAAACTTTGTCACAATGTGCCCAAATTAAAATTAAAATTTACCTGTTCCAGTTTTTTTAAAGCATGCGTTTAGTCAAAAGTCAATAATGAATTTATTCCAGACTTTACATTCACACTGTATGTAAGTACCTGATCTTAGAAAATTTTCTCACCTTTTACATTTCAATCGAGTAGATTTGATTTTATTTTTCTTTGCTTTTCCCATTGTCCACAATATAATAATAACTAATAGTATAACACGATTAACATGAGATATGACGTTTTTAAACAATATAACTATTTCTCTCTCAAGATCCCAGTCACAACTCGAACACACTGTTGAAAATCTGGAATCCAACTAAAGGCTAAAACCTAAAACCAAACCACCGTCCAAAACCTATGAAGCGTTACGCCTGACACTTTCAAAGGAGGGGAATGGCATATCTACTACATACCTCCTAAAATGTGCAACAGAGCCTGTTACAATTACATAAATAAATATTATTTCATTATTATCTCACAGTTACAGACATTAGAATTGAAGCGAAAAGGAATGTTCATTTTTTGCAGTAAAATAAATACCAAAATCCAACTGAGTCCGTCCACAATTATTGTGCGACTGAAACGACGCACATGTATTTCATTAGATAGAAAGTGATCGAGATGTATGTGCGGCGGGGAGGACAAAGTATATGGTATGTGCCGCACGTGTTGTAAAATATAATTGGTATGGAGAAGGTGCCTCTCACAATCGTATAACATATATAGTGCGAGAACCGCCTTAATTTAAATATTGAAGCATCTGTTTCCTTTTTCCAGCATGAACAATTTGTTGTTAAAAATTTGCTTGATATATTTAGATAACTTCACGCAAGGATACACACAGGATACATTTTTTTCATAAATCTACTGTCTTGCCAGCAAACATTATAACATGGGTATGCGCCATTTTAATCACCATTCACCAAAAATGGTGTTTCGCCATTTTATCTCTTTTGAATGAAATCGAAGAATGTTGATCAATGTATCGACGCCTTAATGTGCTTCTCTTCGAGATCGACGTAACCTTCATTCCTATTTCAACCTATTCAAAAAGTAAAATTTGGGATTATAGAATTTATCTGAACCGTCTGTTAGCCAAATTTATAACGCTACTTAATAAGTTTCCAAGTATCAGATAATATAGTTGTTTATTATTTGTTCAATCCACTCAGGGACCTTACACTATAACAGTACAGAATTTGAAATTTCTAACTACCTCCAGTACCTTTCTGAGTATGTTTAGCAAAACCTACAATAATATATTTTGACCCTATTTTCACCGCCTTGAAAACATAAATTCCAAATTTAGTATTTTTCTTAATCAACTTGAAGCCTAAGCTATGAGCGCTACAATTTTAAACCTTCTGGCTATTTAAATATATTTCACATACTTTTCTTCTCATTGGTTAGGGAAATTCTGGGATTATAAATTCTTTCGTGTCACTCGTAGCTTTAAACTATACCTATGCCTGGTTTAACGTTTCCGTGTTCGGTAAGTACATGGGAATACAAATCCTAAAAACAAATTTTACACATACTTTATCCTCTCGGAAAGAGAAATTCTAAGGTTTCAAATATTTATAGGCCTATTCTGGACCGAAGCTATAACTCTTAAAAGAAAATGCCTCATTTTCAGGAGAGAATTTTCGAAAATTTCAAGAATTTTTTATTGCAAAATGTGGCAGTCTCGTTATAACTAAACTACTGTTACGAGACCTCGAGAACATAAAAAAGCAATTAAAATTTCGCTAATATCACGCCATTAAATGACTTATAAAGTGTTGTTATATAATGAATATAGTGTACTTATAGTGCATATAGTGTTATTATAACACTTATAAAGTGTTACTATATACATAATCTCTATAATATATAAAAATGAATTGCTGTTCGTTTGTCTCGCTTGAACTCGAGAACGGCTGGACCGATTTTGTTAATTTTGATCTTGAAATATTTGTGGAAGTTCAGGAAAAGTTTTTCGGCGAGATACATAAATAATAAGTAACGGAAATACTAAAAAAGGTAGAGTCCATTTCACATAAGAAGAACCGTGGCCTTGAGTTCCATGCAGGCCGCATCTCCGTCACGAAGTCGCCCGATCGGCATCTGGACAGTAGCGGTCCGAGTAGTAATCGTATTAGGGGATAATATTAATTCGTGTATCGTTAGTTGCCTATGTTGTGTAAACAAGAAGAATAATTTAATGCAAATCATTTCGCTTTAGTCAAATTACACAATGCACAACGTACAAAACTGTAATAATAATAAAATAAACGACCGTTACGTTACGTTAGATACGCGAACGCCGGGCGACAAGCGACAATGTCGAAAAACACGCCAACGCGCCTACGCTAAATCTTCACCCTCCCGCCACTGCTTATACACGAATTACATGAAACTATGGAAACCGAACATAGCCGACGGAATATGTCGTTCCGTGTAACTCTAGCCCACGGTTCTTCTTATGTGAAATGGAGTCTACGTTTTGTAATTTTGGGTACAAATCGCCAAGGCAACCAATCAAACAAATGAAAGTATAGTGTCAGTTGGTTGTCAAATCAATAAATATCATGACGATTATTAAAATCTATCATCAGTTTGTCAGTGTGCGGGAACTTTATTTATTTTAAAATGCCAAGGAGAAGACGACCTGACCTAGGTCGTCGAAGTCAATCAAATGTGCGACGAGCCACCTCACGTGCAAGTCGCACTGACGACCAGCGGGAGACAGATAATTATGACATTCGTATTGGTATGACAGCATTGCGTTCAACAGTAAATAATTATGAAGGAGATAGGCTTAGAATGGAGCGAGTTCGGGCACATCAAATAGAACAGCAGCGAGCACTACTAATGAAATAGCGCGATTCTGCAGACGCAGTGTTCCTGTAAACCTGGAACGAGAAGCATTCCACTACGACCTGGAAATAGATTATTGTGCCGACCAATCCGTAGCGACTGGAGAAATGGCAATCATTTGTGAACATAGTAAAGCGTTAAAATACAGCGGTGAATCTACTGGATTATGTTGTGCTGGTGATAAAGTAAAACTGCCACAATCACTTGATCCATTACGCTCATTAGTTTTTGGGATGGGAAATGATTCTAAACATTTCTTGACAAACATCCAAAAATATAACAATTGCTTTCAAATGACGTCGTTTGGTGTAACGCATATTGAACAGGAACATTTCATGCCCACTTTCAAGGTAGTTTTTGATAAATTATTTATTTAAAATTTAAAATAATAATATAAAATTGTAGATACAAGGACAGTTTGCGCAATCAACTTGGAGTTTCCCTGTTTCGCGCATGGGCAATTTTATTATACGTCGCGTATTCGCGAGTCGTAAAACCATCATCTTTATATATTTACGTACCGCAAAAAAAGACAAAAAATTAATAACTGTGTTGTATTTAATTTAATGTGGATAAAAATTTTGTATTAAGTTTTGACCGTATTTTTGAAAAATATTTGTAGGTGATACGAAGTTCACCGGGACATCTATAATTTTTATTTATCTTTCTTTTTTTAAACTTCACATGGCATTCCAAGGCATGCCGGGTACAGCTTGTAAATAATTATATTATTAAATAAGTGAAATTGATAAGAGCTTCTCGTCAGTCAAAATAATTAATTATTAATATGAGCTATAACTCGACTGTTAAATAGTTATTAAAATACTTTTACAGTTACGTTTACCGAAAAATGCCAAATAGCATTTTCTTCTTCGGTGGTTTTATTAGCTTGCTTTTCAACGTAATTTGCGTAGAGATGGCTTTATAATGCTATAACATTATCATAACTTTGTTGTTGAATCTGAAGTTTTAAATATCTCCCGCGCGATATATTCAAAAGGGAAGAAGATATGTTGACTGGGATTGTACTAAGTTAAAGTAAAATGTAAACACCTGCTATGTAACGGTTTCCATACTGCTGTCTTCAAAACTTTCTTTGCATTTCACCCTTCATTTGATTGTCATTTAAAAAAATATAATATTTTGTGGATTTATCTAATATCACAAATTGAATCTTTTTGTTCGGTTGTTGCTATTAAGCATAAATAAACTCTATTAATTCTCCAATCCACCTACCTCTACAAAGTCCATTAATTTAAGCATCCAGGTGATAAAAAATTTCTTTCACGCAACACGAGAATGGGATACTGACCTGTTTAGTGGGAGGTTGAAGTAGAGTTCTCATTCGAATTAAGGCTTTTATTGGTTGTGAGAAATATGTCATGGCGATTTTCTTTTTTGGAAAATGAAAGTGAAAATCGTAAAGTAAATTTTAAAACTGTGATTTCGATTTCCATCACTCAGTATTCCTTTCCTCCGAAAATAACGTCATTATTCAAATGTTCCGACCTAGAAAAATCCAGCGTCGGTTCACCGCTGCAGGGCTAAACACTTAGTATTTATCCTTCGCAAAATAAAAAGAGCATTCCCACATTGTGAACGAACACATCGCAATTTCTTTCTCGTTCGGATGTCGCCCCTATACAAGCGATGTCGCCAATAACGCCAAGGCAAAACATCAATTTTCCTTTCATCCTCCCCAAAAAGAAGTAACAAGGCACTTCGTCGCATGTAACTCAATACTTTACGCTGACATTTGGACCCCCCGAGCCTCGAACGCCCCCGTGTATACTATACACTCGTTCTCTCTGTTCCTCGGATTTGTACAGTATGTGGCTCTCTCTTCATTTCCATCTTGCTTCGCGCTGCATTCTAATCGTCACTTTGTTTTCCATTTAATATTTCTGTTTTCTTTTTACCCTCTTGTAATTTCCCCCTCTGGCCCTTTCAGTTTATCGGCTTGGTTGGCTTTAATTTCAGAAATAAATAATTGTATTTTCTCGCAATAGGTTTCGGAGTGATATGTGTGAAGTCTCATGTCGAAGCTACAAAATTTCTTTAATATTTTTTTTCTCTTCCTCTGTCCCCTTATTATCGCCTAGATAAAACTGCCCAGGGAAAGTTTGACTGATCAATGTTGTTAGTAGTCACAGACCAATTGCTTTTCTATTAAAAAAATACAATCTTTTGTTAATCATACAAATTACCAAAAATACTACATGTATTAAACTATTAATGATTGAATGTTATTCAATATAGAAAAATATTAATCCTTACGTTTCAGAGTTCAGTTAATATGATTTCCAGAAACTATTCGTTTCTGGGATTTCTGATTTTTCTGGGAGAAAACTTTTGTTAAATTTAAATGTTGTATCTACAAAGGAGTGAAGCTCCTAAAACTTGAAGCAAGTAGATAAAGCAAATATATGAATATCATTATAATATATAATAAGTATTGCAAATAAAAGACTTTTATTAGAAAAGTTACAAATAAAAAGCCCAGACTATAAAGCATAAAGGCAATATTAAATATTTAAGTGCTTCTAGAATTATGTCAGTGGCGTTATCTTTTAGTACCAAGAGAGTTTTAGTATTCTATTTAATTACTATAAAGATAATTTCGTTTTTATGTTCCTCGAGTCCATATTTACGTTTAAAATGAAACTTTAACTTTCAATTAAAGTTTTGCTGTTCTTTGAAAGTAATTGTTTCATTTTCCTGTGTAAAATTAGCATCCGTATGTATTGCCTCTGCTCAGGGACTTACTCTTCAAACAATACCAGAATTTAAAATTTGTTAAAATAAATCAAAGCAGTAAATCCTTACATTTATTAATATCAGGTATGTATAAGTAATATTCAATAATATCCCTTAGATTATATTGTAGAAGTTGTACGCCAACAGTGATGAATTTTAAATTAATTGGATGATTAATATGATGACCATATATTAAAAAAAAAGTGATAGCGCGGCAAAGTTTGGTAAGTGTAGTTCATTTTGTAATTTATGATGAACGTTAGGTTTAAAAATCGTGAATCCTTAAACAAGTAAGATCATTAAATACCTACGGATTAATAAATTAAACTCGGTCACTTGTATAAGAAAACCATATTACATTTCATTTACATTAAGCGTATCTCGGATAATTCAGGACTATGAAAGCAGGTTTGATCTATTGAAATTTATGTAGAAAAGATATATAACTATCGCCTTTAACTTTAACCAACTAATTTCCAATCCATTAAAGTTCAAAAATGAATACTAAAATGTTGGAAACATTATTGGAGCTATCCTCTCCCTAGAAAAATCAATACAAAAGTTGATGACACTTGCCCTCAGGCTGTATGGTTAAATCTTTTTGAAAATCTAATGACAAACTCATCAAACGTGCGAATTTTAAGATGGAATTTAGATTCAACACGAAAAATATTAAGAGACGTAATTGAGAGTCCCTTAATATTCAGAGTGAATTAGTTTGATTTCTCATCCTTCGTCATCTTCATTGTAACGCCAAAGATCTCTTCATTGTTTCCACTTGGAATCGTTAATTCGAAGGGAAAGAGAAATTCAGTCGCGTCACCGAAGGGAATGAACAGAAGCGGAAATAAAACCCGTTTAATGCCTGTGACCCCGTTAAAAACTTTAAAAACTGGCCAACTGGGCCTCGATCGAGTGACATTTGCCGGGAGAATCGGATCACGCACGCACAATAAAATTATTGAAATATATTCGATGTGGGAGAAGTTTTTCACTCTGTTACGACATCGAATTGTATTCGAACAATAGAGTAGTATTAAGTTGTAATAAGAAAACCGTCACCGTTACGTAACGAATTCAGTTGAACATATCATGCAATGTTAACTAAGTATGTAATTGTAAACAAAATAAAACCAAACTGGTGATTGATCAAATTGGTTCAGAATTAAACAAAATTCATTTTGGTGTTTCGAATGGCGACAAAGATACAAAATTAAGAATCTTACTTTGAGTGCTTCACACTTTTATTGTCAATAAATAATTTACATATAATACAGACAAAACTTGCTTATAAAACCAACGCATGGAAATTTTCTGAGGAATCCACATCGTCTCTCTGAAAATACTTTGAATCGACGTAAGATTACATTTCTTTTGAAGAATGTAGCATTTAACTACCTTATACTCTAGTGAATTACAGACGTGGAATAAGACAGAGGAGAGCCGGCTCTCAGTACTGGAGAGGCGTACGCCAATTGGGCTGGGGCTGCGTAGGAGTAGTGCGCTGCAGGGGCTGCGTAGGAGTAGTGCGCTGCCGGAGCTGAGTACGAGTAGTGAGCGGCCGGAGCTGAGTACGAGTAGTGAGCGGCCGGAGCTGAGTACGAGTAGTGCGCGGTCGGCGCTGCGTAGGAGATGTGCGCAACTGGCGCCGCTTTAGCTAAGGCAATAGGGGCTGGGTGGCCTGAGAGCGCGATCGGCGCGGCGAATTTGGCTACAGACGGCGCAGCGACAACGGTTTTCGTTAAAGCTGGAGCTGCGGCTATCGCGGCTTTCGCGACTAGAGGTTCCCTACGGACTACTGCGTTGAAACCGTTGATGGGGTCGGCGGTGTAGTCGACAGTGCGTCGAGTACCGTCTGGGTCTACTAATGAATAGGAACCTGTAACAATAATATATAATTAATTACTCTTATCATTTATAATAACGTTTCTTATAACTCTTTTCTCCATAACTCTTTTCTCTGGTCTCTTTTCTTATAACGTTTCAATGTATAGGCTATTGACTTGTGCTACCATTTTGTTAACGTTATAAGATACTCCAATTGATGCGTATTTGAATATGAACTGATTTTTGAACAAAATTTGAAAGTTAATTCGGGAACTAATTGTGACTCCAACCATTGCGATGGAGAGGTCTCGAGTTTGTTTTTCGGCACTGAATACTTGTGGGAACATCAATGTATTCCATATATAAATAGTTTTTAAATGATTCATGCTTGGATGTTTAACCAATACAAACTAGACACCAGGAAGGATCAAAACTTTTATGGGTTGGGGAGAGCGCTGCCTTTATTGAATAAAAATAGATGCGCTCCAAAATCATTTTATTAAATTTGAATTAAAAACACTGATCAGATCAAAATATGTAATCGCCTTTCAGAAACCTGCCAAATTTCAGAAACACAGCAACAGTATTGCGGCATGTTTTTGCTGCTCTTTAATATCTAGAATATTTATAGCCAAGAGAGAAGTTTACGAGCGAGTGAAGCCACATTGTATTCTTCTCCGTACAGTTGCAGATAACTCAAAATTCTTACGAATTAGTGCCCATATTAAGACTATGTACTCTGGGGTTAGCTTAACAAAAAGTCCCATACCTTGTGATTAACTCTAAAATTCATTTCAGAATTTTAATAAATAAGTGTTTAAATATGTTGCACAGGTAGATTGGGTCAAATATATATTAAACAATAGGACAAGACGAACTGGATTTATCCATTGCCACTACATCGTGAAAAGGCACATTTTGGTTTTCTAAAATGATGATAAAATGATCGCACAAAACTTAGTTAAGTTTCCGTATTTCTATAAAAAAACTTAAATATTGGAATTGAAATTCTTGGAATATAAAAAGTAATGAAATATACTCAAATATCTACAGAAATTCCAATATATGATAATATTTTCAAATTTCTTCCATTCTCCACTAGGTACTCTTTTACTCTTTTTTGTACAAATTATTTAATTGATTGTCACTTACCTTGCACTACATCACCGTTTCTGGATTCAACCTGGCTTTTGCTGTCGCCTGTCAGACTGTCCTGCACGTCATATCCAAAGGAGTACTGGGGATTAGGGTCGTATTCCTCAGAAACGACAGCCTTGGCCACGGGGGCGGCTTTAAGGACTGGGGTGGCGTAGGCGAGGGGGGCAGCCCTCAGGGCAGGGGCGGCATAAGCAAGGGGCGCATGGGCTATCGGAGCGGAGTATGATAGTAGATCCCCAGCGCGGACCGTTGCTATCACAGCGACGAAGGTGATGAGCTTCAAAAAGAAAATGAAATTAATAAAAGCATCGTCGATAAATCGTCGAACATCCCTACGGTTTTTCCATAAATGGAAAAATGGTAGGTTTTCCCCCCGTCCGTACTTACCTTGAATGTCATGATTATTCGATCAACGGAGCAAGTCGAGTGTGATATCATTCGGCCCTTTCGGACTTTTTATACCCTCCCGCTTATACCGTGCAATAATCCATGCGAGATCTCCTCCGGTTTTTCTCGAATGTTTTTCAGTAAAGTCGTTTAACCACCCGTAAAAGTGGCTGTTCGGGGCCACACCCGAGGAAAGGTCAAGATTCGTGGTCGCGAAATCGCGATTGATGCCGTGTTACGGGCGGTAATCTCAAAATTTGATTCATAAATGTAATATTTTTAATGGAATGCGCTTTTATCATGTCTAATTTCAGTAACTTATTGTTGAAATTGTTACAAGCATACAACACCCTCAATGATAATATTCCTGTCCTCTTCTTGGTGAGTGTCGGCTGTCTATACCAGTCATAAGCCGAGCTCCATATTCCTGCTGAATTTCCCGTAAAATCCATAAATTATTACGAAATGATCAGGTTCGTTTTTGTCTCGTTTTTTATTCTTATACTGGTGACAAATTAAAAAATTACATTTGATTTTTTTCGTTAGCATTTTAGTCGTTACTCTCCCACAATTTGTACCTATTGAAACTTTATTTTTAAGTATGGAACAAGTTTAGAAAAATCATATTTTTCAGGAGTGGAAGATAATATGTTCACTTATAAAATAATTACATAAATGGAAAATAGGTACTCATGCACATATTAACATTAATCTATGTTCATCATACTGTTTTTAACAAATTATATTTTGTTGACGTCGCCGCCGTGTTGTTTTTTTCCGATTTTCCTCCCGTGTTACATGACGCAACAGTTAGTATATTATAGGTATTATCTCGTTCGTGCCCCTAGGCTGTCGTCCGCCGCGTTTAGCGTGTCCGAAAACATAAAAAAGACATTAAATCATCAACTTTTCTCGGTTCCAAGTTCACGCACTAGTTACTCATCGAAAATGTCAGCAAGTCTCCGGGTAACTTAATTCGGATCGAAAACAATTTGCACCGGGTCGTTAATATAATTAAGGAATCACTTCATCAAGGCGGTCCAGGTGGATATATGTGTGCCGGCGAAAACGAAATTGCTTTTTTTCGCAGAGTATGTTGGTTGATTTGTGGAAATATTTTTGATTATGTTTAATAGTAAAATTTTTGTTAATTGAAAGGACATATTATATGGAAAAAGGTCTTCCGGTGAAATTTGCTAAAAATTTGGGAAAATGTTCGTTGTGTACCCCTGATCAAAAGTCTCAATAGAGTCGAAGCTCAAAATGCCCATCTTTAGACTCTACGGCAATTTTTAGTGGCCAAAAGCGGCAAAAATTCATTTTTTTTTAGATTAGGTTTAATGCTTGGGAAAATCTTTGGCAACTCTTGGGAACTCTTTGAAAAAATGCATGAGAGTTCCAAGTTCATTGAAAGTTATTAAAACCACAAAATACTATTGCGTCGGTGTGTATTTAAATCTTGTATAATTGTGCATTCAAAAACCCTCTCACACAAATACATATACACACATATAATTAGACATGGACATATTCCTACATAACAAATATACGCATACAATAATTTAATGAAAACTTAAGGGACTGTACAAGCATTAAACATGGTATTAAAAAAATGAATTTTTGCCGTTTTTGGCCACTAAAAATTGCTGTAGAGCCTAAAGATGGGGATTTTGAGCTTCGACCCCATTAAGACTTTTGATCAGGGGGACAAAACGAACAATTTCCCAAATTTTTAGCAAATTTCACCGGAAGACCTTTTTCCGTATGATAGGTGCGGGGTCCTTTAGGTTTAGAAATTTTATTTTTTTATGATGTGGTATATTGGAATCAATTGAAAACAAATGTTATTTTTTAGAGTAACTGACCTCGAATCTAAATGTAGCGTCTCCTTATTTTCCTTTTTATTGCATTTTACTCCATGGAAAATTATCTAGAATACACTATATTAATGATAACTAATATATTGCAAAATATGTAGATTTTCACAATGGTCTTAGAAAGTAGAACTTTTATGAGCAATTCTTTTTTTTTCGTATGATAATATCAAGTCAAACGTGTCTTTGTAAAGTTAACAGAACAATTTAACAATTTTAGTATAAGTACTCTTTTTAAAACTACTTTTGAAACATTACATACGTTTTAAAATTAATACCGGTTGTGCAATAGTTTGTGACATAAAACATATGTAAGACAGATTTAAAACAAACGAATGGTGTATAAATGGAAACTATTGTGAAACTGACATTGTTACAGAGTGATCCTTACCCTAATATGCCAAATCTTACAATAATTTTGAAGTTATGATATATATCGAAAAAGATTTATCGGAATTTTATAAGGGATATAAAATATATGATAATGAATGATTATTTTAATTAAGGTAGCTTGGAAGTCACCGGCGTCATTAAAATATAAGGGGATCATTGTTCAGTAATCTCCCTATAATGTATAATTTTAATATATGATAAGTGTTGTATATTTAATTTTATTCGCAAAAGATGTTACTATTTATGGTAAAGTTATAACTTAAATTATAAATTAAGAGTTATTAAATACATACTTGTGTTATTTAAAATAAATGTTATCAAATCTAAACTTTGATGCTATGTAAATCGGGCTTGGAGGACTAAAATGAAAAATTGCATTATAATGTCATATTAGTTTTGCTCAAATAATATATGTTTAAAGGATTTCCTCTTAGCGAACAGTCTGTGTATCCTTGAGGAAAATTGTATGAAAATTGGAGAAAAATGTCGCAGAAATTAAAAAGTAATTCCTTGAAATAGTTATCAGCAGTGTTGTTAACTATTTAAGTACATGTATTTAGAACTTTATTTTAAATACTTTTTATTTATTTAAATACATAGTTAAATACATAACCTTAATTTGTATTTACTGTGTATTTAAAATACATTTCTTCTGACATTTTAAATACAGTAGTTTAAACACATTTTTGGGCAATGTTAAGAGCCATTATTCCTTAAATGCTCTTACATTTATTTTATTTTGTTACAGTAACTATAAATGCTCATTTTTATACATTTTTTGAGCATATTTCCGGCTGTTCATTTGTATTTACATTTTGGTTTATGTACTTACATGCTTATTTTGATACAGTTATAATGATCCTACGACACTTTTAAAGGAGTTGAGATAATCTTAACGAAGGTATACAATTCATAAAGTTTTTAAAGAAGTTGTGACATTGTAAGACAATTTTTAAGGTACTAAGTAGCTTGTCGACATTTTTAAAGAAGTCGCAGTTATCTTAAACTTAAGCTGTTGTTTCAAAAGGAGTTAAGGAGCTTCTAATAAAGAACTTATGACAACTCTAATACAACACAAATAACTTGAACTGCCAGATATGAAGTTGGAAAAGTAACTAATGAAGTTTTTAAATTAGCTACTTCGTTAGATCAAGTTAAAAAGTAAAGTGTCTAATGTGTCCGCATCTTTGCCTTGGGATTATTTTTTAGAAGTTTGAAACTTACATCAGCCTGTTGTGTTTTAAAGTATCACTTCAATTTCTAAACACTTGTTTACAAAGTAGTTGGTAAATTTCGAAAAATTGCAAAAATTATACGATTTCATGAAGCAAAGAAAATAATTCCTAACACTTTCTGAGATTGTTTTAAGTATTAAAACCATAAACTTAGGTTTAGTGTATAAAAGTCAGACTATGTATTTGAGGCTTTTCGATACAAATAACTTAGATATTTTGAAAATAATTGAAAACTTCACAACTTCGGGCTATAAAACATAGATTTTAGAACTTCGTTAGAAAGTTTCCATTAGAAATTAGATTCCATTTTCTTAAACTGATTTAGAAATTTCAAAAATTGAATAATTTCAACAATTTCACGAATAAAATAATAGGAATTCTAAGCTTCCTGGGGTTATGCTTAACATTGCTGCAATTAAGAATAACTTACCACTTTAAATACTGTTTAAATACATAAACGAAATACTTGTTATTTGTATTTACATACATTGTCCAGAGAAGTATTTAAAATACAAGTAAATATATTTTGTAAAAAGTATTTGCATTTATATTTAAATACATTTTTAAAAGTATTTTTAACAACACTGGTTATCAGGGGAACTGTGACTTATAAAATATTAAGAATCCCACTGTCCAGACGATATGTTAATCGAAGAAAACGTGACAGCACAGAAAGTACTTTGAATTTGGAAGATATTGATTAAACTACATAAAATGGAGGTGCGATGTTATCATAGGTTTGTTCCAACACCAACAGCGACAGAAACTGGTTTCAAACTGTCAGAGATACACGCAGTAGAAATTATTCGTACGAATTTGGACCTAATAGGACGAATATTTTCCACTGCGCATGCCTCTGACAGTTTGAGACCAGTTTCTGTCGCTGTTGGAACAAACCTAAGATATGCCAAAATATCGGATTATAGTTTAATTTTGCAATATCAAACAAAGGGGAAATGCTCAAGAATGCGTATTTCAGCTATTGGAAACTTCGCGATTATCGAGAAAGTATATGAAATTTCATTTGGATTGGGTTTAATACCAGGTGAGAATGAAAATGCATCACCAAGTTAAACAGGATATTTTGTGTATATATGTATATGGAATTCTTAAAGATAGATGATTAAATTCTCATTGAAAATATCACATACTAAATAGTTAAATCTCGTCATTCCTCGTAGATAGATAGGTACATTCTGTTATTCTCTGGAAAATACTACCTTCCCTGAGCGGCACGCAGCTGTGAGAAATTTATTGGATTGGGGAGTGGAGAGTTAGGAACCATTGCCACTTTTCGGCCCATCATGTCCTAGACAATTTCATAGATTCAATAGGTGGCAATTTTGGCGATCGAGCAGGTCATAAATGGATACCGATATTGAGAGAATCTTATCGGCGATATCTATCCCTCACTTGTATGGTAAAGCAATTTAATTCCAGAACTTTATAAATGTGCCTTAGAGTAGTTAAGTTGCCTTTGAGGATCACTGGAAAAGTTCTACTTTATAAGCTAGTTTCAGCACAAATTGCTAATCATCTAGTAAGTGATGTATCACGCTATACACCAAACATCAGACAACTACATGTTTTCTATTTCGCGCCTGAAATCAAGTTTCGTCTGTCACACTCTTTCTTCCAAGTTACCGATGCCTATTTGCATATTTGCCCAAATGCCGAAACCCGAAACCTATTTTGTAAGGGTATAAAAACGGAATACCCTCCTCAGTGTATTTTGTGCATTTCCATCACGAAAATTTGCCAGCTGCCAAACCAGAAAAACTTGTTTATTTGCTAATGATAAATGTACGTACCAATCTACCTCAATCTATTGTTATTGCTATTTTCAGAGTAGATTTAAAGGGTTCAGAATCTTCTCATTTATGTTGCTTATTTTTGTTATTCCTTGAATTATATTTCATATTAATATAGTCCCTTAAAAATATATAGTTCTTTAAAAAGCAACAAACAAAATAAAGTATAAAATATTGTATCAACGATTCAAAATGTCCATGTTCACTTGCAAACCCAATAATCCTGTTGGATTAAATTTTTGTCATTCTTGATTTCTTCTAAAAATAATTTCCTTACACAACCACTTCCATTTTCTAGCTATTTGTTGTACTCTAAACTAAAGCACTCATCAACTATTAAAGTGATTAAGGTTTATTTCAACTGAAATATTGCAATTTGTTGCCTCTAACAATGTAATGTGGTTGTTTGTGTTGGTAATCTAAAACATTGATATTCAAGATACCATCTCGCTTCGAAGTTCGAAATGTAATTTTACTATGAATGTAATTTTGTCCTTCACTAAATGCAGATGTAAAGAACTCAGCTTCAAGCTTCCTTCAGCTTTAAGGCATTGTAATATTTTTGAATGTTAATATGATTAATATTTCCATTGTAGAGACCAACTGATTTTGCTTTTAATTCATTTGTACAAGCTCTGGAGAGCCCATCACTCTTAATCTTTACTATTCCTACAATGAGGATTATGTAAATGAGGGAACTTTGAATAGCGCGCAATTTAGCGTGAATAAAGCATGACTTAGAACTGACATTACTGTCCATGTTTTTAGTTAACATCTCAAAGAAAGTTATTTAACCTTCTCGAATGCTCTTTCATTCATGTTTGGAAACCTTTTTTTTAAAATGTCGCAATCAACTTTTAACATTCCTTTTGATCATATCGAATACAGTGACTTCACCCTAATATTAAAAATAGCGAACCCGCCGCTCGTCTCGTTACTTTCCTCTAACAAGCCAATAAAGAAAAAAAAACTCACACACCCGTCTATAAAAGCACTCCATCGGAATTTAAGTGTATCGCAAGAGCGTCTTCTTGATTGTCGAGTAAATACGGAGTCGCTTTTCTCTACAGACAGAAAGAGAGAGATCTCTTTTTTCCCCTTCAGTAGGAGAAAAAAGGGCTGTTTTGGGTTCGCCCGGAAATCGTCTCGGAGACGATCCCATTCAACTATATAGAAATGGAGAGCCTTTTAAGGTTGCTTGGTATTAAGTTCTCACCGATATTCGGGGACCAGGTTACGCGAAAAATGGAGACATTTTGGGAAGGAGTGCGATATCTTGTAGCATAATGATCTAAGGGTTGGAAAGGGACAATATGCAAGCATATATCGTGGTTCGATGTGTTTTAAATTTCGTCGTAGTCTTTTATCCGAAACATAGTTAGGAGTAGGAAATTGTCTTTGAGATACATAGTACACAAGTGAATAAAAAAATAGAGGGGAATGGGATTGCTTATATTGTTTTCCCACTTCGTTTCCCTTTTTCCACGGTTCTTGTAGTTGTACAATTTTATAGATCTTTTGATCCTATACAACAATTTTTAATGGCAAAAGCTGGATACTCAGTAATACCAAATAATATTTTTATCGCCTACAGTCTCTTCGAGCGCTTTTCCCTCTAAATTTTCTTTTGAAATACATCAATGCCAAAAATATTGTATTAGTTAATAGGTTATTAACAATTTATATAACTTACTATTCAACCAGATATGAAATACCAATCAAAACGTTGTGTCCATCTACAATTAGAGCTTCTACCTGAATTTAAGAGGAAATGTAATGTTCGTTTATTGAACAACCCAATGTAAATAAATTCTGTCATTTTCAAAACTACCGATTTCGATCACAAATCTATCGAGATTTTATAAAATGAGTCTGCCTGATGAGAAATATTGTTCGTGTTCTTTTTCTCAAAGAGTAGTTTGGGAGAAAACGTAGTGGATAGAATTACTTTCGAATTAAACAAATTTAATTAATACTTTTGAGTGCCCCTGTCGATGTTTGCAATATCTACATTAAATTATTTATCATATAAATGTTATCTTTTAGGGCGCCTTTTGTATATATGTTGAATATAAATATGATAATTTAGTAATTTTCGATTACTTGAAGGATCCATTTTTTGTCAATATATCAATTGAGTTTTTCCTATACACTTCTATACAAAGCCGGTTTCCTTCAGAATTACACTCCTATTTTGAGGTTAATGTGAAGTTATGTTTTCACAACTTTACCAAAATACGATATTTCTTTTAAAAAACTCAAATTTTCTGCTACTTTCCAGAAATATGAAAATCAAAATGCCTAATAACCTAATGGTGCGCGAGTCAGGGTAAAAATGTGGTGAGTTATTTCCTCTCGGACGATAAAATGCTTCGTGAAAGTTAGCTGCGGTTCGGTGGGTGGTTAAGCAGAGGTATCCTCCCACCGACTTACCACGCGCGTTAAAAAAAATTAATCATTGATTGAAAATTTCTCAAATTATAGTTAACCCAATATCTTAAAGAAAAAAAAAACAAGTCCGCTTACCATAAAATGGTGGATAATATGTCAGCTGGTCACACGAACATGAAAAAATGGCGATGTGTAACATCTCAAGACTTTCTCATATGGCTGGTCAAAATATGTATGGCAATATTTTTGAAGTGCCTTTTAAGCAGGTATTAGAAAAAAATGTTTCAAATATAAATTGTTGCAATTAGTTAGGTCAGTTTAAATCTAAAATTCGGTAAGAATCGATATAGCCGTTTTGGAAAAAATTGAGAGAAACTGATAATTCACAACGTTTTCTCAGAAACTGTAAATAGTGGAAAGTTAAAATTTTGTATTTAGTCTGTGTCCCCTGGAAACTTGCAACTACATAAATTTTATCAAAATCAATTAAGAGCACTTCATACCTGTCATTTTTAGTTTTTTTTATTATCTAAAAAACTGGTCCAACGTGTCTTTTTAAATTTTGTACATTTACTTTACTATCCAATTCTTATCGACTGTCATTATCGTTATTTCGACTGATCTTCTGAGAAAGGCCCTTTACTGCTGTGAATACGTTGGGTTAAGCATCTACCGCTGCTTAATATGATAATATTAATATTATGATAATATGATTAATAATATGAATATTGTTATACAATGTGTTTCAAAATGATTGTCTACTAGTCGGCTGTGGAATTCCCATGTAAAATAAAAAAACCCGTCTTGCGAAAATAGGAGTTTCTACTAGCTATACATAACCTCAAAATAACCTACTTAACCTCTTTTAACTTCTCGTTTTTCTCTGTCAAAAGAACACGAATTCTGAGTATTTGTCTATTTGTAGTATTTGTTTTGGCCCTGAAAAGGGCCGATAATTGCCAGCAGTACTGATTGCCAGTTTCACAATAAATGTTCGAAGTGTCACTTGTCAGAATTAGATACGTTCAAATCAATGGAACGCGGCACATCAAAAATTACATGCACAGAAATTCCAACGCCAACTAGATGACCATCATTTTGAAACACATCGTACTACTTTCTATGTAATAATGAGATCATTATTAACGCAAAGTAGATAAAAAAATATTTTTTCCTAAAACTGGCTTAGAGGGCATTTTGTTCTTAACAAATTGTTATTTTGTTGTACAATTTTTTTTAAAAC
The DNA here is from genome assembly GCA_946251905.1 of Cryptocephalus moraei. NCBI lineage: Eukaryota > Metazoa > Arthropoda > Insecta > Coleoptera > Chrysomelidae > Cryptocephalus > Cryptocephalus moraei. The sequence goes on along the minus strand of OX276454.1, from coordinate 36,386,554 downwards.
GTTCATATTTCTAATTCTTTTCATTATCTACCTTTCTTTGTCCATGAAGTTAGCCCCGCCATTTTCGATTTTTGGAATTTTTTTTGCTGTGCTGACTTGTGCTACGTTTGTGCTGCGTTGTGCCGTAATTGATTTTTACATATGTCAAAAGTTCTCGGAGTTGTAGAAACTCGTTTTTGAAAAAAGGAAGTTATCCCCGCCATATTTTTTTTTCGAAAAATTTCTATTGTACTAAGTTGTGCTCGGTGTGTGCTGCGTTGTGCCGCTTTTCTTTTTTACTGTAAATTTATAAAAAAAGTAAATAACAAATAAAAAAAATTCGAACAAGAAATATGACGGAGCTAACTTCCCAATGAGCACATGAACGTTTTAGAAACGTCAAGGCAAGACGTTTAGTACGTTTTAAAAACGTCCAGGAAAGGTCCGTATAACGTTTTGAAAACGTTATGTTAAAAAAAGTTTTCAAAGCGCCCAAAAAAGACCCATTTTTGGTTGGAAGCAGCCCATTATAGAACTTTTTATGGATATTTTTAAAACGTCCAGAAATGGTCAATTTTTAGATCGAAGCAGCCCATATCAGAACCTTTAATGGATGTTTTTAGAACGTCCTTAAAAGATCCATTTCAAAGGAAAATAAAAATGTATATTTACTCCGAAATGTATTTATACTAATTGAAACCAATTACATATACAAAATAAAAACCAATGTACCTAGTCAATAAAGGAAAAACAAAAAATACAAAAATAACACAAATACTAAGATACAAAAAAATATGAAATTACAAGAGAAATGATACGAAAATACAAAAAAAAAATACATACAAACAGAAAATAATTAAATGAAACATACAAAACACACTTAATTTTAATATTTACAAAAAAGGACTTTTTGGAACGTTTTTAAAACGTCCCGTGGAGGACATTTTTAAGGCGAAATTGTACGGGACAGTTTAAAAACGTTTTTCCATTCAATTTCATCTTAATTATGTCACGCACGGGACGTTTTAAAAACGTCCAAAAAATGTCATGGGCGTTTCGACTTAAAATGGACATTTATAGGACGTTTTTAAAACGTCCTGTGCTATTTGAGTTCCTATTGTTGAAAAAAAAAGACAAACTGTCATATCTTCGTTTAGTTTTGGAAGTTTTCAAAAAACAAATAGCAGCAAAACGCAGCACAAATGACCCTCGATGTAAGTCCATTATTTTTTTTTCAAATTGTTAACAAAAAAATGTACTGTTACTAACTTTTTTTAAAAATGTACAGTAAAAAAAAAAGAAAAGCGGCACAACGCAGCACAAACCGAGCACAACTCAGCACAATAAAAATTTTTCGAAAAAAAATATGGCGGGGCTAACTTCCTTTTTCCAAAAACGAGTTTCTACAACTCCGAGAATTTTTGACATATGTAAAAATCAATTACGGCACAACGCAGCACAAACGTAGCACAAGTCAGCACAGCAAAAAAAATTCCAAAAGTCTAAAATGGCGGGGCTAACTTCATAGACATTACCTTTCCCCAACATCTCTCTATAACACCCTATAAGGATAATATTTATCCTGAAAATAAAAACTTCAAAAGCTCTTTTCCAAACACGCCTTTATTCTTCATAACACAAAAAATCAAATCGAACTCTTAATGGTAAAACGTCGAATAAGCAACTGGGGCGGCGATCCTGGCGGCGGGGGCGTACGCCAGAGGGGCGGCTCTGAGCGCCGGGGCGGCGTACCCCAGGGTAGCAGCGAACCTCGCAACCGGGGCAGCGTAAGCCAAGGGTGCGGCGATCCTAGCGGTGGGGGCGGCATACGCCAGCGGTGCCGCCACTTTGGCGATCGCGGGGGCGGCAACCACTGCCTTGGCTACGAGAGGCTCCTTACGTACGACAGCGTTGAAACCGTTGACGGGATCGGCTGTGTAATCTACGGTACGACGGGTGCCGTCCGGGTCATTCAAGGAGTAGGAACCTTCAACAAAAATGTATTATTACTATGAAAATTAATTATGATGGATTAATAGAATGTTTCCATGTTACTGTGGCTCTGGATTCCATTGCGAAAATAGATATCACGTGGTATTGTCAAATATCCGAGGATTTTTGACAATCCAAAGCGTGATGAAGACTAGTACAGAAATTGCTGATGTGATTTTTCTCGATGGACCCCCCAAATGAAACAGTTGTTTCAAAATGCAATTTTTAATCTTGCCGACGTTTCGTCCAAGATCCTGGACATAAATCATGGCGCTACAATTGTTAAGGTAAGTATGTGATGTAACAATTTCAAAAGACTTACATTTTACAGGCCTTCAACATTAAAATCCTTAAATATTTGCGATGGACAAGTCAAGAAATGGTCAAAGAAATGTCCTTTATTCACGGAGTACAAGAATGGAAATCCTTTTCGACCTCTGCTCCCACATATGTGAGCAAAGGACGTTTCTTTGACCATTTCATGACTTGTCCATCGCAAATATTTAAGGATTTTAATGTTGAAGACCAGTAATATGTAAGTCTTTTGAAATTGTTATATCACATACTTACCTTAACAATTGTAGCGCCATGATTATGTCCAGGATCTGGGACGAAACGTTGGCAAGATTAAAAATTGGATCTTAAAACAATTCATTCATTTGGGGGTCCATCGAGAAAAATCACCTCAGCTTCGGCTTCCTGCCACGAGAACATTCCAGCTCCAGTAATAAAGAAATAGTTTGTAGCATTTGTTGCCCTTATCAGAACTTGACTGCTTTGTTAAATCACGTGAACCATCCACTAAAGTTTATACAGTTTATCTTTTAACACTTTTTAACTTTTTTCAAAATAACGAGATATTAATAGGTCAGATGTAAGTTGTAAATAGGGATGATAGTCAAGATGTGTTTATGGTTGTAAAAAACAGATTTTTTTCCAAGACGAATAACGTCTTGGAAAGACAAATAGAACGGAAAGCTTGTTGCGAAGCGCAAATATTATAATAAGGGGTTGCATTGTGAAATTCTTACAAGGAGCAGCTGTGCCATTAGCCTTATTAACACTTCCCGCTACGAGGCCTTTCCTTGTTTGTCTTTTATTAAAACTTTAAAGAAACCAAGCCAAACATTGCAAAAATCATTAAATTGCTGTAGGAAGATATGACGACTGGTCATATCCGCCCGGTAAATACATTTCCGACAAACTGTTTCAGTTCAATTTTAATATTGATCAATTCAATTCCAGCATTATAACTTGAAAACAAATATTGTATTTATAAAGTGCTGTTGCAGTTACTGATATTAAATTTCCTGCCATTCCACAAAACTCGTTTTACGTTAAAAACGGGCTTTTGTAAATAATGTTTTAATATAGCAATTATTCCATCGGTGTACTAAATATATTAATTCCTCAAATATGCAATGGGATCATAACAGGCGAGGCGGTTTGTATTAAAACCTATTGAAGAGAATTTAATGACTATCAAATATCTCATGTGAACCAATGAAATTGGTTGAACACATTTCATGTGAATATGATTTTTTCAAATTCATATTTACTTGAAGCTATTAACAATAGTAAATAAAATAAATAAATTTAAGGGGAATGTTAGCGACAACTTTGCAAAACCAAAGTATTACTTTTGGCAATTGGCTCTGCCATGATTACACAACATGTCACTTTAATGTCCACTTCAGACTTCAAGATATCCACACCATGAAGTCTTCACAAGGGAGAGCATTTTTGAAGCTTTATATTTTACGAACTCATTTTACTTACAAATTAGAAAATGGAATTGATGCTGAATATTTTAAAAATTCCTAATGACTTAAATCGAAATTAATATATTATATCGATATACCGATATTCAATAAATATCGAATATTAACATAATTTATGTATTAGCTATTTAGCAATAAATTAACATCTTTACAAAATACAAATTTGCCCTAATATGAGAACGTAGGTAGTAGAATTACATTCAGATTATTACCCTGACTACAGTCAAATTCAAATTCTTTCACTACTTTATTTTCAAAAATGTTCTTTTCTGACTCCTTTAATAGCCTCACCTTGCACTACGTCTCCGTTCCTGGACTCGACCTGGCTCTTGCTGTCACCTGTCAAACTATCTTGTACGTCATAACCGAAAGAATATTGTGGGTTCGGGTCGTATTCCTCAGCTACCACAGCTTTAGCTATCGGTGCCGAATACGCTAGAGCTGGAGCTGCGACCGGAGCTGAGATGAATCCAGCCCTCGCTACGGCGAATAAGAATGACAGGGCGGCGAACTAAAAAGTTTAACATCTTTCGTAAAGTAATCGAAATTTCAGTGCGGTGCAGTATGTAGTGTAGTAGTTTTACATTATTTCTCGGAAGTTAGGAAGATCCCAAAACAGTTTTAATTGAATCGTTGTGTTTACCATGAAGTGCTTTTAGAGAAAAGTGGAGCTAAGTTACAACATTTACCTACATTGTTTAGTGGTTATTTATTAATATAATAATATTAAATACTTGTAATGATTTCTAGCTTAAACCACTGTTTGTTCACTTGGCAAAAATTTAAAAACTTTAGAAATAAACTATTTCCACAATTGATCTAAAAAAAGATTTATTACATTACAAATGTAATACAACTATATGTTTCGTATTCGGAACACCTTGTTGAGCTCTGATTTATAAGTATTGTATGTAACACGTACATCTAATACATGCTAAAGTGGTAAACAAGTTCATTTCCATCTTGGTATAGTCGCGATCAAACAAATTTTAATTCAATGAGGCTTGAAAACCACAATAGACCTCTTAATTTTCATTAATTGGATGTTGTCCAATAAATTAAAAAGATGGCGGAATTTGTTTGAATGAATTTTTTGGTATAAAAAATATTCTCTTTTGAAGTTGAGATATACCTACAGTTTTTTAGGTATTGGAATAACCTTTCTAATACGGGTTCTTACAAACTTTGGTAAAAATTATTTTATAAATAAAATTCGACTCAAGAGTTTATAATTAGGTTATATTCATAAAAGTCAAGGTTTCTGAAATGTCTGAGGGATTTCTACGTAAATTTAATTTCGTGTTAAACTGTAATATTGTTTAAAAAATTCCAGAGATAGTTGTTATCGTCATAAAACAAACGACGGTGATTCCTTTTTTCGAAAATTAAAGTTAAAAGATGTAAACCAATGAAGTTTTCATTCAAGTGAAATGAAAAATTAAATCGGCTTCCTTTATTTGTTAACCGCTCCAGGAAAAACGAAGGATAATCTACAAAAAAAAAACAATTCCGCCAGCTTATTAAGATTTTGTATTAAAAATTCGAATTTTATTCCTTGTTACATACCCTCGTTAATATTAGTTTAAGTTTTCAAATGTTCGAAGTCCTTCAGTAGACAGGTAAATTTAAATCTGTATTCTCTTACCAACATATTTCATTCCGCCTGTTAACCAGTTTTACACCCCTAAGAACGCCCACTTAGCACTATCGTTTTTCTTACCTTGTAAGCCATCTCAGTCTTCGTATGTGAGTATACGTTACGTTATCTCTTGGGCACTTCGGTTCGGACAGTGGCGATTAGACCGGGCCACACTGGCTATTTATTTATTGTCACAGGGTTGACATTCGAGAGAGAGAGACAATTACTACCAGTTTCTTAAAAAATTGGAACGAGTGGGCTGCATTTCGCGAGCCGCATTTCGACCGCGCCTAATGTCAACTTCTTCTCTACTTTATTCTTTCGTATGCGACCAAAGACCCTATTTGTTTAATTGTTGAGGAGAATTACATAAAAGTTGAAATCAAAAGATGTAAAAAAATACAAAAGATGTTGTACGAAATATCCTTTCAGAAATTGGTGAATATATATATATATATATATATATATATATATATATATATATATTCTTATAGTCTTATTTATATTAGGCAGGACATTCAGTTGATTTTGATAATGTTAATTATTCTAGACATGATAAAAATATGTGTAAACTTACTTTTATAGAAATGGTTCACATAAATCATTTAAACAAGTTATTCAATAAAAGATCGGACATTAAAACAAGTATAATTTACTCATATTTACTAACCTTAGACAAAAAGAACAATTCTAGCAATGACATTAACAACGTCTCAAACAATATCACGTAATAGCATTTTCACCATTTTAATGTATAAGTTTAATTATTGGGAAGTGAGCAGGAAACAATTTTAAATACCATGCATTGATATGTGCATATATACATAACCATCAAAAAACACCTGAAAACAAGTAACATTAATATTGAAAGTCAGATGTCAGATGTCGTTTTAAAATTGTTCACTATTCATCTCAGAAGCGTGTACGGGAGAGGTTAAGTACGAGAAATCAATGTTATCCTCCATCAAAATTTTTAAATCTTCATACATCATCATAAATTCGTATTGAAAATACATAACTCTACTAATATGTGCAGTTTCATTATTATATCTCACTTACAGTAAGTAAATAGTTTCACAATTATATAAGTAATAACTTGAAAATTTGCAGTTGACTGAAGAAGGAATAATGTAATTCCGAAATCGTTCCAAGTAAAAAGGGTGTCTGTTTAAACCTTACCATATTTGGCCGCTACCTCACAATGAAAAAATTTTTTTTTTCTAACAATTACTGGAATTTATATATTATTTATATGAGCAATAGTTCTAAAAGTTGCTTTTAATTTCATTAGCTGTAAAGTCTACAAAGTGAAAGGTGCCTTTTTTCAAACTGATATTTGTAGGTATTTGAATGTGTTAGTATGATTTAAATTGATCCTTAAAGTATATTAAATATATCATATTAAATTATACACTGCTAATAGAAGAGGAAGAAAATACGTATAAAAATACTTGTGAAGTTTCATTTAAATAAAAATTTCCATATAAAATTATAATACAATAAAATTTGATAACAAACATCATACAGATAAGTCAGATATATTGATATTTAAATTTCATTGTTCCAAGTTCTGTTTCAAAAAAAACATAAATTAAAATACATTTTAATTACATAATAAAGTAGGTACCCAATGACAAAACTGAAAAAACGATACACTAATGTCTAATAAATTTTCCTACGGTTTTGGTAAATTTTTTGTCATTAATCTTACTAAATATTGTGACAGTAAATACGTTCCACAAAATAAAATTTATATGTCTGATATAAATACCTACTACATCAATACACTCTTACCTAAATTTACACAACTATACTAAATTCTAAAAGTACAATATGAACTTTTCCTATTTATTATCACAAAATATTAAAAAAAAAATCCTGGTGTATCCAAAAATACGAATTTGTTTTATACGCATTTAAATGTTACGCCCGTTTAAGTATACCATTAATAATTCTTATTCTTTATTTTTTTTAATCCTCAAAGAGCATTAAATCAAAATACCAAATGTGTTTTATATACATAATGTTGGTATTTGCGGAATTTGTTGAATTTGTTTCTAACGCAAACAAATGCAATATAGTGTACTGCATGCCCTATAATATAGTCCGGATCAAATTGTTTTATAAGCAACTACCACGAATCACTCTTCAAATATACAGTATGTTAACTTCATAAACTTATTCAATTTGATCAGTGTGTGAAATCCGGTAGTGTGAGCGTTTTGGTTGAATTTTATCTACTAAGTTTTCCCATATTTCTTCGCCCCAAACCTTGTTAAGATCTGTTTTTGAAACACTGATACTTATACAAAAGGAAACGAAACATTTGAATTTATAAAATAGGAACTATGTCGCAATTCTTTGTTTTCACCCCATCTTTAAATTTCTTTCGATATTATCGCGTTCTTTCCATTTTTCACTCTCCTGCTTCTCCACGAACTCTCCTGATTTATTTGTTTTGAACACCTAAAAACGTTTTAATCAATTTAGAACTTTCTGCTACGAACAAACAACTCCACGCCCTTACTTTCCTTACTTATTATTAAAAATATATATCTCTCCGTCTCTCATGTCTGAGTTATAAGTCTTGCACGAATAAACCCCACTTTGAATTTTCATATTTCACATCTAAAGAATGGAAGATTCATTCCTCTGGATTTCCTGAATTAGTTCAATATCTTACTCTTCTTGATAAATCTGAGGGGTTATTTATCAACTTGTAACATTCTGAGGTGAAGGGCGATTTTCCCTTGGCAAACGCTCGACCTAAGGTGGGATATTTTAGGAAAACACACGCTATAATAAATTCACGTTTTTAAAGTACCTACCTACTCAGATTGCTTGTCTAACCCTATGTCTCGACGATTAAGCCGTGCTAGATAATTTGGCAGCGGTAAATTTTCAAATTTTGCAGTATAAGGATATTAAGCGTAATTTCAATGAAGAAGAGACTGAGTAAATATGCACCATGTATTACCTATTCTCTTTAATTTACCCATTATTCTTTTGAGTTCTTCCTTTAGGTCATTTTAACGGCTACATCAGTCATCATTTCCATCAGTTTGCTTCATATATAGGATTAAGTGTATTTCTACAAAAAATAGAAAAGTACACACTTAAAGACCTCCTCTAGGAAAAAATATATTTAATTTATATATTTTGGTATTGAATTAGCAGGCTTTCAAATCTGATATGACATTATCTGCGAAAGAATAAAACCTTTCAACATAATTTTAAATTTACGTTACAATTCAGGTCAGTCACAATATCTCAAGTTGAAATTTGTTATAATTTTTGATTCGATAAGTGAAATGTCGAGAAGTGGATTGCTCTTTCAGTTGGTTAATCTGAAGGTGTGGCATCGAGAAAATTTATTTAAAAATTTATCCAGCATGAAAATGGCATTTTAAAAGGTTAATACGTAAAAAACTAATTTCACAAATTATTAACGTTTGTCAAAAATATGTCGAAAAATATGATTTATACTCTATAATGATAACATTAATAAAAATCTAGATAAAATTTATACTTTTAAATGACAAAACATGTACATATATATTTTGTCCCCAAAGGTTTATTGGGAGTTTTTATTTAAAGAGTTTTCTTTTTATCGATTTAAAACGTGAATCGATAATCACATTTTACACAAATAAATATAAGCGTTATTTTACAAAATTCTGGACAATAATTGATTAACTACTTACTATTGACAATTTAATTTATTAACTTGTAGCTTTTTGTAAAATAAAAAGTACATATATAAGATTATAAAAAATTATTCCAATTTCGAATACGATTTATAACTTTTCGCAAAAGTAGTGAAACATATTTTCTCAATATTAAATTTCGTTTTCTTGTTGATATATTATAAAATCTTATTATAAATATTAGTTTTTGACAAAAGCAAGCAGTAGAACATTTCGAAAAGCATTGATAAGTCATATTTAAAAGATGTTTGGCGAGCAGTTCTTATGGTTGAAAAGGTATTTTTTTTTTAAATATACACTATTCCCATAAAACCAATTGTAAAACAAATAGCTATATAATACAATTTTACCGTACGTTATGCATGGACTAGAGAGTAATTATGCAATGAAGACAATGACACATGTTGCAGTGTATCATCCCTTTTCATTGGCCGCCTTAGGTAGTCGGTATTAATGACCAGCCCAGGAAAAATAATTGCTTTGTGAGTTTCTTAGATAACTTATAAAACTTAAAAAGATTAATTTAAATGCCAAATAAGCAAAGCCATTTGGACTCATAGAATTTTAACAAATTTTCGAACCGCTTATACAAGTAAAGAATTGCTCAAAAATTTCCCACTATGCTGATGTGGCAATTGTTGTATGACTTATACATACATTCCAAGGGCTAATGTATCAAGGAATATATGCAGTCAGGAATGTTCTTGATAATCCCCAAATAATAACAACTAATTGTTGAGATTTTTCAAATTGTTCATAATCATGAACGAAGCGTCGGCAATTTGAAGAATCTCAACAATTAGTTGTTATTATTTGGGGATTATCAAGAACATTCCTGATTTCATCTCAACCCCCCGAGAACACTCTCCCATTTTCTACGAATATATGTAGTGATTTTATGCATTTAAACATATTTGAAGTGATATGAAAATATTTCGTAATACACCTTACAATGTTTATAAGCGATGTAAAGAAACACACCATATATAACGCACTCAATGCCTTAATATATGACTATATACCCCATCGACAAGATATATAAGTTACCCTGCAGCATTTCAATTACTTTACTGCAGCCGCCTCGGAATCGATATCGTTGTTTTCCCAAGAAATGCATCTGTGGACTTAGCGGGGCGAATACGTCTTCTACGGAGGAAGCCCATTATTACTTCAATCATTGTATCTCATCGCGTCGTGATGTATAATGCCATTTTCAATCATTGGGTATCTCCTAATGGCGAACCGCTCTCAAATTGAATTTCGCGTTGCAGCAACAGCGTTCGATTCCCGGCACGTTTGTTCATTCCAAATTCAAAACCAGGATCGAATATCTTCGCAATCTACGAGACGCTTTTATTTGTAAAGCTGCTTAAACTCATGAGAAATTTGATCGATCTTTTGAGTTATTTTTTTAATATCTCTTTATTAGATGTGATTCAATAAATAAATAACGGTTTCAGTTTTTTATATAATTATATGGGTGTGATGAATGAATCATATGAGTTCAGGGCAATGTAAGCGCTGTCTTAATTAATAGCGTAGTTTTAATTATTCTCCATTATTGCTTTTCTCTATATTCAAACAAGTTTAAATATCCATGATAGGAAAATTGTTGAAGATATTTTTAAAAGGATTTCATTTGTCTTATAGGGTAGGTCAAAATAGAAATTTTGAATTAATTTCAAAGATCGTATTAGAAATAACATTATACAATCTTAATTTTTCATTATTGAAACTAGAACTACTATAAATTTAGTGCTAGCAATTTTCCTCAAGTATACTGACAGAATTCATATTTTAATATCAGCCGTTCATATTGCAGGGATCCAGGAATAAGAACGGTTATAAAGAATTTTAAGTGCGACATTAAATTGTTGTATATTAAATATTCTTTTATACTCATCAAATTTTGATCTGGGAAACGTTGAATACCACTCATTCTTTTACGTACTGCACCTTCTATCGTAACTCCTGGGTTTATCCAACAGAGTGAAATGTGTGCCACTTAAAACTAGCTCACGTCATCGCACATACATAAACAACTATCGAAACTATAACAAAAAAGAAGCTCTCTTCTTTATAAATAATTCACGCCCCGTTCGAGACTTGCATCATGGGAAGTCGTAAAACGAGGCGTAATATCGTCTAGTCGACGGGGTTCTCTATATATACAAAATGAGGAAATTTCTAATGAATTGTAAATATTTTATTTCAATTTTCGTTACGACGACGGCGACGCTCTACTTCAGCGCAATACTGGTTAAATATTGTAATCAAAATTTTCACCTTGCTCAAGGAGAAAAAGCGATATACCGTAAATTTTACAAAATGGGACGTTTCAGAGGAATACCAGTACTTGATAGAATAATTTTGTTGACATAATAACCTCTTCTTAAACTCGAAATGGGTTTAAAACACAGAAAATGGAAATGACGATTAAACCAAAATTTACTTTCTTTAAAATTACTTTACGTTTTACCCCCCAGTGAAAATATTAATACGAGTTAAATTTACAAATTTATTTATTAACAACTAACAAAGTCAATAGATGGTTTAATGAACAAGAACTGCCGGGGCGGCAATTTTAGCGACCGGAGCTGCCTCCAATGGTTCCTTATGAACCACTGCATTGAAACCGTTGACTGAATCCGCGGTGTATTCCACAGTACGCCTAGTGCCGTCTGGATCAGTCAAAGAGTAACTGCCTTGCACCTGAAATAAACACGAAAATACGTTTTCACAACAAATTTACCCAAATTGAATTAAATCGACATACCACATCACCGTTTCTAGTCTCACTATGACTTTTCGAATCGCCAGTTAGTGTATCCTGAACGTTGTAAGAGTAGCTGTACTGCGGGTTAGGATCGTAGTCCTCAGAAACTTGAACAGAAGCAATTTGTCGTGCGCCGATTTGAGCAGGCTGAGCTAAATGAGCTTGCACAAGTCCAGGCTGAGGCGCAAATATGGCACCGGGTGTTGCGTACAATGCGGTAGGTTGTGGTACATCAGAGACATGGTGTACTAATGCCGGTTGAGGTATACGTGCTACCGGGGTAGGTATGGGTGTGTGAATTATAGCAGGTTGGGGGATGCGTGCTATTGGTGTCGGTAAGGAGGCGTGCAGTTGAGGCGCGGATATGTGTGCTCTTACTAAAGAAGGTTGAAGTATGGGTGCTAAGGGAACAGGCGCCGGATGAGGGATAGAGCTGTGAACTAGTGCAGGTTGAGCTATCTGTTTTAAGACTGGTGCGGGAGCAATTTGAGGTTGCGCCAAATATGTTGCGGACTGAACATTCGAAAGAGGTCGGTCGTATCTGTACAAAAATACAATAATATGATTACTAAGAATATGACCAAATGACGTGCATCTAATATGACAATTTTTTTTTCTTTATATAATTTTAATATGCCAAATATTACCTGTAACTGCTGGAGTAGCCTACGTTCTGCAAGACGTCGCCTGCGGCAGCGGCTGCTGCACACGCAGCTAAAACGATCAATTCCGGTACCATGTTCGTAATCAGATGTACACTTATCGAATGTAAAGGTACACGCACTCTTATACATTTTATATAGCGCCGTTTTCGGCAATCTGGGGCACTCGAACTCGTTTTTTTGAGAGACGTACAGACGTAATCCTTATGTGGGTGAACAAATAATTTTCGAAAACAAGATTAATGCGAATGAACTGCATGTTTTGCAATGAGACGAGTAAATTTTGTTTCGATTGCGATATAATGGGAATCGGTGGTGCGCTTTTGTTATGTATAATAAACGCCGTATTTTGTTTTTGCAAAATTAACACATATTCATATACCTACCTACGTGTGCACTTATGGTAGTTTTGACTAAACCGATGCCTCGTCTGGTTTTTAATTTAAAGTATGGAAGCAGCTTCATATGACAATCTCTGGAACTTAAAAGTGAATATTCCTTGCATATAAGAATAGTACAAATTTGACAGAAATAATTTGACCGTACGTTAATTTAACTTTCCTATAGCGATTACATTGTTTTTTATAGATTTCGCGATTGATGATTGTTCTCAGGTCTTCGCTATTGACTGTAAAAACCGGAAGGCGGTCCTCTTTAGATTTTTTCCTAGTTTAAAAGCTAATTCCGAATCGCAGCTTAAATCTGATACCGCCCCGAACTGCTCCTTGTTTTCGGAGCATTAAGTTTCAACTACCGTTCATTAATCTCGGCCATTTTTTATCACAAATTACACACTGTGTGCTATCAACTGCCGAGTCATTAAGTACCAAGAACTTCCATTTAAAATAATTAAGCTAAGACGATAAATCTTCAATAAATTGTCTTATATCACCGAATAACTTCGAATTACGACGACGACGACTACGACGATGAAATTTCAGAGAAGAAATTACTTTTACTTTTCGGCCGTCTCGCTCACGTTCAACGAGAAGACAATGTGGCATTGACCCAGATAACCTTCGGATAACATAGATAACATTCGCATTAAATTAACCTCGGAATCCAGTTTTCCCTTAAAAACAAATGGTGAGTTCGAAATCGGTCGTCATTTTTTCCATTCAATTATTGGAACGGTTATTAAATCAGGAAAAACCATAAAGAAGAGGCCTTTTGAAATGAAATTGCGTGGGGTTGCCGTTACCAATTAATTGATGTTTGTTCGCAGAAAACTGGATTTTGTAGATCATACGAATCAATTATTTACTACGTATGTACACATTATTTGCATATCTGATGCTCCCCCCCGAATCCAATTAATTTACTGTTAATTTTTTAGGTGAAATAACACCACATTCAGACTCGAATATAGAGAATAATTATTTAAACCAGGAAGGCGGTAGTACATACATGGGCAAATGTTTTAATTCGTTGTCATAATTTTATTGCTTCTATTTTGTTCTTTGTATTATGGTTTTGAGCACTTCGATGCTTTCATTTTTGAAAAACAAACAAACCCATTATACGTTATATAGATTTCGTACCCCTACGTTTATTATTGCAATGATAATTAAATAATAATAATAATGAAAAATTATTGAAGAATGAATTCGTATAATTAAAATTGTACATTTATAAATGAAACTTTACCCAACATATGTCGTTCAAAACATTATAGACTCAAAAAAGGAGATTCAAGATGCTTATAAATATGATTTAAATAATTGTAGACAACTCATAGGTAATATTAAATTCCATAGATTAGTTTACTGAGACTACATCTGTCGAGTACTCTGAAAATGGATTTTAACTTTCTGGGTACAGACACTCAAAAGCAAAAGTTGGAGCAAGAAACTCAAATGTTGGAGCATGCAATATGAAATCATGTTACCGATGCCGATTTCGACAAATCCAAATCCTGAAAATTAATATTCTGACAAAATAATATTTCACGATATCAAAAAACCTAAATTTCGACAAATCAAAATTCGATAGGGAAATAAAAAATGAAATTTCGTTCCACATCGTCGTCTTGAGGAAAATCAATTAAATATTTATCTGATAAATAGATTATTTTAAAAAACAATTTAAACAGTTTCGAATTGTACTTCATACGATTTAAATGTATTTCAGAAGAGTGATTTAATAGTTATTTATTATACAAGCGGATAACATGAACGTTTAAAGAACGATATGTTTAAACACGCGCGCGGCGTAGCCGCAAGCGCGTTAATATCGCGAGTTAAACGTTCATTGTATCTGCGAGTGTATTACAACGTTTTATTCAATTTTGCCATATATAAACTGACGTTTAGCGGAGTAAGTCCAATTTTGAAGCGAAAATTTGACAATATGACAACTTCAGTGCCGCAACCTTGACAACGATGAAAACAATTTTAATCATATAAAACGTCACTTTATACGGCAAAATTGAATAAATAACTATTAATTCGCTGCCTAAATCAACAAAATAAACAATGACTTTATAGGTTCGATTTGACGTCAATAAACGTCAGTTTATATGGCAAAATTAAATAAAAAATGTTAACGTATAATTGACTACATTTAGAAGAAACTATTACTTTAAGATATTCTACACATTAAAGTTTCCTTTCATGGATATCTTCCTAAAAACTAATGAAATTGGTGCGATTTTTGGTAAACTAATTAAAATTCTTCATAGAATTTTGGATGAATTTTCTTTTTTGGAAAAAAAACTCATCGAGTTATCCTTCATGAGGAGTTTTTAAAATTTTAATGAACGTTCCGAAAATCTTCGTGATTTAAAGCGGTATATTTTCTAATTTTCTAATAAAACTGCAATTAATATGCGAGTATTATGTAAGAAAAAGTGCCTTCAAATTCTTCTAGCAAATGGTGTTACCAAACGGATAGCGTTCTTTTTCGTAGAAACCCAGAAACATGTGAAACATGCTAGAATTTGCTAATCATGTCAATGAGTATTTGAAATCATATTTGACATTTTTTTGCAGTGTCGGGTGGTTAATTATTTATCCGTTTCCACCGTCACACACACAAAAGTAATAAACTTACCAAAGTACATTTGTTTTAGAGTAAAGTACATCATCTAGCGTTTCCAACCGTGTCGATGGATTTTACGATTTGTATCTTATCTTCCTTAAAAGTCGGAAATACTAGAAATTTTAGTTTTTTATATCGCAATTTTCATCAGTCGAA
Source organism: Cryptocephalus moraei (assembly GCA_946251905.1). Taxonomy (NCBI): domain Eukaryota; kingdom Metazoa; phylum Arthropoda; class Insecta; order Coleoptera; family Chrysomelidae; genus Cryptocephalus; species Cryptocephalus moraei. The sequence goes on along the minus strand of OX276454.1, from coordinate 36,370,823 downwards.
GAACTTCTTTATTTTTGAATTTTTTTATATGTATATAGCAAACCAAATGAACCCTAAACATTACTAAAGTTTACGAAATAATTCGTAAAATAATTTTATTCCAATGGGTACTGCTTACCACCAGTGATTTACTTTATGCCATCTTAAAATGATTGATATGGTCTCATCCAAGCAGGCAAGGGATCAAGAGGCATGTAAACTTCCAAATCTCCTTATTTTCTTAAATATCAATAAAACCGAATGAGGTTTTGGTGAACTGTTTAGAATTTACCATAGAATTTCGGGTGAATTTGTTTCTTTTTTGATAAATTAATAAAAACTGGTCGAATTACAAACGGTTTTGAAACTTTTTACTGATATTTTTAAATCAGGTTCCGGCTAATTTGAATTTCCCTAATTTGTGTTATTGAGAAGAATGTCCAATGCAAATATTTACATATTCACAGGCGTGCATCAAATTTCCTGTTAGGTATACTTTGTCCAGTCGGAGTTGGAACGGCAAAAAAAACACTGAATGGCTTTTTAAGTGGTGAAAAGCCATGCCGCCCTGTTGTCCATGGGCGTATCATTACGGATAATAACTCTAACAATGAATTCACTTCCAAATCGCACAAACAAATGGCACACACATTCACACACTACTGCTTTCTCGAGTATAAGTGCAAACAAGATATCAAAAGGAAAGCACACCTGGCCGCTGTGTTGTGATCCAGTGGACCATCCAGTATCCGTAGAGTCTCGCGTACTTCCTCGTATACGATTTCACTGATCGACTGTACACCTGCGTCATAGAAGAATAAGAAAATACAAACGAAATGCCGCTGTCGTGAAAAAAAATTGCGGTCCAATCGACCCTCTAGTTCTTTATCTGTACATATTCATACATTCGCATGTATGATTTCACTTGGGCAACTAAACACCTGCATTTTAAAAATACCAGGGCGTTTCTGAATAAGCAAAAAGATAAGTCCCATGGTTTTGTTTAGAGACAAGGAGCTCTTTTCGAATGTCCTCGGTAAATTCAGGTTTTATTGAGTGTTCCAATTGCTAATGGTTAGAGTATACATTGTTATGATCTCTAACACGGAACAAAGTGATGACATTTTAAATTCTATGGAATATTTCAATCGGACGGAACTATGGAAATAAAATTAACACACGAAAGTATGTAGTGAAGTGGTTGTATTCGTGTAGTGAATATGTGTAAAATACATGAACAATCTAAAAAGGTTTATCATTCGTGAAGAAAAAGCCGTCAATCAAAATCTCATAATGTGAAGTAAACGTTTCATATTTATATGTTATGTATTGTTATACTGGGTAGTTCAATAATATGTCAGTATTGAAGGGAGTAAATCTGTGCATGTTTTTTATACAAGGTAATAGCGATTAAAGAAAATCGTTTTTATTAATTCCGAAACTATATTAGCAATTTTTAACATATTTGGCGAGTGTAACCAAGATGTATCCAAAAATTCCACGTTGTGATTAAAAATGTCTTTTTTTCTTTCTCATATACCCATATACCTTACTCTTACTCTTACTCATATACCCGCATAATAAGAGAAAGTACGGTAAACGTACTGATTTTCTGAATTTGAGATATTGGTATTTCTGGACGTTTTGATGACCCCTGAGTTAGAAAAACATGTTTTTGGAGACATCTCTGTGTTTATGTAGGTATATGGTCAATGTTTTCCCAGAAACTTTAAATAGTGGAACGTTAAAATTTCATAGTTAGGCTGGGTGAGAAAAACTCGCGACATAAGTTTGATCATAATCAGTTAAGGGCGAAGGATTTTACCCCTAATTTCTAGGTATTTTTGGATTATCCCAAAGACAGGTCAAACGTTTTTCTTTTAGACTTCGTATGTTTACTTTATCCTTATCCTTATACTTATGCCTTATTGATTGCTATTATCGTTATTTTGACTGATTCTGCGAAGGGCTCTCTACTTCTGAGAATTTTCAGTTTCTCTCATTTTTTTCCCAAAACGGCTGCACCGATTCTTACCAAGTTTGCTCTAACCTAACTAATAGCTACAACTTTTATTTCAAATATTTTTTTCTAAAACCTCACTAAAAGGCATTTTAATCATGGATATTTTCAATTTCTTAACATTTTTTTAAGTGCTTTGAATGTTCTCACTAAATTTTATATTTGAATTAACATATTAAATTTATACAATTTGTATTAGAAACATTTTTTCCTAAAACTGTTGTAAAGGGCACTTTGCTCAAGAATTTTATTTTATTTTACAATTTTCTTTAAAACTGTTTTTGTGATTTTACCAAATCTCATTACTTAAGGTAGCTGTATAGTGCCTATAGCTTTTATTTGCAACTTTTTTATCTAAAATTGCCCTATAGGGCACTTCCTTAAGTGCATCGATTTGTAGAGTCATTCTTTAGTCTATCTGATGCATCTCCATCAAGCTGTTTTTATCTAGTCCAAGTTGATGATTGGATGCTTACTTCGAAGTATGGACATTGAAATTTGTTATTGTTATATTACATAAGTAAATTTATTTATCTAACAATTATTGTAAGAGATATTTTGAAAAAGGTGTTTGTAGCTCAGCCGGGATTTGAACCCGGGTCTCCCAATTTCGCGTCAGGTATTCTGGCCAACTGAACTACCGAGCCACGTACCAATTTCATTTTTAGATGTTCATGTTATCGTTTCAATAAAGTTAATTGCATTCAAAAACATTTTTCAGAATCCTTTGTCATCTAACAAACAATCAAAAAAAATATTTACTAATAAGAGAAAATTTTACTATGTATTACTAAATTTATTTTATAAAACGGTGGTAATGTTGCCCAGAATATTTTGTCCGGCCATATGAGAAAGTCTTACGGTGTTGCACATCACCATTTTTCACCTTGTTTACACCCACCAAGCAATATAGAAATGTATGATGAAGTAATTGTAAGTTATTAAAAAAAATTTATTTTTTTTTTTTTTTGAAAAGAATACAGTTCAGAATTATATTTTCTTTTCGTTTCTCGACGTCTTATGGATATACCACAGTCAAAATTTTTCTGTCAACTGGGGCCCAAAACACAAATCCCATCTGAATGCTTAGGAAACATTTTCGAACATTTCAATGCTTTAAGTGGAACTTCAATATGTCCATCCTGCTTTAGTATTGCAATTAGTTGAATAAAGAACATACTTCGTAAAAAATTGTTTCATTTTATTCGAGTGGCAAGAGAATTTTCCCGATACAACTCTGAAAGGGATACAAAGACAGCACAGAAATACTCAAAATATTTGAACGCGAAAATCCCTTAGAAGAATAACAGATAACATTAATTATTAATATATTTATATGTAACGATAAATCTGTAAAAAATGTAACAATTCTCTTTTTGAGGATCTTGAGGATTTTTTGTGGATTTTAAAAAAAAAAAATTTTTGGGAGAAGTTTTTTCGTCAAAGAAATGTTTTCAAAGAATTGTTCTTTCGAAGAATTGTTTTCGAAGGATTGTTTTTGAGAAAATTATCTAGGTCCACGATTTAGATCATAACTCTTTTACAAAGTATAGGAACTTCAAAAGTCTTCAAATGTATTTCAGAACTCATTTATATATTTACAAGTTATAAAATTTATTGTACAATGAAATATTATATATAATTTCCCCCTTAATATTATGACACCTTAATGAATAATTATTTATTTGGACAATTAGATTAATAATGGAAATAATGAATCTCAAATAATACCTAATAAATCAAAATTTAATTATCTAAAATGTTATGTCTCGTTTCGTCGCTTCCTTTGCCTCGTTTATTAAAATCATTTTATGGTAAATGAACATATTTCCTTAAGAAGTATTTATGTATAGCAATTGTTCAATCCAAATTATAAAAATGCAGTGACTGTTTGGTTAATATCATACAATGGGAACTATAAAAAAGAAGTAACGGATTGAAAGCCTCGATAAATTTTGAAGTAGAGAATATTATGAAACAAGGAAATTATCAAATCAGTATGTTTGGTATTCAAGATCAGTAACAATGATCAATGATCGGCAGTCAAGATGATGAAATCTAATAAACAACCAGATTGTAAAAACACTGCTTCTTAAGATGAAATAGAAATTCACTTATAAATGCTATAAGGGAATGTTAACTAGAAAGCATTTTTAAATCAGAATATAGGTATTTAAGAAGAACTGGAAGAGGGATAGAACGAAGGAGTAGTGAGAACTCTGGGATTCAAATAATGAGAGTGAATAAAAAAAACATATTTATGTATGAAAATGGACTCATTCCAATCAAACGCATACCAAGAATTGTTAAGAAAAATGAGTATAACTTATAACATGCATTACTTCATTTGAGCCATTTGAGGGCACAGTTTTAACAAATAGTTTTTCCATGTCACTAACTTTTGGCAAGGAAAAATTGTTCACTAAACGATTATAATTTATACAACTCTTATGTGTCAACGTAAATAACACATTAAATTGGACAAAAATGACAAAATGATAACAACTGTAATTCTTCGGTATATGCTAATGTTCCATTTTAATGCAATATAAATTATCACTTTATCAGATTCGATGGCGCTCAATAAAATCGAGAACGATAAATCAAAATTTAATGACTAGAAAACCACCCCTAAAACTGAAACGTAACCGAATTAAATTAAAACTTTTTCACGTAAATGACTACATCTCGTCCGACTATACAGTTGAAAGTACTTAGTGACTATGCAGGGATTACTTTTGAATGTAACATGGAAATCGCTTTAGTTCTGGGTCCATTTTAGAGCGACGAGAGAGAAGAGAAAGAGAGAGAGAGAGAGAGAGAGAGAGAGAGAGAGAGAGAATGAGAAAGGAAGAGGGAGGTGGGAAATATTAACGTTTATAATTCCAAGAGCAAGAGGCGGAATGGCCAATAACAACCTCCGTGAATGAAAATTACCGGTGTTGTTTCTCTTTAGAAACAGGGCGCAGGATACATAAGGATAATTTGTTTTTTCTACGTAAATCACCGGTGCGGATTAAAAAATAATCCGGCCGGTACGGTGCGGTTTTGTTCTTGTTTCATTTTTCAGTCGGTCATACATAATTTTTTTCGCCGCTCGCGCTGCTATAAGTATAACGCGCAGGTATTTATTATTTTTTTTTATTACGGAGCCCCTATCAGTCGACAGTATCTAATGTTATCCCACCTACGCACACTTCCATTTCGGTGTAGGACAATACTCGTTGAATAATAACAGTTCAGCCCATGATGACGATTTTAGAAATGAAAGCACGATTGCACATCGCGATTTTTAAGTAAGGTCATGGTTACCAAATTATGGGATCAGATTAAGCAACTGCGAGTCCAGTTGTGACCATAAATATACAATTTTATGTTGCAGTAAGCACTCCATTACTTAATCTAAAAGGACCATACAACGAAAACAGGCCGAAATATGATAAGCTCCATTAAAAAAGCTCTGAAAGTATTTTTTCAACGTAAAAGTCAATCTATGACATATATATATATATATATATATATATATATATATATTTATATAAACACTAATTAAAACAAAATTCATTAAACATGTTATATATTTCATAGTTATAATAAACAAACAATGAAATTCCTGTAGCCGTAGTTCGCATCCTTTTATTACTTCAGTGTATAACAATGTTTTGTTAGTGAATTTTTTGTAAAAATTGAAATCTCCCGGAGGGTATTTAGTGTTATGAAATTGTTCGTTTATCTCGAACTCAGTAAATTAATACCTGACTAAAAAGTTTCGTAAATTTAATTAAAATTAAAGCTCAACAACACAATTAACTTACTTCACGTCGTTTTATTCATTTTCTTTCGATGGGTTGTTTTCATGAAGGTCGTTTTTTATAAAAACTTGTGTCTAAAATACATCTAATTTTGTTCATTTTACATGAAACTTGATGAATTACTGAACGAAAACTTTTGGAGCCTTCTGTGTTAATAATTAATTTTTTTTATTAGAGGACAGTGTTGAGGTGAAATATATTCAAACAACTTATTTAGTCTTATTTCTCTATATACGGAAAATCGCCTTATTTTAAAAATCATCAGTAATCATTTTGAGGTGATGTATGTTTGAATGTCGACTAGTTAATATTTCATCTACGAGACTTCGAATAGATTTAAAGTGATTTTGAGTCGAATAGGTTCTATCCATACAGTTCTACGCTTAAATTGTGAATTGCTCTATGGATGGTTGAATAATGTCCCACTTGAATATTTTGATATTAACAAGCAATTAGTGCTTAGTAAACTAAGAATTGCCAGTTTATTACTAATGTATCAGAATATACATATATAAATATATATATACATTATTAATAGGTACCCCACGGGCTTGCACAGTTTTAATTCACAAAGAATTTCTGAAATGAAATTTATTAAATTTTATGAATTATTATCGATTCAAGCTTCTACGACATAGAATATTTACTTGAATAGCCAAATAATATTGTAACGAATTAGAGAAATTTTGCTACCAAGGCTTCAACAATAATGTTTATTGGCATACGGAGCTTAGACCTAACCGACTCTTTCTAAATCACAACTTTGTAAAATTCATCATTAGTAGAGTAAATCATTTTTCCAGAAAATGTTTCTAGGTACACTACCTCCACTTGCTACACTCCTCCTTTCCACTTCCTTTTCAGATCCTTCCATCCTGAAATACAAACAAACACACAAACAATATACGCATCCTGCGGCGTCGTTTTCGACCTGTCGTCGCTCGAGGATGTGTAGTTGTGGTTAATTAAAAGGACGAGAGGGACATAGGGGTGAGATCGAGGGGAGAAATCTCAAATCTCCTTCGATATTAGTTCGGAAAATGAGGTAATTTTGGATATTTTCGCGGGTCAAGTTCTTCAGGTCGATAATATATATATATATATATCTTTGGGGGAGTTCAGATTAATATCACGTGCAATGTGGTACACCATTAAACTTTCATGTATTTCATCCTCGTAGAGAAAGATCTGAGATCATTACAAAAGTTCTGTGGAAAGGACGAAAAGGTGTTTAGTGTTAACGTTTTGTTTTCGGCGTTAAGTCAGGAATATATTTGTTCGTCTCGGATTGTTTTTTTTTGTACAGGTAATCTTTAAAAACGCGCACTGAATTGATATCACAAAAAATGAGTTGGAGCTTGGAAGTCCCCTCTTAGCAAGTTTCCACTCCAATAATTACTTTAAAAAATTGAACAGGTTTTCATACTTACCGATATTTTAAATTATATTCTTTTAACCTTTATTTTCCAGATTCGTCTGCTAGATTTACTGAGAACAATCACACTTTCAGTATACTGAAAGTATATATTGCAGGTACTAAACCTATTTTTGTCTCTGGGTAGATATTTCACTATTTTTCCAAGTTGAAGCGTTTGTTCTCGTTAATATGTCTGGAAAATCTAATATGTAAAGTTGAAAGAAAAAGTTTTTTATTTTATTACTTTTTCAGGTAATAGATTCGAGTATTGTATAGCTTAAAATTATGTTTTGTATATTTTTATTGTGAGAACTAGTTATTAATCTAGAATTTTCCTTATTGCGATAGTAGAAAACTGTATATAATTTATTTAACAGTGCCCGAATAGTAACTTAAGAGCAACGAATAGCGAATGCTAATTTCAAACTTGGCAACTTTGACTCCAACTTGGTTTAGAACGAGACATCCCTAAATTTTCCTTTCCGAGTGGTGAAAACTAGGAAAACTAAATTGCTAAAAGCTGTAGACTTGGTAAAGTTAGAAATTGGAGTCTTTCCTGGAGGTGAAAAATTTGGGTGAAATTGGTTTCTGTCGGCTTCAGTATTTTTAGGTACATTTTGAGGAGTGGGAAACTTTAAACTCTGGACAGTTATAGCTTCGGCCCCCGAATGGCCTGAACAAATTTAAAAACTTGAAACTTCAGTTTCCGGAGGAAAATGGGGTGGAAAGAGGGTATATGCGGTTTTAAATAAACAGCTAGAAACTGGAATCTTAGCAGTGTTATATATTGGGCTTCCAGATGGTTCAGAAGAGTCGGACAATCTCACATTTCACCTTTTGAGGGTGCGGAAAAAGAGTGAGGTTAGGTACGCCTCCAAGCCAACTCTTTTATATTGTGTATTCGTGAAAATTAACTCCTGAAATGTTTTGCAACATATATGTTACAATATGTTTTGGCAATCATCACATGAACAATGTGGGATTTATGCATATTACTTATAAGCAGAGAAAAAATCATGTAATTGCAATACATTACAAAATAATTGTACCATTCCCATTGAAACAATGAAAATACATTAAAGGGGTAAAATAGAGCGTAGAAATTATTGTATTAAGTTGACACCTTTCAATTACTTATTAATCATTCAAAACGAACCGTAAAAAATCTGAAATTCTATGCTGTTTGTAAAGGTTTTTAAATGAGTAAAAAAAAACCTCTCTCATTAAAAGTCTCCTGAAATTCGTAATATCATCTTAAACTTCGAATATCTCTTGTTTGAAATTACATTTATAAGTTAAAAACGGTCGTTAAAAGTTTGCAAGTGTATGTTTTCTATTGTTATAGATGATCATTTTATTCAATCAAAGATGCAGCAATAAAGACCTTATACTATCATTTAATGTATAATTGTTCATAAGTGTGACATTAATATTAGCAAGGATTTTAGGTCTTTTTTGTAGGAAATATTACTATCATTTCAAAACAAAAAATAGACATCAAATAGAGACTGAATTATTTAAAATACCTGTTAATAAATTTAAATTGATATACAAAAAGTTCAGGGTTGCAATCAGATATACACTGTGTCAAATTTAAAACTCAGATTGGGTATAACTCTTAAGATTAATTATTGTTTCAGAACATTCATAAATCGTTTCTGCAGAATAGACGAGAAACCAATTTAATATTGGTAGGTATTGGTAAGATTGTGCATGTGTTCTTAAACGAATTAGCTCCCTATATATTACAATCTCTATTAAGTGATACTTCATTTTAATAGTGATCTACATTTTTATACTGCATTCAAATAAAATTATTTTGTATAAGAAATTTTGATTGTTTACAAAATTATAGCTTATTTAACTGATAATATCATTTTTGAAAAATATTCACAGGTGCTGTTCAAAATGCTTTATCAAACCAAGTTTTGTATCTGTACCTTATGTTTAGGTAGGATGTCCTTCAATACATCTTACAATTTTCTTGTTAGTTTGAATTTTAATATTGACAGATTCTGACCAAAGGAAAAAGTTCAGTTGAAAATAGTTTACAAAAATGATGCACACAGTTTCTGAACCAGTCTGACCTGAATTGGAAAGTTATTTTATCATTATTTTGCGGGCGGCTAATGTGTTTATTGTAATGTCTCCAGCAAAAAATATCAGTGATGCTTACGTGCGACTATTCATGCAGATATATGAAATTTCTCGATCTGTACTTGAAATTTTGGATGAAATTTCGTAGCGTTTCGGAACTAATAGAAGTGTTACAAGAATCGGCTCGGGAAGGTTTAGAAACAATTGTTTTCCTTACAAAATGCGTATTCTTCAAGCACTGGGTGATAATGATTCCAATAGAAGAATTCATTTTTGTGAAACAATTCTTGAAAAACTGAGGACATCCTGATTAAAACATATCTGTTTTAATGATTTAATTAATTAATTAAATTATTTTAATTAATGGACTTGTTAACGAACCAAATTGTCTTCGCTGGTCGAGAAATATCCTTGTGTTCTACGCGACGATCATACTCAATATCCTCAAGAAATAAATGTTTGAGCAAGCATTCTAGGAGATAAAATTGTTGGTCCTTTGTTTTTGAACGAAAACCTAACAGCTAATATTTAATATATTTACTTAAAAACACAATACAAACAGTAACTCTTCAAAATTTTGTAAGCTCAAATAGTTAACAAGTCGCGATTAGATAAAAATGTTTTACATCTTCCACTGTGTGGTGACTCATGGCATTACCTTCTGGATAATAGACGGTTGCTAACTCAACATTATTCAGAAAACTTGAATAGGCGCAGGGGAGCAAATGAGTAGCACCCGCGATTACACGATTTAACGCCGCTGGACTTTATTTTGAGTTATATCAAACCAATCGTTCCTAAAACAGAACCAGCTCATTCACAAGAGCTTCAGCAATAAATTACCGAAATTGTAAATCCATTCAATAGGTCGTTATTGAATTTTTCATTACAACTAATTTTTTTATAAACACTTTTCCAAGATATTTAAAATCAGGTATCACTCAATAGGGGTTGTGATTTACAATTTTGTAATTGGAGTAGCCACTCCACTTAGGAACACACGCACAAAGCTGCTACCACTGTTAAAATATTTACGGTTCCATCCTACCGAAACGGTTTTTCAATTTCCTAAAAAAATTGATTTACAGTGTTATGCACAATCCAAAATTTTTAAATTAACACCTTATGGAATTGAATAGTGGATCATATTCTTCAATCATTTCGTTTAATAATAGCGGATAATAAATATATTTGTAACCCATCGTGCTCCGGATGCCATGAAAAAAAATCGTGATGTGTTCATCAGAGTACTTTCTCATATATAGGCTGTTTCAATATGCGTTTGCCAAATCCAAACGGGAAATAGATACGGTTAATTTAAGCAAAAAAAAAAGTTTATTTTATACTAATTGAATGGTAGAATATATATTCTAAATTTAAAATAAATTCTTGTAGCAAATTTTGAGAAAAATTCAAAAACCGAAAAACCACAAGTATAAAGTGCTCTTCACAGATGATTTAGCCGAACACGTTACAAACCTTTTTATACATATTTAATTGCACAATAAATTTTCATAGTTTAAAAAGAATTCTTGGAACGAATTCCGAGAATAATACAAAAAACCCAAAATCGACAAGTATAAAGTATCCTTCACAGAAGATTTAGCCAAAAACGTTAGAAAACTTTTTTATACATATTCAATAGTAGACTAAATATTCAAAGTTTAAAAAAAAATTCGTGGAGTGGATTACGAAAAAAATTGAGAAAACCGAAAATTGACAAGTATAAAGTGCACTTCACAGAAGATTTAGCCAAAATCGTTAGGAAACTTTTTTATAGGTATTTAATCGTACAATAAATATTCAAAGTTTAAAAAAAATTCTTGGAGCGAATTTCGAGAAAAATTCAAAAAACCGAAAAATGACAAGAGTAAACAACCCTTTTATCCTGGCCGATTTTTATGAAAAGCTTATTCTCACGTCCTGGTCTGATATATATATAATCGGTTTTAAAACGTGCGGCGACGTTGTCCGATATCTAGACTCCATTGTTTCCGATTTTCCCACTGCCCGTTGTCTAAGTTTCTCACACTCATGGCTTTACGAACTCCCTCTTGCCAAGTTCTTTTTGGGCGCCCTCTTTTTTTCCGTTGATGTGGTATCCAATTCATTGCTTGCTAAGGCAACCTATTATCATGCATACGTTGTACATGGCCGTACCAGATAAGTTGTTTTAGATGTTTTTGATAAGATGTCAGTCATAATTGTGTCCTGAAGTCCCATTTTTTGCCGAATATTTTCATTTCTAACTCTCTCGACTCTTGATATTCTAGCTGATCTTCTGAGTGCATCCATTTCGGTTGCTTCTATTATTCTCTTATGTTTTTCTGTGATTCTCCAAGTTTCTGAACCGTATAATAAATTGCTTTTAATTAGAGTGTTATATATGTTGTATTTCCTACGTTTCGTTATATTTTTATTCCAGAGGATTCCGTTCAGACAGTTAATTGCCCAGACGTCCTGGTCTGATACAAAGTCTAAATACAAAGTTTTGACCGTTTGTGGTTTTTGGTTTTTGAGAAAATCCTACCACAGACACACATACACACATACATACAGACGGTTTTCCAAAAACATGTTTTTTGGACTCAGGGGACCTCAAAACGTTCAGAAATGCTAATAACTCAATTTCGAAAAATCGACCCGATTACAATACTCTCTCATATATGAGTACCTCATATGAGAAAGTAATACGATCTGTTAATGATAGATATCATCCTGAAATTCAAGCAGAAAACGACAGTGGTAGCCTAAAATATTCTACGTAATGCGACACACGTACTTTAGTCCGGGGAAGTAAGGATATGAAATGAAAAAGTTTGGGTGCCCAGATTTAACTTTTTTAAACGAAAGTACATCTAGTGTAGACTACTTTCCTAGATTCTTGAGATGATCCCGTTGCAGCTTGCGATGCAGCTTGCAAGCACAGCTTGGACCACGTGAAATGCAACAGTTTTCCGTCTATAACTTTTTTCGATTTGATCACACAAAAAAATTGTAGGCATCAAAATTGTAGGGAATTTTATACCCTACAAGATGACGTAATGCAATATTTAAAAAAAAATTGCAAAATTGTTTTTTAAGCCACAAACATAATTAAAATAACAATGACGACTTCAAAATATAGGGAAATATAGTAGTCCTGACCCTGAAAACGGTGTTTTCATATTTCATAAATTCAAAATGGCGGCTACACAAAATTGCAATATATATTTTTTGTTCAACCTCGCCTGATTTCGTGAACATTAATGCTATCGATACGCAGTTTGTTGCAATCGATAGATTATAACTTGTAGTTTTGTGAAAAATAACAATAAAATTTTTAAAAAAATTTTTACTTTGTTTTTTACGAGTTTTCCTGAAAAAAAATATTTTTTTCTCTGTTTGCCTTAAATTTGACGTTGAAAAATATGAGTGATGGATTTGTTAGTATTTTGAGAGTGTGTCTCCAAAAACTACGTCTTTTGAAAAAAAAAATTTCAGATTCCTTAGAAGCGGGGAAAACAGTATACAAAGTTCGGTAGCCACTGTGACAAAAATATTAAAGATTTTGAGTTTCTGATCGATTGGTTGAATTGTTCAATAAAAAATCTAAATATACTATTTTTACTTTCTCATATGAGGTACTCATATATGAGAGAGTATTGTAATCGGGTCGATTTTTCGAAATTGAGTTATTAGCATTTCTGTACGTTTTGAGGTCCCCTGAGCCCAAAAAACAAGTTTTTGGAAAACCGTCTGTATGTATGTGTGTATGTGTGTATGTGTGTATGTGTGTATGTGTGTATGTGTGTATGTGTGTCTGTGGTAGGATTGTCTCAAAAACCAAAAACCACAAACGGTCAAAACTTTGTATTTAGACTTTGTAGCAAACCAGGACGTAAGAATAAGCTTTTCATTAAAATCGGCCAGGATAAAAGGGTTGTTTACTCTTGTCATTTTTCGGTTTTTTGAATTTTTCTCGAAATTCGCTCCAAGATTTTTTTTTTAAATTTTGAATATTTATTGTACGATTAAATACCTATAAAAAAGTTTCCTAACGATTTTGGCTAAATCTTCTGTGAAGGGCACTTTATACTTGTCAATTTTCGGTTTTTACTTTCTCATATGAGGTACTCATATATGAGAGAGTATTGTAATCGGGTCGATTTTTCGAAATTGAGTTATTAGCATTTCTGTACGTTTTGAGGTCCCCTGAGTCCAAAAAACAAGTTTTTGGAAAACCGTCTGTATGTATGTGTGTATGTGTATGTGTGTATGTGTGTATGTGTGTATGTGTGTCTGTGGTAGGATTTTCTCAGAAACCAAAAACCACAAACGGTCAAAACTTTGTATTTAGACTTTGTACCATACCAGGACGTAAGAATAAGCTTTTCATTAAAATCGGCCAGGATAAAAGGGTTGTTTACTCTCGTCATTTTTCGGTTTTTTGAATTTTACTCGAAATTCGCTCCAAGAATTTTTTTTAAATTTTGAATATTTATTGTACGATTAAATATCTATAAAAAAGTTTCCTAACGATTTTGGCTAAATCTTCTGTGAAGGGCACTTTATACTTGTCAATTTTCGGTTTTTTCAATTTTTTTCGTAATCCACTCCACGAATTTTTTTTAAACTTTGAATATTTATTCTGCTATTGAATATGTATAAAAAAGCTTTCTAACGTTTTGGCTAAATCTGTGAAGGATACTTTATACTTGTCGATTTTGGGTTTTTTGTATTATTCTCGGAATTCGTTACAAGAATTCTTTTTAAACTTTGTAAATTTATTGTGTAATTAAATATGTATAAAAAGGTTTGTAACGTGTTCGGCTAAATCATCTGTGAAGAGCACTTTATACTTGTGGTTTTTCGGTTTTTGAATTTTTCTCAAAATTTGCTACAAGAATTTATTTTAAATTTAGAATATATATTCTACCATTGAATTAGTATAAAATAAACTTTTTTTTGCTTAAATTAACCGTATCTATTTCCCGTTTGGATTTGGCAAACTCCACAGACCATTAATATAACTAGACCCGTTTGTTTACAAAATAATGTATTGACAAGATCTTAGCACATTCTAAGCGTATTTTTGCGCTGTTGCATGAATGCAAATGAAGAATTCTCGCTAACGATTTGCTTATACATCCAGCCTACTTCGCCTGCGGTTGGTCAGTTGTACGTAAATCTAAAATAATATAGACTTTCGTTATGAGAGGCAACGTGGCAACATCGCGTCATAGTCTGTCACACGCTAACCTAACCAAACCAAAACTAACCGGGAGTAATTTTGATAAAAATAGGAAACATTTAACAATGGTTAATAGGTGCAAGATATGCAACGTTTATAGCGATGCAGGGAAAGCCTCGGGATTGTCTTTTCATAGGTAAATAAGGAGATTTATTAATGAAATTTTTTGAGGTTATGTATCATCTCAGTGGCGTTCTGTCAGTGTTATTATTTTAGGTTTCCAGTAGATCCGATTAAAAGGAATATTTGGATTTCTGTTTTGGGACTTAGCGAAAATGATAACATAACAAAATCGTCCTATATTTGCTCAAAACATTTCAGTAAAGATGATTTTGTGTCTAAAATAGGTGCAACCGACAATGCTAGATATTTAAAGAGAGATGCTGTTTCATTGCCGATGCATCAAGTTTTTGAACCTAAAAGTACTACAAGTTAATTAATTTCTACCCTGTAACTGTGTTTAATAGAAATGTCAAATTTATGAATTTGTCAAAATTCGAAGCGAGACATTTTTTGAATTTAAAT
The DNA here is from genome assembly GCA_946251905.1 of Cryptocephalus moraei. NCBI lineage: Eukaryota > Metazoa > Arthropoda > Insecta > Coleoptera > Chrysomelidae > Cryptocephalus > Cryptocephalus moraei. The sequence goes on along the minus strand of OX276454.1, from coordinate 36,355,740 downwards.
TTCTATCTTTTCAATGTAAATTTTAACAAAAATATTATACTGGTTACTGTGAGAAACAATTATTTCTTAAGATATGAGAAAAATAGTAATTTTATTAACCATTATTAACCATTTTATTAAACACTAAACAACTTTGAGGAGTTATATCTCAGAAGCTAAGGAGCAAAATAGCAACTTATTATGAATAAAAAGAAGCGTCTTTCCGAGTACTTTCCTGCTATGTTTTCAGAATTTCATTTAACAAAAAATTCGCCGAGATAATCTATTTGTTTATAAGCAAAAAAAAACGACACCAAATTTAAACAATGACTATATCCGTTCTAATAAATATTTTTTAATTCTGACAAAAGTGCATGAAAGCTTGTTCCCTCTTATATATGACCGCTAGTTTTATTAAAATCGAATAGTGGAAAAAAATTTAAACAATTTTGAAAATTTTCAATATTTTCCGATTTTTCTGGATTGCAAAATTATTGTGCAAACTCTAATAATCCGATCGAAACGAAATTTACTCGATTCTTTTATTATAACTTGAGGATTTTGTACCTGTGATATGGAAGTCCTAACTACATTTTAAAGTGCCTAAAATAATAAGTTAAAAAAACACTTTTTTGGGCCGATTTTTTGTTGTTTATTACTATTTGGCACAACCGCTAATAAATTTTTGAATTTATATCCTATGCCATTTTATGTAAAAATAGATTCTGCAACTTTTTCCTCTCTTCAACTTTCTTCTAAATTCAATAATTAAAAAGTTAGAAGCAAAGCAATTCGGGAAAAACGCGTTTTTTAATTTCTTTTTAAATTGTTGAATTTTTAACAATGTTCCCGACCGATGCGCTTTGAAGGATAAGTCAATCCTCATTCTAGACGTTATTCCCGAGGTATTCATGTAAAAACATTGCGGTTACCTCTTATGCCAATCTAAAGTAAATTTCTGACAGATGGGTCTTGGACTATACTTATTATATGCATTATTACTGTCATGATGATTTTGATAATCTATGTCCTTCTTTATCATTTGTCACTTATTTCGCACCTTTGTTACCTAGCATGTAAAGGGCTTCATTGCCCGTTGATCTAAATAATAAATAAATTATTTTCTTAATTTTGTTTCCTTTTTGTCCCTTATTATTGATACGCCCATGGGTACCTATTTTGTACGCTGTCAAAATTCGTCAAAGGCGGCCATATTTTCTTCCCCCTTTACACCGCGCCTATCGGCTATGTTGGCATGTAAACAAAGATCAGTTTCTAATGGGAACACCGGGTCTAGTTATATTAATGGTCTGTGGCAAACGCATATTGAAACACCCTATATATGAGAAAGTATTCTGATGAACACATCACGATTTTTTTCGTTCAAGTAGTGTCAATGAATGAATAAAAAAATTCAACAGTTATCTCAGAGTGTAAACCGAAGACTGTAGTAGCGGCCGGGCGTGTGGATTAAATGAAGTGCTTTCGTGCGCGTTCGAACGAAGCTTTCTAGTTCTCATTTGGTTTTATTGAAACTGAATATCTTATTACAGTTTTTTCTGTGTACTTATTGTAGATATTGGCTATAAAAGGATTATAACTACTGCCAAAGATTTCACATTGTATTATTATGAGTGAATTTATTACGCATATTGTACAAATATTATAATTATTTACAAATCTTCCAAAATCTACTGCTATTTACATTTAATTCCAATATTTTTATACATGAATATACATTAACTTTTCATTGTTCTCGCTCTTTTCGGTCGCAGTCTAGGTTGCTCTATATTTTCTCTGTCATTCTCATCGCAAGAAATATCGACAATATCGCTACTATCAATTGCAACTTCACATTCAACTAAGTTACTCATGCCAAAGCTATGCTCACTGCTTAAACTGATATTGTCGTCATTATTATCATCATCATCATCATTCAATGTAATACTTTCCATTTCTTTATTATTACAACTCTCACCCTCGCAGCCTTTACATAAAATTGTACAAGTTTCGTAAATCTCAATTCGTTTAAAGTTTCGGTTTCGTTTGGTTTTTCTTGATAAGCATACTTTAGAAATTCATTGCCATCTTTCTCTACATCAACTTTATTTGCCGTTTGATCACAAATTATTTTAAGATTTCTTTGAAGCTCTGTGTTCTCGTTAAGAATTTTCACAAATTTAAGTTTGCCTTGCTTATAAAAAGAAGATGTTGTATCACAGCCGCTGAAAGCATGTAATAATGTTATGAATTCCTTGAGCATAGGATATTTGAAGCTGTTACAATAATAAAATTTGTTTCCTGCTTTGCCTTTGCCTACTTTCAACAAGTAAATATTATCTTTATCGGGAGCAAATTGATTTAATATAACAATATTATATCTACGTCTTCGGCAACAATGCCAACAAACGGATATTGTGAGGAATAGTTTATGGCTGAACGAACAAGCTCTGCATCTACATCTTCTTTAGCTTGACCCACTAAAAATCCAGCTTTAGAAAGCTTGTTTTTCAATAGTTGAATAAAATTATTTTTATTTTTGTCATTGCTCAGAAAAGCGATCAGAAACTCAAAATTTTTAATATTTTTGTCACAGTGGCTACCGAACTTTGAATACTGTTTTCGCCGCTTCTAATGGTGGAATCTGATTTGTTTTTTCAAAATACGTGGTTTTTGGAGACACATACTATCAAAATACTAACAAATCCATCGATCATGTTTTTCAACGTCATATTTAAGGAAAACAGAGGAACAAAAAAGTTTTTTCAGGAAAACTCGTGAAAAATAATGTAATATTTTTTTTTAAATTTTCTTGTTATTTTTCATAAAACAACAAGTTATTATCTATCGCTTGCAACAAACCGCGTATCGATAGCGTTAATGTTCACGAAATGAGGCGAGGTTGAAAAAAAAAATATATATTGCAATTTAGTGTAACCGCCATTTGTAATTTTTGAAATCTGAAAACACTAACGATTTCAGGGTCAGGACTACTATATTTCACTGTATTTTGAAGTCGTTATTGTTATTTTAATTATGTTTGTGGCTTAAAAAACAATTTTGCAATTTTTTTTTCAATTTTTCAAAAGTTAAGGGTTGATTTTTTTTTTAAATATTGCATTACGTCATCTTGTAGGGTATAAAATTCCCTACAATTTTGGTGCCTACAATTTTTTTGTGTGATCAAATCTAAAAAAGTTATAGACGGAAAACTGTTGCATTTCACGTGCTCCAAGCTGTGCTTGCAAGCTGCATCGCAAGCTGCAACGGGATCATCTCAAGAATCTAGGAAAGTAGTCTACACTAGATGTACTTTCGTTTAAAAAAGTCAAATCTGGGCACCCTAACTTTTCAATTTCACCACAACTTTCGATCTAACTTCCCCGGACTACTTATTGAGGATCGGAGGCGAGAAATATTTAAGGTGCCTAATGCTAATCATATACATCCCTTATGCTTGGTGGTTGATTAGAAATGGGATGAACAGATTTGTAACTTTAACAATAATGTTACTGTAGCTATCAGTTTTAATGGGCATAGCTTGTTCTTGCAAGGGTGCATTTGAATCATATGATCAACGGACGATTAATATTTTTATTAATAAATAACTAATTTTATATACAAGATGAAATCAGTCGAATCAGTGGTAAATCTTGGCGATGGGGGCGGCGGCGTAGGTCAACGGGGCGGCCAACTTAGCGACTGGTGCGGCGTAGGCGACCGGTGAGGCGATCTTGGCGACGGGGGCGGCCACCTTGGCGACCACCTGGGCCGGTTCCCTATGGACGACCGCGTTGAAACCGTTCACGGGATCGGCGGTATAGTCGACGGTGCGCCTGAAACCGTCGGGATCGACGAGCGAATAGCTGCCCTGAACGACGTCTCCGTCCCTCGCCTCTTGGTGGGACTTGGAGTCGCCGGTCAGACCGTCCTGGATGTCGTAGGCGTAGTTGTACTGCGGGTGTGGGTCGTAATCGTCGGCGACGACGGCATTCGCGGCGACGGGAGCGGCCGCGTAGGCGACTGGGGCGGCCGCCGGGACGATGCCGGCCCTCGCCAAGGCCAGAAGGGCGGCAAAGCAGACGATCTAAATTGAGGAAGAGGTTAAATGAGGAAGATAATTACTGCACTGTTAAAAGGGTTCAATCTAAAAACTTAACACACGTAGTGAATCAAAAATACTCAAACACAATGCGCAGCTACAAATCACGGATATTTGGATTACTGACAAAATAAATAAATAAATAAACCCCACTCAAAGAAATAAAGATATGAACAAATTACCAGAATAAAGACAGACAATAGGTTTATTGATAGAGAAGAGTTCTGTAGAGTAGAGAAATTAAGAGGGATAAGTCACAAGAAAGGGAGATGCAATACCGTAAACTTTAAAAAATTTTACAGATACAAATATAAAAAGCGTAAGTCAATTACCGAACAAAATGAAATCTCCAAAATTATAAATTAGGGTTCAACAGACATCACAGTGGTTCATAATTTCCCCATGTTATTTACTTTGCTGGGCTTACAACATAAGATACTGCATTCGTCTTAAACTCCATTTCCCGCTTTTCTGATTGTGTTGTAATGCTTGAAACAACGATAGTAGGTAGGTACTAATATATACTGCATCCAAAAATAGGGTAACAAATTCAATCGATTCAAAATTTTGCGATTCATTTTTGCAGTTGTCTTTGACATATCAACCGATTGAATTTAATTTCCAGTGTTGTATTTTTTTATTATTCGCACGTCAATTTTCCTAAAAGGAATTTTCTTAAATAAATCTTCATAAGGAACTTGAAAGTTCTTTTTACGTTCATTACAAAGATTAGATGGGGGTGAGTAATGTAAGGATTTTTTTAGAAAACTAAAATGATTTTGAATAAAAAATATTGAAAATAATTTAATTAAACGTCGATTGTAGGTTCCATTTAAAATATGACACTATCCAATAAGTTATCAATATTATTAGTTATCAACAGGGGACGGATTTTATGCGAAATGCATATATGTGCAAATTATGCATATAAGTAACATTTTTCATAAATTTTGCATATTTTAACAAAATCGTCATATTTTCGCATATATTTCGTAAATATTGCTTCAAATAAAGAGATCTTAACAAACATTCCTTTACCAGCACAACCCATTATCACAAGATGGGGAACTTGGATAAACACTGCTCTTTTTTATGCAGAACATTTTAATGAATTAATAAAATTGGTATTGGATCTAACAGATTCTTCTCAATGTGTTTTAACGTCACAAGCATTATTCCAAAATAATATTGTACCCCGCATTTAATTTTTATAAAAACCAATTATAGTTTTGTTCCGGAAACGAATTTTGAGCCACTTGTAGATTTTTTGCAGGTAATTACAAAATTCAGAGAGAAATTTTAAAGGAAAAAATTGGAAAAAATGCCACAAATTAGAATGTTTTGGAAAAAAATGTGGGTTATAAAAAACTCTCACATATTTGTAAAATTTTTGAAGGGGAAACAATATTAGATGATATTGATTTATATTATAGTTTAATCCCCAAATCGAAATATTGTCCCATAATATCGGTTGATGTACATAAATATATTTTAGATTAATGGAGGCACTCGTTTTTAGTCGAAAATTTTGTACAAGTCTATTTTTATTATTTTAATCTGTTGAAAACTTTAATTGAAACTGTAATTTCTATCTCATGTAATAAAACCTATTGTAATGTGATATTAAGTTTGAATTTAAAACTACAAAAGTTTCAAATTACAAAAAAAAATTATTGCTCATTTTTGAGCTCGTTGCGTAAATTTAAATATTTGTTGTAGGAACTTATAAATAAACCCAGAATTACTCTTTAAAATCGTTATTGACTTTCATTAATGTTTTGCATATATTTTGATTGTATTGCATATATTTTCATTTTATTACATATTTTATGTATATTTTACATAAAACGGTAGCATATATATATGTGTATAAAATCGTGATTCTCTTGTGCATATAATCCGCTCCTGGTTATTAAAATTATCAAACAACGGAAGTGTCTACATAACAATTAGAAAAGCTTATAGAAAATGACCATAGTCACTTAAGTGCAGTGGCTTAAAATTTCTACTTTGCAATGAACTCATTTTTCAATTAACGCAATACAAAAATTAGTCTGATGGGTATCGTTAAAAAACAATTTTACTTTCGCAATTGTTTACTTTTAGGATTTCCAAAGCTCTAACTAAAGCACCGAAAATTACAAACGGATTACTATTCTTGAAGTTTGATCAAGTTAGTTTTTAAAAGATATTAGTATTAAGTTACGAAAACTTAATATTTGTTGAAAGTACTTCTGGCAGTTTTTCATCTTATAGTTGCAGCTATAAATTAAACCGTAAAATTTAAATTGAAGTATATACGAATACTTTTATACGAATACGAAACTTTTCAAATTGTAATAACTTAAAATATCTGGTCTACGGTTCCTTTTATTGATATACTTTATGTCGAATTTATTGACGTCAACCTTTGTATGCAAAAACGTAAAGTTTTAGCCCTTGAACTTCAAAACTTTCAAATGGCTACGCACTCAACATTGATATTCGTGTGTATACTTAGGATTTGAAAATCAATATCGTCCCAAGTTGTTGGTTTCAGAGACGAAAGATAGTATAAAATTTAAATAGCATCGAAAAGAGTGCGATTTTCCACTTGTTTCAATTAGAATATTTGAAAACTGGGTTATAGCCTTAATAAGAGATTTAGGGGAGAATTTAGCGATTTTGGTAGTAACTAAGATCTTGTTTGTAATAAATAGGCTCTTTTTCGCTGAATTTTAGAAATGAAGAGGAAACAAACATCAATTCTCATTATGCCCTGCACCGTTATATGCATATGTCACAATTCGGAATCGTAGAAATTGTCCCTTACATGCAGAATTAACAACCACTATACTTGCAATTCCAGTCGGTGTTGGTAAATTGGTTCCCGGCAGGTAACAAATTAAAAGGTAGTACTTAGTGCCTCTTATCTATGTACAAATTGGTTCCTGGGATTTTTCGTTTACCTGATATTATCGGAGGAGGCGAGTTCGAACTCACACAGGTTTTTCCTTGCCCCTTAAATTGCCTATCTAGTTTTTCCTTGCCCCTTCAATTGCCTATCAGGTTTTCCCTTGCCCCTTCCAATTGCCTATTTTTTACAACAGTAAAAAAATATTTCATTCTGCTTACAATGCAGAGACGCAAAATAAGCTACTTCAGTTTTTTGTAAATCTCAGCTAATTATAAACGTTGGGAACCAATTTACACTTACAGGTCAGGTAAACCAAAAATTGCGGGAACCAATTGGTATATTATTTTTGACCCTGATTAACTTGGGAACCAATTTACGTGTTCCATTCCAGTATAGTTTTATCTTTGTTTGAATGCGATTAGACAAAAGTTCTACGATAGATTTGTACGAGTTTTTTACGTTCCTACTTACTAATGTAACTAATATAATCATTACTTGAATATTTAACTTTCTCACTTCTTAACAAAGCAGCTGCTCAAAATCTAAATTCTATACATAGCGGATTTATTATAAATGAACTGAACCCCTAGATAAAATTCTAAATTTTCACGTACCTTGAAAGCCATTTCGGTTCGGTCAACCACGGGTGTGCTGTGAACTTTTCGAAACAATGATTGCAGTACGACGATCATCCGATTTTTATAGGCAGAATCTGCTCCCATTTACGTTAGTTTCATAATTCGACAACCCCGACCTTGCAACGGAGAAGAAAGAGGACGAGAAAAAAGTTCGCCAAACGACTTCTCACCTGCTCCTCCGGCACTACTTTCATCTTTATAATGGGCGGTACCTACCTCGAGATCACCGAGAGTATTCTGTCGCCGTCCATAACAGATTTACGTGGGTTTAGCTTTATGGTACTTAGATAATGTCTTGAGATAGCAAGAAGATACTTAGTATATGTGAGGAAAAAATAACAGAAAACTGAACAGATCATATTGTAGGTATCTCTCTTCCAACGATAAGAATGAAGATGTTAGTTCAAGTGTGATTTTCGGAGGTTCCATTCCATTTATCCAATTCTTCAGCACACTCGGCACGTAATTTTACATTTTTGAAAATACCAATTCTAAGGAACTATTTCGCTTTAATACCACCACAGCCATATTTATGACTTTTAACTTGTTCAAAGACAGTCACTTAACACTTAAGTAATTTTATAAGTTATGCCGTCCTATTGGTATTAAATCAATTGATAATCAAACAAGGTTAATATTTGTTAAGTTAGTATAATTCACATTCACATTAGGACTGTTATTCATGTGATTCTGTGATATAATTGTAAATTGTCACTGAGTCGTTTACAGAAATAATTACATATAATGCTTCTGGTGCGTATAACACATGAAACGTATTATTCAGTAAAAAAAGTAGTTAAAAACTTTGTATACTTATCTTTTTTAACTCAAAAGTGATTTATAAAATTTAATATTATGGAAAAAGACAAACTCAATTTCATTCAAATAAAGAGCTGTATCATAATCTCCGGAGCTAAATGGATTTGCTTAATAAAATTCATATACCTAATATTCCTAAACATGGAACAAGATATGGTTCTCAGACAAGAGTTTTAAATTCCATACGAGACGAACGTAATTAATAATAAGAATATGTGCATATCATATAATAACAATTTAAACAAACAATCCGACTCAATCCACTATATCATGTTGCAGAAAAATTTTCAAATTTATTTAATTGGCGAGATATTTTTTTACAATTTGCCCTGAATGTCATGTGGAAATGTATTAAATAAATGTCTGCCTTGTGGCATATACCTTGCCGTAAAATATTTGATTCCGTCGACATATTACACAAATGACTTCTTTTTTTAAACGAAATCAAATATTTCAAGTTTATTTAGAGAACAAAAAATTGGAAATTTTCAAACGGTTTGAATTTGAATCAAATACTTCCTTACTTTTATCTACATGACTAGAATAACGAAAATGTAATTTTTAGGATGAAATACCTGACATATTCTTAGTCTTTTCCATGATTTCATAAAGTTTATTCGAGATAATTGTATACATATTTTTTTTAATAGACATGGATTAGAAAATTTGTTTAGTAACTGCATCGCCTAAATAAAATGTTATGAACCTACATATGTTCATACGATATTTTCTTTAATAAACAATAATATTCCTAAACTCTCTTTAGCTTAATGACTATTAATAGTTCCTTAATCAGAAACCTCAATAAACCTGAAGCTTTAATAATAGAACCCCACACTCTCTGTACATAAATATTTTATAATATCACCTTAGAGGAATTCGAAAAATCATGATTCATTTATGAAAAATCAAACACGAGTATATAAAACATTAATATGGGGCAATTGATTATGAATATTTGGATTAACACATCACCAAAACTATCTAAATGATCCTTTGTTTGGAATAAAAATCCCTTTACATTGCCGTTAAACGAGCTATCATCGATCACTGCATAATGATATCCAATGAAATACTTCTTCCAAGCTTCCACTAACAACCCATTTCATTCCATTCATCTAAATAAACTGTTTCATTATCTACCACATAAACATTTTAAGGCACTACTTATAATATTTAGAATTCAAAATGTGAAATGACAAGCCAACCTTGTTAGTGATGCCGCTCAAGTCAAGATTTATTCTTGGATACACTTTGGGGTTGCAAGGTTGTTCTTGATTACCATGAATTAATATAATAATTATCACGAATTGATACAATAGAAAACTACGTGCTCTATATTATAGTGATAGGTTACAAATTAAATACCACAAATATGCCCTTCTTATATTTCTTCGCAGAAAATACTTTGAGAAGATTTCTGCGGTAGATACAAGAAAGTTGTTGGGCAACAAGAAAATTCAAATATTATCTCTAGTATTAGTGTATATTCTGTAAGCAAATCGCTGCACATGTTTGTTAGTTTTACATTAACATAAGAACAACCATAATCGAAGTTTCCCAAATTATTGAGAAATGAGCTAACTTTAATTCAGATCTATATCGTTGCCATCCCATCTTCATCAAAATTCGACCGAAGGTTGTCCAGCTTCTCAAAGTTGGCCATGGTAATTTAACCAAAGGAAAACATCAAGTCTTAACAAACTGATAAATTTATTGAAGATGAGCCACCGGTTTCGGCTTCCTAGAAGCCATCTTCAGGCTCGCACTACATGAATGAGGAGAATTAGCAAATTCTCTTTTTTGAAAGAGAAGGAGAAGGAGAATTTGCTCCTTCTAACTAATAACTAATAGCTAACTAATAAATAAATTTAGCAGTTGGTTAATACTTGGTGTTTTCCTTTGGTTAAATTCATCAAAATTGTTGTGAATAACCACAGTCGACAGAATATAACTGATATATTACCTAATAACTGAATTCATATAAATTGATTTCACATTAGTTTTCCATAACAATTACTATTTGGTAATTAAAAGCACATGCACGTTGACATCACGAAGCGCCAAGTTCTATCTCTGTGGCTAGATACGCGGGCTAGCCAATCACAATCGCAACAAGAGAAATAACAATGTTGAGTTATTTTTTCTCTCTCGCTCTCTCCATTTCTGCTGTGTAACACACATGAACACCGAATGCTACTTCCTGTATTATACGCTTCTTAAAAATGTGTGTTCCAAGTCTTAGGTTAGTTATCAGTTAACATCGACCCACTAATATTTTTTATACTTCAAAAATTTTAATGTATTTCCAATTGTACGCAATGTGGTCTTAACTGGCTTCATCTCTCCTTATTTTCATTTTAATGCGTGTAAACTTCATAAAAACGTAACGACTTTTAGTAACAAGACTTTGAAAGCTACAACATGAGACATGACATCTATCTGGTTCTAAAAGTTGTTACGTGTCAAAGAAATCAAACGTAACAAAACTGTCCTATTTGCCGACACAAGTGTCTCCCTTTTACTTTTACAGATTCCCAAATATCTCCTTCGCTGAAATAAATTTGTTCTTGATCTGTTATTCCTCATATCATTTTCGCGGGATACCACTCATTTTCCTAACCCCCACCCCCCTAACTATCCCACTCTCTCTGTCCCTTTCTTTTGCCTGGTTGAATGGTACAAGGCGCAGAAAACACCGGCGCGCAATAAAACACAATTTGGGTGTAAATCCAACCGACGTTAGAGTGACGTCTTAACAAAACAGTTCCCTCTTTCCCTCTTCCCCATTCCGCGGGAATAGGATGGAATGGAATATATTCATGTAGTAAGATTTATCCTTTTGAACAGTCTAGTTTTGCCGGGAAAGAAGTCGGCAGTAAATCTCGGCAGTTCTCCAATATCTCCTGTCTGCTTTGTAGTCGCTTTCGTAACCAGAAGAATGGCGGTTATCGATGTGGATCTGTGATGTTTTCTACGACATGTTTGCTCTTATCGAGGAGGGGATCCAGGTGACTGGAGCGAATCCAGCTTAATGAGCCGAAATTAAAAATTCTGAGTTCAACCGGCGAGTACGGCAATTATGGGCTTAAAGCAAAAATTTAATATGCTAATTTTCTACCTGGCAGAATAAAGTCACTTCATGTCATGGGGAGGATGCTGCTGTTATTTTTTCGTTTCGAGTACAGAAATTTTCAACTTATTTGTAAATGATATTTGTACGTGACGACTACATTAAATGGAATATGATTCATTTGAATCTCGGGATTGAACGCGTTACAGCTGAACTATTAAAATAGTCTTTATCGACTAATTTATTAAAGGTAATATTTTATTAACTAATTGTTTTATTTTTTTTTATTCCAGGTAAGTCACATGATTCCTTCACTACTGGTAAGTTATCAATACGTAATAAATAGATATTAAATAAATGAATACATTTAAAGAGTAACTTAAACAATAATCTCACACTGAATTTGACCATCCATTAAAATTTACAATGAACATAATTATATTATGCAACATTAACTGAACCAATTCGTAGTTTATCATTTACTATATACTTATATATATATATATATATATATATATATATATATATATATATGTAATATGTATATAATACTTACTATACGTTCAGGAGGATCCATCAAATTCCCCCTTTCTGAAAATTATTCACATGTAGATAAACTTTAAATTCGCTGGTAAATCTATTAGCAAATTATTCGCATTAATTTCTACGGTATTTTCCAGACGAATATCTGATTTTAATTGAAGTCGTTATTTCGATTAAATTTCACTAATAATAATGAGCGGCATTAAATGACCAGGAAAAGCTTAAATGAAAATTATTTGGAGGTCGAACGTTATCATTTGATGTTTCATTTGGTAGTGTTCGGTAATGGTCATTTACCGGGTAATTATCGTTTCGGAGGCGTAATTGACCGAAAATCGATATACAGTAAAGTCCTACAAGCTACTGCATAATATTTTTAAATGGTGGTTTAGGTCTCTTATTAATAAATTTATTTAAATGTTACAAATCAGAAATTACTTTTTTAATTTTGTGATTATTAATGAAACCAATAATGCATTGTTTTCAAATTACATCATTTAAAACAGGGTGTGGAGAAGTTTGATAAGTTTAGTTTAACTACAAATATAACGTCGTTGACTTTGGGCTGCTTCACGCAAGCTAGATTCTGTAACAATGAGATAAAATTTTTCTCTCAACCTGAAGCTTTTAACTTATAATTACTATTACCCAAATTAAGTCTCGAAGCACATTCTAAAGGCTTCAAAGTACCTGTTAAGTCCTGAAAGCATGAACCTCTATTTTAAAATCTGAGAGGTTTTATTTTTTAATGTGGTCTTGATTTCACTCAAATTTCAAATAGCTGTAATATTTTAAAGTATTTGACTTTATCGTTTATTCAGCGCACTAAAATTTCCTTGCTTTATTTAAAATGATATGCATTTAATATAATCTAATTAATTTTTAATTAAAGCTTTATTACTATATTTATTTGCATACAATGTGATTTTGGTATGACTAAAATATCAACTTGATGAATTCTCAAAGAGCATTCCGATTTTGAAATGTTTTGACTATAGTTTCCATCGTTTCCGAAAGGATTTATTAAAATTAAACCGGGCTTCAGATTAGATTTAAAATTTAGCATTATTGTACAATATCGTATTCTTACAATTATTAAACAAACAGCAATATCGACCATCTCTTTCATTTTATTCGTAATACACTTAACATCGTATACATAGTTTACTTCCATACTTATAATGTTATAATGAACATTTCAAGCAATTGTTGTGGATTCCGCACTAAGTATCAATCGAACTCTTTAGGCTAATTGCTACTGCATAACATTTTCTTCGTGATTAATTGTCAGCTTTTGAAAGAATTCTGGAATTCTCTAACATAATGCCGTTACTCAATTAGAGTGGTTATTTATTAACTTTGTGTTGGGACTGTAACAGAAAATGAAAAAAAAAACAGAACTAATTAGGAGACGACAGAGTGCAGAGGATCTTTATGATGGAAAAACAACATAATACTACGACGAAACAAAACAAAAATAGGAAATTTAGCGTTGATCATACCATACACTTCGATATACAAATTTTCTAAATATAAGTAATAATAGGTAGTAGAATTAGAATGTTAAGAAATTATTACAGACACCGAAGACTGAAAAAAAGCAAGAGATAGGCTCAAAAAAATATATGCAGAGAGTCTAGAAGTGACTGAAAAGGAAAATTAGCGAGGACAATCAAGTACTAACCCAAGACCATAAACTTGGATGTAAAGGCAATACGAGAAGTACTGAATCCGATGCTGCATTTTTAAGGTTTCTAGGATAAGCAGGAAAATATATTGCATAAATTCGTTCTCTAGAAATACTCCAACATACCATGGAAATTAACATTGGCAATTAATTGATGGCTACAATATTAGTTCAATTGTTTTACTTTGTTCAACTGTAATTGAAAATAAACCTGAGGAAATGTTCTAATTGCGGTTCTTTTGGCCATAATCTATTCAATCCCACGAAGTACAAAACGTAATGCGTTCATATGCTTACCTTAAATTTTCATTAAAAGCTTTTCCGGCTCCCTTTCTGCTCTATGATAAATAGTCTCGCAGTAAAGCCTAATTACAGCATGAGTTATAAGATCCACAAAAAGTTTTCGTCTGAAAGTTTCCCCACGCCCGAGTAAGGCCCATAAAAACTACAGAACGTCTAATCGCAAACACGTTTATTAACTATTTTCTAACTGCTAAAGAGCCTAAAAAGGTCTCAGTAACGGTATCCGGTCTTGTAGGAGTACAGGGTCGGTCTCAGGGCGAACCCGTAGGGGATGTGCCCTGAATATGCGATGTGGTTCAGCAGCGGCGCGGAATAGGCTGCAACATGAAAGAGAAAAAAAGGAGCTGAATGATAAATCCGCACTTCCGAGCGAGGGGATTTCTGGTTTTCTCGTTGTGGAGCGCAGAGGAAATGTAAAAGGGAAAAGTTTTAAGACGGGTTTATCCTCGAGGAGAAGTCGCCCGATGTTCCCGACAACGAGATCATCGAGTTTTTGCAGAGAAAATGTAAAATTCAGATGGTTCGGAGTTTCCTGCTCTTTTGAGGCAACGGTACAAATCATCACAACCACATGTCTAAATGGAAATTGACATGAGCAGAAAATAAACAAAACTCGGTTGTTATTTGCGTTAACTTTAAATATTATACTCTCCTTTTTCTAGATTTTAAAAGAGTATAATTGAAAGAAGCATATTATTCGCTTGTTTTCTGCTGCGCAGATACGAATGATAAAAACGGTAATATTTATGTTCGTGATCTTCACTATAACACTGATGTCACTAACAGCTTTGGCACTGTTAGACGTTGTCACGCAACAAAAAACATTTAAAGTTAATTCCCAATCAACACTTATTTAAAAATGATTGGCAGATTGCATTTATTAAGTCTGTTCCAATATCGAATATACAACTAATCAAACGGTCAAAAATAAGCAATCCTCAATGTTTCCGTTCAAGCCAACTAATCCGAAGTAATATCAAACAATTCGCAAACGGTCCAAAAAGTCAACAGAATTTTCTGGCGATTTTGAGTAGCGTCCCAAACGTTTTAATTCTAACGTCCGATAGATGTTACAGAAGCGTCTTCGTTTGATGGATGTTTCTGTCTGTTTTTAGGGTGATTTCTTATTGGTTCTGTTTTTGACCTTCCCCCCTTGGATGTAAATATCGATTCCATAAAGATGGACTTGTTCGGTGCAATCAAAAATTCGATGTTCGGCGTATATGAAAACAGAAGAAGAACCGCCAATCCTGATGGAATCATTATATAAGATTAAGAATTTTGGGACACTATTCATGGCGATTTATTCATATGCCCCGGGACGCTTCTCAACCAGTGTAAATTTTTGACCTCAATAAATTCAGGTAAAACGGGACGCTACTCGAATCTCCCCGAATTTTCTGTGGACTAATAGTTACGAACCATGCGTTATTATTAATTAACAGTGCGAATGCTCTATCGGGTCTGAAACGTCAAGTTTGCCATCCATTTAAAAGTTTTATGACTGGTTGGTGCTTGTTTCTTTGATTATGGGTACTTTGTGTTATTAATTTGATCTCTTAAGAGGTTGATATTTATTTTAATTACGATTCTGTTTGTCCAGGAGTCGAAACTCAATGATAAATAAGCATTACATGCGTTGCAGTAAAAACACGATTTCGGAAAACTATTGAAATCAGGAACGATTTTAATAAAAGATGCGTTGTAGGAATAGCTATTATTTCATCTTAATGACGTAGAATTTTCGAATTATATTTTGCCTAAAGCAATAAACTTTAAGTGACTCAACTATTCCTTTCTGCGATAGATTCCTCAAGCATGTACGAATTGCTTGGATTAATACTAATTAGGATGTATTATTGCATTGATAAGAAAACTGGAAAATGAAGGTTATAACGAAAGTTACGGACAATGAATGTAAATTTCGTCAAGTCGAGAGTTATTTCAAAATATCCCAGAAAATCTTCAGAATCCTTTTTTGATTCAAACTAAAAATTATGACACGCTTTCGGTACAGAAACACTACAGTCGTCATCAGACATTTTCGAGTGGAATTTTGGGAAACAAGGTCAATTCCTTTGAAAATTGGAATTTAGCTAGTATTTCTATCTTCTTCAAAGTTGGACTTGTGCCGAAATGTGCTTCTCCCTAGGGGTGGAAGTCACCCCTTCTGAGGGCTAAAAAATGTTTTAATCAAAATAAACCCGGACTAATTCTAAGACAACTTTTGTTCTATAAAGTTTTTTTGTACAGCTGATATTTTTCGAGTTATTCACGATTGAAACTACACATTTTTATTTGAAAAAAACAAATGTTTTTAATCGTTTTTCACCAATAACTTAAAAATCTTTCATTTCATAGGAAAAAACATTCAGAAAAAAAATGTAGCTAATTAACAAACAAAGAGAATCGTTTTCAAATGACCTCTATTAACCCAATTAGGGTTGAGTTATTGCTCGTTGAAGGATGTCTATTTTTCGAGAAACCCAAAATTGAAAATCCTCAACCTTCAATAACATGAAAATGGTGAAATTTTTGGGAAAAACTCAATAGTCCTTTTTTTGAAGTACATAAAAAACCTTTAAAATGAACACTGATAAAAATCTTCTGCATAACAATTGACTGATTTATAACAAAAATAAAGTAACACCTTTCTTTTTTGTTTAATTTAGAAATTACACCCTCGTCATTATCACCCTGATAAAAATTGAGGGTAACCCACTTGCAATTAACTTTATTTAGGTATTATTGAAATGATCCATGTGGTTTAAACGGTATAAAATGCTTAGACTAGAAAAAATAATTGTTTATAATGAAAATTACATTTTCGTAATTTTTGGAAAAAAAACGCATTTTTCTTAAATGAATCAAAAACTATTCTAGATATGAAAAAATGTGTCAAATGTTAATTGCAGGATATTGAAGGAGATATGGTGGTTCGAAACTTACATTCGCGTACGAATTATAGCTCATCCAAGCCCTTTGAATGGAACCCATTTCAAAACTACGGGTTGTAAAAGGTTTAACTAATTTTTTCTTAAAGCGCTTGGAATTCACTACAAAACGCATTTTTCAAAAAGTTTTTAGATTGGAAAATAAGGAGTTATCTTCGAAAAAACATTTCATTTTTTTTTTTATTTCGTAACACGAATTTTGGAGCACAGGTACAAAGGCAGAAGCGAGCAACATCTGGCATACAGTGAAATATTATAACGGTTTTTTAAGGTTTTGTATGTACTTTTAAAAAGCTTTATTGAGTTTTCCTTAAAAATCTCATCATTTTTCAAGTTATTGAAGGTTGAAGATTTTCAATTTCGGGGTTCTCGAAGAATACGCATCCTTCAACGAGTAATAACTTGGCCCTTATTGGGTTTATAGAGGTCATTCAAAAACCAATCTGTTTGTTTGTTTATTGGCTACATTTTTATTCTAAATGTTTTTTCCGTTAAAATGAAATATTTTCAAGTTATTGGTGAAAAACGGTTAAAAAACATTCGTTTTTTCAATGAAAAATGTGTATTTTCAATGGTGAATAACTCAAAAAATATCAAATTTACAAAAAAAAATATAGAACACACGTTGCTTAAAATTGATCAGTCTATCGACTGCCGGGATTATTTTAATTAAAAATTTTTTTTACCCATTTGAAAGTAGGAAAGTAGTTTCACCTCTAGGAATGAAGCACACTTGGACACAAGTCCAACTTTGAAGAAATTTCAAATACTACCTAAATCCCAATAGTCAAAGAAATCGACCTTGTTTCCAAAAATTCCACAGTATTAAGGTTTTTTTTACCGCTGATGACTGGGCTAGTAGTCTAATCACGGTAAGCTGCACACGAAGTAGCTTCGGTTAAGATCTTGAGCATAGAATTTAATAACGCGGTTATCACATGTGAAATGCAGCACATATTTAAATTTTAACGTGATATACATAATTGGAAAATAAATTGGTTCGCTGCTTAGTTATTATCTTTAGTACTGCCCTTTACGCAAGCAGCCTTCTTAAAAATTAATAATTACCTATCGGTACGTAATGAGCATTGTGGATAATACTCGAGGCAGTTTCAACCACCGAGGTTTTGCCACCGACCGGAACGATGGTATTGACGTGGGCCAGTGGTACCGGTACCGGCTTCACCTCAGCAACGGGATCCACAGTATTCGATGTTATAGGTTCCACGGGTGCCACCAGGGCGATCTGTGGAGTTTTACGTACCACGGCGTTGAAACCGTTGACGGGATCAGCGGTATAATCGACAGTGCGACGGGTACCGTCCGGGTCGTTCAGCGAATATGAGCCTGGAAGAAAGTATTATTGGTAATATAAACGAGCAATAATGAAAAGTGTTTAACGATTTAAAGGTACCTGGGCGATGTATGTAGGTATACTCTTTTACTCTTTTACGAGACATTTGTGTTTATTATTTTGCCTTATAAAGCTTTTTATACCATTCCCGTTGCAAATCACAATAAACCAAAAGACAGTTGTTAGGTGAAACGCCGGCGAAGCCCGGACCGTATTTTGAAAATTGAAACAGACATTTTAGAATACGTGCCCAGCTTTGTAATTTTTACTGAAATGTTATTGATACCAATAGAATTCTACCTACATACCTACACTTGAACCTACGATTAACCTTATGCCAGCTAATTATCACCGAGTTCGGATAATTCCTATAATCTAAAATATCTACATTTCCTACCACAAGTACAAATTTTATAGTACTCATTTTGAGGTATATAGACATATTTTTCTTAATTTAGGAAATATTCCCAAGACATTGTTCAGTTTTAAATATCCTAAATCCTGCGGTTTTCATAGACTCAGTGTGGACACGCGTCAGATCTTTACTTACCGCAGTTAACGAGGGATAATCATAAACCACATGAAAGCGCAGGGTCATAAATCACTACATCTTTGGAGGGAGTATCTGTATTATGATTTAGCATGCGAAATATATTGTGATGGTCACACAACTATAAGTCAGTTACTCGCGCAGAATCCGAATTCCACATTAACTGTTTAAACTGATGTGTATATTCCTTCCGAGCAGTTGTAAGTTAGTTGTTGATATATTATTTACACACCACCATAGCGCATAAAAAAACAGTAATTTACATAAAAGCCTAACCCCAATAAAATGTCCAATTGCAACGTTTGACATTTATGTTTTGTATGTTTATTTTGTGACGAAGCAAAACCGTGGCTAAGCAACCCAACGTAGTACCACAGACGTCTGTGGTAGTACATATCTCAAGGAACCTCTCACCGGAAGCGGTAGCTTCCCTGCACCGTGTCTACTTCCATAAGATGGCAAACGATGTAATCTACCAAAAGGTGTTTATCCTATAGGCCGAAATATAAGCTGCTTGAGAAATGTGATCAGTTCTAACTAACGCGAGACCTCGAATGGTAAGAACTCACTCTCTATGGCGGTGTACCTAAGTGTTATTGTAGGACTACGATATTGGCGTCCCGTCATTGTCGTATCAGTGTAGAGTGTAGGCACACATAGTTGTAGGGATCGTTCGCCGTTTAGCCGTTTTACTAACACCCGCACTAAATTTCCGGTTTATTTTCTGTCTGATGTAGCATCGACGTTACGTCGTTGTAGGATCAGTACGGGAAAACCGTAAAATATTTATTAAACACCGAATTACTACCGCTCCCGACTTAACTGATAGAATTTGCACTTATTCTCGCACACATTTAATAACATTTATTTTAGTGTTTGCTTTCTATCGCTCTCTCGCCTTTTAACAGAATCGTTTTGCCCTAAACTTAAAGACTGCACGTTTTCCTCGCATTTCCGATACTTTTTCTGCCTTGTAGATTATTAAATGTTCTGCATTTTCCGCATTTTCCAACACTTAGTAATTTTATATTTTTCACCTTTTTCAATACTTGGAATAATTGTTTGTTTCTTATTGACAATTTCGGACTTTGCTTTCGTAGAGGAATTAAACAGGTATTAATTACACTTAGCTCGAAAGTGTTTATTCATTCCGTTTTCAAAATTACTTTTCAAATTATTAACCATGTAGAATTTCCCTCGGCTTTCAAATAAATTACTACTTAGGAATTAGAAATAATAAACTAGTATTTATGAGCCGGCCGTTCACCCCGTCTTTTTGTCACACTATACAGCAATACAGCTGTTGGAAACATATCGTTTCTACATTACTGTCAAAACGCAGACCGAAAATGAATCTTAGTGTTTTCCGACTTGTATCTGTTATTTTTACGGACAGCCCTGGCATTCTCCTAAGTAATTAAAATACCTTGGGATATAACCGACGGAAAAACCCCTTTAAATCTGGCGTCCGAGCAAATTGACCATTAAACCGTAAAATCGAAAACCCAAACCCAAACCTGCGCCAAATTGTACAAGGAACTTCCCTCCTTGTCTCCGTCTTATCAAAGATGGAGACAAAACGGCATTACAACCTCTAAGTTTGTAGTAATGGTTTATTCCGAAAGCTTCATTTTGGACTTGCTTAAAAATGTCGGAGAATCCTGCTAAATGAGAAGGACTGTTCATTTCCCGTTGAAGTTAGATTGTTTATGAAATTCACAACCGCTTTACTCCAATCTATCGACTATCTATCGAATCTATCTATAGTTCACAATACATTTGATATTAAAAAAGAAACGCCCTAAATTTAACCAAGCCGACTTAAGGGTACTTCAACTATTAAACCAAAGGAAATTAAAAATTAAATGCACAGTTTTCTAATAATTTTATTGTAATAAACATGTTATCAAATGTACGGTAATACTGTCAGAACCAAGTAGCAATAGCTGTTGTAGTAAATATTTACTCAACATTTGTAGTAAATTAGCGCGTTATTAATGTTAGTCAAGAATTCATTTCTAATCGCCTTTTGGAAAAATCCTGGAGTAGTTAATTTCTAGCATACGGCTCCTTATAATCGGAACAGTTTACATTTTTAACTTTATAATTAGAAATTTAATAACCTACGTTCAAATCATATTAAAACCGTCACTTCTTTGTCGAAGCAATTTTCAAAGAAAGATATTTCCCAAATCATTCAACAGACACAATTGTGACTCTCAAATGTTTTTACTCAATGTTCATTGTTTTATGTTAAATTAACATGAGTTTGATTGAAATTTTCCCTCTACATTCTTACGATTAGTATTAAATTTTGGCGTCCATTGCTGTATTTTTACATATCTACATCAAGAGCATTTCCATTGGTAACATACCTTCTTGTGATTAATGAGGTAAAGCTCATTTCTAATTAGGAAACAGATGATTCTTTAAAGTTAAAATTATGATCTAGATCAATAGAGTGCTCAACTAAAGCACAGGATCGCTTTTGATGTCTCAAATCACTCTTATGTAAAATTAACCTGTTATGCAAGGAGCGTGAGGTTTGGCCAATATATGTCTTATCACAACCACAACAAGGAATTTTATAGACAATACCCGTTATTTCCTTATTGTTAAGGGGAGTTTTAAGTCTTGTAAACAATCTTGCTACAGTTTTAAGGTTCTTTTTCGCGATGAACAGGTTGCTTGTATTAAATGTTTTTGTTAATAATGGAGTGATTTCTGCAATATAGGGTAATGAGTGGTACATTTTTTTCTTTTTAACTTTAAAGAATCATATATCTTAGTACATGAGTCAAATTGGTATAAACGGATTTTCCATGAGATGTTACAAATAAAAAAAGATTGTAATAGTATTAATAAAAGATCGGACATTAATAATCTAAGTTCCATGTACGAATATATGTTTTGTTATTAGGTAATAATTTATCATCATACGACCATGACTAACAATAACTGTGGTTTCACCACAAATTATTTTATTTTTGTTTTTGTTATAGTACCACTAGTCATTTGTAATTCTGTTTTGTAAATTAATTGTTCTAAGGCTTTTGTCGATGTCTAATTGTATGGTTCTCTCTTGTTTCTTGTTTTGTTGTCAATTGCCTCTTCGCTCATAGTTCTTAATTATTTAGTTAGTTTTTAATATTAACATAGCTGTCCAACTTACTACACGGATTGGATATTGTTGAGTCAACACAAACTAGGTTTTTCTACTGTTCATGCAACCACCTAACGTTTTTCTCCAGGTTTCCACTCTATTGCAGTAAGTTCCACTATGCTTCAATACATATTTTTACAATTTTTATATGTAAAAAAATTGTTTTGTAGTTACAGTTTTCTGAGGAAGAAAGCGACGGCTTTCGAAAGCTTGAACAAAGTAATAAAAAAATAGTTACGGACATCCTGGCCTCTTAATTTTTGTCTATCTTCGCTGACTACATCCCCACAAGCAGGGCTAAAATATTTTTAGTTTCCCAAGAAAACGTTTTCATCACTTATTCACCAATTACTATTATATATATATATATATGTGTATATATATATATGTATATATATATATATATATATATATATATATATATATAAGAGAAAATTCACGACTTACCCGTCTAAACCCGTTATGAAACGATAACCACCGACACGTGTTTCTGCTTATTAGCTTCGTCAGGGTGGTATAACCAAGCTCTGAATGATAACGATGTTTGACACTTGGAAAAAAAATTATACAACTCAAAAAGAACGTCAACAATTGACAGCAAAGCACATTTGCGCCTAACATAGGTAAGTTTAGACGGGTAAGTCGTGAATTTTCTCTTGTACATTTGTTCCGTCGTTAATTTCACTAATATATATATATATATATATATATATGCATAAGTTGCTTTTTGTGTAATTCACCAAAATCATGTATGAATCAAAATAATTTACGCGTATATTACACCGATTTATACCTATATTCCATAACCACTTGAATTTAAGTAAGGTCGCCCTGTATAGCTAAACTAGCTTTTACTTTCTCATATAAGGTACCTACTCATATATGAGAGTATTATAATTGGGATGATTTTTCTAAATTGAGTTATTAGCATTTCTGAACGTTTTGAGGTCCCCTGAGTCCAAAAAAACATGTTTTGGAAAACCGTCTATGTATGTGTGTATGTATATCTGTGGTAGGATTTTCTCAAAAACCAAAAACCACAAACGCTCAAAACTTTGTATTTAGAATTTTTGCCATAACAGGACGTGAAAATAAGCTTTTCATTAAAATCGGTCAGGATAAAAGGGTAGTTTACTTTTGACATTTTTTGGTTTTTTGACTTTTTCTCGAAATTCGCTTCAAACATTTTTTTGAAACTTTTAATATTTATTGTACGATGAAATAGGTATAAAAAAGTTTTCTAACGATTTTACTAAATCTTCTGTGAAGGGCACTTTATACTTGTCAGTTTTCGGTTTTTTCAATTTTTTTCTAAATCCACTTCACGAATTTTTTTTAAACTTTGAATATTTATTCTACTATTTAATATGTATAAAAAAGTTTTCTAACGTTTTTGGCTAAATCTTCTGTGAAGGATACTTTATACTTGTGGATTTTTGGTTTTTTGTATTATTCTCGGAATTCGTTCCAAGAATTCTTTTCAAACTTTGAAAATTTATTGTGTATTTAAATATGTATAAAAAGGTTTGTAACGTTTTTGGCTAAATCTTCTGTGGAGAGCACTTTATACTACTTGTGGTTTTCCGGTTTTTGAATTTTTCTCAAAATTTGTTACAAGAATTTATTTTAATTTAGAATATATATTCTACTATTGAATTAGTATAAAATAAACTTTTCTATCGTTTTTTGCTTAAATTAACCGTATCTATTACCCGTTTGGATTTGGCAAACGCATATTGAAACACCCTATATATGCGAAAGTACTCTGATGAACACATCACGATTTTTATATTAAATTTAATAAAGTAGATAATAATAGTAAAGAAAAGATATTAGTTTTTTGGGACTTGTAGGTATTATCCAATCACTCTTACATATATGCCATGCCCAATTCAATTTAAATTAGGTACTGTTGTATTAGAGTAACATATTTTGTAACTTAGCCATGTTTGTTCTTAACCACACTCCTTCGTGTTTTGAACACTGTTTTTGTTTTGAATTTTGCGTCATAGTATTAAATATTATTAATTTTTAATACCCAGCTACCTTTTATTACAATTAAAAAATCATCTTTTGATGGTTGTCATTTACTGTTATTTCAATCTTTGTAAGTAACTGCAGAGATATTTGGAAGAAGTTGATGTTCTGAACATTAATTTTGGCTTATTCGGGTTATTCTCGCCTAATTAAAACTTGAAAATTATTGGGAGATAATTTTATTTGCGATCACCAGTAGATATCGCACTAAATCGTTCCCGGTAATTTATAACCAGGTGACAAATTGTGCTCACCGAACGGTTCTCGGCTAGCAGAGATAATAGTCCAGCATCCATGTCGAATATCTACACAAATAATCGAATGTCACGAAAATTCCACTGGACAGTTTTCAAACAGTCTAAATTCGTGCTTTCAACTAGGTTTCCGTGGTTCCGTAAAAATAGAACGAAAACTCAAACGAATCCATTGTTTCATGTATGTGGAGAATTGGATCGACTACAAAAACAAAATGAAACTAGAAACGTTTCAATATTTTACGATGTTTAATCAGGATTTTAACTTTTAATTAGACTAAACAACAACTGATTTATTTATAATCCATAACTTTTTTAATTGAGTTGCAATATTAATCTCCTGCCAATTTTTCTGTTATTCAACTACCCCGTTTCAATTCACAATCTCATTTCAGCTTAACGTTCAGTTTTATATTACAGGCTTGTTTCAAAAAGTTTTGGTTCGTACAATAAAGGGAACTTCAAATCTAATTATACCATGATTATAAATATGATACATAAATGTACTAAACGTATTTTCTTTACACGATTTCAAGGGGTAGTATTGTTACTAAACAAAAAATCTTAAGGTTTTCGTGGGTCTAATTACTCTACCCTAATCACATACTTAAATAATTTATGTTACGTTAATTATAACTACCAAATATTTATCACTTAATTTATTTTATGATCATCGGTAGCCAATAACACTACTAATAATAAATATAATAATACTAGAACCACAACTTTACTAATCTACGTCTTTTGTGCACACCTGCAATTCAATTTTCTCGTGCAATATTTTATGAAGCAAATTGGCTCATTGTTTCGACATTCTATTTCCTTACATGTCCAAATGAATTCGGAAAGTTTGGACATGTATATGCAGTTGGAATATTTATAAATTCACGATTGCGTGTTGGAAAAATGGTTAATATACTTCTGATGGATCCAATAAGCATATTACGCAAAATATTTCTCGAATAAAACTGAACTGCAATGACACAAACCATTCACAGGACCTAACTTTGAATTATATAATCTATATATTATTAAAAACTAGTTTGGTAAATCTATATATCATTGCAGTTTTTCATTTGAGAAGCTTTGAATTTCACAATACTGTTCTTTGTCAATTTTGCCATTGTCTCGGCGATTTGTTAATTCGACCAAGCTTGATTTAACGGTTTTTGGGTTCTTTACAATTTTACTTTTTACTCTATAGCGATAATATTGAAACCATACTAGAAGCGCGCAAACAAGAATAGCAGAAAGCAGTATCACAGCAAAAGCAGTATCACTGCAGGAGAGCAATTTCATCTTTCTATTTACTAGCTTATTAATCCTTTCGTTACATAATATCTATTAATGTGTACTTCACACTAAGTGACGGAATAAAGCTTTTCTGAGACATTTTCCTAAATAAATTACTGGCAGTTTTCTAGAACGTCGAACACAATATTTACCTCTAACGACATCACCGTTACGGGTCTCCACTTGACTTTTGCTGTCACCCGTCAATGCATCCTCCACGTCGTAAGCGAAGGTGTATTGGGGATTCGGGTCGTATTCGTTGCTCGTCACTGCAGCAGGAAGTGGTAAAACGCTTCCTGCAGCGAGAGCCAGAAGTGCGAGGAAGGTAAAAGCCTGGAAGATATAAAGTATCTTGGTAATATTTCCGTAAAAACACCGTCGGCCATAGTAAATTTTAGTTAATACGGAACGTATTTTAAAAAATGTATGTTTGTTTAATATGATTACGCCTCTGTTTACGTCGCTTCTAAATCAGCACTAAAAGCTATCAATATCGTAATACGGCAGGTAAACTCTATATTATACTTTATTCACTATGGGCTATAAATTTCATGTGTAGCTCGAGGTATTTCAATAGTGATACTCATGAGAAAATATGCAGGGAAGTTCTTATTTAGGCTATGAGCTACCCAAATACGAACTTTATAAAATTACTAAGCAGCATTGATTCTAGATTTAACCAAACTGAGCAATGATTGAATGTATGGAAAACATTGATGGAGTTGATTTGTAGCTATGAATAATGTCATGTCTTATTTCGTTTCTCTTTCAAAGAAACTTCACTCGACTAAATAATGTTAGAACTATTGCGTGTAGTTGCTTGTCTATGTTAACAATATTCGAACATAAGTAGTATTAACCAACATTTAAAAAAATATTAGTTGTAAATAGTTAGTATATAGTTGATTGTCTATGTTAACAATATTTGATTACTAATAATTGAATATTCTTTAATAAGCAACATATAAAAAAAATTATTTATCGCTATCATGCTCGGAGCGCTGAATCGCTGAGAGGTATGAACGCCGAAAAAATAAACGACCCTAACGACCCCAACGATCAGCAAGATCGTAGCGCGACGCTGACGTGCCCCGCTACGATTCGTTATATATATAATAATTGTACATATGTATATAATTCAAGGTGTTAAGGTGAAACTTTAATCCAATTACCGTCGAGGTATATAGTATATGTAAATAAAAATTTTATATATTAAATATAATAATTTAATATTATATATATATATATATATATATATATATATATATATATATACTCTGGTAATACCCGGAGTGCCTCATTTCGTTTTTATCACTTCATTTGTCCATGCCAAATACAGTAAAATTTTATAAACACTGCCTTTATTAATAATACAATTACGGGCGTGAGTAATAAAAACTAATAATAATAATAATAATAATAATAACAATAATAATAATAGTAAGTATTAAAGCATGCTTTACCTGAATTCGTTCAGTTATCAATTTTAGTTTATAATTTTGATTGTAGATTGTTAAATATTTTGTCATCACCGACTAACAAAAAAGTCGTATCATGCTGGAATTAAGAGCAGTTTTGATCAATTTAGGTCATAAAAATTGACTTGCAAAAATTTTTTTTGCACAATGTTGTGCCTTGGCTGAACTCACTAAGTTATGGCTAAGCTATTGATTTTTGACCGGTGTTTATTAAAATTTTGTAAAATTTGTTAGTAAATAAATTATCGCTAAAAGCAATAATTTAAAAATTATTTTGGTTTATCAGAAGACAGTTGTAACAGATATTTATTACCTATGTCCAAATCATTTACTTTGCTCATATTAACCAATTCTTCCCTAAACAACATTAAAGAATGCGTAGCCAACAAACATAAAATATTAGTTCCTACTTTTTGGGTTTGCTCATGTTCACTTTATAATCCGCTAAAATAGTGACAAAGAGGACATAACAGTAAAATGCTAAAGGATCGGATTTCCTGGCAGTTGCCTTTTTTGCTACTGGTGTCATTTTGAGATGCTACTGTGACTTTGCGCCAGCTTAAAGTTATTTGCAATTGCAATTATATTATGATCATTTTCGACATTTTTAGGAACGAAATAAAAAGCATCATTCCAATTTGCAGTGCCAAAGCGGTATTTATTTAAAGCGGCACTTTAGTTTCCTACCAGATAATATATAGAAATTATAATCTTTAGGTCAATTTCTTTGTATTCAAATAGATTTATCAGGCTATTCAAGAACAAATAAACACAATAACGAGAAAAACTGAAGAACTATTAAACGTAAAATTTCTACATATTTAACAAAAGATGTTGGTTT
The DNA here is from genome assembly GCA_946251905.1 of Cryptocephalus moraei. Taxonomy (NCBI): domain Eukaryota; kingdom Metazoa; phylum Arthropoda; class Insecta; order Coleoptera; family Chrysomelidae; genus Cryptocephalus; species Cryptocephalus moraei. The sequence continues at coordinate 36,327,776 of OX276454.1, read as the reverse complement.
CAGTGACATTTAAAAATATGAGGGGACCTTACGTGTTGATTAGATTAAGATGTTAAGTGTTAAATAGATTAAGATGGTGACCCTAACATTGTTAGTATGTACAAATATGCACTTAAAACAACTGTTTTTCTCATTGACCGTAGATAAAATTTTTATCCAAATAATATAGAAATCCATATTGTTATAAATTTAAATAATCTATAATAAATTTTATCGCCATATTTTACGTTTCTACTGCCATATAATCTGGCCCTTAGTTACAGTGGTCCACTGTTATGTGAAACTGTCGGTTATATGTTATATGGTATTGTAAATGACGGGTTCGTAAGAAATAATAAATTATACTATAATTGTATAATATTAGAACAAGTCAATGATTACCTCGTTTGTCAATGTATTTTTGTTATTTACTTAGTTCAATAGCGATAAAATAACTACACCCCAGGTTTCGTTTTATCAAAACGCCTATACAGTCTGCGGCGGTGATTAGTGTGCTGATTAGAATTTGAAATTATAAATCTTTTCATCTACTGAACTTTAATAACTAAAATTTCTCAAAAGATTTACTTTTATTTCAACTTTATTATGCGATACCTACTTGCTTGAATTTCAAAACTTCGTCACTGAATTTGCGCGATAACATCAAATTGTTCAGAACTTTCAGAAGCACTACTTTTAAAAATTGCTACTTAGTTAATAATTGTTTTGGGAAATTTTCATTCTGCCTGGTTTTTAACTACCGAGTGGCAGAATGAGCAGTTAAATAAAATCGATATTAAATATTAATAATTGCCTGAGATATGACGACTTAACTATGAAAATGATGAATTTCTTCTTAATTTTTACTAAACCGCCAATCTGTTTAATGTTTCTTCATTTCATTCATCAAAAAAGTTGAATCTACCGATTGGTCCTCCGTAGTGGCGTTGCTATTCCTAAGCAAATTTTTGGGGATGTCCCGCTCGCCTGGTTGTGCTTACTAGCTAAAATGTCGGTATGGATGCCGCTGTAATATTTCGTTTTATTTCAATAACAATCCGTCATTTTGCGCCAAATTTAATTAAAGTAACATTCATCCTTCCCAGTTGAATGAGTACATACGCTGCAGCGCGCTTTTTCCGCAGTGCGCTCTTTTAAATTTTCACTGCTTCGGATTAATTTTAAATCTGGCCAACTCCAAAACGTGCGTTTGAATCACAACTATATCGTGAAGCTAATATTACGAATTTAATTTAAAGTTTCATGCGACTAACCTGGAGCGACATGTCTCTGGAAGGCGGGAACAATCGGCACTAGACTTGGCACTGGGAGTGATCCCTGGGTACCCAGTAGTGTCGTTTATATAGGTCGCACTCCTGGCCATAGCCATCTATGTGTATGGTACTGCCGTGGGGGCGATCCGGGCAGGTCATGTAAATGTTACGAAATAGGGAAATGAACAATATTTCTATTTAATACAATTATTAATTATTAATAGATTTGTACATTAGAGAATTTTCATGACTTCATATTTTTCAATTGAACTGCAGTTGTCTTAATTGTTATGAATGTCGTTTTGAGAATATACCGGAAGCCAAAAACCGAAACAAAAACATATTTCAGTTTTAAATAGCGGCTTTAATTTGTTTAAAGCAAAAAGCCAGTTTTTAATTTCCAGCCAAAACTCTTGTGGTAGGTAGGTCAAAGTAATAAATTTTAATTCTAAAGTTTTAATAAGGTAACTCCAAAATTTTTGCAAGTATGATTTAAAAAAACATTTTTTTTAGTTTGTGTTGTAGCTTGTGGATTGTAAACGACTTTTTCATGAAATAGTTAACCTTCTCACTTCTCACAAGAAAAAAATATACTTTTGAATTTAATGTTGAAATTCAGAGGATATGTCGACCTATGTTTTTAATTTTCCAGGCAGTTCTCAATGCAATGTGTCCAATAGTTTCGGGGATTTACCGACTATTTAGAGGAAAAAAACTGAAAACACACTTTAGTGCATTGACTATATCTAGCACGTAAAAATATTTCTTAAGAAATTTTTCACTATTATGAGGAAATCGTCCCCTTTCGATTGGGAATCAAATATATAAAATCGAATATTATGTCATTCAAAAAAACCATAGTGGTTAACTTTTCCTTGCTTGAGATCAAAATTTGAACTTGGAAATTCCGTGATGTAACTCAGGGTGGGTTAAGGAGATGAATTTTAATGATAAATTTAATAATGAGATGAACGCTAACCGCGTTTTTATGTCCCAACTTTAACGGTTTTGGAAATATTGCATTTTTTAATGAACCTCATTCGTTTAATTGAAATAATACACCGTTGAGACATTTCTTAGAAAAAATCGCAGGTTCTTCTCCATAAAGTCACAAATTACACGTCCGAATTTCGTGATGAAACTCTCATGTTAGGTCGAGTTGGTTTACTTATTCCTTTTTATGCAAATAATGCTTAAGCTTCTTAATATTTCTTCCATTTCTAATTGAGGAATCTCGGAAGTTTTTCTCTATCGTAATTACTATAGAATCACCACCATAAAATGCAACTATGTTTAAATTAAGATTAACTATTCTAGGATTGTCCAGAAACACTTAAATCAATATAAAAATATCATTAAACACCTATGTATTCCAGAGTCGCACAGATATATTTTAAACTTCAATCCGTCTCAATGAAGTTACATTTTATTTATTTGTGTATTTTATTGTTTTACTTGATATATGTTTTAGTAAATAAAATTTTGAACTTTTGGTTTGGCATACACTAAAGTTCATTAACAACACCCTGAGTTATAGTAATATTTTTTCAATTGTATTCGAAATTAATCCAGATAATTATAACTGAATATTGTTAGATTGACATCCGTCGTTCTGATATTCAGAAATATAATAAAGTAAATTATAACCCATTGTCAATAACATCAGAGCTAATCATGTGTGATTATTGCTGGAATGTTCTCGGGGCCGGAAGCCGAAGCTGAGGTGATGTTCTCGGTGGAACCCCCAAATGAAACAGTTGTTTCATAATGCAATTTTTATTAATGCCGACGTTTCGTCCAAGATCCTGGACATAAACTTGGTACTACAATTGTTTCGGTAAGTATGTAATATAACAAATTCAAAAGACTTACATTTCACAGTTCATCCACAATAAAAGCCTTAAATAAGGTGCGATGGGCAGGTCAAGAAATGGTCAACAAATGTCTTGTGCTCACATATGGGGGACCAGAGATCGATAAGGGGCCATTATTCGTGAATTACAATAATCGAAACCCGTACATGAGCGATAGTAAGCACCAAATGAGGTATAACAAGTCCTCACCGTACTGGTTTCTATTCTTGTAATTCACGAATAATGACCCCTTTTCGATCTCTGGTCCCACATATGTGAGCAAAAGACATTTGTTGACCATTTCTTGACCTGTCCATCGCACCTTATTTAAGGCTTTTAATGTGGATGACCTGTGAAATATAAGTCTTTTGAATTTGTTATATCACATACTTACCGAAACAATTGTAGCACCGTGTTTATGTCCAGGACCTTGGACGAAACGTCGGCATTAATAAAAATTGCATTTTGAAACAACTGTTTCATTTGGGGGTTCCACCGAGAACATCACCTCAGCATGTGTGATTATATTTTATTCATTAATTTGATTTAGTTACGGTTTGATGAATGCCATAAGTATAATCATCAGCACAATATCTACGGCCATCACTACAATATTTTATTGAAAGTACTGCTCATTAGAGGGTAGTAAGCCACGTTATAATAATATTTTTACTAAAACGAGAAACATTTTGTATTATAATTAATCCATTTTATGAAGGCCGAATACTTTGAAAGCAAAGGGTTTAGTTTCCGTTCTCAACAAATTGACGAAATGTAATTTGGTAAATTTATAATTTACTAAATATAAATTTAAAAAAACAAAGGACAGAGATAAACACAAATGGAGCAAATAAATTGGGTATGCAACTAAAGGCAACAAGAGGAAATGAAATGGACAAAGTGAAATAACTAGGAACAATGACAAACCTCTCGGCAAGGCTTAAGGACGAATTACTCGATAAAATCGACAAAACAAATACAGTCTACCGTAAATTATACAGGGCGTTTTTAATAAACGTGAATTATCAGATACAAATCTCTACAAATTTATGGTGATTTCAGATTCAATCCAAGATATATTAAAAATCGTTATGCCCACCACACTGCTGATGAATTCGTGATCCCTATGCTGACAAATTGTCATCTTACAACACGACAGTCGGTTCACTTGGCGCTAAAATAAACCTGACTGTCTTGTTGGTCTCTTTCGTTCAGTCGCCAAGATGAAAGTGCTTTTTTAGCTTGCTAATTGTAATCTGTAAATGCTAACATTAAATTTAAATATTATCTTCTGTTCACGTTCAAACCCAATCTGAACCTTCTTCAAAGTACAGCATGAAAATGTCCATTAAAAAATATTAAACTTCAAGCATTTATTTCGATTTATAGGGAATAAGTAGCCTCTAAGCTTTGTACTTTTCAATATCCCTAAATTTTTGAAATATGCACTGCGCCGTTCTACCCCACGTGCCTAATAGTTCCCGTACGTATCCTACGAGATCCGCGGTTCTTGATCTTCGTACCAACGCCTCAGAAGGTCACCCACGTACTATCCACGACGGACACGGCCAATTTCAGCGTTCCTTTCAGGAGCCGGAATGAGAAAAACAGATTTGTTAACGATTCCGGTTACATTTCCTAATGTAGAACGACCGAAAATTTGAATAAAATATAGGTGATCGTAAATCTTCACGTTTAGTTATCGTAAATTATTTTTTTTTTCGGGTTCCTAAAAAAACATGAGATTATGGCGATGTGCTTGTTGGTAGCATAAAAACAAATAATGTGAAAAATTTTCCCCACGCAACAACAGAGGATTTTGAGGTAAGAGTGTTGTTGCCTTGGAATACAATTTGTTTACATAACTTTCTGTTTTGAAATGTAATATAAGTTCCTTCTTTCAGGTCAGTGAAATATTGCAATAATCTCGTTGTACCACAGCACCCACAACAAAGCTCTTAATAAAATATGAGAGGTCACTATTTCAATCTAGATTTTTCCCGCGCTGTAATTTGTTTCTTCATTTCCTGCATAAAAATGCCAACGAATACCACGTATGCAGTGAAAACTCAACAAAACATATTTTACAATTCAAAAGGATTTTGACGCGGGACTCGTATTTAGTTTGCGGTAAATAATGAGGCATAGTTTTTATGGCGAGGTCCTCGCCTGGACATTTTACATAATGTATGAAATTCCGAGTGGACGGAGGGTTTTAACGTTTTAACGCGTTCAAGCCCGGATAATAAATAAAGCTAGGCGAAAAGTTCATTAAACAGCTTAAGCACCTATAGCCGAATCAGGGTAATTTTCATTACCTAGGATGTTAACGTTATCGATTGACCATTAATCGCCTAAACGCCATTGTTATACTAAGGTGGCACTACACTCCCTCAACATTTAAAAGAAAATTTAATGTAGCCTTGCTGTTTATTTTGGAGTTCATTAAAGCTAATAAAAATATATTTTGATCTGCTGTGTTGTGTTTTATCCAACTGTTAACTTTCATTTATTGGGTTACCCATTAACTATTATTTATAACGTAAAACGGGGGCTACTTTGACACATTTTCAAGACATTTTTTGAACTATGCCAATATTTGTCAACCATATGACGTCAAGTAAACGAGGTTATGTTAAATGTAGCCCGCCGAATTGACTGGTGCATTTGAAATTGCTGTAATCTTGAAAAAAATAATAGTTATTTCAAAGTTACCCATGGGACTATTTTAACACCTTTTAAAATTTTATTTCATCCTATGTAAAATTTGACGACATTACGGTGCGGTTTCAGTCTGGGAAAACGCAAAAAACGGACTTGTCCTGTAAAGTGTTACTATGGAAACAGTAGTAATTACTCATCACAATGACAATATAGTCCAGTAAATGAAGGCCGATACACTCCCAAACCTGGGTTAAATTCTGCAAAAGGATGAAACTGGGAGCAATTGTAGGTCTCAACTGGGTCTTTCGAAATACGGAAAGTTGACGATTCTCCGTGTCCCGCAACATGGCAGAAAATTGTCGTCAAGTTCAAAAAATCCGTTTTCAACCAAAATTTCCGAGAATATGGCTTTTAGAGAATTTTTGTTTAAATACAAAAGAAAGAACAATTCATTAGCTACAAAAATGGTCTTTATGACTTTTTCCGAAAACTCAACATTTTTCGAGATAAAGACCCGACTAAATTACTATTATTCATCAAAATATGGATGAATTTTCTAAATGTCGAGAAATATCGAAAACAAAAAATAAACCTGGTTTTCCAATATTAAGAAATATAATAAGAAAAACGAAAATAAGGCTCGAGACCCAGGATACCATAGCTATGGGTTTTCTCTTTCACGTGAATTTTGAATCATCAAAAAAATATCCATTTTTACTCGAGTTATTGGACAATTTGTCCGCCCGCTTTTGTCTCTATTTCTCGAATTTGCTCTCCTGGATTCAGAGCAAGAGCAACAAGTGAAAGGTTCGTTTCGGGGCCGTTATCTCGAAAACTGTCGAATTTTTGGAAAAATTCATAAGGACCATTTTTGTAGATAATGAACTGATCTTCCTTCTGTATCTAAACAAAAATTCTCTAAATGCCACATTCTCGGTGATATTGGCTGAAAACGGATTTTTGGAACTTCAGGACCATTTTTTACCATGTTGCGGGACCAGGAGAATCAACAACTTTCCGTATTTCGAAACACCCAGTTGAGACCTACAATTGCCCCCGGTTTCATCCCTTTGCAGAATTTAACCTAGGTTTTTTTCTTCATTTACTGGACTAATATTCCCTTCGGAAAATGTTTGAAAACTGAGTTTAATACCTTTCGCTAGACTTCTTGTATATTAATTTTGCACATGCTTCTACAAATTTCCGCAAAATTTCCGACGTATTTGCATCAGAGTTCATTTTGCCAAAGGCACGCAGCAAAATCAACAAATTAAATAATTGCGAAACCGCCTTAATTAAACTCCGCATACGTACCTATATTTATAACATTGGGCAAATTTTTTTTTTTTATTCTTCTAACGAGATTTGACACAGGGTGAAATAAAATACATAACGATATTTGTCCGGGAATTCTTTTTACAGTACATATTTCAAGTTTCAACACTCGGCTCCTTCGTCGCCTCGTCTTTAAACACCCCATTCGTACTGCAATGGATGAGTTCCCGGATATGTAACGTTAATTACTATTAACGAAGTATGCATTTTAAGCTTTCCCTTTCAAAGATACCCAGCTTCGAGACGTGTAGGTACTAGAAAATAGGTATAACTAATAAACTTTTTCCAATTGGTAAATCCCTTCCAACTTCTCAAAGTCGCTTTCCATTGTGTAGGGTATAGAAATGAAGAGTCTTCGCCAAGTGTACAATATGTATTTCCTTTTATAATTGTAGATGGTAAAGATAATCGGTTTCGGCTGTTTTAGCCCTCATCGCAGATATATAAAGATACTTAAGTAACGCACACAATTACGCAAACAGAACTAACCTTATACAAGAAAATGCCATACAAGAAACAAGAACCTTATAGAACCATACAAGAACCTTATACAAGAAATGTCAAAAAAATGCAATAAAATGGTGGAAAAGATGACACATAATGTTTACACCGGACTAATATCTTTCGCCCGTGCGGGGTTGCTGGATCCCCCATTGGGCGCGTCCCCAGGTGGTGGATAGGGAAACGCCTCCCAGATATAGGTGGTACCGAGGAAATCAAGTACTCGGGGCAAACCAAAATCCAGCCTGGAAATGGGCAGCAGCATTTTCAGTACCGAGCTGAAGCACATAGGAAATGATCTTGGACTGGTTCAAGTAAGGACAGTGAAGGGCTCAACTGCAGCAGTGATAGATGGCCTTCATTCTGCGATGGGGAAGGCAACGGGAAACCACTCCATTTATTCTCCCGCGTATATCACAATGGCAAGAAATTTTCAAGAAACGGCCCTCAGGGTGCGAAGAATCCCCGGGTTGAAAACTATAAAACACATATACAGAATAGCGACATGGAATGTGCGAACATTGTTCGAAGGAGGAAAGCTAGCGAATGCCTGCTATGAAATGGATAGACTTGGCGTGCAGATCCTTGGAATTAGTGAAACGCCATGGTCGGGTTCAAGATCGATCACGACCTCAGGTAAAACGTTTTATTATTCGGGAAACAACGATCCCAACCATCGACATGGAGTGGGTATTTTGTTGAATTCCAACATAGCGACATCACTTATCAATTTCGTACCATTATCTGACCGATGCATGCTTATTCAACTAGCAGGAAAGCCTGTAAATATAAACTTGATTCAGGTATACGCTCCGACTGGCGATAAATCGCTGGATGAGCTCGAAGCATGGTACAGTGACGTCAAGGAATTACTAAATTACACACGGAAGGAGGAAGATACATTTGTTATGGGCGACCTGAATGCGAAAGTCGGAAGGGAGTGCTTGTCAGAGATAGTTGGGGACTTTGGATTGGGGCAGAGAAATGATAGAGGAGACAGGCTGGTAGAGTTCTGTCAGGAAAACAAGTTTGTAATTCTAAATACTTGGTTCAAGCAACATCCGCGAAGACTTTACACGTGGACTTCTCCCCAACACAATGATGCCAACATAGTACGAAACCAAATAGACTACGTAATGATAATCAGAGATTTCGTAGCTCAGTCAAGAACGCATAAACGTATCCCAGTGCAGACATAGGATCTGACCATAATCCTGTGGTAATTAATTTTTCACTGACACTTAAGCTCACGAAGAAAAGAAACCCAATCCCACAAATTGACGTGCAGCAATTAAAACAAGAGGCGAAGAAAAACTCTTTACAGATCGAGCTTAACGCCAACCTCCAGCAAGTGGATCTAAGCAAAGTAACAGTAGATATCATCGACGCAACCTGGACTGAAATAAGTAGCATACTCAAAGAGGTCACGACTAAGCACCTTAAGTCAGAAATTATGAAAAAGAAAGATTGGATGACCACAGAAATCCTGGAATTAATAGACAAGCGTAGAAAATGTAAAAACAAAAACCCAACGGAATGTAGACGCATCCATGCAATTATTCAGCGAAAAATCAGAAAAGCAAAAGAGGATTGGATGAGGGAAAGATGTGAAGAACTGGAGGACTTACAGCGAAAACATGACGGTTTCAACCTACACAAGAAAATAATGGAAATATCTGGAGCAAATAAGCGACAAGCACCATATAGACTACTCGATAATAATCATAAACCAGCAAATGACGCCTCGGAAGAGATAGTCATATGGGAAAATTATATTCGAGACTTATCGAGACTAGGGCATGGATACTCGTGAAGCATTATTTAGTCTTCAAGTTTTAGCTCAGAAATGCATGGACCAACAAAAGAGCATATACATATGCTTCGTGGACTTTAAAAAAGCATTTGACAAAGTGCCGCATGCAAGACTCATTAATTCCCTCATCAACTTAGGAATCGATGAGAAGGATATCCAGTTAATAAAGAGTCTTTATTGGCATCAAGTGGCAAAAATAAGAATAAAAAATACCACCTCTACGGAACTAGAAATTCGTAAAGGGGTGCGTCAAGGATGCATATTATCACCAAACCTTTTCAACGTCTTTTCAGAGGAGTTGTTCAAAATCGCAATGGAAAATATTTCAGATGGGATCAAAGTAAATGGGGAAACCATTAACAGCATAAGATATTCTGACGATACGGTGGTCATGGCCGATACTGACATTGGGCTTCAGAATATTATAGATAGCGTACAAAGAGCATGCTCGGACAATGGTATGAAGATCAACGTTAAGAAAACGAAGACGATGGTAATTAGCAAAAATCGGAATATCCCGATTCCGTCCCAGATCAACGGTGTAGTCCTAGAATTGGTAGACCGCTTTAAGTATTTGGGTTTCTGGATTGAAAGGGACACAAACCCTGAAAACGAAATAAGGGCTAGAATCGAGCAAGCACGTCAGGGTTTTCTACGATATAAACGACTCCTCTCTGATCTGTACGTGGACCTGAATCTGCGTCTGAGACTGGTAAAATGTTACGTCTGGTCTATTTTACTGTACGGCGTTGAGTCATGGACGTTGAAAGCTGGCATGATAAAAAACAAAATGAGGCCTTCTGAGAATGACCGGGAGGGGAAGCATAGCTTTATATAATATAATTATATATATACGTCATGTACAGAAACGATTGGTAGCTAGCGCGGCGCTATTGCGCCGCTCTAGCCACTCACCGATTCAGCCCACAATCGCCACCCCTACAGCAGGCAACCGACAATACAAACAATTGTAACACGAGTTGCCACCAAACAGTTAGCGCGACTCCGAAATAAATCACTTTTATCTACTTTGCGTTACTAATGATCTTATTATTACATCGAAAGTAGTGTAATAATATTCATATTATTACACTACTTTTGGTAACTTGTAGTTTTTTTAAATTGGTACATCAGCCTGTCACGTAGACGTGCGTAGACGTCAAGGTTAAATTATTAGTATTCCAATAAACAAAAATTTTAAAATTTCATGAATTTACATTCTTGTCTTCCATTTCTCTCACGTAAGTAAGTAGTTATTGAATATGTCCTAGGGCTACTAGATTTTCAAATTTAAATACGAAACGTCAATGTCAGTGACGTCACTGTAACCAACCCACGCAAAATTCCCTAGTGTACTACCAAAACTTGAACAGTCAAAATTTAATGAATTAATAAAGCAAAGTAGATAACCTACCTAGATACCTAGTTCATACCTAGATAGGATAACGTAACAAAACCCACAATTTTTAACATGTCTCAGTATTTATGAATACAATATTTTAGTTTATTTAAGTAGTTATTAATTTGTTGCAGTTTAGCAGAGTGAGAGACAAGGGATATCTTAAGAACAACTTCAGCTTATCAATGTAGTCAGATTTATCCATGATAACCAGAGTATTTCCATCGTCCGGTTTGGAGACAGATTTGATTTTATCGGTTGCAGTGTCTAAAATAGTTATTCTAATCAAATGATTAAACAAAGAAGTTTGAGATGTGTCTCATTTTATTAAGTGAATTATGTGTGTAGACAGTTTAAAATTATTAAGACCTTCAAACGCATTTATTGTGTTAAATTTACCTCTTAGGAAGGATAAACTGAATTTAGCTCCGTTATTTAAGAGTTCAATTTCCTATTTAGAAAACGAAGCACTTCTAAGGTTTACTACCCTCGCATGACATTTAAATTCTGTGTAATTAGTCTGTCTGAACCTATGGTAGTATGGGAGGGGTTTACTCGCAATAAGTAAGCGAAGCTCCGTAGACTCCAACAGTAGTTGTTTTCTAATCATCGTTCCTAATCCCTGACATTATTACTTCTCATTATGTCTTGGTATGTCTCTATAAATTCGAACAAATCACTGAACAAGTAGCAAAAGCTATAAGAATTTAAGGATTATGTTGATGAGATTCTGATCCCTATACGAATCTCTTGAATTCTAGTCTTATCAAAATGAAATTGGTTGTGCCTAAAGTTAAACAAGAGATACAGGAATGAAATCTTCTTAATATCCGAAACTTTAAACGAAGTAAGGAATTCTAGGAAATATTTCATACTTTTAAACGGATTCACTTTCGGACCTTGAAATGCATTTCACCATTATTGATTTTGTCTGTTCCCAGCTCTTCCATATTAAATGAAGAAAAACATATTAAAAAGCACAGGTGATTTTTTTCATTTTCAATTATATGATCGAAATAACTTACCAGGAAAATATTTCTATATTCCTAGAAAAGATATCTAAACTAGTTTTAGCAATAGGTACTATGTAGAACTCAGAACTTTATCTTTTGTTAGGTTGAAATTTTCAATGGCAATTAATAATGATGCAGGGACTGAATTTATATATGGTTTGTGTAAGACAGCAGCTTAAAAGCAAGACAAACTAACAAACATAGTTTTTGGATAAAAATCTAACTCTAAATTACCTAGCTCCTTAATATATTTAACCTCTCATTAAATTTACAGATATTGTCACGTTACTAATATTTACTATATACAATACAATTTATTGTGTATTATATAAATAGGCCGTAGTGTACATAATTATAGTTACGATTCTTAATTCCATTGTATATTTTTATTTATAAGCGTAAATGTTTATAATAATTTATTTCTAATAATTGCGTATTGTTAATTAATAAAAGTCATTTCGCATAGAAAATATAAGCCAAATTTGTTTATTAATTGCAGTATATTTTCATATTAACCTAATTTCGTGAGAATAATGCATGTTTCTATGTTTAAGTTAATAAATAACAATTGTTTGTAACTATACTAAACATATTTCAATTTGAATAATTCTTTTCTGAATTTGTCAAAGTGACTGAAAATGAGATTGAAAGTGAAAGGACAAAGAAACGATATGTTGTAAAAAATATTATAATTTCTAAAATGATAATTTGATTAATTTAAAAATTGAAACAAATTGCACGTTCGTATTGTGCACAAATAGGGAGTACCAGTTAAAAAATATCCATTTATGTTAATTACTTTGCGAGATGTAACAAACCTAATAAGTTTTTTTTCGATTCTTGTCGAAATAAGTTCTTACAACACAAGTCTTGCTATGAACCTACCGAATAATTGTAAAAAGATAATAATAGCGGTAATGTGCGTTGAATGCTGGTAGAAATGATGCATATTGAATAACATATTCACCAGTAAGTAGTGGATGCACTGATGCACGTATTGTGCAACATGTGCTGCAAAATACGATCCAATCCCACCTGTCTTTAAAAGTGCAAAGAAACGAATATCCAAGGACAGAGAGAATGCTGAAGGCAAAACAAGTTAGGCATTTCAAAGAGTATATTATTATTACTATATTTGTTATATAATTATACTTGCCTTACTCACGTACTTGAGAGATACAAATTTTATTGCAATTTCGATTGCAACTGTATAAGTCATTCGTATAAGTATAGGAAACCATAATGCTACTACATGTTTTATAGTGCTGCAAACATATTGCATTAGTGTAATATAATACCAATAATAGATTTTAAACTTAAATCAGTTCAAGTTTCACTTCTGTTGGTAGTTATCTAGACGTCCGCCTCATTTTTTTTATATTCTTTGAGGGTTTTGAAGTGCCACACTGCGTACCAATATACCAGTCACCAGTAATTAGTAGTAAATTAGTAATAAATTACTAAGTCAAAGGTTAACGTAAATCAAACCATAGCTTGGATTCAAAGGTTAATTATTAATGATTTTTAATCGTGAGGTTTAAACCGTATTTACAAGTAATCAGTATTTGAAATGTTATACTTCTCTGCATACCCTGTATTATGTAATTATTATTGAATTGCAAAACCATTGTAGGGAAAAATTGGTTAAAGTAACGATTGTCAGTAGTAAAGTAGAAACTAGGAACAATTATTGTGTAGAAGTACACATAAGTACATTAGCGTTACTAAAAGCTATAGAAAACTATTAGAACATTATGTGAAGAATATACTAATAATATAACTCTTAACAACAGAAATTTTGAATGTGTTTCAATCTCGTTTTGTATAGTTGAAACTTTTCAAATTAACAAAGCTCTTTACTTTTTTGGATGTCGCCATTATTAACATTATTATTCACATCCGTCGCGTATGTCATTGTGTCAATATTACACAATGTACAGGTAGTCTTAACTCATCCCCTACAATTTCCCGCTTGCGAAATTCATCGATTCCAATTAAGCCATCGATCGATCGGTCGATCGATCGATCGGTATTCCTTCCGCCGAAAAACTTTTCACCAATTTTACGGCCGACAAGACGGCTGTCGAATACATCCGCGACATAGAAAGAAATAAACTGGTGCAATTCGCTATTTGTTATTCTACACGGCGTTCGAGAAAGTGCTCGCAAATCATTTTGGGCCACTATAAATTTTAAGTCGACTCATCGGCCGTTATCAGTCAGACACGATATCCTCGTAAGAAACGAACATGGCATCGAAGGTAGGTTTGTGCGAAATGCCTTATGGCTCAGTTTAAATCATTATTTCTAATAGCATCGTTAAGAGTGCAGAAGTTAGTATCGGTTCGAGTAGTGCTCGTAAATTCCTGTTTATAAAGTGACAAGTGTGGGATATAACAAATTAAGAATTGTTATATTGATGGGGTAGGACGTTCGTGTAATGGTGTGAGTGCATTTCTTGATTTGTAATCCACGTGGAAATGTTTTTGCTGGATGTCAATCATGGAATTTCCTTGAAGATTGCAGATTTCTCAATGTTTCAATGCCTCATATTTTAACATGACACATTTTAATATAACATGATTCAACAATCATCCCAAGTTTATATCATCCCTTAAACACTTATGTTTACAAATAAAGGGTAAGTCTCATTAATACACGAACCTTCAGTTTTCTAAAGTTTATTTAAAGCAATTTAGAGTCTTATAAAAGCCATGAAACTTCATTGCTCGTAAGAAGTCCTAGGTTCTCATAATCTGCTATAACTGCTGCTATAATATGCTATAATTTCGAACTCCTTGCCCTTTTAAGTATGTCAAAAGCGTAATTGCGATTATTTGTTATTGTCCATTGTCCAGACTTCTGTAGGACCACATACCATATATAACTTTTAACCATTCTTTGGCCGAATTTAGGATTCAAGTTACTGTAACAGGATGATTTCATAATTCAAGCTGATTTGGTCTTGTTTCTATATATTACATTTCTTGTCAAACCCTGTTTATTGAATTAACCTTCAACAATGTCGCATCGTTGGCACTCTTCTGGTGTTTCATCAGTAAGGCATATTATACTGGAGTTTGACTAGAATACTGACAATAGATTCATAACGCATTTGTAACACATTTACTTAAAGGAGTGAAATACCACCTAGTTGAGTAAAATGAAACAAAGAAAGTATCGAAAATTATAAAAATTGCAATGACTTGCACCTCAGATTGGTGTGAAAATAAGTCTCAAAAAGTTTAAAAAATAAAACTGCAGTTTTCATTATCATACACTGACAGCTGAGCAAATTTTTTTTCAAAGTTAAACGAGATTTTATTAAATAGGTTGTCAATAGTTGAAAAATGAATGATTAGGAATGGTCAATTAAAAAATTTTGATATATCGTTGTTCGCAAATTGTGAGAAATAATTGCTTCTTTACATTACCTACATATAACGTCTATTCTACATTATAAAGTTTTCAAAAGAAATAAAGTTGCCTATACACAACAATAGGGAAAGGTTGGGTTAGGTTATTAGGACTTTTTCACATTCAATTATCACACATAGGCCCCTGGAGTGATAGGGTTTATGTTTTCCCAGCATGTTCCAAACCCTTAGAAGAGGCTACGCAGCACTGATGAAGACCAAAAGTTAGAAACTAGGAATACAGTATTCAAAGGTTGCGGTATCGCCCACTATTTCCTTCTTCATTAAAGATTAATAATGTTAAAAATTGGCTCTATCTATCAAATTTATAGTTTCATGAAATGTACAAAAAGTTAGGTTGTGCATCAAATTAATAAAAATGCAAACGCAGAAGATATTGCCATTATAATTTTCTATCCATGTACCAAATTTCAACAAATTTAAATAACATAACTTTTTCACAATTTGAATTCTTTAAAATCCCAAGTGACCAATTAAAATGTACTGCGTTCATACGATGTAAAGATTTTTCACCATTTCTATCAGAATATGCAACAAGCCTGCCGTAACTGCGACTAAAGAAAAAAATATCAACATATTAATTGTGCCCAAAACAATATTTTTACATAAACAATATTTATTTTCATCTTTCTAATTTTTCTCTGCATAATCGTTCATACAAATATATTTTTTGCAACTTTCCAGATAGGTCAGATTCCAGTAGAGTTACTGAAGCTTTGGTTACGATCATTGTTATTTATTAATCAGGTATCTACAACTTTAATTTAAGGCCTTTTCACCTACGGTCTTCATTTAAGAAGAACTTTGTTGTAAAAGACTACAAAAGCTGATAATTTTGCAAAAAAATCAGCCTTGCAGGACGTGCCTAATAATTTACACTGTACCGTCATTTTTATATAGATAAAGCCTGGTTTTAATATGTTGCCCAGGTATATCTTCCAGTATTAATAAATTGCGGGGAAAATATTCTAGGTTTTATAACTTTTTAGCTCTTGTGCACGTTAAACATACCATACTATCTTGTGAGCTCTTACGTTCTAGGTTCCATGTTATGCAAATATTCAATGCACAGCCTGTTGCGATTCCAAATGTATTTCGTGCCATTTCTAGTTCATCGTTCTTGCTGCCTTCGTAGCAGTAGCAAGGGGAGGAGTATTTGCACCGGCAGCCGCAGTAGCAGGACCGCCCCTGCTAGCAGACTCGACCATCGATCCTAACCCGGCCTATTCCTACGCTTACGACGTCCAGGACGCGCTTACCGGTGACTCCAAGAGCCAAGTCGAGAACAGAGCCAACGGGATAGTGAAGGGACAGTACACCGTCGCCGATCCTGACGGTACTAGGAGAATAGTGGATTACTACGCCGATCCCATCCACGGTTTCAATGCAGTGGTACGTAGGGTTCCCCTGGGGGTCGTGGCGAGGGCTGCTCCGGTGCTGGCCGCCCCTGTGGCGAGAGCTGCACCGGTACTAGCCGCACCTCTGGCGAGGGCCCTGCCTGCACCCTTTCCAGCTCCTGTCGCCCCTGTCGCGCGATTAGCCTCCCCCTACTTCGGAGGGCCCGGAGTGGTCACCAGTCCGGGCCTCGTGTCACCGTACGCGGTGGCTCCGGCCGTGTTTTGAAAATTTCGACTGTGTTACTTTAATTATTTTTTGTTTTGTATGTTAAGGTTCCGTGTCCTATTTTGTATTGATAATTGTAAATAAACATGTTGTTCTTGCAGTAAGTTCGAGTTTCAATTTGAATTATTCATAAATTATTTAATGAATAAGCTGGAACTCTGTATTTAAACAGGTTAATTATCCCTCTTAATGAAGGTAAATGCTACCACAGTTTTATTTGCTTTCTAAAGTTAATGATGGTGAATGTTGTTTATACCAAGTTATAACAAACACTTTGAAAATTTATTTCTTCCTGTGAATAATTAATAATGCAAAGTTAGGGGTAATTGTTTCCCACGATGCAAATTGGTCCCAAAAATGTCGGAAGAATCCAAAGTTATTTTATGTCCATTAAACAATATTTTATTGAAATCCTCCAGGGCGACATAAAAAAATCATCTCATGAAATCACGTATTTATATGTATAAAAAAAGTGGGCACCGATCGACACGTTTATTTAAAAAAAATGCACTCCACAAAAGTCATCAATTTTCATAAAACATACCTAGTACTGCAATCTAAATAAACATTTCATGTACAATAGAATACTTAAAATCATTTTAAATCAGTAATAAAATAACTGGATTTTTGAAAATTGTTCAGATTACAAAACTATTTTCATGTTCAGAAATTACTACCGAACACTTATTATTATTGCAACGATATTGCATTGAACATTATTGCAAATAACAAACGTAATTGAGCTACTCGGCCACCTGAAGTATCGAAAAACTACAACAGAAACACCGTTCAATATAAAAGTACAGTTTTAAAAAACAAATCTAACCGATTTCACAGATAATGTAACTGATGTAGAAGAAAATGGACTTTCTTCTGGGTATGCAGTCAAAGGTTCTTTAAATGAAAAGCAATTTACTACTTAGCTTAGCGTTTGGAGGTGCTTACCTCCTTACTCTAGGCAAACTTAGGAAAGCATGTACCAAATTTAATACAAGTAAGTGATGTAAATATGCAGATTCTTAACTAAATAGTGATGCTCACTACCTGTAAGCAGTAAGTAAAGCAGCATTACATAAGGAGTCAACCATAATCATAATCATTAATCTTGCAGAAATTGTATTTATAACATTTCAAATGATTGATATGGAATTTTATTAAATATTATAAGGAGTTAGCTACATATAAATATGCTCACCATGATAATATAAAGAATCAGTTGAACACAAAGTAAATAGTTTACTTTGGAATTTAGATAGATGATTAAATGAATATTATCTATTTATATTGATTGATGATAATTTAATGTATAACTTTCATTCGTGACATGAAACTCTATATGTTCCAAAAATGAATTAAAATTAGTTTATGATATGTATAAATTTGTCTATTTAATTTTTTAAAATTGATTTACAAAAATTCATTCATAATGTTAAATGTTATATATATATATATATAATTATAATGTTATATATATATATATATATATATATACGTATTAAAAATATATTACAATTAGTTTATGATATGTTTAAATATATTTATTTTAGTTTAAGTTTGCCTTGAGGAAGGAAAAAACATCTCCAAAAGCAAGGCTAATTAATAAATTGTCTCTCTTTAAAACCCTCTTGATTCCACGCCCATATAGTAGCCCATTTTCTTCAGAATCCATTTATTATAACAGTCCAAGTACAAAAAGTGCATATATACGCATTTATATATAAAACCGTAACGTTCATATCTTAGAATATTTAACAATTTGGATGCAATAATTTGGACAAAATAACATGTTTGGAATTGATATGCTAGAATGACATGTCATAACAAATGTATAAGCTAAGCGATACTTGGTCTACCTTTCTGTATTTTACAAGCTTTCCCTTCAATACAACAGAACTCTTTATGAAAAATTCACAAGATATGTGTTATGTGAATATGTTTTCATATATGTATATATTACATATATGCAATAGTGCATATATACGCATTTATATATAAAACCGTAACGTTCATATCTTAGAATATTTAACAATTTGGATGCAATAATTTGGACAAAATAACATGTTTGGAATTGATATGCTAGAATGACATGTCATAACAAATGTATAAGCTAAGCGATACTTGGTCTACCTTTCTGTATTTTACAAGCTTTCCCTTCAATACAACAGAACTCTTTATGAAAAATTCACAAGATATGTGTTATGTGAATATGTTTTCATATATGTATATATTACATATATGTAATAAATCTGTAATATTATATAACAGTTTGTACCTGTACACATATAAATGTACAATAAAACTGTTTAATTACTAAATCGATTAGGGAGAATGGAACAAATTACTTTCTTTCCAGCAAGTCTAGATCATAGTTTTTATATTTTCCCGCAACTCAGAGAGTATAAAATAATTGTAGCAAAACAGACATAAACCTAATGGACCACAACTTATCCTTTGATTATCTTTCCCGAGGAAACGCTAGAACGAGATGTTATTACCCGACATCCCGGGAAAGAACGTTAGGATTTCGGCGTACCCGTCGAATTCCCACAGGGACTTGAAACGTAATTCGGTTACGGATTTATGAATTTTTTATCGTTTAAAGATTTGTCTAGATCTATATAACTCCGTTCTGGCGCGGCGTGCGAACGTTATTCCCTTTTCCCGAGACGGTTCGCGTTTATGTTATTCGAATTGTGAGATTTTTCTCCTTCTAGCGGTAAATCAGTGAACAATTTACGATGAGTTATGTTAGCGCATCGTGTTCTGTGAACCGGTAGTGAACTTTTATGGATAAACGAGGCGCTTCGAAAGTAATGGGGAGGAAAGTAACACCGAGGTCCTTGTGTTAAATTATTGGGATTCAAATGAAATGATTTCAAATAAGAGTATATCTACGGGATTTCAATTAATATCGTCTTCATCAATAGGTGCTATGCAACCATGTGTTGTTTTCTTAGCTAATATTTAATTGTTTTTACTTTACAATATGGGGTACCCATATAATAATGGAAAGTATTGTAATCGTGCTGATTTTCAGAATTTGAGATATTGGCATTTCTGGACGTTTTGAGGTGCCCAGATTTCGAAAAGCATGCTTTTGGAAAAATGTCTGTGTGTGTGTGTGTGTTTTCGTTTTCTCAGAAACGATAATTAGTGGAAAGTTGAAATTTTGTACTTACGCTGGGTCCCATGAAAACTCGTGACCACATAAATTTTGTCAGAATCAATTTAGGTTAAAGGGTACTTCACCCATGTCATTTTTAGATTTTTTGGATTATCTCAAAAACTGGCAGAACGTTTCTTTTTAAGTTTTGTACATTTAGCACGTTAGTTCCCGGGGTAGTAGGCAAACTAGCACGAACTTTTCCCTTGTAGCCCCACACAGGAATTGAAACAACGGTTTCGTCGTCAGATGGAGGTATTTATTCCTATTTATTCGTTGTCGAAAGCACAATTGATTTTATTGTGCTTTCGGAAACTAAAAAGAAGGGAAACGGAAGCGAAAACCTAGGAAAATATATACATTTTTTCTCTGGGGTATATAAAGACCAACGAGCTATAGCAGGAGTATCCTTATTGGTGCATAAAAAGCACCAGAACAGAATCAAATCTTGGGAACCTATAAGTGAAAGAATCCTAAAATTAACACTCCATGCAAGAGAAAGAACTATAACGATCATTGGCATATATGCCCTTAAAGATGACACAACCGTTCAAGATAAAGACAGCTTTGAGGAAAGTCTGAGAGAGACCATTGACAAAGTCCCAAATGGCCATGAAATAATAATAGCAGGTGACCTAAATGCACGAGTTGGAAAACAACGAAGGAGTGGAGTGGTTGGAACGCAGGGAGAAGAAACAATTAATAATAATGGAGAAAGATTGATAAGTCTATGTGAGGAACGTGAGTTGAAAATAATGAACACATTTTTCGCCCACAAGGACATACATAAATATACTTGGTATCAATATACACGAGGATTAAAATCTGTAATAGACTATATCATAATTAAACAAAAATCAGGCCTAAAAGTGAACGATGTGAGAGTTCACAGAGGCCCTGATTGCGGTTCAGACCACTCACTAGTGGTAGCAAAAATCTACATTCCTTTTATTGGAACGACAGCAAGAAATAAAAAAAACAGGTATGAAGACCTGTGATTATAGGGTAGAATACAATTTAGATAGCCTACAGTACGATAGTACAAGAAAACTTTTCTCGTGGAGATTAGAACAAAAACTAGTAATTGTAGAGAGATCTAGTGAAGAAGAATACCAACACATAAAAAATTGCATTAAGGAAGCAGCTGAAGAGGCCCTAGGAAAGAAAGGGAAAAAATCGAATAAACCATTCTGGTGGGATTCTGATCTAGAAGAAAAAATCGAAAGAAAGAAAGAAATATACCAGCAACTCCTTCAAACGAAAAGCAACGGGATTAATGAAGAATACAAGAAAGTAAATAAAGATGTCAAACGAGAAGTAATCAAGAAAAAGAATCTGTCATGGGAGAAAAATGTCAGCAAATTGAGAATTATTTGGGAGGTACAAAATGTACGGAAGCCTGGAAGACAATAAAAAGCATCAAATGTAACAATAAAATACAACTACACTTAAACAATATTCCAGAGGCTCAGTGGTTAAAACATTTCAAAGACCTATTAACTGAAACGAGAGACAAATTCAATATACGAGATGAACCTACAGAGGCCACAGAGCACATAACACTGAATGCAGAAGAAGTGAAAAAGGCCATAAAAGATACGAAACTGAAAAGGTCACCAGGTCCATGAGGAATAAGCCCAGAGCTAATTCGATACGGTACTCCGAAACTAGCAGAAATGCTTAGAACTTTATTCGAGAGATGTTTGAATGGAGAGGAAGTACCAAGGGAGTGGCGAACTTCATATATTTCACCAGTCTTCAAAAAAGGCTCAAGATCAGATCCGAAGAACTACAGAGGGAATGCCGTCATCCATACTATTGGTAGAATATATTCCAGAATATTAAAAACCTTAGTTGAGGAGAGTATCAAAGAGAAGCAACCAGAAGAACAGGCAGGCTTTCGGGCAGGACGGTCAACGGTAGATAATATTTTCACTGTCAAAATTGCAGCAGAAAAAAGAGTACAACGTAACAGAGAGACACATATAGCCTTCATTGATTTGGAGAAAGCTTATGATAGTGTCCCAATCTCACAATTATGGAAAGCAATGAAGGATTTGAATATCAGCAAAAGTTTAATAAAGACCACTAAAATGTACTATGAACAGAACACAGCCATGATCAAACTGGGGAATAGATTAACCACTTCATTTGAGACAACAAAAGGCCTGAGGCAGGGATGTTGCCTATCTCCCACCCTTTTCAAAATTTACTTGGACAGATCTTTAGTAAAGTGGACAAAGAAATGCAAAAATATGGGACTGAGGGTGGGAGATGACAAATTATTTGCGTTAACTTCGCAGACGATCAAGTCGTCTTAGCGGAGGACGAGGAAGACCTTTCATATATGGTTAGAAAACTCAAAGAAGAGTATGAAGCAGTCGGGTTAACTATGAATTTGGCGAAGTGTGAATATCTTGCTGTCGGTAAAGAAGAGGTTGAGAATTTAATTTTGGGGGATGAGAGTTTGAGAGGAGTGGAGAAAAGTAAATATCTGTGAGTGATTCTAAATAAATATGGAAACAGTAAAGATGAGATAGGAGAAAGAATAAATAAAGGACGATCTGTTACTCGAGCATTAAACTCTTTGTGTTCGGACAAAAACATAACAAAAAAAAACTAAAAAACATATTTACGAAAGTATGGTTCAAAGTGTCACTTTGTATGGCTCAGAGGTATTGGATGTATCCAGTGCAAACAAGAAAAAACTAATGGCCACAGAGATGAATTTCCTTAGAAGAAGCTGCAGTCGGTCAAGATTGGAAAGAGTCAGAAACGAGGTTATACGGGCAGAAATGAATATGAGTAGACCAATATCGGAAGAAATAGAGAGGCGACAATTGACATGGTTCGGACACGTCAAGAGGATGGCTGATAATAGATGGCCTAGAAGAGTGCTGGAGTGGATACCACCCGAGAGAAGAAAGAGGGGACGACCTCGGAGAAGCTGGCGAGATGATGTGGAAGACGCCATGACTACGAGAAATTTAGAGGGAAATCTATGTTATGAGAGGGAAAATGGAAGTTGGGGCGGAGAGACGGTGACAGCTGTAGCAATCCGAATATATATATATATATATATATATATATATATATGTTATTCGCAATAGCCGAAATCGGCCACTGCCCGAAATTTTTACCCACAACGCGTTGTGGGTATAGTAGTTTACCCACGACGCGAATGGAAACGTTTCTTCCGAACAGTGGGTATAACGAATTACCCACAACGCGTTGTGGGTAAACTATGCTACCCATGACGCGAAATAACGTTCCACGCACCTTTGTTTTGCATTGTGGAGCATTTCGTTTGCACACGTCGCTTTCTGGCCATTGTGGTTTACTAAGAACGCGTTTCAAATAAAACTGTGAATAAGAATAAAAATGAAATATTTATTTAAACGCATATAACATAAATTACATGTTACTATATCTTGAAAAGAACACAAAGAAAATTTAAAAAAAAAACAACACAAATAAAACTATAGAAATTTATTACTTTATTATTTATTGTATTAAAAATATAAGATTTTATGTGATTACTTATTTTTACAAGAAGAGCTCTTATGACATTTTGAATTATATTTTATATTTCATTTGATGCACCTACATGCCTTCGTTTGACGTCTTTTCAGGCAATTACATTGTACAAATCCTTGCTTAGACCCAGAAGACAACTTGGCTTCTTCACGCACGTTTACAGAATGACCTGAAGGGATCTCAGATAATGATAAAAATACCGAAGGCCATAATTGAAACTCATTTCGGGTGTATAACCGTTTCAATTTTCCATTTTTAGTGCCGAGAATATACACACCTTGATCAGTTTTTTCCATAATGATTGCTAATACATTTCGAGGAGCTAGAGGTCCACGATCTACCTCTGGTATGTTTATCAAAACGTTGTCACCTATGTTAAGAGTTGGGAATTTGCAATGCGATTGGGTAAGCATTTTATTAGCTTGTATTTCAAGCTCCTTTTGGCAACCTAAATGGCAACGTAATTGCCTGAAAGGAGGTCAAACGAAGGCATGTTGGTGCATCAAATTAAATATAAAATGTAATTCAAAATGTCATAAGAGCTCTTCTTGTAAAAATAAGTGATGTTTGTTTTTAAGCTCGTTCCTCTGTTTCTAGTTTTATTTGTGTTGTTTTTTAAATTTTCTTTGTGTTCTTTTCAAGATATAGTAACATGTAATTTATGTTATATGCGTTTAAATAAATATTTCATTTTTATTCTTATTCACAGTTTTATTTGAAACGCGTTCTTAGTAAACCACAATGGCCAGAAAGCGACGTGTGCAAACGAAATGCTCCACAATGCAAAACAAAGGTGCATGGAACGTTATTTCGCGTCATGGGTAGCATAGTTTACCCACAACGCGTTGTGGGTAATTCGTTCTACCCACTGTTCGGAAAAAACGTTTCCATTCGCGTCGTGGGTAAACTAGTATACCCACAACGCGTTGTGGGTAAAAATTTCGGGCAGTGGCCGATTTCGGCTATTGCGAATAACATATATATATATTCGTTGTCGACGTTTCGTCCCAGGTTTGGGGACATTTTCAAGTCACTATCGAAGATAGAAATACGCACCGCTATAAAAACAGAAAAACAGATATAATCATAAATAAATAATACAAAATTGCAGAAAAACAAGACAGGTATGTAACGTTGAAGAGCTAAAAAGTTAAGAAACATACAGATAAAATAAAAATTTAAAATTTTTATACACTTTTTAACATGATTATGTTTCACTTACGTTCACTCCTATTTTCAGGATCCCTCTCAATTGGCAAATAACCGAAACACAAAAAATTGGGAAAGGAATCCATTCAAAAAGTCCCGTGTGGTGAAATAAGAGATTCGTCATCACTATTAACTACTGAGACGTATCGGTAGGGTACTATGAAAACTATGAAACCACTTGTATCGAAAACCGCGTAATCGTGTTGGTTATACCAAAAACACTCGTCTATACCCTTGCTAATCTCGTCAAATAATCCGTTCGTTTTGCAGATGTACGCACCCTGCTGTGGGCCCCTTTCTCACTGTTTTTTTTTTGCCGTGATGTTCACGTACATCTGCGAAACGAACGGATTAGGTATTTCACGAGATTAGCAAGGGTATAGACGAGTGTTTTTGGTATAACCAACGCGGTTTATCATATGGAAGTTGTTCCACTGTGTTGAAGAGCAAATTGAAATACCTCCCGTACAAATTTTCGATAGTCCAATCCTTAAATCCTCCTGACCAACTAGAACGCGCCCTGTTCTGTAACTGGTTCAATCAGGAGATGAACAATGATGACATCCTGTTTTTTCCGGTGAAGCTCGGTTCCATCTCAATGGCTATGTTAATTCTCAAAATTACAGAATTTGGTCTGGTGAAAATCCACATGCTGTTAGAATAAAAACTTTACATCCTACTAAAGTTGATGTTTGGCTGGCTGTATCGCGGCAGAGAGTAATTGGTCCTGTGTTTTTTTATCTTTACAGTTAATTCCGAACGATACATTCAGCACATTCTCCAGTCATTCGTTGCCCAATTAACCGTAGAGGAGCGCGAAAATGGCTACTTTTAACAAGATTCGGCTCGAGCACATACGGCTCGTGCCACAATACAATGTTTGCGGGAAGTTTATGGCCATCGAGTCATAAGTACGGGAATCTGGCCAAGTAGATCCCTAGACCTACTTGACTAGACTGACACCTCTAGACTTTTGTTTCTTTGGGCACCTTAAAAACAAGGTGTTCAGTAATGTTCCACATACACGTGAAGAACTGGAAGCTGCCATTATCGAGGAAGTTGCAAATATTTTTCCTCGGATGTTAATTAATGTCTTCGAGAGCCTAAAACGGAGAGTGAATTTATGTTTAGAACATAATGGTGCTCAATTCGAGCAGTACCTTTACATATTGAAGTTTTTTCTGGTGTGGTCTTTCAATCGTAAATAAATTCACATAACCTAAAATATTTGTGCTTATTTAGCTGTCGCTGTCATGCAGAGTGCAGAGATTTCCGGTGTAGCGTTGCAAACCCTTAGTCAAAAAAATCCTCCAGGTAGGATTGCCAACTTAAACAATATTTCTTGATCACTCTGTACTTTTAATGCGAAATTTTACATCGAATTCTTGCGAGAAATATGCTTTTCATTACTTCCCTTTGCATGATTCAAATTTAAACAACAATCCAAACAAAATTAATGAAAAGAAAATACTTCTTTAAACTTTTCACTTTCTTCACCATTTCTAACATCGTAATTTCGAAAGTTTTTAAAATATAAAACCAAAAGTTGATTAAAAAGATTAATTAAATTGTTTCGTCGAATGAAAAGTAATAATCTCTTCTTATTCGATTTTAATAGCGCCTTTAACGCCTATATCTATATACAACGCGTTTCAAAATGATTGTCATCTAGTTGGCGTTGGAATTTCTGTGGATGTAATGTGCCGCGCTTTATTGATTTAAACCTATCTAATTCTGACAAGTGTCACATCGAACATTTATTGTGAAACGGGCAATCAGTACTGTTGGTAATTAACGGCCCTTTTCAGGGCCAAAACAAATACTAGAAATAGACAAATGCTCAGAATTCGTTTTCTTTTGACAGAGAAAAACCAGAAGTTAAAAAAGTTTAAGTAGGTTATTATTTATAGTCGAGGCAATGACGCACAAAAGTTCGGAATTTTTTCCATAAAGACCGATCGGAATGCGGTTTTTTGCATCTCTTCCAAAAATTTTTTGTAAAAAATGTGGCTACTTTGTATTTCTGACAAACCGGAAATTGCATTGCTGCAGCCAAAAATGCATTCAAAAAATGTATTTTTTGAGACGCCTTTTGGAAGATTTTAAAACTTTGTAAAGAAGAGTCAGAACTGGCCCAAATCAGATATTCGGGGGTTTTGAGGTCGCTGATCACTATTATGATGTTCAAATTAACCCCCCAAACACCTGGAGCTCAGGAACGCCGATAAACGTCATCTCCGTGGGACTCTCCCACAAATTACGCGGGGAAGGAGAGACTCGGCGCCCGGGGGTTTTCTGGGTCGCTGAATTCAAATATGCCATCGTCGAACACCCCCAGATACCTGGTGCGCCAGAACCTGGACCTGGACGTCATCTCCGAGAATTTTTCTGACAAGATTAACAAAAACAACCCGAAGATCATTGTGGGGACGTTTTTGAGGTGCTTAATCCAAATTTCACGTCGAAAACGACCACCTGTACCCCTGGTTCACCGGAATATAGACGCGGACCTCATCTCCGTGGGTTTACCTCGCATAATCGAAAAGGCGAACCGAAAATCGATATGGGGGAGTTTTTGGGGCGCTCAATCCGAATTCCACGTCGACCCCCCCCCCCCAAACACCCGGTGCGTCTTCTCCGGGGGACTCTCCCGGAATTCAAGCGGGGACGGAGAGAAACTCAGCGCCCGAGGGTTTCTTGGGTCGCTGAATTAAATATGGCATTGGCGAACACAACCCTGGACGTCTGGTACGCCCGAACCTGGACGTGGACGTCATCCCCAAGAATGTCCCTAACGAGATAGCCAAAACAACTCAAATTAGGAGTATTTTTTGGGACGCTTAATCTGTATTTCACGTCGAAAACGACCTCCTGTACCCCTTGGTTAACCGGAATCTGGACGCAGACCTCATCTCCGAGGGGTTTCGTCACACAATCGAAGAAGACTAACCCTAAGTCTTTAGGGAGGGGGGGGTTCGGGACGCTGAATCCTCGGAGACGACGTTCAGGCCAGGTTACGGTGAACCAGGTGTTCGAGGGGTCGTCATCGACGTGGAATTCAAATGAATCGCCCCAAAAAAATGCCCCTAAGATGATTTTTGAGTTGTTTTTGGCGATCTTGTTAGAAAAATTCTCGAGGATGACGTACACGTCCAGGTTCGGGCGCACCAGGTGTCTGGGGGGTGTTCGCCGATGCCACATTTGAATTCAGCGACCCAAGAAACCCTGGGGCGCTGAGTTTCTCTCCTTCCCAAATTGAATTTTGGGAGAGCCCCACGGAGAAGACGTTCGGGGTTCACTAGGTGTTTGGGGGGTCGTTGTCGACGTGGAATTCGGATTCAGCTCCGCAAAAACCCCCCATATCGATTTTCGGTTTGTCTTTTTCGATTGTGCGAGGAAAACCCACGTAGATGAGGTCCGCGTCCAGATTTCGGTGCACCAGATGTACAGGTGGTCGTTTTCAACGTGACATTTGGATTAAGCGCCTCAAAAACGTCCCCACAATGATTTTCAGGTTGTTTTTGTTAATCTTGTCAGGAAAATTCTCGGTGATAACGTCCCGAGTGATTTGTGGGAGAGTCCCACGGAGATGACGTTCATCGGCGTTCCTGAGCTGTTTGGGGGGTCAATTTGAATATCATAATCATGATCAGCGACCTCGAAAACCTCGAAAAGCCAGTTCTGACTCTTATTTACAAAGTTTTGAAATCTTCCAAAAGGCGTCTCAAAAAACGCATTTTTTTGAATGCATTTTTGGCTGCAGCAATGCAATTTCCGGTTTGTCAGAAAACACAGTAGCCACATTTTTTACAAAAAATTTTTGGAAGAGAATGCCAAAAACCGCATTCCGATCGGTCTTTATGGAAAAAATTCCGAACTTTTGGCCTTTTTAGTGCTTCATTGCCTCTACTATTAGTATTAGTATTATTAGTAGATAGTATGCATTACATTGTTCTAAAAACATTTATATTTTAACTTGTAAATGTCAGCTTTAATATTTCTATTTGGGCACTCGATAACCCAATGAATTGTTTGGTCAGACTAAATGCACGCTCCCTTTACGTTCTTTATAATTTTATAAATAATCCGTGATTTATGTGTCTGATTTATATTGAAGGCGTATTAAAACTGACTAAATACTCGTAATGATATCTGTGTTCAACAAAAATTTATTGAATGTAAACACGTATTGCTTATCTTCATTTTAAGGCAGATTCTGCGCTAAAATGTTTATAAAGAATTTTAAAAAAATCAACTTAAGAACCAATAATCACTTCACCCTAAAACCATTCTTTGTTAAGTGAATAATTTGCATATTGAAAAAAATTTTAATTTAAGTTGCAACACTTCTCATATCTCATTTAATACAACAGAAGGAAGTAGTAGGCGATTATTAAAATATTTTATATAGATACACACAAATTAGTGGATAGACGTAAGTTGGGCTATCGTAATACTCCGTGTAACTCTGTACTCCTGTTACATAATATGTACTCTCATCCCATATGTAAACATTTACAGAAATTTGAATTTGCTAATTGTTTTGTGTAAAGTCGAATTTGGCACTAATATTTAACTTCAGAATTAACGTAGATTTAGACTAAAGCCTCGGTAAAGATGTTTGTGAAGTTAGTGTCGAACCTCGAGCGTGGATTTTACTGGTAGACTATGAAAGATATCTTGTACATATTGGATAACTTTTCTACGGCTTTATCCTTATACATTATAATAGTTCTCTATACTAAACGATGGGGAGCATAAAAGTCTACAAAATGGCTATAGTTAGAATTTCCAGAAACGTTAATAATTCATCTCTTTAAAAATCTTAGATTCAGACTTTAGTATTGGCTATGCTGTAACTTCAAAAGTATAACGTTTAACACTTTTATTGTGATAGCAAAAGACAGAAGACATAGAGGCATATGAAATGACATTATTAGAAATTTCCAAAAGTGTCATTACAGAGGTATTGCGCAAGCGTTAATTCATGTTCACGTGGTCATTTTTTAAGCCGTTATGTCCTCTACCTTTTGTTAATAGAATTAATGTGTACAAAGTTATACTTCTGGAGTTAGAGCTCTTTAAGTATCTGCTCTACACTTTGAGCTTTGAGAGCTTTGAGAAAGCTGAGTTTTTAACATTTTCTGGAAATTCTTAGTGATTTTGTAGGCTTTTATGTCTTCTATTTTTGTATAAGAATGAATGTGTAGAAGATTATGCGTTCGGAGTTATCCAATTTTAACTAAATATCTTTCATAGTTTAGAATCAGTTTCGTACAAAAGACGCAGGAGATTCGCCGGTAAATTCACACACATTCACCCACAATAATTAGTTGGAGAAGAAGCTAAACCTCGAATTATTTAAATTTCGCACAATGCGGTCGTTTACATTTTGACGACTTAGAGAAAATCGTTTCAATCTTTCAACAAATTTTTACTACATCATGGTCGAAATTTTCGCAATTCAGTTAAAATTATGTATAATTTTGAATTGAATGCTCAATGCTGCTGCCGTTTATAGGGATTAGTATCGTCATGTTTTCTAAGTTAATGAAGACGATTCAGGAGCAAGCAATGTTCGATTCAGTTATTTTCATGAGATTGAAACAATTTAAATCAAACTAAGACATAGCATTTAAAATTGTTATTAATCAAATCTGGTCAAGTTTACAAAACAGCATATGTCAACGGGGCTGTAATCCTCGAATATGCTAAAACAGGAGCAGCAATGAACTGCGCAGCCGGTCCGAACCGAGCTATGCTTGTCACAGCAGCTGCAGACACCACAGGTGCTACAGGTGCTACAGGTGCTACAGGTGCCACAGGCGCTACTGGAGCTGCGTCGACGACTACGGCATCGTCGACTTGCTTGGCATTCCTGGCGACCAGCGGCGCGGCCACAGCCCTGGCGACCAACGGTTCGACCACCGGTTCAGCCACAGCCACTGCTGCGGGTTCTGCGACTGCGGCAGGTGCGACGATGGCCGCCTTGCGTACGACCGCATTGAAACCGTTGACCGGATCCGCAGTGTAATCGACGATCCTCCTGGTGCCGTCGGGATCGTTCAGGCTGTATTGGCCTTTCACTACGTCGCCGTTCCTATTTTCCACGTGGGTCTTCGAGTCGCCGGTCAGAGCATCCTGCACGTCGTACGCGAAGGAGTACTGTGGGACCGAGTTCAGGGGCTCCTCAGATATTTTCGCCAGCACCGGCTTAGCCACTGGGACTACTGCCGACTTAGCGAAGGATGACACGGCGAACAAACACAGCACAAACTAGAAATTAAAAAGTCGAGAATAAGAATTTTTGTAGTATATAATAATACAATAAGTATACTGTAGGTAAAACTCAACAAACTTTAAACTAGCTTAGAGTTTGTGAGTTCGGTGCCTGTCACCTCGATTCAAAGTTTAAAATTTGCGAGGAATTATGGTTGAAAATTTAATTTAAAACAACTTAATCATATCAAACAAAAGATAAATAATAGGGAAAACGGTTCTGAATGGGGAGACTGGGTTTTAAAGGAATCGAAGAATAGCATAATAATACTATAGATGTAAAATATGCAATAAAAATCTGGGATGCTACACGTAGATAATCAGACATAAACAAGACGATACTTCGACGTAGGAGTAGAATTGAGACTAACTGAAATCGATGAGACACATTAACTAAATGTAGCAACATAGACGAATGAAATAGATTTGACAACCAAAAGTACAGGTTTAAATAGGAATTGGGATACCAATGACTACTTGAAATTGTAAAATTACCTTAATATTACAAAGACAAATCAAAAAAATTAACACAAGCAATAAAAATTGTTGAAATTATTTCGACTGATAAAAAAATGATCACACTCGATGAAAAAATTTCATTTAAAATTTAATTTGGAGCAATGCGGAAAACCGAAAACAGTAGTAGGCGTAATATTTTCTCAAAAGCTCTCCTACGTCAAAATTGGGTGTTTCTCATGGGTACGTCTCTTACATCTTGATTAATACTATTGCTCTAACAATGCCTTATTCTTTTTGTAACTTAGTCTTTATTAACATTTTAATTTATATAAGGGATAATAAGAAAACGTGTGAATTGATAATGAATAATAACGTACAGTGTAACTATTCTCCTATAAAAACTAGTTAAATTTAAAAATTTCACTTTGAATACCTTGACTTCAAGGTGATGAAAGTAACCAAAATTTGAATACGATTCCTGTAATAGTGTCGACGACGTTTTTATCGAACATGCAATTTCAAAGCACCCTACTTATAGTAAGTTTTTTACATCTCTTATTACTAATGCTCACTCCGTATTGTTCGATCTCTATTTTATATTCTAACTAAAATATAATACATTTTATGAAAAAATTTTAAACGGGACAAAAATAATTTTACAAGAAACAATCATTTAAATCTGGTTACTGAAATTATGCATTTTCGAGCCTGAAAACTATTACGATAAATGTATTGAGGGTTGCAATATTTCACCCCTTAGTAAGTACCGAGCATGATAATGTAGATATCTGTTAGTAGTGCAGAAACCCTTCTGAAATCATGAAAGTATATATCAAATTCATTTTTAAATATTTCGCCAAGTATAAGAAAAACAATAAAATTTTTGTATTTTGTGTAAAAATTGTAGGCATTCATGTATAAAAGCTGTTGTGTGTTAAGGCGATTTTTAAAATTAAATTATATATAAAAATAACATGTCTTATTACTGAAAAATTTAAAGATTATTAAAAACTCCATTGGTCTGGTTTAATTAAAATAACACGACACCTGAACATAATTTATTTTCTGCAATTTTTGGTTAACTTATTAATTAATATACAATTTTATTGCTTGATTACTTACCCTAAGCGCCATTTTTCGTTGTTGTATGTACCTCTACACTTTATTGTAAATTACAACTGATAATCAAAGTAGAATTGCGCATGTTTTTATACCAAGATATTTTATTTCAAAAGAAAAATGTACGGAATACAAATTAATTACATAACACCCTTAATTCCTACGAAAATGTGTTTTTTAAGGTTATCAATTCGTACTTGACACAATATGCGATGATTATTCGCAATATGTTTTAAAAATCAAAACAAACTGGGGCTGATTAGTATTTAGAATGTGTCTTATGTCTCTCTAGGTGTTGACCCGAGACGTGCCTGTATTCTCTAATATACTTATTTGTTTTCGTTATTTCTTCATTACCTTCCATAGTGAAAATGAATCGCAAATACTTTCAATACAATTTCAATTTCTGGTGGTAGATATTATTTGAAAATATTATTTACATACATATTTTCCTCCTTTCAAATTTGGGTTCTTTCAAAAGTTTACGACCTACTCCTGAATTAATTTTCTGATGTGTTCATTTATAAACCGTAGATTATTCGTTAATCTCAATCGGAAATCATGTGTAAAACCGCAGGAAGTGTGAAAGGGCAACCGTAGACACGTGTTTCTGACTGTTGGTCGTCATCAGTACGGTGCAGCCTGTTCGAAAAGGTTTTGAACAAGCGATGGAACACCATAAAAGACAACAGTCTTCCTGTAACCCCATTTAATCATTTGGCAAATTATTCTAAATGGTCCTTCGAAAAAAACCTGTATAACTATTTCAATTTCAAGCGCTAATTAAAATGAGGTTTTATACCATTCAAATAATGTCCTGAACATGCAGATAGCGCTATATACAAATATTTTTGTAAAGTCAATTTAAGTGTGTAAAATTTGTATACGTAAGTAGGTACTAATAATTGTGAAAACAACCGACCTAATTACATGCGCATGAATTCGTAAAATATTTAATTTAAATTGTTACAGGAAAAATTTAAGAGTTTACATCTGGTTTACATTTTAATCCTATTTTTTTATTTAATCCTACAGTTTCTTCTTAATTCTATATTATGGGGAGTGATTCCTGTTTTTCTTAAATATATACGGGATATGCTAGGCCATTCTAAATTAGAACCCTTATTTTTTGAAATACTTTAAAATTTATTAAATTCGGTTTTACTATACATTAGAAGGTTACAGATTAGGAAAACTCTCGTCTCACAGCTGTTTCTACTGTAAGTAAAGCTAGTCTTGCTTTCCCAACTGCAGAGTTTGTGTTAAAAATATATAAAGTACTTACTATCTGCTTCATAGTGGAACGTCATCGCCATATCATACCAATAGATTTAATTTTTAATTTCAGAAATACGCCATATAATTGCCTTAACATTTATTTCACCCTAAATATCAAAAAAACTGTACAAGAATTCCTTAACTAATTAAACATAAGATCACAATTTCGAACGATACATTAAAAACGATTTAACCGAGAGTGTATGCTCCAACAAACGCAGGAGAGGCCACCCTAGCTACTGCTGGCGCAGCTACTAGCGGCGCAGCTGCAACAGGCGTAGCTATAACCGGAGCAGCTCTGGCTATCAGTGGTGCAGCTATAGCATTCGGAGCCCTTCTCACTATGGCGTTGAAACCGTTGATAGCGTCAGCTGTATAATCGACGATACGTCTGGTCCCGTCCGGTTCGGCCACATTGTATTGCCCTAAACATACAAAAAAATTGTGATAGGAGAAAAATGGAAAGCACTTTAATACATAGTCAGGGATTGTATTTCCACGAGAATATTATTTTTAACGATTTGAGATAGTTAAATTCATACAAGTAGTAACAGATTATGGTTTAACTCACTAGTCAAATTAAAGAAAACGTTGTATTGTGTACCTTGAACGATCCCGTTGGCTCTAGTCTCAACCTGTCCCTTGGAATCTCCTGTCAGGGCATCCTGGACGTCGTATCCGAAGGAATAGGCAGGGTTAGGGTCGATGGTGTCCTCAGCTATCCTGGCCAGTACAGGAGATGCTACTAAAGGCGCTGCTGGTACCGCTTGTAGGACGGCACACTTGACGAGGACCATCAGGCACCCGAAAATGATCATCTGAAATTTTTTTGGAAAATCGAGGAAATTTTCGGAATTCCAGTCGTCGTATAATAATAATGTCAGATGGTGGGATGGTCGCTTGAAGAACTTATCAAATTTCCGCCCGAACGACGCTAAAACTAAGGAGATCCCCTCTTTTAAAAGAATCCGTTTCAAATTGTCCTTCGCTTCAGGAATTCGATAGGAATTTTTTATTAAACCGCATTGTTTCGGGGTAAATATTCGTAAAAAGGAGCGCCTTGGGTAAGAAAATGGAAGAAGCCCGTCCAGCTCATTGTTATATCGTAATTTTTTCCTCGAAAACAAACCACCTTTAAAACAACTGTGTTCACTTTAATTTTGCTTACCTTCAGAACCATCTTCGATACTGAACAATAACAATCGAAACTGTCTATTGTTCCTCTGTCACACTTTATATACGTTCGTACTCACTATGGATTTCATAAGTTGATGTGGAATTCACGATGCATACAAAATAATTTGGCAACACTACACAAACACTATTAAAACCGTTACGTAGTTGTATAAACGTATCTTGAGATATTCGAGGGATATATAATGCAAGCTTGCTATATACATAATTATGTAAATAAATATGTACCAAAATGTTGAAAATTAACTCCCAGTAACGCATTTAGGTTTTCGCCGTAACCTGTGAATAATAATTCCAGTCAGGAAGGTTTTAGCACCGAATTCAGATTGAAATATCAATTCAAATAAAACCTTAAATGGTGGTTGAAGTGAAGAAACACTGAAAAAACATCGTAATGGTGCAAAATATGTACTCTACAGGCAAAAACACAAAATAATTTTCTTCGTGATAGCTTTTATTGTTGATATTAATAAACAAACATATATGAAAAGTATTCAACCATTAGAATTTCTGGGCGTTTTAAGGTCCCCAGAGTCCAAAAACATGTTTCTGAAAATATATTTTTTTGTATGTCTGTTAGTCTGTGGACGTTTTTCTCGGAAATTAAATTATTCACATCCAGTTCAAACTTTGCATTTAGAATTTGTGACATGCCGGGACCTAAATAATTTTTTTTATCTTTAAATATTATTTAACTTCCGAATATATATTAAGCTCGTGCTATTGAAAAAGGTTAAGATGAAGTGAAACTGCTACAAGAACACAACTAGTTCCTCCTAGCGGTAAGAATATTCTCGGGTTCGAAGTAGCTCGGTACCAACAAGTGATTAAAATTTATTGTGACATTGTCTCATTTACTTTTGTTATTTATTTAGTTCCAACACTTGTCTCTGCGATGATTTTAATAAAATAGGATAATCTTTACCTGTGAGAGGTTTTTGAATGAAAATGTAACCTCCGAATGAGAGTCGTACAGTTTAGTTGATAGTTTAACCTAGAGCAATTAGTCTGTGATTACGAGTCAATTTTACGCTGAGCGCAAGGAGGACACGTCTTCTCTACAGTACATTACGATTACCTCCTGCTGCTGACCGACCATATTGTGATGTAATATTATCGTACAACACAGGCATTTTGTTATTGCTATTACTTTTAACAATTACGATAATTTGCGGATTAAGAAAAAGGTGATCGTTTGGTGCGTCTAAATCCGTTTAGGGATAATCTTTGTTATTTTTGTAATACTTTTTACTTTCTCATATGGGGTAGCCATATAATAAGAGAAAGTAATGTAAACGTGCTGATTTTAGGAATTTGAGATATATGCATTTCTGGAGGTCCAGGGAGTTTTGAGGTCCACTGAGAACGAAAAACATGTTTTGGGAAACATGTCTGTGTGTGCATGTATGATGTATGTCTATGTAAGGTGTATGTGGGTCAACGTTTTCTCAGAAACTACAAATAATGAAAACTTGAAATTTTTTAGGTAGATTGGGTTTCCTGAAAATTCTCAATCACATAAATTTCATCAGAATCAGTTAAGGTCAAAAAGCACTTTACTCTTGTCATTTTTCAATTTTTTTTTCTCGATTAACCTAAAAATTTGTCCAACAGTTTTTTTAAATTTGTATGCTTACTTTACTATTCAATTCTTATTGATTCCCGTTATCGTTGTCTTGACTGATCTTCTGTGAAGGGCCCTTTACTCTTATAAATTTTCGGGGTTGTTCTCAATTAAACCGCTATACCGATTCTTACCAAATTTTACATTTGAACTCACCTAACTAATGGTTACAACTTCTATTTGAAACATTTCTTTCTAAAACCTCCCTAAAGGCATAGTAGGCATGGCATTGAATATTTTGGTCCGGTCGTATCAGAAAGTCTTACGGTGTTACCCATCGCCACTTTTCGAATCATTATTGTAACACGTGATCAAGAATGACTGTTTGAATTGGCAATGCTGAATTTCATTTTTAAATGGTACAACTGGTAATTTAAATTTGCTATTTAAAATTCAAATCTCTGGTATTCTTTTCAATATTTATTTAAAATGGTTTTCACGTTACAACACGAAATTTTCATTGGAATGGCGTACTTTAGAAGTGGGATTTATAACCCAATTACTGGTTGGCAGTACTCTCTCGAAGCGACATACCAGCAATTTCAGTAGTTGTTTCCGGAGACTTTGATCACTTTTGCTGTCTTTCTGCAACATTGCATGCTAATAGTTAAACGTTATTTAAACACAGGGAGCGTAAGCAAACAAAAATCAACTAGTAGGTCTTCTACTCTAAACGAGGAAGTTGTCGAGGATATCAGAACTCGAACGCAATGAAGTCCTCCCAAATCCTTAAGAAAGGTCTCCCTTCAAACAGGTTTGGTCCTTATGCCTCCTATTCAACCAATTTTCATTCTTACCGAAAAGACTTCCACTTTTCCATGTTGTTCTAATTCACGGTTTACAGGTTTATCATACGGAAGTTGCTCCACTCTGCTTAAAAAGAAATTAAAGTACCACCCTTACAAAATTTCCATCGTCCAGTCATTAACCCCTCCTGATCACCCGCAGAGAGTTTTATTTTGCAATTGGTTCAATGACATATTAAATAATAGTGATATCCTTGACAATACCTTGTTTTCCGAAGAAGCCTGGTTTCATCTCAACGGCTATGTGAATAAACAAAATTACAGAATTTGGTCAGGTGAAAATCCTTACGCTATCAGAGAGACACACATTTGCACCCGGTTAAAGTTGGTGTTTGGTTGGTAGTCTCAAGGACGCGGGTGTAGAGGCCGATATTTTTTAATTTTACCGTCAATTCGGAGAGATATATCCAACACATTTTGAGGCCTTTTATAAACCAATTAACAGACGAAGAGCGTCAAATTGGATATTTCCAACAAGACTCTGCAAGGGCACATACGGCTCGTGCTAGTAAGGGATATTTAAGAGAGAATTTTGGCGACAGAGTAATTAGTCAGGCCATTTGGTCAAGCAGGTCAAGATCTCACTCCATTAGATTTTTCGTTATTTTGGCTCTTGGAGGACAATGTCTTTAGGAACATATTGCATACTGAAGAAGAGCTGCGAGAGGCAATAGTTCAAGAAGTGGCAAACATTACTCCCAATATGCTGGTGAATATCTTCGACAGCCTAAAAAGAAGTTAATTTATGTCTGGACCAAAATGGTGGGCATTTTGAGCATTACCTTTAGCTGTTTAATTAAATCATTGTTCTGTATTTCGAGTTTCATTTTTAAGCGTTAATTTTTATTCACATAACCTACAATCTTATCGCTGATTGTTATGTCAAATTTTTGTCAAATAAACATATCTGGTTGTAGCGTTGCAAACCCTTAGGCAAAAAAATCCTCCAGGTAGGATTGCCAACTCAAACAGTCATTCTTGATCACCCAGTATTACAAGTTCAGTCATTACAATTCCAAAATTTATTTTCGAACGTAAAAAGAACCTCCTCAGCTTCGGCTCCCATCTGATACCTTACGTAACACCGCAATAGAGCGAACCTTTATCTTACCACAATTTTTTGTCAATTATGATTCGGACAATAAGCCGTATTTATTTCCAGTCAGGAAGAACTTAATATTCTGCTATGTCTTTTGTGCGAAGCGAATAGAAAAAACCCCTGTAGACTCTCCATTTCATTTCGAGAGATTAAGTTATGAGAAAGTTTTATTTTCCCCGGGTCGGACGATGAAAATTCAATTAGAGGGAATCGTCGGGGAAAAACGTCTCGCGCCGTTAAGTTTTATCAGCGTCGGGAGAACAAATTTTAATCATCCGCGCGTAAGGCGCTCTGCGTATACACCCTGATGTATAGTGGCAGTTATCTTGATATTTACCGCGTTTCGGGCGTTTTAAGCACCGTCACCCCAATGTTGGTGGATCCATCGATCTCCCAGCGACAAATTTCTCTCCGCCGCGTCCTGACACATCCATCGCGATTTTCTCAAAAAAAACAAAAGCCTAACCATCGCCCCTAGCATAATTTTTCACCCCCGTACATGCGTACGTTAGTCTCATCTCTCTCTCTCTCTCTCTCTCTCTCTCTCTCTCACACACACACACACACACACACACACACACACACACACACACACACACACACACACACACACACACACACACACACACACACCCTCATACGAGCAGTTGATTAAAAATAATGGCCCTGGATATTTAATAGCATTGCTTATCGACTGACTCGATCCATTATGTTATGTCTAAACATGTTTACCAGTGCGAATACGATGAGCCAACGATTTATATTAATGCAATATTAACCAAGACAAATTGTGGCTGCATCGGACGAGGAATCAACAATGCGCGATAAAAAGTTATGTTGGTTTGAAAGTAACCCTAGCCAAGGAGCGGCCGCTGGCAAATATCCCATGTGAATCCACGAGGTGCTACTGAAATTTCAAACAAAAAAGTTTTTCAAGACTTGCTTTTATCACCCACTTTACTACCAATATAAACCATTAACGAAAAATAATAGCATGGTTCGTAAGCGTTCCATATTCGTCGCCGCTTCCAGTAAATTCCGTTCTGATATATCGCTTACACCGCTTATGCCCCACTTCTTTATTCCTACTAACTTGTAATAACCAGGGTATTGATATAACTCGGTAATTTAAACTTACATCTAAAATCTTTTATATAATCGGTCTCTGGGGAACTATTAGTTTAAACTTACTTTGAAGTAAGCTGCATAAATTTGCTCGTTCGAGTGATCAACGAAACTCTACAAATTGTCCATGCCTCCCACAACTTTAAGATGTATTGGCATCTGATTTGCACGCGTTCTGAAAAGTTCACAATTCTCACCCTCTGGAAATTTTATAAATTTGATGTGCAGAGTTGAACCTAACGATCGACTTACTAATGAGGAAAAATGATAAGTTACAAAATGGTTGCATTCAACTAAACATAGGTCGGTTACATTTTCTAGTGTAGTAAAGTTCGAAAAAAAGCAATTATTATTTTAACGTAGACTGGCTTCGACTCAAACTTCTTTTCCAATAATATATTTAAACACAAGCATTAGAAACCTTCAATTAAAATAAAATACTTAAAAAACAAACCTATCTAGTGACTCATATTCACTCCTGAAATCTGTCACATTTCCCTCCCGTAAATCAGCGTACGATTTTTTGTGTAACTACATATTTGAAAAGCATTGTTGATTATTTGTCGTTAGTAATTTAAAAATATACTACAATGAGATAGATGACAGTAAGAAAAATCAATGAAATTTTGCTTCTCAATGATAAATTAAGTTGTAAAGAAAACGAAAATCAATTTTATTTTGTCAATAATGGTTAAAAATATATATGTTTTAATAAAATAAAAACATGCATTACAAACATACAAATATAGATTAGTCAGGTGATTTCGAACACCAACTGACATCAGTACTTAACGCTATCACGTTTATACTCCTGCGCGCTCTACTTCAATTTAATTGGAAGGAACAGTTGTGTTTTATGGTTTCGTGTTGATCACATATCGAACAACAATTTACTGCTGGCTTCTTATCGTCAAGTGTTTAGTATGATTACTCGCCCATTTTAGTGTTCATCATTTAGATATAGGTCCAATACTTGCTAGTTTCAGTGACTTCTTTGCGCTTGCTTCCATTTCTTGGAATATAAAGGAGTTGTTTAACAACAATTTGTTGTGCTTAAATTTTAACTTCATTCACATATGGAATATGCCACTTTATTAACGAAATTGCGTTTCTGCCACCTCAGGCTGGTGAATATTTATTGTTATTTAAGAAAAACGGTTGTAAAAAGCGGAAGAATTTTGACCAATCTGCACAAACTCCAAAACGCGCGCATACTGCTTGTTTTCACCAAAACAAGGCACACCGAGCTATTGTGCCAAGTCTGACTGGTACGAAAATCGTTCTGCCTAGGTTTTTTCGACAGAAAAATGGAGACAAAATTTTGACCAGTCTGCACAGCTTCCAAAATGGTAAATCCGAGTTTGTCATGTTGAATCAAGTCCTCGAATACAATTCTGCCAGACTAAAATGGTGCGAAAAATGTTCTGCCAAGCCATTTTCCGAGAGGAAAATCTGGAAAATTCAACCAATGTGCACAAGCTCCAAACTTTACACACGACATCGTTATAACACAGAAACCTTATGCGAGCTATTCTGCCAACCCCTTTCGGTCCGAAAAGTGTTCTGCCAAGTAATTTTCCAGTAAAAAATCTTGAAAATTCGACCAATTCGCACAAGATTAAAATTTTGCAAACGGCTTCGTAATTACACAGGAAGCTTATGTGAACTATTCTGCCAGCTTGAAACGGTGCGAAAAATGTTCTGCCAAGC
This sequence comes from Cryptocephalus moraei, assembly GCA_946251905.1. Taxonomy (NCBI): domain Eukaryota; kingdom Metazoa; phylum Arthropoda; class Insecta; order Coleoptera; family Chrysomelidae; genus Cryptocephalus; species Cryptocephalus moraei. The sequence continues at coordinate 36,286,283 of OX276454.1, read as the reverse complement.
AAGTGTTGGATAGAAAACCACGAAATTCTTAAAAATCACCTCGAACTTGTAAGTTAATTTGGCAATTTCCCCGCATTTTTTGGTCAATTTGAAGAGGTCCCTCTACTTTTTTCTTTAAAATTCAATCAGAACGTGGTATCAGTCAAATTTATTCTGAGAAATTCTAAGTAATTCGAGTAACATCACGATACTACCTAATCCCTTTATGTTACATTAATTCTATTAAATTCTGCTTCAAATATTGAATTTGGCGATGTGTTAAGGCTTCCAACGAAGGGGATTTAATAATTAATAGGTTTCTATTATTTATAATGGCCTTTTAAACAATTAATATACAGTATGAAATGTCAAACATGTCAAATTTGATCTTGATGACATGTAAGTGATATATTTTTTGGTTGTATAAGAAATACTTAACATATTTATACTTTTAGAGCCATGATTATGTTCAGAATACTGAACGAAACGTCGGCAATTTAATCAAGATTTATTTTTGTATTGGGGATTATCAAGAACGCTCCATAATTGAAAAAAAAATTATGATGAAAAAGTTAATATTTATTTTATTATTAAAGATATTTCTTTACATTTATTCTTTCCTTTTTTTATTCATCATATTATTTATTCATTATCGTCGGAGAATTTCGTGGTTTTCTATCCAACACTTGCTTGGCAGAACATTTTTCGCACCGTTTCAAGCTGGTAGAATAGTTCACACAAGTTTCCTGTGTAATTACGAAGCCGTGTGCAAAATTTTAATCTTGTGCGAATTGGTCGAATTTTCAAGATTTTTTACTGGAAAATTGCTTGGCAGAACACTTTTCGGACCGAAAGGGGTTGGCAGAATAGCTCGCATAAGGTTTCTGTGTTATAACGATGTCGTGTGTAAAGTTTGGAGCTTGTGCACATTGGTTGAATTTTCCAGATTTTCCCGTCAAAATTTTCCCGTGGAAAAATCCCAGGCAGAACGATTTTCGCACCAGTCAGACATGGCAGAACAGTTCGGAGTGCCTTATTTTGATGAAAAGAGGCAGTATTCAAATTTTGGACATTGAAGCGCTACACACCACTTATAAAATTTAACTTCCACTTCAATAATTTAGAAGGTAGAAGAATATTAAACAAGGAAAGCATGGAAATATAAATTTTATAGGTTATGTTACGCACCACGGCGCATCGTGGTTACACACGCAACATGGATACGGTGCGAATCCGTGACTCACAAACATCCATTGACTGTACTGTGATGTCACGTCAGCTGCAATTACAGCTATGAGTGTTTTGGCGCCGAAATTAAAATAAATATGAACAATATAAAATTTTGCATGTATTCGTTAGTTTTTTTCAAGAATCACGTCTTTCTTCGCAATGCAGATGTATATTAATAATTAGTTTTACAAAATTCGCAAACAATTTTATTCCTAACATACTGTAACAGTGGGATAGTGTTCTCGGGGAGATGCGATGTAATAGCAGGAACGTTCTTGATGAATCCCCAAATGAAACAACAATTGTTGTCACGGATGTTTTAATGCCGACGTTTCGTCCGTGATTCCGGACATAATCATGGCTAGTCATTCAGGACAAAGTTGTATAACGTTACATTGATTTGGATACTGTATGTCGCCGTTTTGAGATTTATTGAAAGGATATTATTGAAAATAGAAACCCCCCAAAAATGAGCGTGTTGGACCAGTGCCATAATACAACTGTTGTATTTTGACACGTCTTTACAACGGGTGCTTATCGTTATGGTCAGCCGTTTCGTTACAATACAAATGAAATATGAATTTTTTAATACATTATCAGTCCGGGTGAAACTGTCAAATCTTGACAAAAGCATGGTTAATCTAACAGTATAATTGTGGGCAAAGTAGGTAACAGTAACTAATCATATACAAGTGTTTAAACACAAGTGTCGCATACTCTAAGGTGGGAAGAGGTGTACGGCCTAAAACGTGCAGAAAAGTCTTAATGAACATTTATCTAAAAACGCTTAATTCTAAAATATACAGCGTTAAGTTTAAAAAAATGATTAATTATTTTTTTATCGTCAAAACTAATTACAGTAATTACAATAGACAAGCGAAATTTGGATCATTCGGTAAGTTTGGTACGCTGACTGCAATTGAACCTGTTTTAATTAAATGATGAATTATATGGGTAGTTGTGGATTAAAAAGACCTAACTGTTTTGTACGTTACTGTTTAGACATTTTGACTGAGACATGAAGAAATGATGATTTTGACATTAATCTTTTGCTCTGGGTGCATTTCGACAAAAGCAGCAGTTTATCAGAAAATTTGTATTGAACACCTTAAAGCATCATTGAAAATTTTTACGGTCTTAAAGAATTACAAACTATCAGGAGATGGGGCAAATAATACGGTTCGAAGTAGACAGAAAAGTCTAAATGAATGTATGTTCGCAAATGGACGGTTTTGTAGATTGTAGAGATACTTCGCGATTTTGAAACTTTATAAATTTTTAATAATACATTAGGATTTTCAGCATAATTTCTCTGGAACTGCTCTTTTAGAAATGGAAGTAGGGTACGAGGTTTATGTCAAAAATAACTTTTTTTACCATTTTCAGTCAAAATCTCTAAACAGTCAAGCACAAAACAGTTATATTTTTACCCCTTGCAACCCCAAAATATCACATTCACCTTAAACAGGTTCATTTTTGATAACCACAATTTGTGGTCAGCGCACAAACGTTAGTGAAACACTAAATTTTTTATTAAAATTAGTTTTAAAGATAATTAATTAATTGATTATTTTTTAAAAAGTCTACCTCTCTGTATATTAAAAACTAAGCATTCTCGTCACATGCTTATTAAGAGTTTTCTACATATTTGGGCCATATCAACCTCTCTCACTTAAAGTATGTGACATTTGTTTTTAATACCTTATATAATGCTACTTTTAAACTTAGTGAAAATCATTTTTATTCGTGCTATTTAGGATCTAAACATTTTTAAAGTTACTCTTCTTGGACTAAGATGGAACCCCAAGTTGCAAACCTGGAGGAAGGAGGATAAAAGTTTTTATTTTATATCAAAACAATTGAAGATATCTAGGAAAAATTCTATATAAAAATATTCTCCAGAGTTCTTCCAATAAACAAGCAGTATGTATCATCTATTTCGTCTAAACAAAAATATTGTTTTCAATCCGTCCTAAATCATCCCTTTCCTTTTCTAATTATGTCATATATCTCTCATAATTTGACGGATCTCTGTAATTCCATTACAATCGTTTCAATACGAACTAAAAGTGTATGAAGGAAGCCCTAAGAGGTTTAACGTCCTCATTATTCAAAGGTTGATCTACAACTCAACTTAAGCAGTCGAAACCGGTCGCGCATTTTCAATAAATTTGTTGGCGAAGACTTTGTGTTTTTCTTCGGATACAAATTACAAACAAACTAAATAACTAACAAAAGCCTTCAACAGTCGATGATAAAACGAAGAGAACCAACTAGCTGAATCAGGAGACAACAGTCAAGGAGCATAATACACTAAACTGGATACAATGGAAGAATCTAGAAGAGACTTCTATCTATATGAGTTTAAAATCTAATAGGTTCCTATCATACCTTCAGGCAAGAAAGGAAAGGAAGGCCTAAAAGTGTTTCATGTTCCTATTATTAATGTAACTGGAAGAAAAATTTCACCTGTCGCGATTATTTAAATAATTCTCTCGAACATTACATTCGTTTTAATTAGTCGAGACGTAACGACTGTCGTAGCCTTCTTGATATCGTACGTACGATGAATTTAATCGGGTACGGTAACAAGAGGACAATTTCTCAAGAATCTCGATGAACCGCTCGGAATCGTTAATGAGCAGCTTTTTGAGACCACGCCCGACTTCTTACCGACATTGACACACTTAACGATAAAAAGACACTTGCACTCTCGTTACAATCTACTTTTCTCCTTTCCTCTCTCGTCATGTTGCACAAGAGCCGAATTAAGGGCCGAAATCGGTATTGAAGTGGATTCGCTAATGAATCTTATAAAATTATGCTTTTACATAATTTAATAATTGTGTCACATATTGCGTCATTTTCATGTTGCGAAATCGGGCAGAAAACTTTCGATTCAAAGAAAAAAAACACGATTGAAACCAAGTTTAATGTTAGTTCTGCCCAAATTATAACCCGGCCGTAACACTGAAATATAGTAGGTTATTTTACTTCCATTTAAAATTAAATCTATTTAAAAATCTTAAATGAAAAACTCCTTCGATATAAACATTTGTAAGTACGGGACGATAGAACTGTCCAAAATGTTAAAGAAAGTGTGATCCAAAGTTATAAAAACCTTTTAACATAGTTCCAATTTTGATATTGTGTTTTTAAAAAAAGTTATACAGTTAGAGTAATGACTCTTTTATGAAGATTTTGAAACAAAGTGTTAATTTTCAAATGTTCTTTGAAGTAAGAAAATTGTTAATCCTACAGCATATATCTGCATTGTAACATATGCATACGCCATTCATAGTCTACATTAGGGTTTAGGTGCTCTTAAAAAGGTTTCAACATTGTCTTTGTTTATTTGTAACCATTTGGATTATCTAACATATTCATTTAATTTATTATTGGAAAAATTACAACAATTTTTCATTACATATTATAGAGATTATATACTTAAAAATATGGAAAGTAAATAAAACTGCACTGATATCGCCTATACGCCCTATACTCACATTCTTGTCACAAGTAAAGCTGATTCGTAAAGTTTTCGATTCTTTGTGAACGTACCTAGAATGTCTTTCTTAATTTTATTTGTAGAGGGTTGCCATCCGTTCTACGAAAACGTCAAATTGTCATACAGGACTTATAACAGGAAATTATAACTTTCTTCTATATTGTTTAAATAAAAGTGTGAAAATCAGGCGATCTTAGCAGCTGAATCTGTCATAACTTGATGCTGTTAACCTCGTTTAGAGCGTTAACATACTTTCTGTAAAAACATTTTTTTTATTAATCATGCAAAGCGAGAGTTATTCAAGACCTGCAGCAATAACGAACATATTCAATCAAATGCAAGAAAAGCTTTTGTTAACACGTTTTGCTATTCCTACTGTAATTTTCTACTTTCCTATTGAAATTTTGATGTGTTGAAAAGAAAATTTGTATCGCATTGCTACTCCGTTTGTTAGAAAAGTCGCCGTTTTTGCAAAATATGTACTACTCTTCCATCATTCTCGGTTCGACAGCTTTACCATTTTTTAAGCAGGATAAATCCTTGATGGACACCAAATGAAATGAAAGACATCCAGAAACAGCACAATGTAGCATTCCAAGTTTGGGATGGAGAATTTATCTCATCTGATAGTGTGGGACTCGCTCCCACACATCGCAGTGAATAACCGAACTAAAACCCCTCATGTAAATCCATGGATTCGGACCAGGTAAAATCTTTATTAGAAGAAGATCATATCTTCAACATAAGATCAATTCTAAAAATTCAGATGATTTCAATTACTTAATTTTCCATATTCTGATATTTTTGAGAAACGATTTCCTGAATAAATTTATGAATTCGAATGTCATTTCGTCTAGTTATAATAATTAGATTTATAATGTTGGTGGCCGAAATAATTGTGTTTATTTGTAATTTAATATGCAGCAGGATAGTAGACCATAGTAGACGATCAAAAACGATATGTTCTGCATTATTTAAAACTACAGTACTTACAGTATAGTCTAGTCAACATGTACCATTTTTGAAAATTTTTTGGATAGTCTCCGAAAATTATGAAGATGGTGTCATTCGATTCGCAAAGTCAGGTAGAAAGTTAAAGGAAAAGTTCCAAAAGGCGCTCAAAAAAATTGCAAAAGTTATAAATAATTAAGTAAAAAAAAGTCTGGCTTTTGTTTTTTTTTGAATATCTCGAAAGATATTAAAGATTTTCAAAATATTAAAAGAGATCTGAAAAGATCAGTAAATTTGCTGAAATAAAGGTCCAACTCCCGAAACTGTATCTCCAATATTTATAATTTTTACAGAGCCCTGAAAATAGAGCCAAAAACGGCTAGTCTGGCTTCCGCGCGCGTTGCCTGACTCTGACACAATAACAAAAAAATAATATTTTAACATAATAAATATGAATATCAAGGAATAAAAAAATTCATGTACTATAGGGATACATCAGTTAATAATAATCGGTGGTTAAAAAATTTTTATCCCAATTTCTCCATGAATTATGCATTTGTTATTTAACAAATTTTTCTACACTGAATGTTAACATAAAAACCCCGATAATTATTGAACTAAAACCCTATAATTTTTTTTCACTTACTGAAGTTATTGTTAATAGGCTTACAAATAGATCACCGTTGCAAAAATTGTACAGTTTTGATTTTCCACTTTTTTATTAACAATTTAAAATTAAACAATACGAGAAAGCCAACAAAAAATTATTATTTTTTAAATATCTTTAACGTTTCGATTTCTAAGGGTTTAAAGCTATATAAATATATTTTTTTTTATTTTTTACCACCATTGTTTAAAAAATTGTTATAAACAAATACATTGTCTATGAGCAAATCAAAAAAATTTTGTTTGTAATATATTTATTGATGAAAATCATGAATTTTAAAGAAAGAACGGTTCCTTAAAAAAATTATTTGTTGTTAAAAAATGCGTTTGTTAATTAACAATCGTTATATGCGGCTAAATATTACAATTTGAGGAACCATTTTTTCACTAAAAATCATAATTTCTATTGTTCTTAGAGATTCTTAAAAAAAAGATTTTTTCTTTATTTTTTATTTGTTTATTTAATAAATAATCTATATATATAAAAATGGATGTTTGTGTGTATGTTCCGCATAGGCTCCTATACCAATCGTCCGATTGCAACGAAACTTTGGTGAGTTGTAGGGCGCATGTTACTGCTGAGATTTTTTTACATTTATTTCGGTATATCTGTGAAATTTAAAACACGATCGTAATGTATATGTACCTGTACGGCAAAGGGCGAACGAAGAGATTCAAAAATTAAAATTACCTTTATAAATTATAATAATTATTATAATAATAATTCCTTTGTTTGCTCCACATATTCATTAATACGTTCCTTGATTATTTTTTCATGTAGTTTACTTAAAGAACTTAGTAAACATATCGACCTACAGGCAAATGGTCCTTCGATATCCATACCTTTCCATATAAGATGACTCTGCCGAATTTCCAAACTGTTGGGAAGAATTGTTTTAAAAGTAAATCAATTCGATGTCTTCACTGAATTCAATTCAGCACTTGGAACAAATTGGAAGTTAAAAGAGTGACTGGTTTTAAAGAAACTTTTCTATTAAAGATTGATGGAAGACATTGCCTCTGAAGAGTACTTAACACGAGAATTTTTAAATGTAGGAGAATGTTAAGGAAACTTAAACTTTACAGTTTCAATACATTTTTAAATATTCATTTAAACGGACCGTGACTGGTGCATATATTTTATAAATTTAAAAAATCGTGTTAATTTCATTATTTTACTACTACTTTTTATCCATCAAAAACATTTGTATATTTTGCCATTTCTTTAAAATGTTCTCCACTCCGCAGTGAATTTTTAGTGTCTCAAATGAAAATAAAAATAAACATCAAGTAAACTGATTGAATTTTGCCCGCTTCGTCGGTATATTGTAGAAGGTAGGTGTATATATATCGGATCTTGCGACAAAGTATCCGCTCTTTCACGGCTGATTGATTGTTGGACCGTGCATCAAAGAATCATCAAAGCGTGACACAAATACTGTCACGGCCAAGGTTTCTCCTCGGCCATAAATCTTCCTCATTTGACTGTACGTGTATTCCGATGTCAGCGGAATTGATATTTGTTCTCCGTGGCTGTCGAGATGAGAGAATCTCGTAAATAAATATCCCCTTATAAAATGGAAATGCGGTAAAGGAATAACACACAACGTTCGAAATCGGTTCGACGTTCCATGTAAACGAGGAGTCGTTTGTTCGAACCTGGCAGAGCAAAAACAGACGATTTCGGATACATTAAGTTTTAATAAGACGACGGCTTAAAGCATTATCCTTGGGTGGTTTTTCATATCGAATTCAATCTTTGGTTGTTTATTATTCAATAACCACTGCTTATTCAAATGGATGTGTACAGCAGAAAACATAATAAGGAAAACATGTCTTACGCTTGCAAACTCTCAATCTTACATTATATTATTTTCAAAACAAAATCGTATGTTAACAAGTATCCATACCTTCTCACCCACATTTGGTCCAATAAGGAAAGCCCTAATATTGGAGGATGACACAGAAGAACCAGACTAGACTTTATGTAAAGCGTCATAGGTAGCCGAGATCTGTAAACCAGAATTTGCGAGGAAAACTTTACTAACATTACCTTCAAAGTTAAAAACAAAGTGATATAATATTATACCGAACCAAGTTCACAAAGAGAAAAGCCCACTTTACTTAGAATAAAAATTATGTAGTACGGGTAATCATTTGAGAAGATTGGTCTTGAGTATTGCTTCCGAATATCATATTGAATTACGTATTACATATTGATGTAATACCATAATAAAGGCGAATTGATCTTTCAAAAGATATAGTTTTTAATGATTAGATTGGTATTGTTTTTATGCTTTTTATTTCTTTCTTATATCTGCTCCGGAATCATATCTTAACATACACTCTTGTATTTCCGTGATATGTATATGGGATTAGGTATGTTTCTTATCACATTCCGTAACTAACTTCTTCATATTTGGTTTTCTCGTTAGTAAGGTAGATTTTCATTATGCGTCTGTGTTGGTCAGGTGAGTTTCATTTTTTAAGAATGACCATTTGGAAATGTTGCTTGAAAGTGCTGAACCTATCCCGAACTGTTCGTAATTAATAAGTTGCGATCACTTAATTGGCTTAGCGACAGCATCATGACGTTTCAACATTGGGCCTAACATATATTTTAACCTCAGCACATTACAACTTAAATGACTATATACTTTATTCACTATTGTTCGCTATTCAAACCGTTTTATAGATACTTACAGTTGTTCTCTCTATGGTTTCATTGTCCGAGTGCATCCAATCAACTGACTCGTTATCGATCCATCGACAAATACAAAACGATCAACAATCTAACGAAAAACCATCGACTCATCGTCTTCTCAATCTCGTTCAAAATCATGCTCGGGAAAGTGAAACGATCACGTTCTGCGGCTTATGACGCTGTTGTTAAGTAAGATGTAACCGCAATTTCATTGATATGGTCTTGTTTTGATTGAAATTACGACACGGTCCCATCTGTCAAGGTTGAAAACCGAATCGGAACGAAATTGAAATAATTTCGAACGGCATCGAAACAGAAAGTATGAAAAGGCATTACTGGGCTTTGATGGTCAAGAGTACTTCAGGAGATATCTTGAGAAAATATCGGGTAAATGTTGGGCAACAGAATTAACTTTTTTATGTTGATTACAGTACTTAATATTTTTTTAATGAAAGGTTTTTAAATTTTCTTGCGCTATACAACTTAGTTATAGTAAAAAAAAATTGACGCGCATTTCAAATTTTGGGAAGCGTTTGAATTTTTTTAAAATCATCAAAAATTATGACAGTACTGAAGGACTATCACCATAAATTTGTTTAATTTTTTTTGGGTGGTAAGTCAAGTTACTAAATTCAGGGGAATTCTGAAAGTATAAATTGGTGCATTTTGAATAAACAAATGAAACATAAGTGCTTAGAACATAGTCATAGAAGTAGTCCAGAATACAGTATTGCCTTAAAAAACTGATTACTACGAGACTGAATTTTTCAAAGTCGCTTCGTTACTTTTGCATGGCTTGAAGCACCTATCCATAAGGTGAACTCATTTGTTATAATAATACTCAAAGGTATACTATGCTAACAACGACGACTCCTTCGATTTCAATAAGTTAATAAATTTCCAACTTCTGAAATCCACTTTATCGTAAATCTTAATGTGGTGTTCCTTTTTAAAGATGCCCCTTTAAATTTGATTTTAAATAGAGCTAAAAGTGGAGTTGCACTGGAAAATGATAGAATTTAACCGATCTGTGTCAAAGATCAGTTTCGTCAAACTCATCAAATTTATTTCCGAGACAGATTATTATTAAGAAATTATTAATATTAGTAGGTATCTAAGTGAAATTAATAGAAATGTTTAGATACTATTGAAATTTTTTCAGAATTTTTTTTATATTTAGGAATACGTAATGATATAGACGAAATAAATTCATTCAACTTTTTAATACCCAAAAATAAGTTACTAGATTTTACCGAATGTAATTACTGAACGTAATAACTTTTGTTACAATTAGAAAACAAATTACCCCAACTCATTCTCTCACCAAGAGTTATAGTGGATTAATCATTTTTACTTTTTTACTTTAGTCTGTAAGCACGAACGAAATAAAACCTCCTCCCCTGAATGTTGAATAATTTTTGGAATTAATTTGACCTATTGTACATTTTAGTTGATTAAGTACTAATATCATTACGAAGGGTTCTGAGTAAAAAGATTAATATTTTCTCCCACGTTGAATAGAAAACCCAATATATGAATTTCTCCTTTGTACATGAATTAAACATACTTCGTAGATTAGTTAAGACGAAGCCATTTACGAAATTTCATCATACTGTAATCACTTTTTTATATTCGCTGTAATATTAAAATTGTAAAAAGTTATACTTTCAGAGTTCCTGTATATTAAATAACTGAATACATAACTAAAAACACGTGAAGCTGAATTGACGCTCGCCTATGAAGTCAGTTTTCATTTTTTTGATTTTCTTACTAAGGCTGTTTTGCATGCATTTGTGTTCTCTATATGATGGTAGAAAAAAAAATCGTGATGTGTTCATCAGAGTACTTTCTCATATATAGGGGTTAATTTAAGCAACAAACCGAAAAACGACAAGTATCTATAAAGTACTCCTCACAGTAGATTTAGCCAAAAACGTTACAAAACTTTTTTATATATTATATCTAAGGTAGAATAGGTACTCAAACTTTTATAAAAATTCCTAAAGCAAATTTCGGGAAAAATTCAAAAAATTGAAGAATGATACAAAGTGCCTTTCACAGAAGATTTTGCAAAAAACGATAGAAAATTTATTTTATACTAATTCAATGGTAGAATATATATTCTAAATTTAAAATAAATTCTTGTAGCAAATTTTGAAAAAAAAAAAAAAAAAAAAACCGAAAAACCACAAGTATAAAGTGCTCTTCACACAAGATTTAGCAGAAAACGTTACAAACCTTTTTATACATATTTATTTGCACAATAAATTTTCAAAGTTTAAAAAGAATTCTTGGGACGAATTCCGAGAATAATACAAAAAACCAAAAATCGACAAGTATAAAGTATCCTTCACAGAAGATTTATCCAAAAACGTTAGAAAACTTTTTTAAACATATTCAATAGTAGAATAAATATTCAAAGTTTAAAAAAATTCGTGGAGTGGATTTCGAAAAAAATTGAAAAAAACCGAAAATTGACAAATATAAAGTGCCCTTCAGAGAAGATTTTGCCAAAATTGTTAGAAAACTTTTTTATAGGTATTTCATCGTACAATAAATATTCAGAGTTTGAAAAAAATTCTTGGAGCGAATTTCGAGAAAAATTCAAAAAACCGAAAAATAACAAGAGTAAACTACCCTTTTACCCTGGCCGATTTTAATGAAAAGCTTATTCTCACGTCCTGGTATGGTACAAAGTCTAAATACAAAGTTTTGACCGTTTGTGGTTTTTGGTTTTTGAGAAAATCCTACCACAGACACACATACACACATACATACACACATACACACATACACACATACACACATACATACAGACGGTTTTCCAAAAACATGTTTTTTGGACTCAGGGGACCTCAAAACGTCCAGAAATGCTAATAACTCAATTTCGAAAAATCGACCTGATTACAATACTCTCTCATATATTATATGAGTACCTCATATGAGAAAGTAAAAAGTTGAGAAAAATATTTCCGAAGTTATCGATAGTTATGAAATAACAACCTTCGGCGGAAGTGATTGTCGTACAAAATTCGACGAAATAATCTTTTGTATAAGACGCATAACTACCAATGTTGTGTTGTTATTAAATTTTATGACACAGATTAGATAGAAGAATAATTGTCTCAAAGTTTATAAGAAAATCTTGGAGTGGATTTTGAGAGAATTTCCAAAAACGAATAAGTGTCATGAATAAAATGCCCTTGAAAGAAAATTTAGCACGATGCATATTCGACATTAAAATAAACCAAGATTCTGTAAAAAATGTGAAGACAGTGAAATGGATATTAAAACTTAAAAAACTTTTTGACGAAAATTTTTAGAACATTTCTAGTAACTGAAAATTGGCAAGAGCAAAATACCCCTTTATCCCCAGAAAATGTTAATAAAAAGCTTATGGGGAGGTCCTGGAGTAACATCGAGTCTAACTTTAAAGTTAGAACTGCTCGGGGTTTTTAATTCTCAAGAAAAATATATCCACAGACCATTAATATAACTAGACCCGGTCCGGTGTTCCCATTAGAAACTGATATTTATTTACATGCCAACATAGGCGCGGTGTAAAGGGAGAAGGAAATATGGCCGCCGTTGACGAATTTCGACAGCGTACAAAATAGCTATCCATAGGCATATCAATAACAAGGGGCAAAAAGGAAACAAAATTAAGAAATAATTTATTTATTTATTCAGATTAACGGGCAGTGAAGCCCTTTACATGCTAGGTAATAAAGGTGCGAAGTAAGAGACAAATGTAGTATAGAAGGACATAGATTATCAAAATCATCATGACAGTAATAATACATACAATAAGTATAGTCCAAGACCCACTTGTCAGAAATTTGCCTCAGATTGACATATGAGGTAACCGCAATGTTTTTACATAAATAACTCGGGAATGATGTCTAGAATAAGGATTGACTTATCCTCCAAAGCGCAGAGGTCGGGAACATTGTATAAAATGCTTTAAAATGCTTTTCCCGACTTGTTTTGCTTCTAACTTTTTACGTATAGAATTTAGAAGAAAGTTGAAGGAGGAAAAAGTTGCAGAATCGCTTTTTACATAAAATGGCATAGGTTATAAATTCAAAAATTTATTAGCGGTTTTGTTCAATAGTAATAAACAAAAAAAAATCGGTCCAAAAAAGTGTTTTTCTTAACTTATTATTTTAGGCACTTTAAAATGTAGTTAGGACTTCCATATCACAGGAACAAAATCTTGAAATTATAATGAAAGAATCCCGTAAATTTCGTTTCGATCGGTTTATTAGATTATGCACAATAATTTTGCAATCCAGAAAAATCGAAAAATATTGAAAATTTTCAAAATTGTTATATTTTTTTCCACTATTCGATTTTAATAAAAATAGCGGTCATATATAAGAGGGAACAAGCTTTCATGTACTTTTGTCAGAATTAAAAAATATTTATTAGAACGGTTACAGTCATTGTTTAAAGTTGGTGTCGTTTTTTTTGCTTAAAAACAAATAGATTATCTCGGCGAATTTTTTGTTAAACGAAATTCTGAAAACATAGCCGGAAGTTACTCGGAAAGACGCTTCTTTTTATACATAATAAGGTGCTATTTTGCTCATTAGCTTCTGAGATATAACTCCTCAAAATTGTTTAGTGTTTAATAAAATGGTTAATAATGGCTAATAAAATTACTATTTTTTCTCATATCTTAAGAAATAATTGTTTCTCACAGTAACCAGTATAATATTTTTGTTGAAATTCACATTAAAAAGATTGAAATCTAAATAAAAAAAATGTCACGCTTCCAATTTTAACAAATTTATAAATTTGATATTTCTATTAAACAGTTACAGGGTAGAAATTAATTACCTCGTAGTACTTTCAGGTTCAAAAACTTGATGCATCGGTAATGGAATAGCATTTCTCTTTAAATATCTAGCATTGTCGGTTGCACCTATTTTAGGGGACGGTCTCAGTTGCGGACCTCTCACTTGAGGACCTCGGTCAAGTTTGTATCATTTGAGGACCTTCGTCAAAAGCCGTAAAATTTTCAATAACATAAAGTATCATTTCAGGACCTATAGGCCTAGACTCTAATAATACACCTGCAACTTTTTTGTACGATAAATAAAATTTGGCAAGTCTGTCTTCCACACGATGTAGGAAGTGACGATGAATCTAATCTTCGAAGGCATTCACCCCATCCCGTGTGGAATTGACTTAATGCTTATTCCATTGTTACTACGTTTTCTTTACATTAGGTACCTAATAACCATTCAAGTTAGAAAAAAATGCAACCAAAAAAATCGACCGACGTTTATTTTCAATATTACTAAACTGCCTTTAAATAATTTGGTGTAGATGTGTAATAAAATGAAACAAATTGAACCACACGTTGTAAAATTGCCATAGTTCGACCCAGTGAAACTTTGTTTTGTTCCAAGTCGGTAATAGTCTTTTCAATGGCTAAATCCAGATCGGAGTAGACTTTTCTTCGGTTGTTCGTTGTCATGTTGATTTCTAGCCTGTTTCGTAAAAATGTGTTATGTTTAACATCTTCTTTGAAGGCACTGACTAATATTTGTGAACCAGTCCCAAATTCTGAACTTTCCGCCAAACGCTTTGATTGAAGTGGAAATTGCAACCCTTCAAAACTACAACGGTCGTATTATTGAAGGGATGTTGTTTACCTCAGGTAATAGATCATTTAAAGGTCCGCAAGTGATTCGGTTCAAACTTGTACCTGTGGGCTAGGTCCGCAAATGAGACAAAAACAGGTAAATTTCGTATAGGTCCTCAAGTGAGAGGTCCTGAAATGAGACGACACCTATTTTGTTTAGACACAAAATCATCTTTATTGAAATGTATATATATATATATATATATATATATATATATATATATATATGGCGAGTTTGTTACAGCTGGCGCCGTCTCTCGCATCCCAGTTTCCACGTTTTTCTGTTTCTCCAATCGTTTTCTGACAGTCCTCTACTTGTCATGGCTTCGGCCACTTCATCTTCCCAAGTTCTTTTTGGTCGTCCTCGTTTCCTTCTCTGGTTTGGGGTCCATTTCCATATTTTCTTTGGCCATCTGTCATTGGCCATGCGCCGCAAGTGTCCATACCATCGAAGTCGTTTTGCTTCAATTGTATCAATTATGTCCAAGTCAATTCCCATATTTTCTCGGATGTTTTCGTTTCTTACTTTGTCAAGCCTGGTTAACCTGCTACACCTTCGCCAATAATTCATTTCAACAGCTTTGACTTTCAACTTATGTTTATTATCCATTTCCCAGACTTCCGAACCATATGTAGCTATACTCTCAACTATTGATTTATATATTCGTATTTTTGTTGCCTTCGTTATCTTTTCACTCCACAGTACACCATTTAACTGCCTGATGACATTGTTTGTCTGTGCCATTCTGCTAGCTATTTCATCTTTGCTTCCTCCCGTATTAGAAATTTTTTGGCCTAAATACTTGTACCATTTGTTGTTTTTTATTTTATGTGTGCCTAGATCAAGGTCTTGACCTGGTCCTCCGACTACCACGTATTCCGTTTTCTGGGTATTAATCGTTAATCCCCATGAGTTATAGGATTCATGAAGTTTTCTTAGCATATAATGTATATCCATTTCGTCCTCAGCAAGTATAACTTGATCGTCGGCAAAGTGGAGAGTGAAGAGTCTATCTTCCCCTATCGGTACTCCCATATTGCGACATTTCAATCTCCATTGACTAAGGGCACCATTGAGATATATCTTGAAAAGGGTTGGTGCAATGCAACAACCTTGTCTTAGACCTTTAGTTATTTTAAACGGCGTTGATATTTTGTTGCCATTTTTTATACTAGCTGTCATACTGCTGTAAAGACTTTGGACCGCTTGTATATAGATTTCTTTTACACCTTGATTTCTCATAACGGACCAAAGCTGTTTTAATGGAACGCTGTCATAGGCCTTCTCCAGATCTATAAATACAAGGTGTGTTTCCAGTCCACGTGCCAGTCGTTTTTCAGTTACCTGCCGAAGACAGAAAATACTATCAGTGCAAGATCTTCCGGCTCGGAAACCATTCTGTTCCTCAACATCTACCGAACAGGTCTCAATTCGTTTTTTTAATATTTTTCCATACAGTCGGGCGAGTGAATTTATAACACTAATACCCCTGTAGTTTGAGCAGCTTTTGCGGTCTCCTTTTTTATAAATGTTGCTGATGTACGCCGTGTTCCAAGATTCTGGAAGTTGGTCACCTCTCAAGAATGAATTAAATATAGAGGCCAACAGTTCAAACAGAATACCGGGGCCATGCTTAACCAGTTCTATTGGAATACCACCTGGACCAGCTGCTTTTCCGTTTTTCATTTCTGCAACGGTTTTTTTTATTTCTTCTGCTGTAATTTCTTCTTCCTCTGAAAGTGACCAATCAAAACTTTCATTATGTTCTGATGCAAATTGTGGTCTATCTTCTGTTAATATATTCTTATATTGTCTAATCCATTCTTCAGTATCTATCAGTTGTAATCTGCATCTTTCCTGTCTGTTGTTCCTAAGATTTTTAATAACTTTCCAGGCCTCTCTGGATTTAGTACTACCTATAACCCCATCAATGTTTTCGCATGTTTGTTGCCATTGGTCGTTTTTTGCTTTTGTTACTACACGCTTGACTTCGGCATTTATTCTTGCGTACGTTCTTCGGTCCTCAGGATCTTTTGTTGATAGCCACTTATTATATTGATATTTCTTTTCTTTAATTAATACCTCTATTTCGTATGACCACCAAGGGGGCTTATGTTTAGTGTTCAGGCTTTGTCGCTTTCCTAAAGCTTCTTCGGCTGCTTGATGCATCTTATCTGTAATTTGTTCATACATGTCCAAAGCCGATGCCAAATATATGCTACTCAGTTTTGTACAGAGGCGTAATCTATAAAGGAATGCAATTGATTCATCTTGAAGGCCTTGCAAATTATAATTTAGGCTACTTGTTGTTTGGGTAACATCTCTATCATTAGTTGTTTTTTGAACGGTGAACATCATATTTCTATAAGGAAAATAGATGGCTGAGCGCAGCATATAGTGATCGGAACCACACTCTGCGCCTCGTTTAACTCTTACGTCGGCGATCTTTATTCTAGTTTGTTGTCTACAAATAATGTAGTCTATTATAGACTTAAGTCGGCGAGTTGGTTGTTCCCATGTGTACTTGTGAATATCCTTATGTTTGTAGAAGCCATTAAGGATTTTACAGGAATGCTGTTCGCAGAAGCTGATCAGTCTATGTCCATTGTCATTTTCACGGTCTTCTCCAAAAGGTCCAACTACTTTGCTTTTGTCTTTCCTTCCTGTTCTAGCATTTAAATCGCCGAGTAAAAGAATTTCTTTTCGGTCACTAATTTGCTCCACAACCTCCGTCAATTTATCATAAAATTCATCTTTTTCCTTATCTGTAACATTATCTGTTGGCGCATATGCTCCTATGACTACAATGTCCCATCCTTTCCATCGAATTTCCAGTTGAATGATTCTTTCATTTACAAGATTCCAGCCTTTAATGAATTGAGCTAAATGTTTCCTTACAACTATTGATATTTCGGCCTTAGCTCTTTGTTCTTTAGGAACCCCGCAGTAAAAATGTATATATTCTTTTGTTTCTTCATTGCCTTCACCTTTCCTTTTAGTTTCTGTTAAAACAGCGACGTCTAGTTTAAGTTTATAAATTTCATCCATGACTTGAGAACTTTTGGTTCTCCATCCTTGTATATTCCATGTTCCGAAGTTCAAAAACCTTTTTCGATTGCAAAGTCGTCTATGATTTAAATCAGTCCGGGTTTTTCCGTTTCTACTAGGATTTTTAGCAAGTTAGTGATTTTATGAGTATAGGGGAGCTGGCCCTACGCCTCAACCCCCAACCTGGAGGACCAGGTAATTTTTTCTCAGGGTTTTCTTCCCGTAGACCGATTGTCTTTCACGACTTAAGGGATCGGTCTTCCCTGTACGATGTTGGTTCTTCCGCTTTCCGGACCATTGGATGTTATAATCTCATCTGCTCCTTCCACCGTTGACCATCTTCGCCGTACCCTGGCAGGAGCCCTTACAGGGTACTATCATCCGGGCCAGATGAACCCTGGTTTTTTAACGAGGTTGTTACTCCTCCCCCTCACCCTTTTTCAACCTGGCTTGGGACAGGCTTTGGCGGGTTTTTATTGAAATGTTTTGAGCAAATATAGAACGATTTTTTTATGTTATCATTTTCGCTAAGTCCCAAAACAGAAAACCAAATATTTCTTTTAATTGAATCTACTGGAAACCTAAAATAATAACACTGATAGAACACCACTGAGATGATACATAACCTCAAAAAATGTCATTAATAAATCTCTTTATTTACCTATGAAAAGACAATCCCGAGGCTTTCCCTGCATCGTTATAAACGCTGCATATCTTGCACCTATTAACCATTGTTATAAATTTTTATCAAAATACTCACACAAATCGCCTACACAACGAATTAAATCACGTGAAAGACTAGGACGCGATGTTGCCACTCATAACAAAAGTCGATATTATTTTAGATTTACGTACAACTGACCAACCACAGGCGAAGTAGGCTGGATGTATACGCAAGTCGTAAGCAAAGAATTCGTCATCTGCATTCATGCAACAGCGCAAAAAACGCTTAGAATGTGCTAAGATCTTGGCAATATATTATTTTGTAAACAAACGGTTCTAGTTATATTAATGGTATGTGAATATATCACAGACAAACATACACAGTCATACATACATGTATACACAAATACACATGCATTTGTTCAAAAACATGTTTTTGGAGTCTAAAATAGAGTTTTTCGACTATAATGATAACATAGATTCCAAAAATCGACCCGTTTGCGATACTTCCAATATATAAGTGCATCATATGATAAAGCAAAAAATTGTAACTACAAAACAAAAGAAATTTTGTTAGTTTTAAATAAAAATATTATCTATTTATTTATTAAACTGAAATACAATAATCACAAGAAAAATTATCAAAACTATAATTTTGCAATAAAGAGATAATGTAAAGAAATGGGATGAAAGAAAAGATGATTTATTTTTCGCAACTTTTGAGATGTCATTTATGTAGTTTTGTCTTTTCGTTTAATTTTTATTAAAGCATTATGGCATTATTAATTAAATTATAATTAATTAGATTAATTTCATTAATATAATTATTAATTCATTATAATTACCTAAAAGTATTGTAATATATTGTTGGTTAACATCTACACATATATAAAATATGAGGGAGTTAATTTGCAATGAATTTTAAGCAAATTTTACAGCTGAAGATTATTACCTTACATTAACTCTTCTTTTATTTACTTATTTATCTACGTTTGGTTTAATAGACGCCAGGGAAAATCGAATGAAATTTAGGTATATATCACCTACTCGTCCAAAAAAGTGTTTCTTCGGAGAATTATATTCATATTCACAAAACTAATATTGATAGGTTTTCAATTTTGTCCGTCGGTAAATTAATTAAATCAGTTAAAAGTGAAAAAAGTAAATTAATTACTTGATGGGATGCATGGATAATAGACCTCATACCGCTAATCTGAAATAAAATCACTCTCGTTATCATGCGAGGAATTTTCCCCTGGAGTTGATTGATCGATTCCTTTAACGATCGTAAAACGTGGAGTTCACGGTCGTTTGTTATACGTCTACAAACTGCACCGGAAAAATCAATAAATCCCGTTCAAAACATATTTGTCTTCAGGTGTAGAGGTAGCTTGAACACAGAGTGAATTTTTACGACCTGTAGAAAAGCGATATTGGTGCTGTTTGAACCACGTCCTCATCCATAGATCTTCATTCCGGCAGCTATTTCTCAATACGTTCGACAAATATAATGGATAAAGGATGTCACATTGGACAAAACTCCATGGTAAATGTAAAAGAAACCCTTATTTCGAATCGATTTATGGCTTTGTTGTCCACCGGACCGTCTCAAAGGTCGTGAACGCAATTTTAGCCGAAATTCAATATCCCTTTGTCATAAAGTATACACGCCAGAGTTATTGAATTCCACGATGATTGGAACGTTCATGAAAGCAGCCCAACTGGTTAACGAATTCTAATTAGGTAAACTATTTTAACTAAGGTAAATACAAAACATTAATTCCGCTTTTGTGTCCGGTACCTCCAGAAATATTTCCGTTCAAAGTAGCTCTTCCGTATAGCAAAATTTTGACGGCTAAAAATTTTCCACTTCAGCGTACTCCCTCTGTTGGAAATTAATTTTCCTACTTCGATTGTTAAATTTCTCTCAATTAAATTGTTCAGCATCCGCACATCCCATCTATAGATTCTCAAATTTTCAGAATATCCATGTTTGTTTAATTAAACAGAGCAATTTTCCCGCCGATGGGTCTGATTTGTGTTGTTTTGTTCATTACTCGGAAAATTATTGTAGAAAGTTCGACGTGACTATCCTCAGATCGAGTGGGTTCGATTCGATTAAATTTATAATACTGTGTAGTGCTTCGGGTTGGTTAGATTTTACCCGATATTATTATTATTTTCAATTATGTTTCTTTATTTGATTGTCTGTGTGTATATCAGAGCGATGACATTTATAAATCATCCGAAAGCTTCTCCCAATTTTCTCATTTTCTCCGCTTCTCCCGATGCAGAAACAAAAAGGGGTTGAGTTCCTCAATGGGAATCAGTTTAAATTTTAATTAAACATCCTGGCAATAAAACGCTTTCTTGAGAGATTGCTTCCAGTAGAAATGATCCAAGCTACAGGATTCTAGAGATGAATTGTGCTACCTATTAGGAAAGAACTGGGCTTTGTTGTGCAGTAAAACTGTTAATTATTGCTTGGGAAGGCACTAATGAGAGACGGTTATTTGACGCTTTTCAGAGCGAAGTCAACATCTGTGCGAAATCAGACGGTATGTGTAGACGGGGCAAAGAATGGTGTAGATATTTTATTCGTTGATGTGGCAGTAGTAAAGAATGTTATCAACTGAAATGGGTGCTTTGTTACGACTTACGTGGATCATAGATATTATGGACCTTTTCGTTTCAACACCAAAACAACCATTTCCGATTTTCGTTAAACATTGCAGAAGTCGGACATTTGCCACAAGTGCGGTCGTTCAGGCACGAGGGAAGTTACACTATATAACGCTTCGAAGAGAAAACATTTGAGTGCAAAACTTAATTATAATAATGAACTTAATAACTGGGGAACTGAAATGTACAGCTAAATTCATGGGTAGAAACTAATTTGGCCCTTTTTTATACGATTATAAAAGGTTATAGCACCAAAGAGGCAGAGCCTAAATAATCTTAACCGCTCTACAGCTACTTAATGGTGCAAAATATTTTAATGCATATACATTTTTTACACTTTAATAAAAACATTTTATTATTAATACACCATAATTGACTTGTTTTTGGAATATATTCCAACCTATTTGCAGATTGTTTTGAACCAAATTTTAACAAAATCTGTTTACGAAATACATATTGTGAAAAATATTATTTTAAATTCATATTTTTTCAGTTAGGTACGTATTCAAGCAATTAATGTTAAATTGTAATTAGGAAAACCTTATTAACTTTTTTCGAATGCAGAGTGAAAAGGGCCATTCGCAAATTAAGTGATGCTGTCTTCACAGATTTTTAAACTCCACTTCTCATCGTCACACTGAAGGACACATTTTATTTATCTCCCTAAAAGTGTGGGACGATAGGGATGTCCACTAATGTTAAAAAACTGATTAATCCTTTTACTGCACTTCTGCATCCTATGGCCAAAAAATCGTAGTTCTTGAAAAAAACTGGGTATAAATAGAAAATTTTACATTCTCCATGTTAATCTAAATTTCAGCGCCATAACGCTCATAGCTGTAATAACGTCACGAAATAGTAAACATAAGTGGTATGTAGCGTCTCAATGTGAAAACACACCGTTTAAAACATCTAACAAATTGTTTACAACCCACATGCTGAAGAAGATCAGGTCTATCCACAAATGTTTCAAATAATAAGAAGTAATTTTTAAGGCCATAAAAGTTAGTATAACCGTTGATTGAAGAAGTTCTTCAATCAACGATATAACCTTACTTCTTTACCACATGAAGTAAATCTATGTTGGGTGAAAAACCATTCTTACCATCGCTACATCAATTGTTGGCAAATTACAGGTATTTACCTTGGTAAATACAACTTTCATTGCAAATAGTGAAACCACTAAGCAGTAGAATAATTTAAGATGCTAACGATAAAGGCAGTTTTAATGCAGATTAAAAAAACACTAAATAAACTCGTTCAACTTAACCAACAATTTGGTGTTAACATGTTACTTACATTTAAGGCAATAATGTTAAGCAATAAGGGATGTTCTAATAGGTCTGAGCGAGTAAAAATTTTAAACATTTCACAGTAAGAAAATAACATGGAAATTTTGTTTGGTGCGCGATCAATACCAAGCTATAAAATACCACCAGTAGGGCACTTCAATTCAAATTTATTATATCGTATAATAAAATGCGTATACGTAATAATTGCAACTTTAGCGTGTTTACTGAGGGGTGGCATTACTCGCCATTATTTATTTTCGCGATATCAGATTAATAGTTGTATTTGTGTGTTTCTATTTTATTCAAAAGTTATATATTTTTATATCTAATTGACAATTTAAAGGTGATTTTCAGTATCTTCACTCGGTATCATTTGCTTTTTTTTACTGTTGTCTACCCTATTCCAAGGACCCCACCTTGGAAATTGGACATAGAATTATAAACTTTAAACTTATTTGTGAATTCAAATTTAAATAATGTAATGTTCATATTGAAAATCATTTCCACATTTTGTATTAGTGTAAGTGTGGTAAACCATAGTGTGATAAAGAAATTGTTACTTTCTTACGATTCATCCGTTTAATGCAATCTGAGTCAAGCAATTCCATTCCTCTGATTTTTTTAATCTACTAATTCGTTTCCGATTACCCAGCAAATTCATTTATGCTTTAATACACAAATTAATATAAATCCACTCGCAATAACTATTCCCACGGATAATACCACTCAATATACTGAATTGCACGATCAATTTATGTATTTTCTTGCCAAATAACAACAGATATTTATTACATGTACTATGAAAACTTTCTCAAAAGAGGTATATTCGAATCCTGATCGAATTCCAAATAATAGTCGAAATATTGTAATCAAAGATCTTGATGGCTGTTCGCCCAAGACCTAGATCTATACCATAAGAGTGACCTCTATCTTTTACTTCATGGTTATGTAGGGTTCCTCCTGGTTTTCTAATAATATTTTGCTGAACTGATCTAAATGGATTTTACCCAAAAGGATATTTAATTAATGTATACTACTCGAATCATTTTTTTAGGTGGGACATATTTAAACTATTTTTAAGCCTCTTCAGTATTACTTTGAGTGCCACTCTAATAACCATTTTTTAACTATTTGAGTGATTTAAAAAAAAAATTAAAAGTTTTTAAAAAATTTTTTAAAAAGAATTGATGCCTTCGAGATGTGATGCTGGAGACGCATGCTTCGAATTCCGTGGACGGCGCACAGGACGAACGAGTCAATCCTTAGAGAACTGAACATCCGCAATAGACTCTCTTCTACCTGCCTGGCGAACATATTGAGATTTTTTGGACACATCGTGCGAAGAGATGAAAACAACCTGAAGAAGCTGATAGTTTCGGGAAACACAGAAGGGCGAAGGTCTAGCGGGCGCTCCCCAACCAGATGGACTGATCAGATCCAAAAGGCCACCGGTAGTTCGTTCTGCGTTTCTGTAAACATAGCTCGGGACCGAAGTCAATGGAGTGAAATAACGTCACAAGTTGTCAGTGATCACGATTCTCAGTAATGAGAGAACGACGATAAAGAAAGAAAAAGTGATTTTTTGAAACAAGTTCTTAAAATTGGTAGATGTATAGATTTATATTGTAACGTTTATTTTATAATTTATTTACATTACTTGAACACTAATTTATTTATCACACTTAACTACTTGTACACTAGACTAGACACTACATAATTTATTTGTACTGCTCCGCTTTCGGATCGTATGTCGCGTTCACGTCTGCTTCTCTACTTCTAACTAACTCTCTCGATCACAAGCCCCCTTATATATACACCCCAACCATGATCGAGATGGTTTTCGTACCTTCTAGAACACCTACGCAGGAAATGTTCATAAGGTCAACAATTTACTTTCCGTAAACAACAATCCCGAAGAATTCATGCAGCTGTTTTTAGGCGTCGCAGTAATTCTTTTGAAGTAGTAAACATGTGTCGCTTTGTTTACTTCTCGCATTACACTGCCCCCGCCTTAGAGACGTTTCGTCTCGGAACGTATCCCTGGTAGGCCCATGCAGGAACCTGCAGTTAGCCCCCCGCTTACAGCGAGACGTGGCGTCAAAATAACAGGGGACCGTCTTCCCGAGTCGACATGGTGCAGGCCCAAAACAGCAGACTAAAACTTCCACTCCGGTATTCTTCAACACTACTTCCAGCATATTCCGGACAACCCTCCAGTCCAGCTGATCTCGTCCAGCACCTAACTTGGGGACAGCTAGCTTCCTGATGTCGAGCTCCAGCAGTCGGTCTCGTAGCCTATGCAAGGTTCGCCATAAATCGTGATAACATGGTTTAAGGGACCCGATCTCCTTCGTAACCAGATAAAAGATGTGTCTTACGTTGTCACGTAGTTCCAGAACCTTGCCAATTTCCGGGAGTTGCGCTCTGAGTTGTTCCAAGCGCCCGTATACCTCGTGACATTACCAGGTCGGCGGACACACAATGGGCCAACGAGTATTCTTCAGGTACGCTGAACAAATCCTGTTGTTTTTCACAGGTTACCCCATACCGTGCTTTTCCGGTACCCCCGTAGGCGCTCATAAATTCTTCGAACGAAAGTTCGTTCTCCTGCGCCAACGTGTTTCTTACTCGGGGAACCTCCGCCTCATCGTGCGACTCCTCATAGGGTGCCAACCGATTGAAGTGCACCACTCTCGGCTTGCCGTTTGGTAGTTTGCTTACCCGGTACACCACGTCATTGATTCGTTTCTTCACAACATAGGGACCTTCCCAATTGGTCTGTAACTTAGGGGACAAACCACGTTTCTTCTGTGGGTTGTACAGCCAAACTCTATCTCCCATTTGGTAGCCACCCTCTTTAGCGTTGATGTCGTAACGCTCTTTGATGCGATCACTGGCGATATTTAGTTGGTACCGGACTTGATCGTGAATCTCGTTCATCCTTTGCCGCATCCGGGAAACGTAATCTTCCCCCGAAACGTCCTCGTCCGGTCTAGAGCCAAAGATTAGATCACAGGGCAGTTTAAGTTCTCGCCCGAACAGGACTTTGACTGGAGTTTGTCCTGTCGACTCATGAACGGCCGAGCGGTAGGCCATCAGGAAGAACGGCACGTGTTCGTCCCAGTCTCTTTGATGTGACGAGACCATTTTCGCTAGATAGCGGTTGAGGGTGCGATTCATTCGGTCTACCATGCCGTCAGACTGAGGGTGAAGGGCCGTGGTTCTTGTTTTTCGCACCCCAAACTTCTCACAGATCCTCCGGAATAGGCCACTCTCAAAGTTTCTTCCTTGATCCGAGTGTAATTCCATGGGTACTCCAAACCGGCAGATCGTCTCCTTTACTAGCACATCGGCTACTGTCTCTGCCTCCTGATTAGGGAGAGCGTACGCTTCTACCCACTTCGTAAAGTAGTCCATCACGACCAAGATGTATTTATTCCCCTTTTCGGTCTCAGGGAAGGGTCCTGCTATATCAATAGCGATCCTTTCGAAGGGGCTTCCGTCGTTATATTGTTTCACGGGAGCTTTCGGTCGTCTTTGTGGCCCATTACTTGCAAAGCATGTAATACATTTCTTGCACCAGTCCTTCACGTCGTCTGAACAATTGATCCAGTAGAAGCGCTCCCGTACCTTCTGCAGCGTTTTCTTGATCCCTAAATGTCCACCAGACGATTTGTCGTGAAGGTGCCGCAAGACCTCCGGGATTTTACTGGAGGGAATTACCAACTGCCGTCTTTCCTCCGTCCCGTCTTGGCTCTCCAGTACGCGTTTTAGTAGTCCATCCTCAACCACTAAAGAGTCCCACTGTGCCCAATAGCTCTTGAGTTTTGGCGAGCCAGGTGATACCTTTTGCCACTCAGGACGCTCTCCTGACTCTTTCCAAACCAGGATTTCTTTGAGGACCGGGTCTTTTTCTTGCTCTTGTCGTAACGAGGATGGTGTCCATTCCTCGGCGACCACGGTCGTTCGATAGACTTTCTCGGACTTTTCCTCAGCTCTATGACAATGAGGACACTCATCAGGGCATGGTCTCCTCGAGAGTGCGTCTGCGTTTCCATGACTCTGTCCTGGCCGATGTTCTATGACAAAGTCATACTTCTGGAGCCTCTCGATCCAGCGAGCGATCTGTCCTTCGGGATTCTTAAACTGGAGGAGCCATTTAAGAGCAGCATGATCGGTCCGGATCAAAAACCTCCTTCCACACAAATATTTATGGAAGTGCTCGATGGACTTGACGATGGCCAATAATTCACGTCGGGTGACGCAGTAATTCCTTTCTGGTTTGGAGAGTACCTTGCTGAAGTATCCAAGGACACGTTCTTGTCCCTCCTGACGCTGCGACAGAACACTTCCAATTCCCACATTGCTCGCGTCGGTGTCCAGGATGAACTGTCCTTCTGGCAGAGGAAAACTCAGCACTGGGGCACTGGTCAACTTCCTCATCAGCTCGTCGAAGGCAGACTGGCATTCCTCATCCCAACAGAAGTTTCGTCCTTCTTCCGTGAGCCTTGTCAACGGCTTAGCGACGTCGGAGAACATCCGGACATATCGTCGGTAGTACGTGCAGAGGCCCAGAAAACTCCTCAACTGGTGTTTATCTACCGGTATTGGCCACTCCTTCACCGTACTTGTCTTGTCCGGATCAACGGCGACGCCCTCTCTGCTCACTACGTGCCCTAAGTACGAGAACTTCCTTCTGAAGAGTTGACATTTCTCCGGGTTCAGTTTCAGCCCCGCACCTCGCAGTCTCTGGAAGACGTCCTCTAAGTTTTTCAGATGTCCTTCGAAGGTCTTGCCCATCACGATGACATCTTCCAAATAAACTAGGCACGTTTTCCACGTCAGACCCATTAGCACGCTCTCCATCAGCCTCTCAAACGTCGCTGGGGCATTACAAAGTCCTAATGGCATGAATGTAAAATGCCACAGGCCGTTACCGAAGGTAAATGCCGTCTTGTCCTTATCGGCAGGGTCCATTTCGACTTGCCAATAGCCGCTTTTTAAATCCAAGGTCGAAAATATCGTGGATCCAGCAAGGGTATCGAGTGTGTCGTCGATACGTGGTAGCGGGTAGCTGTCCTTTTTGGTGACACTGTTCACCTGCCGGTAGTCTACACAGAATCGGGTAGTCCCATCCTTTTTCTTCACCAGTACTACCGGCGAGGCCCATGGACTGCTTGACGGCTCGATGACCCCGTCCCGCTCTAGGTCCTTTATGATTTTCTCGGCTTCCTCCCGTTTGGCCAAGGGTAGTCGTCTTGCTGTTTGTCGAATCGGTCGTGTCTCGCCCGTGTCAATTTTATGTGTCACGACCTTGGTCTTTCCCAGCTTTCCATTGTCGGTGGTAAATATGTCCTCGTACTTATTTATTAATTCATTGGCCTTCTGTTTCTGTATGGGCGAGAGAAACGCACTGGTCTGGGAAAGAATTCGTTTCAAGTCCTGCGGAGTGTGACTGGACTTTTCTTCCTCACTAACGCCCCTGACGATGGCCGAAGCGGCTATACATGTGCCCAGCTTCGTACCCTTCTTGATGGTAACCGGGTACTGATTGATGTTGAGTAGTCGCACAGGCACTTCACTTGAGAGAGTAACGAGCGCCTTTCCTACCAGTACCCCCCGAGCCAGTCGATTGTCATCGTTTTCTGGTTCGATCACGGCTGGAATTCCCTCTTCCACAACACCCCTCAGACAGGTAGAGGTGATCGTTTCGCTTCGTTCCGGGAGAATCACATCTTCTGCCATTATTATGTCTAACACAAAGTTGTCACGATTGTGTAGCGGTAATTCTTCTTGACCAAACCTCAACACTCGGTGTCCGATATCCAACTGGAATCCATGATTTCTCATGACGTCCATCCCCAGTATGACGTCTTCCTCAATTTCGGCTATGAGAACAGGATGGTCAAACTTTACTCGTCCTAACGTCATGCTAACCGTCGCTTCACCGTGTATTACTGCCTTCTCCCCAGTGGCAGTTCTTAATTGCCACCTACTTGGCCTAATCTTCTTACGGTCCCTCACAACTTCCGAGCGTACGATCGTCTTCGTAGCTCCCGTGTCCACAAGCATGGCGTGGGATCTCCCGTCGATAGTGCCATCGACGTACGCGCTCCCCAATTGGTGGGAAAACGAGGATATACTGGCCCGGGGTTTCCTATTGCCACGGGTCGACGTCCCCTCCCTTTTATCGACCCGCATTAGTTTTTCCGGGGCCTTTGCCGGCACCGCTGTTTTGGGCCGCGTCTTCTGTGCTGACAGCAACTCCATGATCTGCTGGACGGCCTTCTCCACGAGTTTTTCTGTGCCTACCTCCTCGGTAACAGCTCGAGCACAACCGTGAATGCGGGAGGCTTCCATTGCTGCCTCATGTTCTAGTGCGATGGCGAGCGCGTTCATTACTGTTTTCGGTCGAGCTAGCCTCAGGGCCATCTGCAGTTTCCGGTCCCGCAGCCCTCTCACGAACCTCTGCACTGCGAGGCACTCCGTCATCTGTTCCGGCGCCGTGGGATACGCCGACCTCACTAGTCTGGCTACGTCCGCTTCGAACTCCTGCAGGGTCTCGTTCGATCTCTGATGGCGATTGGACATCTGGGATTGATGGACTTGCTCCAGATGTGTTTGGCCGAACCGCATTTCCAGTCGCCTCAGCAGCTCCTTGTAATTCCCGGCTTCCTCGGTGGATAGCGTCTGAAGAACTTCCAACGCCTCTCCACGTAAGGCTACCGTTAGGGAAACAGCTTTTTCGTGAGGGAACCAAGCATTAGCCTCCGCTGCTGCCTCAAACTGCTTCTTGTAGCTGGCCCACGGAATTTTTCCATCGAACGTTGGGGGGCGTCACTCGATTGGTGCATATCGAGTTCTGTTGAACGACCGCCTTTATTTCTTCCTTCGTCTCGCCGCTACTGACTCGCCTTAGTCGTACTTCCAACTGCTTCGTCTTCTGTTTAATTTCGTCTTCTTTCCCCTCGCCGCTACTGACTTGTTCTAGTCGTTCTTCCAACTGCTTGATCTTCTCTTCAATCTCCTTACGCTGAGCCTCCATCTGGTCGGTTATCTCTTCCCTCTGGGCGGCGATTTCTTCCCTCTGGGCAGCGATTTCTTTCCTCTGGGCGGCGATTTGGGCAGTGATGTCTTCCCTCTGGTTGGCGATTTCTTCCCTCTGGGCGGCGATTTCTTCCCTCTGGGCAGCGATTTGAGCAGTGATGTCTTCCCTCTGGTCGGCGATTTCTTCCCTCTGGGCAGCGATTTGAGCAGTGATGTCTTCCCTCTGGGCGGCAATTTGAGCAGTGATGTCTTCCCTCTGGGCGGCGATTTGAGCAGTGATGTCTTCCCTCTGGGCGGCGCTTTCTTCCCTCTGGGCGGCGATTTGCTTCGTGATGTCATCGTCTTCGAACTCGAAAACTTCCGGGTCCTGGCCATTTTCTTTCAAAAATGCGGAGAGTCGGTCCTGGAGTTCGGTCTCCCTCCCTCCTGTTTCCAATTCCCGTTCCTCGAGTTCTTTTTTTAACTCGGCCACTTTTAATTCGCGTAACTTCTTCATGATCCCACTTCTTACACCAGGGTAACGTTTATTTTATAATTTATTTACATTACTTGAACACTAATTTATTTAACACACTTAACTACTTGTACACTAGACTAGACACTACATAATTTATTTGTACTGCTCCGCTTTCGGATGGTATGTGGCGTTCACGTCTGCTTCTCTACTTCTAACTAACTCCCTCGATCACAAGCTCCCTTATATATACACCCCAACCATGATCGAGATGGTTCTCGTACCTTCTAGAACACCTACCCAGGAAATGTTCATAAGGTCACCAATTTACTTTCCGTAAACAACAATCCCGGAGAATTCATGCAGCTGTTTTTAGGCGTCGCAGTAATTTTTTTGAAGTAGTAAACATGTGTCGCTTTGTTTACTTCTCGCATTACAATATTTTACTTTGATCAAGTGTTGACATTAGTGTTTTGTTTGAATTGTCTATTCTATTTAATATCTCTGAACTATATTTAATTCAAACATGTGTTTCATAGACCAGCAACTTTAATAACGAATAATCTTTATGGATGAATTTAAACCATGAATGAAAAAATGGAATACTTTTAACATTTAAACACATGGTGTATAAAGGAGTAAAAATCATGGATATTTTCTCTATACTTTATGCTATTAAACCTGGCGCTAGAAAGACAACCAAAAAGATAAAAATGAATATTTGAGGCAAGATGATCTCCTGCTTGCAATTTTATGTCAATTTGACGCTGGAAAACTTATTCAGAAGCAAGCGTAAATAACGCAAGGACAGTTATCCAAACATGCTACCGTTCTATTCAGATAACATCACCATTTTGACGAAATTTGGAAAATTGATTAAAATAACTTATATGACAAAAGAAACGTGAACTAGAATATTCTAATATTCTTATATTAGCCATTATTACAAGTAATCATGACACCAATATAGTGAAAAAGACGTCCGATTTCCGGATTTCACAGTGTGTGTTAAAGGAGAATTAAATAAAATTCGATACATGTCACCACCCGGTGCAATTCAGTCAGATTAAATTATTTTTAGTTACTTACTCAATTCCAAGAAATCGCAGCCTTACGAGCCCATTTTCTTAAGTGAATAAAATGCGACCAAAATACGAATGCTTATCCACAATCACAAGCCCACATTTTTAAAATTATTGAAACAACACATCAAATTTCTGTTCCGTAATGTCCTTTTTAAGCTTGGTGAAACTCAGAATGCTATGCGCGCTGGTTGGTAAGGTGTTGATGATATTTTCGTTTCGCTCGAAAAAGTGGCGAAAATCGAAGGAATGGAAGAAATTCATTCAATTCCTTCAGGAATCGTTGAAGAAGCTCAAGATGCAACTCTACGTTTATTACCAGAGAAGTCTAATTACTAATTAATATTAGTTTTCCATTTTTGTAACAGTGGAATAAAGTAACTTTATTCCTCTAGTGAAGTAAACTAATTTCATTGCACATGTGGATAAAATATTGGTTAATACGGTTCTCAACAGTGAATCAAAGTTCAGTTATAAGGTGGTTGTGGAGAAATAAATGAACACGGTTGCCGCACACTCACTCATTCGCCAACATACATTTTTTCCGTATTTAAGGTACTTCTTTCTAAGTTGCACTTTTTGGAAAGCTTAAAACTCACTTCAGTGCAAATTTACTTAAAAGCAACCACGTAAACCGTACAAACGTTAAAAAAGCCGTACCATACAAACGAAGTAAAAAGCTGTTTTTAGATAACTAAATGACGTAGGTACTTTACGAAATTTTTCAAAATTGTTAATCCGGCGGTCCAAGAATTCGGGGAAAGCTCCCTCATGGCGTTAGAACCGCTATAGTTCAGGTTATATTAGAAATAAATAAAACATATGCTGTGCTGGATACGTATATTTTTCGATACGCTTCTCATAACACACCCGCTCGAATCCGTTTTAAAATTTTTTCAAATTTTAGTACGGGAAGACAAACGGATACTATTAGTTAATAAATAACGGGTTCGTTGATACAACGTTGATAGCTAATACTAATAACTGCATTTATTACCAAAATTTCTAATAAACTTTAATAATTTATATTTTTTTGTTGTGTGCTGTATTATTTGTATTTATTTAACATTTGTATACAAAACTGCCAGCTTTATTCCAAGTGCTCAATAAACTAGGAATCACCATTTAAAAATGAAATAATTGTTCTACTGTTATAAAAAAGTGTATATAATTGTTATAAGATATCTCTCGAAAATCAAAATTTCAAATCAACCTTTTGTGCGATTATTATTTCTTGAACAAGTTATTTTGGAAGATATTTGGTGGTCTTTAGACAACACTATATTATTAGATAATATAGGCGGAAAGTTTTTAAATAACCTCAAGTTTGCGGATGACATCGTACTTATCGCTGACAGCTTTGACCATGCACAGCAATGCTACAAGGACTCTTCACTGCTTCAAAGGGGGTGGGCCTCAGGATAAAACTTTTCTAAAACCCAATTCATGACAAACCTGGTTCACGCCAAAAATACACCTGCCGAGCATAAAATTAGGGTCACCTCGTAATTTGTATTTATTTCAGAATTTTTTATTATTTTCGGATACTTTTCGGTAGTATTCTAATTGAGTAACATTTTGCGATGAATTTGTTGTGATTACTTGAATAAAAAAATTTTGTTTTTGTTTTTTCGATTTTATTGAAAATAATGAAAATTAAAATGAAATTTTAACAACTTCAGTAACGAGTATTACCTCCTCTGGCGGTGCTAACAGCTTGCAAACGACGAGGCATGCTTCGGATCAGATTTTGGATCACTTCCTGCGGCAGATTGTTCCACTCCTGTACCAGTATGTCACGAAGCTCTATAGAATTTCTGGGAGCCGGCACATGTATCCGTAAACGTCTTCCCATCTCATCCCAAACATGTTCGATCGGATTTAAATCCGGACTTAGAGCAGGCCAAAAAAATCGCGTGATTTGAACCTCGTCAAAATAAGCAGTAACTACCCGAGCAGTGTGGGGTCGAGCAGTATCATGCATAAAAGTTGCGCCTTCTCCAAGGATAACCATGAATGATACAACATGGTCTTCTAGAACCTCTGTCAGATACCTATGCGCATTCAAAGTCCCATTCTGTATGAAGACTAACTCCGAGCGAGCTTCAAAAGATATGCCTCCCCATGCCATAACTGAGCCTCCACCAAATGGTAGTCGCTTGGCAATACACGCTTGGGCATATCTCTCGCCTTGTCGTCGCCACACTTTTACACGTCTGTCTAAACCAGAAAGACAGAATCGCGATTCATCAGAAAACAATACCCGACTCCAATCCTCTATTGTCCAATTCAAGTGTTCTCGCGCAAAAATCAACCTTGCGGTCCGGTGTTCACGGGAAAGCGGTGGTCCAGTAGCCCCTGTGCGAGAAGATAATCCAGCAGCATGAAGTCGCCTCCTAACTGTCCACTCACTTACGTTTACATTTCTCACTTCTTCCAGATGATTTCGAATGGAAACTGCCGTGACCATTCGATTCCTTAAAGCACTAGAAACGACAAAACGGTCGTCTCTAGCTGTTGTAGCCCTTCGTCGTCCTGAACCAGGTCTTCGAGTGAGCAGACCGGTCTCTTCGTACCGCTGAAATACTCGTTGCACACTGGAAAGACTTACACCAACCCTTCTTGCAGTTTCGCGCTGACCGTGGCCATCTTCTATAGCCACCACAATCCGTGCCGCAACAACAGGATTTATGGCCATTTCAATACACATAAAATGACAACTCTAAGCATTGAAACAATTGGCATAGAGACCTGAACCAACACAACGAAAAATATGCTGATAATGGATTGCGGGAATTTGGGTTGAAGGCTCTTTTTTTGTTAAACGCTAATCCGAAACGACAACAACCTTTTTTTTATTCAAGCAATTACAACAACTTCATTGCAAAATGTTAGTAAATTATAATACTATCGAAAAATATCCGAAAATAATAAACATTTGTAAAGTAAATGAAAATTACGAGGTGACCCTAATTTTATGCTCGGCAGTATCTCCGTGGACGGCAGGGACATCGAGCTAGTAACTTCCTACAAATATCTGGGCCGCGAGATAAAAATAGAAAGGGATAACCAAACATGCGAGTTAGTGAGAAGAATAAGTCTAACCTGGGCGGCTTTTGGAAAGCTGAGAGACCAAATATTCCAATGAGTCTGAAAAGAAAAGCGTTTGATCAGTGTATTCTGCCGGTAATGATGTATGGTGCAGAGACTCTAACGTTAACAGAAACAACGATGTCCAAATTGCAAGTTACCCAAAGAGCGATAAAGAGAATAATGTTAGTGGTATCGCTGCCTGATAGGATTTCTAATGCCACCATCCGCAGGAAATCAGGAGTAACAGACGTTGTTGTAAGGATAATAACTTAAAGTGGAAATGGGCTGGCCATGTAGCGAGAACGAGTGATGATCGATGGACAAAAAGAATCATGGAGTGGAGACCCTGAATACAAGCACATAGAAACCGGGAACGGCCTCCAACAAGATAGACCGATGACATCAAGAGAATAGTAACGAACTGGGTACAGGTGACGCAAAGCAGGACCATTTGGACGAACATGCGAGAGGTCTACGTTCAGCAGTGGACATCAGGGGCTATTTGATTGTGATGATCATATTACAAAAATGACATGATGAATGGATATTTTCAAATTATTTTAGCTTTTCCATTTTGTTCATTAGGAATTTTGTTCTTTAACATACGGTTTCGTACGAGTAAATTCCACATTTCATGAGCCCGGTGTTTGATACTGTGTTGCCATATAAATCATAAGAACTACCATCTTGAAACCTGTGTTCAATACCAAAACGTTTTACAACCGTAGCTGTTGCATAATATTGAGTCAACTTATTTAGGTATTGGAATAGTAAATGTGATATTTTTTTCTAATTTTTAATATAACATTTTGTAAAAGCTTTTAACATAAAATATTTAACTATTTTAAGGGGCGTAACTATTATAAGATTTTATTTCACTAACGGCAACAGTCGTGAATCGTCTCGCGAGTTCTATTAGCGTTGTATTATTCTGCATTTCTCATCCCCCCGTTGAATGCATCGCCGATAACGCAGTAACATACTGTGGAGTACTCTGTTGGTTCGTTTTTATCTCGGGGTAATATCCGTATATTAATACATATCTATAAATGACAGGAAATAAAATAAATAATTCTGAGCCCAACTGTAACAAAACTCTTGTATTATTATTATTAAATGTCACGTATTTTAACTCGAGGTGTACGGATAATGGTAAAAAACGTATATGCAGCGTTTCACGCGCGTATCTATATTTTAACCGCACCTGGGGTAGAATTCTCCATTCACTTTAACACCGCTATATCTATAATCTCGCGCTCATGTGATGTCAGTCTGACGATTTGTGGATTTTGAATATATGTAAATTCGGAAATCTCCTCCTGTTACGGATTCAGTTGTCAGCCCTTTTTGGACGGAATGGTCAAAGCACCAATTTCACGTCTTTCTACTTTCTTATTTTTGTTGTGAAATATTCACAATGTCGTATTGAAAAATTACTCTATTTTCCGCATTATTTTTTATTGTGGGCCATCCGTAGGTTTTTTCCACGGAACAATAATCTAGTCGTTTTCCTCCTATGGTACGAACCCCCCTCTCAATCTTTTTGTCTCTCTCTCTCTCTCTCTCTCTCTCTCTCTCTCTCTCTCTCTCTCTCTCTCTCTCTTCTCTTCTTAGGGCCCAATTATATTCTCGCCTTTGTTCGCGCCAATTTGTAAGTCGGAAGGGGTAGGTACGCCTCCCGTCTCCTAGTTTTTCCCCGTAATATATACACTCGATTCCTCCTCCTCCCCTACCTCGTCCTCCTCCTTCTAGTTCGCCTATCCCGGACCGAGATAAATCTTCATTTAAAAAGTGCAGACTTTTCTTGTCTCTTCCGCAATCAATCACGGTGTCCGCGTTGGTACGGGAATCGTGTCGGTTTATCGAGGAGAGGGACCCGGGAGTGCGTAAGAGGGGATGAAAAATTATTGTGTGCGAGGAAATTTAGTTCAACTCCGGTTAATAGGTTTACGTATAGCGGATCGAGAGAAATTTTGATGCGGGAGTCTCGGGGTATAGATTCTGGAATTGGTGGAAATGAGGTTCCCAGGGACCGGAGAGAGAGATTTATTAGATTAGGGTGTTGGACAAAGTATAATCAATTAAAAGTGGCATGGGACGTGTTAGCTTAGTCTTTTACAAGGAAGGACTCTTTAGAAAATTTTTGTTTTTCCTCATTTCGGAAAATAAAGGTGAACGAAAGCATATCAGTGAACATTGAACATTATATTAGTCACAAAAAAAAATTAACGCATTTCAGTTTCAATATTGTATTTAAATATTTTAATAACTTGTACATACATAAAATGAAAGATGTTTACTTCTAATTGACGCCATTTAAAGGATTTACAGAAATTTAATGCAACATTGTCTGGATAAACATGTGCAAATGAGATTCCCTGAGTTGAGGAGGAGATTTAGTAGGTTATATGATTGAACAGGCTTTCATCCATTATGAATTATAGAACACTCTTAAGCTCCTTTGTTGTGTGCGTTTAAGGGAGAATCTATTCATATGTATGGGACATATAGTCGGCCATAATTAAACTTTACCTGTGGTAGGGGTCCGTAGGGCCGGTTTAAGAAAACTCGAATTTACTGTTGGGAGATGCTCTTTATTGACGCGCCTTCATTTACATGTCGAACAAGACTCCTCTACTCTAGTATAGAGGATACCATTCTCAATATTAGCTACAATATAAGTAAAGTACAACGACTCAGGAACTACGGAGTCGGATTGGTTTGCGTTGGTCAGATGACAATGCGTGAATATAGCACATCAAATGAAAAGATATATGTCTGTTAACTGCTTAGTAAAATAATTATTTAAGCGTTCCACACATACCCTCAGCTTGTTCATATAAATATCTCATATCAGAAACACATTTTCTTTATTTAATTCTTAACATCATTATGTCTTTTAAAACAGAATATATTTCCAAGTTTAAAAAATGGACGTTAAGTCGAAAAAGTTAGTCATGAGTCATGACCATTATTTGAACAATCGAGATATTACCCAATTCTATACATTAGTTACATCCCACGAGTCCAGCCAACTCATCAACTTCTCGACACCCGACCATGAAATACTAGACGACTAACTGATAACGTTTCTCTTTGTTTCCACACTATTTAACCTTTTCATTTTTATTTCAATTTTATTCTTATTTTCGCTTTTGAACTGTAAACATCGAGTTTTACAATAAAAAATCTTTTTAAAAAGATTATTTCCGAGTTCCCGAATTTAACTCATTTGTTGCAGGTGACAATATTCGACGAGGTGTAAGAAGAAGTTGAGACGCCATTATAATCGACTTAAGAAACACTCATCAACCCAAACCATCAACTCGATTCACCTCAGTTCCCGCTGTCACGACGAATCCGACGAATAAGTTTCGTCCAGATAGATTTTATTTTTCATTTATTACCTACTCCTTGGAATATTGCGCAGGTAACTTCTTCTCCACAATATATTGTCATCTCTTTCCATCAATATATATTTTCTATTGTATTTCTTCCATCGAAATTCCAAATCCTTTAAAATCGTCCAATATTAATCTCGACTCATTTTTGGAAAGTCCTCGTCTTCTTGGAGAGACAGTAGAATTTTATTTCATTTTGGAAGTTCTTACGGAAAAAGAAAGCGTGCACTTTTCGACGTAATTCCATTTTTTAAGAATTCGTCTAATGGAATTGTCGGACGTCCTGGAGGCTTCTTCGCCGGTTGAACCGGTCCAGTCTTTCTTTCTTTTAATAACTTTTTTAATAACCTATACATCGACGTGTTTCCAACTCCAAGCATCGCAGCGGTCAATTCAATGGTTTTACCCACACTCGCATCGGAATTTTGATTCTAGATGGAATCAAAACAATTCAAAATTAAAACTTTCATTAACTGAGAACGGCGATAATTTTGGGCGTTTCGATGGTCCCGGTAAATTCCCCACACTCCAATACGTATCTCCGTACTTTAAATATACCACTATGAACACAGGACTAATGGTTTCCTAGTACCCTGAAGTCTTTATTTTGAAATTCAAACTGTCACTGTCAAACACTGTCTAATTACACACACTTGCACGTCTACGCAATGATGACTGACTACTGATTTTAAATGAAATAAATGGGCCGATACATAAGCACCCGACATGTTAATCCAAGCATTAAGCGCAACTGCAGTTCCCTTAACTTACCTAGAATTGCCGAGATGGTAATAGTCGTTGTGGCCTCTTCTTGGAATAGTTAATCACATAATCCGATCTTCAGTATTTATTTGCACTTCAATTAGACGGCACTCATTTCTTCACATAATAATCCCTTCCGCTAAGTACCCCATTTCGAACCACCCGGTTTGGCAGTAATGCACAGGTGAAATACTTGTTGTTTTTCGAAGAAAATAGGATATTTGCCTTACAAAAATAGACATACAGCAACGGCACTGAACAATCATGTTTAAAGTGATAATGCTATTTTTTTTTTCGAATTTCAAGCAAACCTTGAAAACATAAATAGTTACATTGCGTAAAGAAAAATATTTATTATGCCCCTTCACAGTCAATTCCTGCTCTGATAAAGTCAACGTTATCGGTAGAACATCAATAGAATCAATGAGTCTGTATTAATCAATGAAGTTACAAAAAGGTTGAAGTAGTTGGTTGTGCAAATAATTGAAATTTTTATGTAATGCAAGTTTTCACAATGCACAAAATAGTTCATGCAAATCTCTCCGTACATAATGATTTTTAAAAATTAATGAATGAATGAATGAATATTGACGATTTGAACAACAATTCACCAATATCTGAATAATCAAATTGGCAAGTTTGACGACAAAAATCCAACACATTGTTATAAATAGGAGATATAAAAAATATCATCGTAAAATATTATAAATAAATAACGAGTTCCGATATTATAATATATTATATTAATGGCGAGTTAACAACAAAAATCAGGTAAATATGGAAGCGTTTCGGAGTTGATAACATTCACGGTCGTAACGCCTACCTTCTATTGAAACATTTATTACAATGGATTTAAACAAATTTAACATTGCATAGACCATTTTAATGCATTTATTAATTTTCGTTCATTTCTTTAAGAACGCCTCTGCTTTCCGGCGAAATAATCGTTTTATGACTTAGCTGTTTTTTTTGACATGATGTATACCATCTGAAAAGCTTCGTAATTGTTTTATTGCATTACAAATAATCTACATGGAAACCACGGCGGGCGTAATTTCGGCCGGTAATCCCATCGGCTACCTGACCATAGGATGTAAATTTGGCCGGGGGTTTAAAGAGTCCTTCTTATCTTATATGTAATTTCGGCCGGATGAAATAAAATATTGTTAAATTTTATAAGTGATGCATTGATACATTACCGAAGAAGGCGAATTCGGAACCACACAGGTTTTCCCTTGCAAATTCTGATGATGGCTATTAGGCTCAGTGAGTACATGTTTGATCCTTGCCCTCTTGCCTCTCTAAACTTTTTTTATTTCCCTATTATTTCACCATTTCCAACAATATCAATATGTGTTATGTTAATAAAAAATAAATTCCACATTCCAACCATAAACATTACCCTCGGCCGAATTTACATCTGTAATTAGCAGTGCCCTTTACTTTGGGCAGGTACCCAAGGGGATTACCGGCCGAAATTACATCCGCTCGGAAACCAAGTTAATGGAAATATTTTTATATTAGTTATCTTGGCTGACCCATCACCAAACCATCACTGACCATTTCCAAACTTTGTGATATCTTGCATTGCCTTTAAATTTGGTAAATTATATTGGTAGTTGTAATATAGTAGTGTAGTAGTATATAAAGGTAATATAGGTAATTGTGTTTTAATAAGTTGACACCGAACTCAAATTCAAGATTCGATAACCACTCATTGAAAATATTTGGATTATTTCTTAACATCAATCTTAGTGAGCTATCAACAGTTGGTTTGATACTGTAACTACAAACTTCCTAGTGCTCCACTACTTTCTAAATTGCAAATATAATAGTAACTAGCATATATTTTGCCACATAAGCCAATTTGCCATTTTTCATGTCATCTACCCATGGGAAAATGTTATAATACAAAAGGAAAGGGAACAATCTTATTTTTAAAATGGTCCAGCATGTATAAACAAGTGTCTAATTTTTAACAAGTTTTAATTACAGCATGCAATGTTATACTTTTAACTTACGAACACCGCTCAATAGTAGGAACCCCATGTTAGAGTACTCAGGATTTCCATCTTGGCGGAATAGTGTGATAAATTTTCGGAAAAACGTATCGAGTGATATGGCGAAATGAAGCAATTCAGGTTCAAAGCCTTGCCTTAGTCATAAATACCTTTTTCCGTAAAATTTTCAGTTTAGTAATTTGTATTCTCTTTGCCTTTGAGCGAGGATCTTAAATACCTATATCAATCCATATAATTCAATGCCTATAATGGCATTAGCAATAGGAAAAGTTGTTTCGGGTTAGTTCATATTTATAATAATCACACGTGAAATTGTTTTAATTAGAAACTGTATTGGTATAGTGACAGAGACTAAAGCCAAATTAATCACGAATTAACTTTATATAAATACGCTCCAAATTGAAGCTTACTCTATCGTTAAAGAGAGCTTTTCGTATGAACGAATATAGCGAGGCAACAGGTATTTGATTCCGAAAATCAGACTGTGCTCCTCCGTAAGGAATATCTGGATACGACGAGATATTTATTTATCCAAAACGAGTAAACGAGGAGGATAAAAAACAAGGTAAGAGACTGACAGGAACAGTGGAATACGACCAACGACCTGAAAGCGAGACTCGACGCGCGAGTATAAACAGTGAGATAAATTAAGTGTAAGATAGTAGTAATCAGTGCAAATAAATTAGGAAAAATATTAGTGTACTGTAATTATCTGAACGCATGAGAACGTTACGTTACAATAAAATTTAGAGGAAATTTAAAAATCGTTTTTTATTTTTCAGTTTAGGTTTACTATACTTAGTAAGTTGTAAGTTAGTAAGTAAGAATAGAGTTGGGAGAAAAAAATGGATGAATGACGAGGTATTAGGATTGATGGATGAACGTCGAACATATAACGGCAAAAAACGAATGGCTAAAGCAAGAATGCCTTGAAATGGAACACCTGCAAAAACAAAACGATGGTTTTAACCTACACAAAAAGCTGGGAGAGACTGCTGGGATGTATCGAGGGAAGAAATCGGGTATATTGGCCGATGAGACCAATCGTATAGTTACCTACTACAAGGAGAAGATCAGAATCTGTGAAAAATATATCGAAGAACTGTTTTATCGAGACAGGCCCCCGTTTGTGAGTGAAATTAATGGTCAGTTGAAGGGACCACCGATCTTAAAGGCGGAGATATAGAGAGCGATTCTTAACTCGAAAAACAATAAGGCCACCGGGCCAGATGAGATCCCAGCAGAGATTTTAAAAATTCTAGATAACAGAGGCATCTAAGATTCTGCATAAAATATTTAACATCATTCATGAAACAGGACGGTACCCTCAACAATGGCTGAATTCCACCTTTGTTCCCTTGCCCAAGAAAAACAACGCTAGAAAATGCGAAGATCACCGACTCATTAGCTTGATGAGCCACACCCTGAAAATATTTTTAAAAGTAATTCATAAATGCGAAAGAGATATTAGTAGCTCGCAGTTTGGGTTTAGAGAAGGAATGGGTACAAGAGAAGCGA
Organism: Cryptocephalus moraei; assembly: GCA_946251905.1. NCBI lineage: Eukaryota > Metazoa > Arthropoda > Insecta > Coleoptera > Chrysomelidae > Cryptocephalus > Cryptocephalus moraei. Next base: position 36,244,528 of record OX276454.1, on the reverse strand, counting down.
TGGTGGCCAAACAAGTGCTTGTTCAGAACTGTTATGATGTGAAAAAAGACATCTGCCTGTGCTTTGTCGACTATTAGAAAGCTTTTGATCGAGTTGAACATCATAGACTAGTGGAACTTCTCAAAATCCTTGATATAGATCAAAAAGATATCAGATGCATCAAAAACAAGAAATCTGATTGCGTTTGAAAACTCCGAAATAACAATCAATGCGATGCACATAGAAAGGGTGAATAAATTTGAGTATATGGGAGTATGGTTTTCTGACAACTGATCATCGGACTTCGAAATTAAATGCCGCATTGAGCAGGCTCGGCAGGTATTTCTAAGATTGAAAAGAGTATTCACTTGTTCGGACTTCGATCTTGAATTGAGGCTGAGGTTTTTGAAATGCTACGTTTGGTCGGTACTTCTTTATGGGATGGAAGGCTGGACCCTCAAAGTAAATGCAAACAAATTAGAGGCATTCGAGATGTGGTTATACCGCAGAATACTTAAAATACCTTGGACAGCAAGAATGACAAATGTAGACGTGCTAGCTTATGTTAATAAAAAGCGTGAACTGTTCACTACCATTAAGAAGGGGAAAACTTCATACTTAGGGCATGTCATGAGAAACGTAAAATATAAATACTTGCAGTTGATAATCGAGGGTAAGGTAGAACATCGGAGAGGTAGGAAAAAAACTATCTTGGCTGAGAAATATTAGACAATGGACGGGAATGCACAACATACAAACACTGATTTATACCGCTAGGAATAGAAACGAAATGAAAAATGTGGTCGCAAACATCCGTTAACAGATAGCATAGGAAGAAGAAGATACTTAGTAAGTTCCGGACTTACAGTCTCCTTACTTATATGTTGTATAAATTAGTAACGATCGATTTATTTCGCTTTGGGCTGCAAATCTGAGCTGTCATATTATATATTACAAGAACCAGATTTGCAAGTAGTTTGTATTATTTTACGACGCGCCTGAAGTCGTGGATAATGTGGGTTGTCCCACCCTTAAGATTTTACCACTAATCCAGAACTTCCCAAATCTGAGCCCGAGGCACTTAAACGAGAAAGCCATTTACTTCTACAACAATCTCGGCGTGTTTTTCTTTGTCAAGACGCAATTACCTAATTCAATGTTCCCCGGAAAAAACTTTCGTAACATTTGTATCAATTAACCTCTCCCGAATAGAGTCAGGGAGCGGATCTCCTCAGACCTAATGCGTTGTCCTCCGTCATTTTCCGGGGATGTAATGCCCGAAAAAGCAGCCATTCGTCGTAGGGAGGAGAGCGTACCCGCAATTTGTCAAAGTCCCTGTATGGCGATATTCCATCCGCGATCCTTGTCTTTTTTTATTATGGGAATATATCTGCCAGACTCGCTGTCATCGGAAAGGCATAAATCGGCGTATTTTGCATATTTTCGGCCCTTACTCGCATCTGGACGGGCGCGCCATCTTGATTTAAGGATGCGGTTCCTACGAAATCCCGGGGAACGGATAAACAATGAGCCCTTCTACTCTCCCAGATATCGCATACGATTTACCTTTCGAGGGAAGTCGGAGGCGAGGCGCTCTTAAAACATTCCTTTTGCGCGAGGAGATGCGAAAAATATGACGCCGCCGAGACACGAAGGAAATAAAAATATGATTTAACTTGTACGCATTTAAGCTTCCTCATAACTTAATCTGAAATTTCATAAGATTATCGAAAATTTACGCTCTAGTGTACGAAGGTTTCTCGTATTAAATGTTGCAATCCTTCCTTATTTAGATTTGTCATTCATAATACAAAGCAAATCAACCTGCAACAGGCTTGTTTGAGTGATTTATCCTTAATTCCAATGACGCAAAAATTGTAGCAGTTTAAAGCAACCCTTTAAGTTAAGCTTCTTCCGGGTAGGTGATATAGGTAGATATTTCATTGTACATAAAATCCACACGATAACCTTCTTTAGCTAAGGCTGTTTAAGAATTTTGCTGCCGTAAATGGTACGGTTACCTTGTTCTATAAAATCTGGAATGTTATAAAACTGATGAATATTTGACGCGGTTCAAACCGCAAAGGTACTGCTTATTTAACATAGAATTAACTGTAAATCTTGTATAAAGCATAGCTCTAAAGCGCTCAAAAAGTAGATTTTGATCGATATATATCATTTAATTAAAATGACCGATTGATCTAGTTATTACTACACTTATTGTTGTTTAAATATGCAAATTTCTACTTATGCATTTTTTCCTTAACTCGTTAGAAGCTGCATCAGTCCCTAATTATAATAGACTGATAAGTCGCGAAACGCTTTCGGTGCTGTTTATTATCTCCCCCTTAATCTGTATTCATGTTTGACTATCCCGAATATGTGATGAAAAGTACGTTATGTGAGAATGCACATTCGCAAATTAAGCCACGAATATTTTTATATATTTTTCGATAAAATTCAATGCGCTATCAGAGAAGTGAACTAATCCAAACACACAATTAATAAGAAACGTAAGATGAAGACTAATACTTTTCTGCCACGAAAAGCAAAGTGGTGGATTATTTTAAATTTGTGTCTACTTATGACACTTTACATTTACTGTTGTGTTTAGTAGTAACACTACAACTGAATAAAATAAAAAAAATATCCTTAATTTATACAATCATATTTGTATACTTTTCAGGTAAGATAAGAGAAGCAATTTTTAGTAAAACATCACTTACTAATACATAAATTTCTGCAACAATGCCTTTTCATTTCATTGTCTTCACTTTTTGTGTTTTGAACCTTCTTAGAGAAGTAAAAAGTCAATAATAGGAGAATGTTCTCGGGGAGCTAGATGAATTATGAAGTGTTCTTGACAAACCCCAATACAAAAATAATCTTGATCAAACTGCCGACGTTTCGTTCAGTGTTCTGAACATAATCATGGCGCTGAAAATGTCATCAAGATCAAATTTGATCTTGATGACATTTTCAGCGCCAGGAACCAGGCCGGATAGGATCGGATATCCTGTAGGAGGGCGGGACTAGGATACACACACCCTGAGTCGGTAGAGCACGGAGTGGATCAACTGGGCTGCAATCGTGCTCGAGGACCGTGGTTCGGAGCCCACGTTAAACTGTAGGTCCCGTCCAGATTAGCCTGCAGCAAAAAGGAGACGTTAACTACTCACACACACACTCTCACACACACAGATTTGAGGTTAGAATTCTTTCCGTTGCATTTCCGTAACGTGTTGCCCGAGAGAAATCAATTTTAACGATTACATTTTGAAATCCTTATTTATCACCACTATGTCATAGTGAGAGTTCCTAGTTATAAGAGATTGCAGTTTCATTATTATACCTCAACTACAGTAACAACATATTTTTGTAAAATTGTTTCTAATAATATGTAGTAAATAATTTGCAGTGGACTGAAGATGGAATAAAAGAATTCCGAAAGCTTTCCAAGTAACAAGAGTGTCTCTCTTTAAATAACCCTTACCACATTAGGCCGCTACCCCACAAGAAAAAACTTTCTTTAAAATTTTCGTATATATATATATATATATATATATATAAGTGTTTCTTTAATTTTTTAATTAAATTTTGAACTAAGTAGGTATTACTTGTATTATTTTGATCTGTTTCATTTATGTATATTTTAATCGTTTACTAAGTGAATTGTAGTAATTTTGCGGCCAGTATTTAAAACAAACATATTCTTTTAATTATTTTACCCCAAGTCGCTATTACTACTGAACTAGTAGGATAACTATTAAAAATAATCTATGATTAGGCACAAAACAATTAGATTAGAGTAATTAATACCATAGAGAAACAATTTGATAGCAATATTCGCGACTAAATTTGAATTAGCGCCAAAAAAAAATTAACTAAACTGAGCACGGCCACCCGGTCAAAATTTTAAGTAATGTATAGTTTGAAATTCACCTGTTCTCCCTCAAGAACTTAGGCTCCAACCAGTGTCTTAATATCCTAGGTGTGGATTGGTAAGGCTATCAGGAGTTGAGCAGAAAGGGTAGTTCTTAACTTGCGAATGGTTGCGCACGCGTGAATCCTCGATTGCTAAATGCGATCGTGATTTCCACCTTAAACGCAGGTGAATATCGACTGTTAAAAGTCTAAACCCCATAATAAACTCACTAATTTCATATATGTATCATTTCTGAGGCTAACCCCCAACCCTCCTTAGGTTACTGCTTGAGATTATCATCGAAGCGCTCTACCATTGTGCTGCAAGACAAGTTGTAAAATGGTAAAATAAATGTCTCTTCACAACTCGATAAAGCTCCAAGTCCAATTTTTTTAAAGGGTTATACAATCTTTATATCTTTCTCAGTGTTGCTATTTTGGTAAAAGAAAAAATTGTAATGAACTTTATAAACCGCCAAAATTAGTAAAGAAAGCGAAGGATGGAGAAAAAGCGATCATTAAACTTCGCAATACGAAAAGGACACATTTTTAAAATGTAATACTCTTTTGCTTCCATCTGACTCATCACGATTTAACATCTTATTTTTATCCATAGTTACAATATAAATACCAACATTTAACAGTAATTTGTTATTTTGTAATTGAGGGTGCCAATTGAAGTGACATCAAAGTTTGATTTAATATATGGCAACTGCCATATGATTAAGAAAAATGGTACTGTTAAGAAATATTTCAAATTTTGTTTATGGCAGCTTTTGTGGCAATGGAATACCGAAAAGTCTATCCCCTTATACACATACTTGTAAAGTTGATTTTCTAAATACTTTCTGGATATTCGATTCTAATTTTCTTGACAATTGTGTTTAAATCATGTGTTAAACATATATGTTTGTTTTTTGGGTAAAATATCTTTTTTTTTTCAAAAGGTACTTTGTCGGGTGAAAAAACTTCCTAATAATTTATTAATAAATCTACGAAATACGGCATGATTTGTTTTATGCAAACGTCTTAAACTAATTGTAAATCATTAGAACCGCTGCTCCATTGTTGAAAACGCCTCTTATTTTTTGGCGCGGTTTATTATTATATACAATTTTTCCAAATTCCATCCTAATGACCTTTTCGAAGAACGACCGTTATATGGAATCTACACAATAGCATCATTGTATGAATGGGGCTTGAATGGGAAAAATATATATTTGTATGATTTTCTGTAGTAATACAAAATTTTTAGGTATTTATGTATAAGAAAATAATTATTCTTTCGTCATAAGTTGTACAGCAAATATTTTCATTGTCAACAATTGTCATTTTATTTTTTCCAATCCAACTTTCTAAAAGAATTGATTTTGATTTTAATTGTTTTATCATTTTTACACTAATCTTATTCTAAAAACGATAAATTTGTTAACACTAAACGCTATAGCAATTAAACATTAACTAAGTATTACACTTGGTGCCCAAAAATTTTTGGCGGGATTCGTTTTATATATCTGTATTAGGTCAAATTAGCCGTTATTTATAAATGATAAAGTGTACATAATGGGGACATCACAAACTGTGACCATTTACCATAATTTCTGGTAAAGGACCGCCCGATTGCTTTGAAATATAGATATAACAAGTAAATATAGACTTATATTTGCATTTTGAAGTTGCCAAATCGGCACTATATGCAGTAGAAAGAAATGACAAAACAAGGTTTTTAAGATTTTACAAGAAATCACGTCATATCTAAACAAACGATACAATAAATATTTATGATATATGCATATTAAACACAATCAAATCTCTAATTATTGCCTGAATTCTTACTGACTTGCTTAGGAATTTGTTCCTGATTTGGTTACAACAGGTGAGTCATTTTATTGATCTAAGAACTTTCTAGTTTCTAGCCTAGAGAGTCATCTGGATTGATATTTGTAGTACAATCTGTCATTATTGAATACCCTGGAATGTCACATTTATGATCTGATCATAACCATTAAAAATCGTTGCTCAAGCACTCCGTACATTTTAACATGTTTACTGTCAGTCTCCTTGAATTGTATATCTATTTTATGTCGTGTTTGTAGTTTATTTTACGATTTATGCAAGGTGCAGTCTTCTATTCCATTCCATGATTTGAGAAACATTTAATAGTGGCACTCTGAATTGATTTGTTTTACATACACACGTTTGTTTCTTTGCCATTTTTATAATCTGAAAGCAGACTACGCATTAACTGTTTTCGATATATATATTTTTCAATGCTTACATGACGCTATGGTCCTTAGAGTAAATCAAAGACGTTACACTAACTGATCGTTGATTGTCAAAGTACATTACCTTCTTTTTGGAAATGCTGCTAAAAATTTTTGGTTGCATAAATAAAATTGAATTTAAACCATTTCATAAACAAATCGGTACTCATCCACGCGTTGTTTTGGGTCGTGTATATTAACGAAATGTTCATCTTGTTCCTTTCCAATAGAGACCCGATTCGACTGTAGTGTAGACAAAATTCATGTCGTGTTCATTCTGTTCAGAAAATTTCTTTAAATTCTAAGAAGAAGTACGGCTGCGGCGTTAGTACTTAAGAGGGTTCACGTCCCAGTCGGAAACGCCTTTGCACGCAATTCCTTTAAGAATTGACTAATTTTGATGCGGTTTTCACTGAACTACTAGGAAATTTGTTCTTTTTGGGGTTAACTTAAAATTAATTTTTGATTAAGACTAAACTGTAGTTATCGTAACAGTTTATACAATGAAATGCAATTAACCATTTGCGCATATTAATCATAAAATGCGTTAACAAGCATGTAACGTGCAAAATAGAAAATGCATTTTTTTCATCCGCGAAGAGTCGCCCTCACGCGGCTTAATTCCTATACGTCACCGCTGCATTCGAACGGAACGTCGAAGTCGAAAAAAGTTGAAGAAGTGTAGAGAACGTCGTGTTATTAATTTCATTAGCCCGCTCCGCTTGCCTGTCGTGAGCCCTCTTAATGTTTCACAATGAATCACGATTTACCGAATTCCCTGTCGTAACGTTTAAATAATATCACTCCTTTCCATTCCCTCTTCATTGACATATTTAGGTTTTATTTGAAATATATGACTACTAACTAATTTAATGTTAAACAATGAATTATGTAAAACAAAGAGTGGTGTCCGACTGTAGGAATGAACGAGATTCAACGGAAAATTCCAATGAAAAAATTACATATCAACGTTTCAGGGCGAAATAACCGACATAGAAAACATATTACAGAAGGGTGCGGTAGATGGACATTTTTTAGAAATTTTAAATTGTTTTGTGGTTCCCTAAATCGTTGAAATAAATACATCAGTAAAGAAATCAATAAGGTGTTTATCAAAGCAATTATATATGTACCATAATCACATTTTTATGCCTTACTCTAATAGGTTAGGAAAGTCGTAATTTAAAATTAACTATACGATAAATCACTTAACTTCAAACTAAATACAAAATGTAATATTTATATAAGTTTGGTACCTAACGAGTAAGGTGTTCTAAAGAGCGAAAATGCGATTTTGATATACATATATGACGTCTTTGATAATAGGAAACGTACTGATTTTAATTATTTATGCGTTTATTTAAACTGTTTTACTACAACTTTTTCGGAGAAATATAAAAGCGAAGATCGGTACCCTCACTAGCATATTCCGAAAAAGTTTCAGTCGCTTACCACACCCTTAAGTGATATATTTTTTGTGTTTATTATTTTATCTTGAAACATTCGATACGCTTTCTACATGTCATATATGTCAGATCTTATAAATAAATATTGATTGTCTGCCCCGTCAAACTGAATTCACTAAGAAAATGATATCCCCATATAGCTAACAGCGCACTTCTCAAGAATTTATCAAATGGTGACGTCCCTGGTAGAATTTCAAGGAACAACTAATTTAATTTGTTTTTTTTTACATGAAAGCAGTTCGGGTAATTGACGTTCGTATAATCTACGCTGTACTCTAGCTCCACTTTACCGTGTGGTGGAACTCTATTTCATTAAAATTATTTGAAAATTAACCTGAATCATTACGCTTTTAAATTTTTATGCCGATATTCGTAAAGGTTTACAACCCCGTTTCTTTTGGTGATGAAAGTTGAATTCTCGGCGAAATCACATACTGAAATTATTTTAAACTAATGTGCACTTTGTCCAATTATGTCCCAGTAAAATACTTAAGAAAGAAGTCTTAAGAAAAAAGTTTAATAGAGAAACAAACGAACTTAAAAAAAATGCCAAGTAAAACCCGTTTCACGTGCTCCCATTGATTATAATGCTTTAAAAAGTTTAGATTTGGGGAGCCCCAAGGGATATTTTCCTAGACAACTTTAAATGGTGCATATCTTAAAAATATGTGGGGTTTGCTCTGATTATTGCATCATTTACTGTTTCATGTTATATCCCCCAAGTCCTGACGTACTTTCTTTGGGTAACCTAGAGCCACTGATTGATCTACGCTCTATCCCATTTCGGTGGCCCACCTCAAATTGGGCAAGTTCGTCGAATCATATTCAGCAGTTCGACCCGAAACCCCGATGGTGTCATTTAATTAAACCCCCTGTGATCCGCTTTTCGTTTATTTAAACCTGCCGTGGAAGTTTCGAAATTACGGAACCCGAGCGGAAAGGTTCCCGGGCGATACTTTTAATTACTGAATTTTTTACGTGTCTTCCATCTCCTTCGCATCTTCCACGTTGACAAACGGACAAGGAGAATCGGAGTGACGTTTCACCGGATTGTATCCGTAATTGAAATTTAAAACTGTCGAGCGGAAAGCTTTTAGAATAATTATTCTTCTTAGCGTTAGCGAGATGGATTCGGATGCGGATAAGCTCGTTGATTTACAAGCGAACTCGCACGACAAACACATATCTACGACTACGACAAACTAGCATGTATCCATAAACAAAAATCGGAAAATGGGGAAGGTGAGAATATGTGCAACGTACGGTTATGGTATTAATGAAATGCTCGATTGTGACGCAAAATATAAATAACTTGAGTAAATCATTACTCTAACTCTAACAACGTATAGCCAGCATTGGAAATGCTGAAAGTATATAGTGAAAATTTGCATAAAGATACATCTATTAACATTGGCATTTAGGTAAACGGCAAATACATGGAGTGTTCGATTAATCTGGACATCTCATCCTAGAGTATTATCCGGGCATTTCCATACAATACGTTATACTGTTTATAGTTATAGCTACACATCACGTTATACGAGTATGTATATAGCTTCCCAAGTAACATCAGTTCATCTATTGTCCTGAAAAAAATCACCTTTGTGTTTTCGAGTTTAGATTTTTACTTAAATGCCCATTATCGGAACGAAGCTTAAATTCCTCGTTATTAATTAATCCAATATCACCCACAGCATTGTATTTAATTTTTCTAAAGCTCATTTTCCAATCGAAAAATCTGGTCGAGCTGGTGTGGAATTCCATCCCTTTATCAACGTTAACGAGCTGCGGATTGTCATTTTTACAATTGACGTTATCAAACGTACTTACGCCGGAAGTGCCGGGTGGAAAAACACTGGACCGAATCGAAAACGTGTTACGTTAACACTTATCGAACGTCGATTTTTCACGTTACCCCATATTGCCGCTTTATCAGAATTTCCCTACCGCGACGGAATCGAGGGAAGTGCTCAAAGATCGGCGGCACGTTTGTATCAAAATTGAATTTAGAGCTGCGGAAAATTGAGATACGTATCGCGGGGAGGGTGCTACCAATTTGGGCGAACTGCAGCTTATTGAATTTTTTTCACCGTTAATTTCGCTGCATGGCGCATAAAAGATTGGCATCGTAAAACCGGTGAAGTTCTTTTATTAAAAGGGACGTAATCTTTATATATGCATAATACGCAAAGTTCTGCCTATATCTTTTTATTTACTGTTGAGATATTAAAAAATTTATTAAACCATATGGAAGTTTTTCGCAAGAGGCAAGTTATATGAAATTTACATCTAACAAGTAAATTATTTATTTTCTGTCTATTATTCCAACACTACATTCATAAGGGAGAAATATATATCATACATTCTTAACACTTACAATAAAATATAAGGTAATTTTGTATTTAGTTGAATGAGTCACCGATCATCCCTGTCCTGCTCATGATGTTTGCATTGTAGTACTGCATAGCGCAGATTTTAATCTCATACTTTTCATAATTGATATTAATAGCTTAGCTATAAGTACCAATTTTAAAAGACATCTTATCTCATGTGCGTTTCATATATACGATTACCGATTTACAAACACAAGTCTATAATGCATTCAAATATGACTCAAAGACAATATTTTTAATGGAAATATACCCAAAATAAAATCTATCAGATTTATTTTCCAAAACAATCACCAGTTTGCTGTACACATACGTAGTACTGTAACGTTTTCGTGGGTTCAAATAATCATGCTATCCTAGTAATACACTGAACCAATTACTTATCACTTCATTTAAGTAGACTATTTATTGTAGTGCTCGTCGACTCGCTCACAGGTCGTTCGAGATTTCAACTGAATGTTCCCTTTCCGTTTCATACATATTGTAGTAAGTTCAGTGAGTATTAAGTAAGTAATATTAATTGATTTACATTAATTCCTTACTTCTATCCCTTGATCAATTTATAATATTTTCCCTATTTCTATTTACATTCTTCTTGGTGTCTTCGTCCTCTAGTTCTTCGTCTCGTCGTAGTTCGTTGCTCCTTCTAATACCGAGTTTGTTGTCCTTCGACTGTAGCGACGTCCTTTTCGTGTTGATTTACATCCTGATTGTCGTGACTTCTAGGTCCCTCTGTAGTTGTTCGTCCCTTACATACCATGGTGTGTCCGTCATCCTTCTTAGTTCTTGGCGTTGAATCGTCTCCAGTTTCTGGATGTGCCTGTCCTCATGTTGCTATTCAGCACATCATAATTGGCTTGCTTTATGCTTCATATATTCTTTTCTTTGTCCACAGGTGTAGTTTGCTCCTTCTTCCTATCAGTGCGTTGGTCATCTCTAGTATCATCTTGGCTTTCCTGGATGTGTGCTCAATGTAATTCTTTGATGCGAATTTCGTCGATGTGTATTCCTAGGTTTTTCACGTCTTCCTTTCATGCAATTTCGATCTTTTCCACGATAAGTTTTCCTCCAGTTTGTCCTTTAGTTGTATGGTTTTCGCCTTCTCCGGATTGATCCAGATTTTCCATTTTCTCGCCCATTTTTCCATCTCGATGATTTCCCTACGTAGATATTCCTTCGCCTTGTCCGCCTTTGTCGTTGTTGCTCTCTTGGTTGTGTAGTCAGCGTAGATGTAGGTTATGGTGTTGTGTTCTCTTGTTGGTATGTCGCTGGTGTATATGTTGTATAATTTCGGGGCTGGCACCGATCCCTATGGTGCACCAGCTGCTATTGTTCTCCTCGTTGATGTCGCTCCGTTGATCCCGATGCCGAATGGCCAGTTCCATCAGTTGTTCTGAATTATTTTGATTATGGGTGCTCCGAATCCTTGGTCCCCCATATTCACTAGTAGGCTGTCTTGCCATATCCTACCGAAATTCTTTGGCACGTCGGGGAATAGGACGCATGTTGTCGTTTTCACGTCGATGTTCCTCATTTCGTCCTCCGTCGAATGCCCTTCCCTGAATTCACATTGCTCGTCAGGTATGTTCAGTCGCTATTCTTCATCCTTAATCTTCCACAGTATGATCCTCTCCACCTACTTGCAGAGGTTACACAGAAGACTTATGGGTCTGTAGTTCTGGGGTAGTTTCCTGTCCTTTCCCGTATTTTGTATTAAAATGATTTATTCCTCTTTCCATTCTTCTGGGTAATATCTTTCCTTGAGTATTTTACTAAACAGCCTCTTGACTCTCCTGTCAATGAATTCCTCTGGTAGTTCCTTGGACATCACGTTGGTTTTTCTATCCCATCCTGGCGTCTTCCTGGTGTTTAGTCCTCTTATTATTCCTATGATTTCGTCCGTGATGGCCCTGTTGTCGATTTCGTGGTCGAAGCTCTGGTGACTCTGTTGGTTCCCTTTCAGCGGCAGTTGTTCTTTCATAGCGTCTGCGAAGGCCCTTGCTTTGTCTTCTGTCCTCTATTTCAGTCCGTCCTTTCTTTGGATTGAACTGGCTGACGACGTCTTCGTTTGTTGATCTTCATGTGTTTAATAATATTCCAGTGCGCGTTGCTGTTGATGTCCAATTCGTGCGGGAAAAGTTCTCATTTCTGAGATAGACAGCTGTTGTACGAAACCAAGGAAGGCATCATAGCCAAAAAAGTAACCGCGGGAGCTGCACAAGGGTCAATTTTAGGACCAGAGCTGTGGAACATATCATACGACGATATTCTCAGACTAGAGCTGCCAGACGGATGCTATCTTATAGGCTACGCCGATGACATAGCGATCGTCATCACTGGAACGACCAAAGAGGAGATTCAAGAGAAGCTAACGAGTGTCATGCGGATTTTGAGAAGATGGCTCAACGATCACGTGCTAGCGTTTGCGGCAGAAAAGACTGATCTGATTTTCTTGACTAAGAAGCGCAAGACAAGTTTCGACAACATCCAAGCGATGCAAATAGAGGACCACGTTATAGAGAAAAAGGAGGATACCAAACATTTGGGATTCACCGTGGACTCAAAGATGAGCTTCGGTGAACATATCAGAAAAGGAACAGATAACGCATCGACGGTACACAATCGCTCAGTCAATTGACGAGGACTATCGATGGACGAAGGGCAAGCAAGAGGACACTTTTGATGTCTGTGAACCATTCCATACTTCTGTACGGTGCAGAGATATGGGGAGAGACGACGAAGAAAGAATTTTACAGGAAAAGAATATCCAGGGTGCAGCGCAGGGCTGCTATTAGAGTATGCAGTGCATATCACTCAGTATCAGAACCGGCAGTACTATCTTTTGTGGGAACCATCCCAGTTGACCTGCTAGCACTGAAACGCAAGGCCATCTACGAAAGAAGACGCAACGCTGAAAGAGACGATGAAGGCATCGGCAGAGCCAAGATTGTAGAAGAAGAAAGAAGAAAAAGATATTTCCGCTCCTACCTGTTCAAACAAGGAAAAGTAGCAAGCCTTACGTGTCTCGCTTGCGGACATGCCGTAGACAATGCAGAACATACATTGTTCACGTGCAGCCAATGGAACCTGCAACGACGGGCACTGACAGAGAGGATCGGAGTTTTTACGCCCAAAAACATACTACAAGTGATGCTGAAGAAAGAAGAAAACTGGGACGTCGTAGCTGAGATCGTGGAAACGGTTTTACGAATGAAGAAAGGAAATGGTCTAGTTTTTAGTTGATGACCAAACCACGTGAAGAATGGCAACACTCTTCGCGTTTAGTCTGTCCCGATCGACAGAGACGACAACGCCGAGAAACGATGAGGGCTGGCTGAAGACATCCGATCCAGTGGTCAACAACTAAGCTATATACGTTGTATTGTCTTAGATCAGCAGTTGTCGACGTACCTAGCAAAAGGTAAAGACAGAAGAACGAAGAGGTCACACATGCTCGGAGGACGGTGTGACACACCAGTGAGAAATCCCTCAAGAGATTACAGAACGAAAGCAAGAACAGAACAGACGCCAAACAGGCGAAAAACAGCCATCTTGAGCAATGCTAACGCGGGTCCAAGATGGAAATCTTAACGAGGTTAAGCAAAAGAAGGTAGGGTTTTAGTGGGTCGTACAGGTGAGGTACAACCCCCCACACCGGTCTGTCTCGCATGGCCACTGATGGTGCGGATGCGCATTTCCCCCCACTTCGGATAAAAAAAATTACAACAACATTATTGAACCAAATGTAATGGGCAAAATTACGAAAAAGGGGAAGTATAAAACGACAAAATTTGAAGTTTTATTCATTAAGTATAATAATCTACAAGAAAAACTATACCTTAACACACTAAACGTACCTTCTGGTTGATTAACCGCTAATATTCATCTGACTTTGTTTAACCGTTTCTTCATATAATGCCTTCATATTAATGATAGATAAAATATCATCAATATCCTCGTGAGGTAGAAACCCATCTCCTGTTGTCAGAGGCTATCTGAATGAGAAAGTGTTGTAAAAGCGATCACACCTGTAAGAAATAACCGACCCCTGGAGCCTGCTATGTTGACTCTAGATTTATATATTCAGTTGGCTATAGCAATACATGGAATAGAATTTAAATTTATAAAGCACGACGGAAGAGTATTATTGCGATATTACGGACGTGTTAAATTTTTTCAACAGTTTCAGCGCGAAGATTTTGATCTTGATTTCATCATCGACACAGTGCCACTCCGCCTATTATTGGACTTCTAAGTGTTCTCAGCAATATCATTTGTCAAGAATCTAGCTGAAACGAGAATTAAGACTTAATTATACTCAGAAGTTAAGTCAACTGTTAAGATTCTATCTGTGAGAATTTGGAGGACTCTTTAATTTCGTTAAACTGAGTAGGTCATCTGAGAGATCCTGTAAAATGAAGAGTGGGTAGGTGGGTAAAATTTTTGACAGTATGTCTCCAACTAATTTTTAAAATGTCTTTGAGAACTTATAATGAAAATTTATCGTATTGTTATCGTTATCATTGTTAAATGAACTTTGTTAATCGCCAGAACTTCGCGTTTCACACCTCCCTAATTGACATTTGAACACACTTATACTCTCAACTATTTTGACTTGGCACAAGCGGCACTATGGAGTTGGTTGATTAAAGCACAATTTCAGAAATTGTTGGGGCTAATTCTAATATTAATAACCTGTTCTAAAAATCTGAATTTAAAGCGATGTATGACTTGATCCCGTGTTCAATTAAAAATTTTATGGTGAAACTAATTAAATACACTGCAACAAAATTCAAATAATAATCGAAGTGTTCGAGAATTGGTGAAAATTAATTGTTACCTCCAATTATCGAAGAAAACCCTTTTCACTGACCCAATTTATGTATTAGTATTCTACATATACATACGTATATACATACATACAGAATGTAATTGTATTGCAGATTATTGCATATATATGTTGGCCATTTAAAGTGTAAATAAAGCATTTACATGTAGTATTTTTTATCTGAATTTCTCTGAGCTATTAATTCCATTCTACGATCCACATACCTAAAAAATCCCATTATTTATTCATGACTTTTGTTTAACCTGATATCAACTTGAAACCTATGACACATTTATACTCGAATGAGAAATGTCAAACCCAAAGCAAGTTAAACGCAAACAAACCAAAAAGAAAACATCTCACAGGAATAGCACTGAGGGAAAAATAACTTGTCAAAGTTGTCTTTCTCACAAAAAAAAAGAATATTCGCAGTAGTTGTGTGTTTTTTACAAAAAAGTACATACATATATTTTACGTAACTCGAATAAAGTTACAGACAATTGATATTTATTTATTGATATAGATCGTTGTGCAGGTGATGCATGAGTATATATGTGCATATGTAAGCGAATGATGGGTTTTCGGGTTTCTTACACCATTAGTTTACATATAATTAAAATATATTTCACTGCAATTATTGAACGCAATTAAGGTAATTGATCAACTGTATTAAACTAGAAATACATTATATGTACCTACTACTACATACTATATCTTTCATTTATATATACTTATTCACACATACATACATATTCTTAAACCGCATTAGTAAATAAATTTAATGGTCACATTTCTTTACTGAACGATATTTTAACGAAATAGTCAAATATCCGCATCAGTATTTCATAGCATCGGTCGTAGCCATTGATCGTTATTTTTATATGTACGACCTTGCGAAGAATGCTTTGATTTATCGACAATCCGCGAGAATTCCGAGGTCGCTTTATACATAATTGCGACCCGAGAGAGACAGAAAGGAAAAGAATAACAATAAATTTGAATCGGGGCGGATTTCGTTGTCGTCCGAAATAATTACGTAACCGGTTTCGATTGACATATATGGATCAACGAATAAATTTCGGGCGACGATTGTGCTTGCGAAAAGTAGGCAGTTGACATTTCGGTTGGTATATGCGTATAGTACGTATATCGACAACGATCATTAATAAAACAAGAGGGCCAATGGTTATGTTTATTTCGAAAGTATTGTTTTACGCAAAACGATTTGTTTTCGTTTTCGGATCACGCGCAAGGAGACTGTCGAGCCGGTATATGTTAAAAATTTTTCGATTTAATTACTGTCCTTTAACACCTGCGATCTTGTTTCAACGTCACCTTTAAAATCGTTCAACGTCTGCCTTGGTAATAAACTTACGGTATTATTAAAAAAATGCCATTAAATTAATCGTCTAATTTCATAAATGATCTATCTAATATAAAACAATTTTAATTACAAAGCAACTTGTCTCTTAGGACCAATGTCTTATGTTATCCGTAAACAACTAAGACTTCTTAACAATATAGTATGTGTATCCAATATATGTGGATCCGGATCTTAGCGGATAGTTACTCGCTTATGATCCTAATAGGTGACAGATCTATTTCAGGGATGCGCACCTGCCTACCGGGGGATGCAAATTCGGCCAAATTAATTACCTGACCTAAGATTTGACACAGGTAGTTTTAAATTCACTGGCAAATTCGGCCAAAAAGTTTCACAGGTACCTGAACACCGGAGGCAGGTAATCGGGAGAAACAGAAGCCCGGTAGTTGACTGGATTATCAATCACTAATGGCAAACTAAATGTAATCCCAGCAGATTTTGTATAAAATGTTGGTAAATTCTTGGAAAATCGTAATCATTGTTAGAGCACTTAATATTTTTGGGGTATATGCAATTGTGTTTCTTCAGTTACTGAAATATTTTCGTACTGCAGACATCATGGAGCTGGAGTTGAAAGAAATTATTAGTAAACGCGGTAAACCTTTGTTGTGGTATAAACAATATAAGTACTGCTTTAGTAATACCACTAAAGCTGGTGAAACTAGGTGGAAGTGCACAAAGAAAAACATTTGCAGTGTATCAATTTATACCATGGGTGAATCGTTAAGGAGAACTTAGCTTGAAAGGTTTCTCTAGGAGCCCCAATGAAAAGACGAATGAAGATGGAAGGTGTCTTTTAATCTTTTCTGTTGTATTTAACGACGTTTCGCTCGCAATTGCGAGCATACTCATGTTCTATAATAATAAATTACAACAGGTAAGTATGTGTAACGTAAAAAACTCTCAACTTACACTTTTTAGGTGAAGGAAGACATATAGAATGGATGGTCGAAATCCTAGATGTTGATGTTTCCAACTCACCACTATATATGGTCTATTTATGCAGATATGAGGGAAGGCCGTTATTAAAGTTAATAGAAACACTTCCCTCAGTTGATGGATCGATGTTAAGATCCGAACTGAACACGATGGAATTTTCTGGTACCTTTTTTCTTTTTTGTTTTTTGGTAGTGTTTTTTTGGTGGATTTGTTTTATATTGTTAATGTATTTTACCGCCTTTTTGAAATATTCTCTGTATGGTTTAGGGACCTCTATGGGATGTGACAGAAAATGTTAGAATTCTGAATAAGGAGTCATGATCTGTTTTAGATGTTAGTTTGATGAAATGACCAACTAGTGTTTATTATGATGTATTTACATTTCTGTAAGACTGAGCAATGTTCTGAAAGTCCTGTTGTCTATTGCAATTGTGGTCAGATGTCCTTATGATGTGATATGTTTCAAAGAATAGTCTCTTAACCAGTTACTTTCATATTCTAAAATTTTGATGTTGTCGAAATTAAATGAATGTCCTTTTAAAATGGATTGTTCAACTAAACCTGAATGTAATATATTGTTGTTCTTAAGATGTAGTTTGTGTTGGTATATTCTTTTTTTAATGTATTGTTGTGTCTCACCTATGTATACCAATGGGGGGTTACAATCATTACAAGAAACTTGATAAACTACATTATTTAAATTGTTGATGTCTGTTTGGTCTTTTATTTTTGAGAAAATAACTCTGTCAAACGAAAACATAGAATACCAGGCAGCAGTCATACCAAGAGGTTTCAATAGTGAAGATGTAATTGATTCTAAAGATTTGTGGTAGGGTAGTTTGACGTACATAAGTTCATTTTCTTTAATTGAAGGTGGAAAGTTGTCGATGATTGTGTTGGTATTATTATTTCTATTTTGTTTCAGAATCAAGTATTGTAACCGTTTATGTATTGTGTGTTGTGTGAGTGATGGAGGGTATAAGTTTTCGCGCATTATCTGCTTAATTAATTCTATGTTTTGTTCCAATGAGTTCTGTGAGACAAAAGACAGGCCCTGTCAACAAGTGAAATTATGGAAGCTATTTTGTATTTAATAGGTCGGAAGGAATAAAAATTTAAGTATCTATTGGAAGAAGTGGTTTTTCTATACCAGTTAGTTGTGATGGAGTTATGGGTGAATTCTACAGTTACATCCAGGAACGGGATTTTGTTATTTATTGGAAGCTCAAAGGTGAATTGAATCCTATTGTGGAAATTATTAAATTCTAGATTATTAGATTATTATTAGAGGATTATTAAATCCTAGAGAAACCTTTCAAGCTATCGGCTATACAACCCCGAGAACATTCATAACATCGTTAAGGAGAACTGTCATAACTCAAAAAGGACAACATCTACATGATCCCGACCCTAATGTAAATAGACAAATAGTTTCCCATTCCTGCAAACGGAAGGCCGCGGAAGACATAAGTGAACGCCCACGTAAAATTGTGCAAAGAGAATTAAAGAATCATGAAGAAGTCAAGGACCTCACTACTAAAGATTTGGAGCGCATCAAACACAATATGTACAACCGCAGAAAGATGTTACGACGGCTACCTCGGTCAATTCCAGAAGTACATGTAAGTTTGGAAAATCTTCAACCCAAGACATCAAGAAATGAACACTTTTTACTTGCAAATGATAGTGAGAAAAATATTATTGTATTTGGAACTAAAACGAATTTGGATGTGCTTTGTTATACCGATATTATTTATGCAGATGGCACATTTGAATATGGTCCGAAATACTTCTTACAACTTTTCACGCTGCACGGGTATGTCAATAATAACTATGTTCCTTTAGTATTTTGTTTACTAAAAGATAAGGCACAAGAGATATATACTAATTGTCTCAATATTGTTAGGAATATCTGTAATAGTAATAATTTAAATTTTCATCCAAAGGAAATTGTTCTTGATATTGAAATTAGTATTCACAATGCTGTTAAAACTATTTGGAATAAATTAAAATAACTGGATGTAGGTTCCACCTTGCACAATCTTGGTGGAGAAAAATACAGAATCTAGGATTGAGCATCGATTATAACGATAAAAATTCCGAAATCGGAATGTGGCTTCATTATTGTTTTGGTATGATGTTTTTAGAGAGTGAACGAGTTGGTGACTTTTTTGTGTTTAATTTATTAAATATTCAGCCAAATAATGATAAATTGACCAAGTTTTCTGACTATTTAGTGGAAACTTACGTTTCAGAAGACCCATTATTTCCTCCATTTATCTGGTCACAAACATCAGCAGAACTGAATAAAACCACAAATGCAGGCGAATCCTTCCATAGTCATTTTAATAGTTCTTATTATTGTTGTCATTCATACGTTTTTTATTTTCTGGACGTCCTTCAAAACATTCAAACTCAAATATATATAAAAATTCATAGTTTAAATACTACACGAAAAATTAAAAATAAGAAAAGTGTCAAAAAGCAAACGATTTTACTAGCAACGATTAACGAGCTTAAAAATAATCAAATAACTGAATTTGAATTCGTAAAATCGGTTGCTTGGTTTTATGCTGTGTAAATAATTACTGTTATGCACTTATACTTATTATGTACCACATATTACATACTACAATGTTTAGTTTTTGGTTGATATTTCTTTCATTATTTTTACACTTTTCAATTTTATCTTTGTATGAATTTGTACATTTTAAAAATATAAGTTTACATATTCATGACAGTTGTATACTATACATTTCCTTACTCAGTTAAAATTTGCGCGCCCCAAAACTGGCCGAGTTTGCATGTACAAATATTGCATCCCCAATTTTTCTGGCCGAGTTTATCATACCAAAGGGTCATCTACCTGACATTTGGCCGAATTTGCAACCGCCCCTGCCTACGCGAGCCTTGGTTTATCTTTAGCTTCCAACACCACAAGGGGAAACCATTATCCTAATCTCAGTTCCTATCCGTACTTAATATTTTCTTCCTAATGTTCCCTACGAACGCGCCAACCCGCTCGGCAAGCGTGGCATGTAAATGCCAAATTCCTCTATTTTTAACCACTATGTTAAACTCGAATTCTAAAGCTAAATTACCCTAATTGAGTAGAGTTAGAACTCACAATCCCACACCCATCCAATATCGGTTATCTCCATGGAATCTGGGGGAGTAAGAACTCGATATTCATAAAATCTAACCCAAAACAAAGAAAACATCCAAACTCGAAAAAACTCATTATAGCGACGTACAATATTAAAACAATGAGCACAGAAGCACACGGAGAAAAACTGGAACCTGAACAGACTAAAATAAACTGGGACATTAAAGGGTTACGTGAAACGAGAATGCCTGGAGAGAAATGTTTAATGTGGAAATCAGGACATCTTATGTACCAGAATAATTCAGAAACAAATTGCAAAAATGACGGAGCACCACTTCTAATAAACCGGAAAATTAAAGATATGGTAACCAAATTCTGTGCCATTTCAGAGTCATCTACATCACGTTGAAGATCAGTCAGAGATATGACTTACAGCTTATACATGTGCATGCACCAACCACGGACTCAGAAGATGAAGAAATAGTAAAATTTTATGAAGACATATCCATCAATAAAACAGGAAAAGGTATACTGCACTGTCATCACAGGATACTTTAACGCAAAAGCAGGAGGCAGATACTCGGAACATGATGAGTTCGTAGGAAAATTACTGCCTGGGCGTCAGAAATCATAGAGGTGAAATGCTTACAAATTTGGTTAGCTCCTACTTGAATACTTTTTTAAAAAACAAACTAGGGAAAATGGACATGGTTAAGTCCTGCCCAATGAACAAAAAACGATCTAGACTATATTCTGTCAAATAATAAAACAATATATAGGGACATATCGGTATTAAGCTAATTTAATAGAGGTAGTGACGTAGTGACCATAGGTTAATGAGGTCAATGTTAGAAATTAAGCCTAAATTAGTGCGAGAGAAATTATTTCACCAGCCTATATATCCCATGATGGAAGAACTGCGACAAAATCAAGAAAAATGTAATCTGAATCAGAAGAAAAGATTGCAGCCAATAGAGTCACTAAACAACCGTAGATGCGTTGACCGAAAAACTGAAAAACAATATTCAAACAGCTGCTTAGCTATGTGAAAATAAAAGACCCAAGATTAGCAAACTGTCATGGAAAACTCTTAATTTAATTGAAGAAAGGAGATAAATGGACAGGGTAGCAGACAATTTTAAAGAAATCAACAAAAAAGTCAAAGCGGCGATTAGAAAAGATATTAGAGTTTATACAAATAAACTAGTTGACGACGCAATTCAAGACAATCGCAATATGAAGGTATTAAGATCTAGACATTCATAAGGAAAACAAAAATAATTAAAATAAAAAAATCAAAAACGAATTATTTGCACACACAAACAAGATATAATAAATATAATAGGGAACTTTTTATGTGAAGCTATACTCATCATCCACATCAAATATTATTACGGCTAATCGACATTATGAACGTGTGTTTCGGAGAAATACTATTGTATTGTTTTCATATTGTAATGTTTCAGACATTTTGATTCCTTTCCTTTCATTTTCTTTTTTACGTCGAGAAAATCAATGGAATTGTATAGATTTTCGAGTATCATAGTACCCTAAAACTGTTCGTTCTTCATTTGAAAAGTATTTTACTCATATCTTTGTCTACTTACTATATACTACATTTACTATATACTACTACTTAGATATATATATATTTTTTTCTATCGTTTTACTTTTTATTCTTTAGTTATTTTTTTATTAGATAGAATGGACAAATAGAAATTAATTTCCGTTATATATCAATTATCGTCAAATGCGGATATCTAAATTACCAGTGATAGAAATGATTTCATCGTTTTTGATTAGTTTTTGTTATGTAGATTTGTCTCTGTTTAATCACAGGGTAATATCGAATGCATTTCGTCAAATAATTTATACTAGTCAAATTTTTTGGAACGTCTGAGATTGTCATTTGAAAGTAACTGTATTTTTCTATTTTGTATCAACTGAAACACGTAAAATGATGTCTCTGAAGAAGCCATACAAAGTATTGATAAAAAAGTGTGTTACTGTAGAGTTCTGATATAGGTTTAGTGTCTCCATCAAATATATAAATAGTTCTGAGTAGTTCTGAAGGGTATAAAACTTAGAGGTAATCAAATTTTCGTATGCCAATTTCACGCGGCATAGAAGTTGTTTAAAATGTATGAGTTCTAGGCAGTTCTAATATTATTTCGATGAGTTCTAAATTTCTATGACGAATTTAAACAGAGTTCTTTTAATTAGAGGAATCTAATGGCGATAATGCCATTAAAAGCACAGAAGTTAATAAACTATGATAGCACTATGATGAACTAAATAGCATGAGACCTGATGAGTTCTGCTTCCTCTGACAATAGTTCTAGAGTTTCTACCAAAAATAACTTCATTGTGATCGATTCCGAGAATGCAATTGATATCATTAATTACCAGGTGTAGGTACGAATATAGAAGAAAATCAGACGTCTTAATTCGCATGAATTAATCACGAGCATTCGACCAGAATAAGATTAATATTGGTAGGAACTCTACAATTACGGAGTAGATCTTCCCGGGATTCATGCACTTCACATCGTTATAGTTCCATTATAATTTATTTATTTTTCCACTTTTGTTGACATTTTTGTTATTTGTTTCGTCTATATAAGGGAACTTTTTCAATTCATCACAGAACTCTAGAACTCAACGAAATAATGCCAGAACTGTTCAAAACTCATGCATTTTAAACAACTTGTAAGCTGCAGAAAATTGGCATAGGTACCTATTGTACCTCGTGTACCTATTATCTATACTTATCTCTAGAACTCTGTCAGTAACTTTAATTTTCGTTTTGGTTTAGATCCATGAAGCAAAAATATGATTTAGTTATAACGGAGTTAATATTCAGGAAACTAATGTTCAAGAATTAAACATTAATCCAAATGTAAATATTATATGAGTCTATCAAATACTGAAATAATTACAATACATATACCGGTAATATATTAACACACATATTCTAAAATTACATATGACACAAGTTATTGATTCGGTTCCCTAATTTCAATTCTTACGATCTTTAAATGTATTGATTACAACGAAGTGATTAGGCGGTGGGAGTTAACTACCCCCTAAATGTAAATATTATTTATACATAAAGGAATACAAGTTTGCAACATTTACCTTGGTTAATGGTAAGTTGATATTACTAACATCTGTATCACATTTAACAGCATACAGTTTTTGGTATTCAAACACCTCTTGTAATAAACCATATACGAATTTTTTATAATGTCTATTACAGTCCAAAGTAGGGTAACTTTTTCATTGTTCAGATTTGATGTAACTACTATTTGTTCAACCAAATACCCCTAAAAAATACACACACACAATGACGCTATCACTTAGAAAGTATAGTAACCTATAGATTACAAATAAAATGTGGTATAGTGTAATAGTCATAGCAGATAGTGTTATAAAATGACCTGAAAAATTGGTTTATTAAAAGACTCCCATTGTGATTTGAGCTCTATTTCTCAATGACCTGTATTTCTTTTACGTGTATTACTAATTTGTTTCAAAAATTTCCTAAATGGTCTTTCCTAGATGTAGCCTTCATTATTCCAAACAGATTAACGATTGAACTTAAAAGTAAACTAAACATTTAAGCATTTTTTTAACAAGCATAAAGTTAACGTTCACAAAAAATGATTTTTTTTTTGCACAAAACTGAACATATCAGTTAAGCACCATATTGGTTTTCCAACATATAATCTGTGGATTTCCGCGAATCTATGTATTTACTGAAACCAAAAGTTATGCAATAAGCAAATTTTCCAAAGCGGTTGGTGAAGTGACTGTTGGTATACATATCAAGGTA
This sequence comes from Cryptocephalus moraei, assembly GCA_946251905.1. Classification (NCBI taxonomy): domain Eukaryota; kingdom Metazoa; phylum Arthropoda; class Insecta; order Coleoptera; family Chrysomelidae; genus Cryptocephalus; species Cryptocephalus moraei. The sequence goes on along the minus strand of OX276454.1, from coordinate 36,220,413 downwards.
TCATTTTCTTTTAATTTAAGGTGATATTGGTATGCATGTGTAAAGCACATACTTGTCACAGAATGTTATTATTGGTCTTTCGTTCTCCTAGTTCACTTTTGTTTAAAATACTAATAGATTTTCACATTTTCGCTACTGTTTGGCACCATGAACATGGCAGTTGTCGGTATCTTGTTACAACCTCTTAAAATACCAATCGCTCAGTTGTATGTATGATACCCAAAAATGATTTGCTCTGTCGCCAGAAATTCGCATACGTCGTCGCATTTATGGCGAATACTCAAAGAGAACGGTGCCGTATAAATTACGAGGAGATTCCCAGAAATTTTATGTGCCGCTAAAAGGGGAGCTAAAGTTTCAACTGGGAATCTATAAACCGTAAAAAATAACTGATTTTTTTACTGCCCTACACTAGGGCGAACTAAAACGTGACAGTTCTTATATGAAACTGATTTTATCGTGAGACTTTGAAGAGCCCTTTTGGAAAGTGGGTTTTCTCTTTCGGAACAAAAATACTTTTAAGTTGCAAGAACGATAGTGTAGGGAAATAATGTTTTATTTCATCAAAGCAGGTGTTATGGAAAAATTGTAAGAATACTAATTTGCGTAGGGTACCTACGTATTGTAATGATCTTTTTTCTCTTTCTTTTATAGAATTCCGGTGTGAACACTGTCCTATCAAGCCTTCAAAATCGCTCAACTAGTAGGGAGAATGTTTCATACATTCAGGTGAGTAACGTTAGACACTTATTTCTAATTATTCTGTTTTGGTAATTAATAATTTTAGTTTAAATTTAAAACGAAATTAAAAATGAGGCAGATAAATAAACTTATATATAGTGATGTCAAACTCATTACCTACAAATGAGGTTTAAATGATTTTGTATGTTAATTCTACTTCACTTGTTAAGACTATTGAACTATTGTATTGGACTGTCTACGATTAATGTTTTTAGAAAAATGTCTTACATAACATTAAGTAAAACATTGCAGCTGAATTACGTATAATTTTATGTGTGGGGAGCTGAAAATTGATACCAATCTTTTAAGATCTGCTATCAATAAGTATAAATTGTTAAACAGTTAAAACTGAAATCTGATGGAACAATTTTTAATGGTTATATTATACAATGAATAATGTCGATTATCTGTCATGTTCAGTTCACACATTTATGATTTTGAATGTAAAATGATATTCCTAAAACTAAATTTATTCCACCGACCTCGTAATTGATCGTTCGATTCAATCTGGCTCATTCTTTATGTCCAATTGTTTGACTACATTTCTCTTCAGCAATACCGTATCATTGAATAGGTACTTTTTCCTAGATTCATTGTTAGAACCCGCACAGTATTTAATCTTTTGTTCGAATCTCCTAAGTGATTCGTTCTGTAACTTTTCTGGGGCGTTAGTAATGCCTCTCTGAGGCCCTTCACTCCAAGCGTCAGTCTCCACACTTTGCAAGTGATTTAGTCTGTGTTAATACGCCTTACTGAAATAGAAGTTCCCCTCATGGATTTTTTTAAACGAGTTTAGTTTATAGGTTCATTCCTATAATATTGGCCATTTCCCGCACCTTAGAGATAAATAATATAGTGATATAATATTCAATGATTTACATGTTTTCCCCATTTCAAAGGAAGGAAAACTTCTATGTTCTGCCAACAATTTCTTTTAGAACACAGAATACAGTAAATATGATTTTATCTAATGACAAAGATAAAAGGGACATAATGTCTGAATCTGGGGTTTATAAGATCAAATGCAGTGATTGCGAGGCTGTTTACATTGGCCAGACGGGTAGGTCCTTTAAAATCAGAATAAATGAACATTTCAAACATTACAATGCTAATTTGGGGAGAAACTCTATTATTTCACAATCTTATTTTGCCAATCACCTACTTGAAAATAAACACTCTTGTGATTTCTCGAACAACGTTGAGATCTTACACATTTGCGACAAAGGTAAGAAACTCAATGCTTGGGAGACTTTGGAGATTTTTAAGGCTTTGAAAGACAACAACCTTATTGTGGTTAACGATCTGACATACGTCAATAGAAATTAGGTTTTGAATTCCTTTGGCTGATTTTATCATTTGTGCTTTCATTTCACTTTAATTTTAACTTATTTTAGCCTATAATTATAATACAATGTTATTTCTTTTCTGTTGAGGTTAGTTACATTTGTTTACATATTCGTATATGAGCGTGGGTCTTTGTTGTGTTTTGTCACGTGGTGCCAGTGATATTATACCGTTTTAAGGATTTACGGATTTTAGATCGACCTGTCATCTTTCACCTTTATGTCCTAAGATGGTTGGGCGGAAATCAGTGTTATTTTGATTTCTTAACAAAAATTTTTAGTTGTTCAGACGTTCGAGATGTTTCTGGAAGTTTCTTCCGCATATTTAAAGGTTATATACACACCTAAAAATAGGATATTTAACGACGTTCTGTGATTGTATGCTTACCAGATTTCCTGTCGCAGTGTCCATTGGGATTTAGAACGAAATTGTCACAATTAATTTTCTTTTATTTTATTGGTTGACTTCTTTGACAAAGTTGTATTTGGTGAACGACGTTCTTTCCTCTTGAGTTGCGTCCTGGAAGTAGTTACTTTAAGTTTTTTTAATTGTGTAAGTATTCCTTTAGTATATTTAATTTCAATTTTTATCTTATTATAGTGTATACTATTTTACATTTTTCATTTTTTAAGATATTTTAAGATACTTTACGGTTTTGTTGTTGCTGAGTGTGGTTTCTTGTTTCTTTTTAGTACGCCTGAAGATGACCTCACACTAAGTCGAAACCGGTTGCGTTTTGTATAATAAAATGTTGGCAAGACATAGAAGTTTTCCTTCCTTTGACTTATCATGGCCAACTTTGAGTCCTTGGACAACCTCCTTTTGTTTTCCCCATTTCACCATATTTATTTTATCTTTCAATAAAGGTTTATAATTTATATTTCTGTAATACCGGAAAATATTACAACTATTATATGCATTTCGCAAAATAACGAAACAAATTGCTAGCAAGTAGTAACATAGTTTCTCTACTTCAAAGCTTAAAGAACTTTTTTGAATATTCACTAAACCGTCCACACTAATTCGATGGACCCAAATTGTCTCAGACTTGTGAAAAAATTTGAAAATCCCCAAAAAATATATTCCTTATGCAACTTATTCCAAAAATTAACAACTTTTAAAAGTCAGAGATGAATAGGATCCTTTTTTACATATGTAGCGTAAAGCGTTTCACAAAAAGATTCTCCTGAGATGATCTTATTGCCAACTAACACTGACTGAGTGAGCGTCTCAGTAAATCGAATTCAATCAAAGGCAAACGTTTTTACCTTCGCACCCCACTTGGTGATATATATGTGCGTCTATTGGATGAAATGGCGAATTTTTTTTCCTTGAAATGGTGTAAAAACCTCGAACGTTTTTGTTTATTCCGAAAGGTCGCTGGTTTCTGCTTACCGTGCAAATTTATGTTGGCAGTAGGAGCGCTTCCGAGCTCAGCAAATTTAAAATAAAGGATCGATAAGATAAGTTTAGTTGCGACTACAATTGCGAAGGTGGCAGTAGCTGCAAAGCTTCCTTTTGTCGCGTCAGAAAGGATCCTGTCTCTGATGAAATTCTGCCGGAAAAAGGATTTCGTTAACAGGTCTTCCGTACTTCGTCGAAAGGTGGCGCTGCAATAGAGAAATCGTTACAATGCGGAGCTAGATTACTTTATTCATGAGTGAAACCCTGGGCAATGGCGTAACATTATTTCTGTTAGTTAAGGAAAAAAAAAGCTTTGAAATCAATTTGTCACAGTTTAATTAAATATTTGGTTATAAATATAATCATCACCAGGTTTCTTTCGATTTAATGCATATAATGAATGTAAAAAATTGTTACAATTTATTTTAATTTGATGTGATAATCACTGTTGAATTTCTTAACGTTCTATTAAACTGGGTTTATTATTTATGCGCATCCAACTGCATACGCGGGAGATATCAATAGTTACTATACAACTTGGAAATATAAAACAACAGATAATAACGAAGAACAACTTCTGAATTGGGCTGACTCCCACAATCTAAACCTAATATTCGATGCAAAAATAGAGGAACCTTTACATCGGCGACATGGAACACGAAAACGAATCCGACCTACGCTTTGTTACAGAGGACACTTAAAACCGTGCAGTTTCATTCTCGAGGACAATTCTAAATGACTGCACTCTATTATACTTGAAATTGGTATGAAAATCTCAATAATCAATTCAAGCAAGAAAAGCAAGAGCAAGATAAGAAAACTCAATAACGGCCTGCCCCAAGGGTTGGTACTCTCACCTGCTTTCTTCAATCTATACATTTCTGACCTACTCCAAATAACCTCAAAGAAACTTAATTATGGTGACGACCTAACCCTGGTTTCTCGTATTAAAACCATGGAAGCTGCTACCAAGTTACTAATAGAGGATCTGGGCGTACTGGAGAAGCACTTTGCTGACTGGAAACTCATTCCCAATGTAAATAAAACTGAATTAACCTGCTTCTGCTTGCAGTATATTTTGGTAACAACCTGCTGCGACATAATCCCTTCCCAAAGTACCTGGGTAATACGCTGGATAGAACGCTGTCATATAAAAAGCACTTAGAGAATACGGCAAAAAAAATCAACACCAGATAGGACATAATCCATAAGTTATGTAGCAATACTTGGGGTGCACAAACTCATCCAGACTTAGAATTTCAGCGCTCAGTTTGGTCTACTCTGTTAATGAATATCGCTCTTCAGTTTTACTAAACAGTTGTTGTGTAAAGAAAGTTGATACTAAACTGAATGAGACTATGAGGGTGAGTAGTATGTTATCAAAAAAGCACTCCTGATCCATAGCTGTCTGTCCTGACTCATATTTCTCCCCGCCCCCACATTTGCAGTCAGGAGAACCTTAAGGAGAACCTCAGGAGAATACCAGAAAATACTGTCAAATCACCTTCTACTAATACATAGGGATTTCCCTAACACTGCGTAACAAAATCTAGATCTCCTCCACTCCTCTTAGCAGAACAACTCCCAGAAGTAAATTCCAATGTACGCGACAACTGGAGAGAATACTGGGATTCTACGATGCCAGCCCAAATGTCCCATACCATTGACCCCACTGCGGGTATACTGGATATGGAACTTCTCCGCCAGGAATGGAAGACGCTTAACAGAATAAGAACCTCTCACTGTGTCTGCCGAGATACATTTCATAAATGAAAATTGACAGATCCACCATCATGCGACTGAGGAGAGGCTCGCCAGACTGTCTAACATATTGCAGCTGCCCGTCTTTTAACAGCATACTCTGGAGACACGATCGACTTCATACGTTCATCAAGCTGCGAAACCCGTTCTAGGCTGGAGTCATGGAATCAATGTTAGATATAATTTCTTATTTTTGCTTTTATCTGTTTTACAATAGTACTGCCTGTCCACAGAAAGTGTGATTTTTTTTGACTGTTGTTTTCATACTGACAATGGTGTGTATTTGTCTAAGCATACGGACCTATTCTATTGAAATGCAGGGTCCGAAATCAACAAGAGCGAAAGAGAAACTAATAGTACTTAGTATAGGTGGAATTTCTCGAAAGGAAATCATAGCACAGGTATATGTAACAAATGTAAGAGATATTTTGGAAAAGGTGTTTGTAGCTCAGCCCGGCATCCCCGCTGAGGTACAAACACCTTTTTCAAAATATCTTACATTTGTTACATATAATAGTAGTTAGTTAGTATGACAGAGATGGAAGTGTTGCAAGGTTGCCGGTCGGCCGGTCCGTAACCCATTCCAAATATTCCCGTCGGAGGCTATACAGGGAATCATCCGGTAGAGTGTGGCGATGACTGTGATGTTTCGCGATCTAGCAACGTCGCAAAAGTTCTTTCTCTATTTAGTCATCGAGAAATATATGGCCTTTCTTTCGCTCTTATATTTATACCATACTGCGACTCTATAGAAACGGTAAGCCATACGCTAAATAAATAAATTGAAAATTATTTCTGAAAAGTTTCTCTAAACATCAGTCTCCTTCAACAAACTACTAAAATGCAGTACTACTTACACAAAATACTACAAACACACACACGTGCGCACGAGCACACATCTGCTTATAAGCTAACTGATGAAGATATTATAGAATTTATTTTATATTAAAAATATACTCTATAATATAAACAAAAGGCAAGTGCAGCAAGACCGTGTTAGAAAAAATAATTTTAACTTGATTAAGTGCGATTAGTTAAACAATTTCTTTGAATTAGTTGCTTGTATTCATATGTTCTACACGTCATTAAAACAAAAATATCAACTTTGGAAACAACCTCTATTATTATCTTGTATTAATTAACTCAAAAACCAATTGTTCTATAACGTATTTATGATAACAAACCATAGCAAAACCAAGCTTTTAATGATTCAAAATCCCATATATGTAGTTCATAAAAAGCAAGCAAAAACCAACAAACTAACCTTAATATTATATAGTCTTATAATTTTTTTATATAAAACTAGCAAATCCCAATCTAACCTAACGTCAGGTAGGAATCTCATTATAATATGTAGAATCAATTTATAACATTATTTTCCCAATACACCACAACTATTGTGACCCCATCGCCACCAATTGTTTAAAGATAATCTAAGCCAATAATAAAGTTATATTTAATGGAAAGGGAGAGGATTGGTCGGCTGGGAGATGTGCAAAGCTTTTCCATCAACAGAACAAAACCCTGGACAATTCTAAAAAATTCGAAACAATCATTTTTACATAACTGAGCATCCATGAGCATTTTCTACTATCCGTGACACATCGCGGCTTCGCTTGCTTACTTATTTGAAGAGATTTAAACTCGAACATATATTTCGTTCCCAATATTTCAAGCAAAGATTTTTAGATAACCTTACAACTAATTACTACCTCGTTTTCACACCTTGGCACATGTTCCAGGGCTATTTGAATGGTTTTTGTTAAAAAAATCCATTGTAGTTTCAGTACAATGCCTCGCCTTGCAACGAAAATGTAGTCACACCGTTTTTGCGAATATTTGCTATCATAATGAAATCGTTCCAACGTTGTATTCTTTGACGTCCTGACTCCTCCTCATTGGAAGTTTGGAAGTTTTTCATGTCCTTGACATTTGTCGCATATTATCAAGTTTCGACTCTCATTGATTTTCTATTTCTGTTCTTTCCGTCGTTTTTGATGTATTGGCTTTTAACTCAATTGCTCTACGGTTTTTCTTCTCTATTTTTCATTGTCTGCCTAGTAATTTAATTCCTTCCGCCTTCTATCGCACCTGACCACAGAAGCGACCTGACCCATCAAAGTTCTTTTTTTTTACGCATAAAACAAAACAGAGGGCTGTCAAATCGCTGTACTTTTACCTTTCAACGTTTCGCCTTCGCTGACTTTAGCCTTCGCATCGAGATGACGCCATCTTTCATCGGTCAAACTGATTAATGTGGTGTAGAGTGGGAATCGAAAAGACGTTTTTTTTTTAACTTTTGGTCCGTTTCAGTTTCGGAAATATTTTAGATTCGAAAATGGTGCGGAGATTCGATATCTCGGTATAAAGAATACGTTTGCCATTTTTGGATCGGATACGTCATATCACAGCAGAGCTTATACGGAACATACATATATCACAAAAGTTTTCTAAATGAACCACTTCGTAAAAAAGTGTATGCGTCAAAATACCAAAATATTTAGTTATCATCTGAACCTATCATTGCTCAACTGGGATCTTAATAAAAGGAGCTATCTTTTGTCTGGCAAATTTTAATTTAAATAACGACGTACGAGACTTTCATTACAGAATTTTGGGTTAACGATAGTTTTGATCCAGCAATTGTAGTAGTCCATTGATGCTTTCAAAAAAAAGGAAGATTCGAAATGAATTTGTGTATAGATACTTCTTATTATTCTGCACTCCAAGGATTAGGCTTGCAGCCTGTTCCGTCCTCATTGTTGCGATCTTCTGCTGAGCCTACCCACGTTTCTTCTTCCTCTCGATCTGTAGTGTACTACTTGTTTAACTAACCTATAATCGTTCATTCTTACAATATGATGTGTCCATTTTAATTAGTTCTGTGGTATTCTGTCATTCACTGAGAATATGTTCAATTCGGCCCTTATTTCTTTATTTCTTACTTGCTCTCTTATCGTCCAACTTTTGTCCTTCTTAAAAATTTCATTTCAGCGGACTGTATGCGTTGTCTACCTTGTTTCCGTAGTGCCCAAGTTTCACTTTCGTTTGTCAATACTCGTGCTGCCATGACTTTATAGATAGGCACGGAAATGAAGCATTGAACCTCCGAAATTTTTGCAATAAGTTGGATCGAGATGCGGTTATTTGCATTCTCTTCGTGAAAGCGTCTACAGATTTTGTGAACATTTGTTATGAACGAGAAATGCAAAAATTCCGTGGTGCATAAAAAAATGCATTTTTATACGTGCATGTGAAAGTGTCGGTTGTCGGTTAAAATTTACAACTCTGTAAATAATGACGACAATGAGTTAAATTTTGGTACTAAAAGGTTTTTGGGGTCGCTGAAGTAGAATATAGCATCGCCAGTGGTCTATGAAGTACCTGGTGTCCAGGGCGGCTGGTTCCAACGTCGTCTCCGGGAGTTTTATGAGAATGGATTATATAATTAGCCGAAAGGTATAAACCCGAGGATTTTTGAAGTCACTAGAAACGAATCTGACATCGCTAGTGGTCTCCGAAGTACATGGTGCTCAGAGCCGCTGGTACCAACGTCGTCCCCTGGAGTTTTATGACAATTCAATATATAATTAGCCGAAGACTATAAACCCGGGGGTTTTTGAGGTCGCTGAAAACGAATATGGCATCCCCAGTGATCTCCAAAGTACCTGGTTACCAAGCGGCTCTGAGCACTATGTACTTCGGAGACCATTGTCGTCGTGATATGGACATTCAGCGACCTCAAAAACCCCCGGGTTTATAGTTATCGGCTAATATAATATATTCTCCTAAAACTCCCGAAGACGATGTTGGCACCAGCGGCCCAAAGCACCAGGTATTTCAGGATCACTGGAGATGTCATATTCGTTTTGGCGACCTCAAAAATCCCTGGGTTTACACTTTTCGGCTAATTATATAATCAATTCCCACCAAAGTCTCGGAGACGCCGTTGGTACTAGCCGCCCTGAGCACCAGGTACGTCGGAGATCACTGGCGATGTCATATTCGTTCTCAGCGACCTCAAAAATCTCCGGGTACATAGTTTTCGGATAATTATATAATCAATTCTCATAAAACTCCCGGAGACGACGTTGGAATCAGCCGCCCTGAGCACCAGGTACTTCGGGGACCACTGGCGATGGCATATTCGTTTTCAACGATCCCAGAAACCCCCGAGTAACAAAATTGAACTCATTTTCGTCATTATTTACCGAGTTGCATTTTAGTGTGTCCTTTCCGCGCCTAAGAGCTTCATTTTTGTTTCTTTACTTGTCTTGTATTGCAGTGTTCTTTGTATGGTTCCACACGTTATTTGATATTTATGTAATTTGTTATATCTCTTTCATATTCGTAGTTTATGTCACACCCTGGAAAATTAAAATGTGATACATTTTCTATGGGTATTTCGTTTAGGGCATCTTCGTTTATGGTCACCTTGGAGCATATCGGTATATTTCCTATAAACGTCATATTGAATAAAAGTATTTGTCATCCGCAAACACTGTTGTGTTTATGCAATTATTTGTAGGTGTCATCCTTATTCCAGGGTTAATACCTTGTTTCCATTGTCATATGACATCGTCGATATATATATTAAACAGGGTTGGTGACAAACTGTACCCTTGTCTAACGACTCTGTTGTTTGTTATTAGCTATGTTCTGTCTTTTCCAGTGTTTATTATTATTTCTGTATTATAATATACACTGCTTATCACTTCTATTAGGTGTTTGGGATAACCTCGTCTATCCATAATTTTCCAAGGAGTGGTACTACTTACCCGATGGAAAACTTTTTCATAGTCAATAAAGGCAATATAGGTTTCTAGGTTGTATTGCCTCCATTTCTCTATTAATTGTCGTATTATGGTGATATTGTCGTTGCAAGATCTTCCTTTACGATAGCCATTCTGTTCTTCTGGTAGTAGTGCATTAGTAATTGTTTTTAGCCTATTATTTATAATGCGAGAATATAATTTGTATGTAGTCTTTAATGGACTTATACCCCTGTAATTTCCACAGGAGTTTAGATCTCCTTTTTTATGTAGTGATATTCCATCTTCTCTATTGCCATCTTCCATTCGTCTGGTATTTATATCGGTTTCCAACATTCGTTCAGTAGATGTATATTCTTAATTCTAATAGTAACTAATAGTCAGGTTCAGCTGCTTTCCAGTTTTTAATTTGTTTTAGGGCTTGTAATTCATCCAGCGAAATCTCGTGTATGGTGTTTCTAAGTACCTATGCTCTCTTATTGAATTTGAGTTTTGATGTTCATTTTAGTCCTTAGTATTCTCCTTGTTCTGTCCATAGTTCTCGATAATGTTCTATCCATGTATCTTTGTCTATTTTGTGAATACGTGCGGTTTCTTTTTCTTGCTTGTTAAGTTGTCGCATGTTTTGTACGCTACCTCTTGTCTTCCATGTATGTCGGTTTCAACGTCAGATATAAATTTATCCCAGGACTCCTTGTGTGCCTTCCTGACTATGTCTTTTGCTTTGTTACGTTTTTATATGTAATTTAAAGTCACAATTCCTGTGTGTTGTTGTGGAGGGTGTTTAAGTAATTAGCCCACCTTTTGTAGCTCCGGCAATTCAAAAGCTACAAAATTGGTTTTCTCGCTACAAAAAAGCTACAAAAAAGACATAAAATCTCCACTATTTTGTTTTGCCGGCCTGAGGAGGTGGTCCGCCAACTTTATATACATGTTTAAGTAGGCCTTATGTTTTCCTTTTATTACATTCGCTATATGTTAGGTCTAGATTCTCACGCAGTTTATCCTCCTATATTTCTTCAGTTTCCCGATTGCTTCATTTGTGGCTCTTGTAATACATTCCCTTATGTTGTTCCACACTTGGTTAATGTATTATTGTGTTGCGTATGTGCTGTAATGGTTTTGTAATTGATGTTGGTATAAATATTTTATACTGTTTTGTTGCAGGAAATATCGGTACTTCATAGGCTTCCTCATCTGATGTTCTTTTGTTTGTTGTGTGTTCTTACCATTTGTTTAATAGTATAACTTTGAATGTAAGTAAGAAATGGTTTGAGATTATGTCGCATCCTCTGTGTAGTTTTGCATCTTATTCTAATGCATTTACAGTGATGTAATCTATTATAAATCTATGACTTCTAGCGCTCCATGTATATTTATTAATTACTGCTTTCCTATAGAAACTGTTAGTGATTCTTAGTTCATTATAAATATTAAAATATCTTAGTTAAATAGTTAAATCATTCTTGTTTATTTTATTTACTTGCTTCTGTAATATCGCTTAGAATTTTTTATTTTTTTTTCTTTTTCCTTCTTCGTGGGCAGATACCCCGATTATTGTGAGGTATCCTCTTTCTATTTTAAGTCTTGCTGTTAGTATTTTCTCGTTGATATAGGTATAGCTATGAATTTTTTTCCAACGATTATCTGTTAATATTGCTACTCCACATTGCGGTTAAATCTACTCCGCTGTATATCATTATGTAATCGTCTAATGCCCGTTTGCACCAATTCTACTTAAATTAGTACATAACAAAGTGATACTTATGCCCGTTTGCACCAGTTACACTTAACCCTAAGTAACACTTTAATTCAAAAAATGGTTTGCACATGGTGACATTTCGCCACTAAGCTCACCTTAGTATGAGGTTTAACTAAGCCAAGAATATTCTCGGTTTAACTCTGACTTAACTTTGTTGTGAATAGAGGTTTTGACGGTTTTGTGCTGCTTATTTCGAGAAGCAACGAAATGTTGCAAATATTTGAAGATGATGAAGCTATTTTTGAATTAAATGCACTTATAATTTAATAGAATTTGAAATACCACATATAATCTACATCAGAGAAGAATATTTTTATTCATTTGATGATGTTACCTAATATAAAAGGTTTCGAATCCCGAAAGCAACCACACTTTTGTTGTTGGAAGAGATTGATGAACATTTAGAATATCCTGGTGATTTGTAGGTATCTTATACAATATGTAAAATAAATATTTCTTGATTGTTTAGTTGGCATTAGTTGACCAGATTCAGAAGGAGTTCCTTTTCTTGGATAGTGTAATTGGCACTTCTCATTCTTTTATTCTCGCTCATTTTTTAGTGTTTGCAGTAAATAACACTAACAACAACAACTAACAATAACAAACATAACCATAAAACGACGACCTGACTAGTTGTCACTTGACAATTTAATCACGAAACATGATAATTCCAAGTGCTACCAACCTTCCACCGTACCGTAGCTAAGTATTTTTTAAGTGTAACTGGTGCAAATCACACAATTTTAAGATGGGTTGCACTTAAAAAATACTTAGCTAAGGTACAGTCGAAGGTTGGTAGCACTTGGAATTATCATGTTTCGTGATAAATTGTCGTGACAACTGGTCGTGTCGTGGTTTTTTGGTTATGTTTGTTAGTTGTTGTTATAGACTGTTAGAGCCCGGCTGTTGTTCCTAAAAAAATAATGCAAATATGATGGAATGCCAACTAAACAATCAAGAAATATTTATTTTACATATTGTATAAGATACTTACAAATCACCAGGATATTCTAAATGTTCCTCAATTTCTTCCAACAACAAAAGTGTCGTTGCTTTCAAGATTCTAAACCTTTAATAATAGGTAACATCATCAAATGAATAAAAATAATCTGCTCTGATGTAGATTCTACGCGGTATTTTAAGTTCTATTAAATTAACTGCATTTTATTCCAATATATCTTCATCATCTTCAAATATTTGCAACATTTCTTTGCTTCTCAAAATAAATAGCACAAAACCGTCAAAACCTCTATACACAACAAGGTTAAGTTCGAGTTAAACCGAGAATATTCTTGGCTTGGCTCATATTAAGGTGAGCTTAGTGGTGAAATGTTACCATGTGCAAACCATTTTTTGAATTAAAGTATTACTTAGGGTTACGTGTAACTGGTGCAAACGGACATAAATCTTTTACTTTCTTCAGTTTCTTCTTAGTTTCAGTTATGACTTCTTAATTTATGTATTTTTTCTTTAGTTCTCGGTTTATTTCTTGTTTTTTAAGACCTAGCCCCTGTACATTCCATGTTATAATATTTATTCTATTGTTTATACTAAACCGCTTGTCCTTAACAAGCCTTCGTCGTTTCCCGTGAGATCCGTCCGGCATTTCATGAAGATTACGAGTACTTAGAATTTCCCTAGTAAAGGTAAGTACCAATCATTAGCTAGGTGATAGGGCTGTTATCTTTAGGTTTCTAGCCTATCTCATTTTATGCCGCGGTTGTCTCCCTTAGTCGAAATGGTCCAATTTTTAGGCGCCAGAGACTCGTCTCCATTAGCTACATGAGATGCATCCATTGCATGCCATGCTTTGTCCAGGGATTACGTAGCTCATGCCTTCATGGACATGTAAGTCCGACTTGCTGAAAAATCTCATTGTGTTCAGTAGGAATTTCTCAAGATTTTGTTTGGTGTGCTTTTTCGGCATCACAATCTCTCATGAGACCTCATTTCCTGCATTTAATCCCCTGAATTTGTGCATATACAGCAACCAATTTTTTCATCCTTATTCAAACAAATAAGGCGTTAGGAACATCAGGTGACAACTATTGGTGTAAATAGGAAAGATATGAGGGAAGCTCCTGGAAACAGATGAAAGTGCAATTAAAGCAACAAACTTGAAGAAGGTCCTTATAGAGAACTGTGCAGAGTACTTAATCCTAAGCGAAATAGCTAAAGCTTTGGGTGGTGCTCCTTCCGATAATCGCCTAATTTCCATAAAGGAATTGCCGAAATGTAAATATGCTTTCCTTAACGTGGTGTGACGTTGAAAAATTTACTTCAAAATGTCCAACAGTACATAAATGTAATTAAATATTTTAATAATTACAACCAAATAAATAGACAAAAGAGTTTAATTTTGTTATATTGCTTATCAAACATTTGTGGATGAGTATTCATTTCCTTGAGCCTATTTTAGTGCCACGTTAGAAATGTATAGCGTCTACCTTGCCACAAATCATGCACCTACACATCACCCATCGAAATGTAATCCGCCTCGATTAAACTATGTACGATACAAGGTTTTGCTGATACTATGATATCTACTTAAAACGACTTCGGTTTTCTTAGACAGAAGAAAGAGGGCTAATATGGGGATCTATGTCCGGGATTAGAGTTCTAAGACCTAGAGGAGTTCTAGTCTCCTCTATTTTTCCATTTAGTTGCCATTTATGACGTGGATGATTTCCAGTTTGGTGTTCTGAGTTGTTATTATTGAGCTCCGTTCACACAACTCTCCTGACCCACTTCTCCTGTTTTTGTGTAAGGACTAAGGAGTCCCTTTCGACGCCGTCGTCGCGGCGGTGATGACAGCGTCTTTCCACCGTCGCCATGGCGACAGGTTTTCGCGCCGACTCTACGACCCGATGCCGTTTTACAGGGATTTCGTAGTGGCGTTCGGGGCACGGGATTACAATTACGTATTCGGGACGGCAGACCCAAAACTTTCGTTTACATAAAGAACCGACCGCGAAAAAATCTTCCATAATAGATGAAATTTATGGAAGTAACATGGGAGGGTTTCAGTGATGGCGTGCACGATAATCAACAGGTTATGTGCGTATGCGTGCAGGTGTATGTGTGTGTTTGCGATTTTCAGGTTGCCCCACTTTCACCGGAATTACCTCATATTATGTTTTCGGTTCCTCGCCGCATTCGTTCCAAATTCCTGCGGAAATATTCAGAAATGCACACATTCTGACCGTAAACAATATATGTGCCTATTGACACCTGAAACACTTGCCAAATCGACAAATCCATTTCACGAAACGTTGAACTTTATTAGAAAATATACATAATATTTTCCTTTGTACGGCTTCAATGCGCAGATAATGCGTCGTTATCGTTCGAGAAATCCAGGACGAATTTCCAGAATTGTAGCCACAAATCTTCCAGACATTCAAGAAATAACAGGAACAATAAATTTTAATTCTTTTGGCATGGAGTTTGTTATCTATGTGTAAGAGAAAGCAAAGTCATTACAGCACACGTGTAAAAACAAAAGAGTTCAACAACTTTTAACCCAATGATAAGCCATGTACAATTTTGTATTTTGTACTAAAATATAGTTACTCTTTATTACACATAGCAGTTACCACATTCACAAATTTTCATGTACGTACTGTAATAGGGTTTGTGGAACTAATTTCGGGGTTAGATACTTTAAAGTTGTTTCCCATAATAAAGTTTTTAGTGTCAAAAATTGTGGGAGAAATATTTTTAGGCTATCTAAAAATCTAAAAAATAGCAAATTTTCAGGTTGCTGGTTTTATAGCACTTTCAATACTAGTTTCAGTTTTGTCATTTTATTGCGACAATCAGTTAAGAATTGTTTAATAGGTGCAACATCGAGCTTCAATGTCTTTTGTCTTATGAAAGATGTTTTGTCGTTGTAGTTCCAATGTTCTAGTCAACAGATTTATTTGTTTCCTGATCATAGGTGTCCTTTAGTTGGTGATAACTGTCCTTAATCCAAAGGTGAAGACGTTTAAGCAAAACGCTATATTTTTTGCTAGTAACGTTAAAAGTGTACATTATAAAGTGTCTGAAAGTTTGCCAGGAGGCCCAGAAGTAAGAGGATGAACTTCTGTTGCAAGTCAAAAGAAAACGTCATGTAGTGTGACGATGTGTCTTGTTGGCCTAATTACATTGCCATCATGTACGCCTCTCAGTGAATTAAGAAATTCATGCACTTATATGTATTATGTATGTATACTTTCATGGATGTGGCAAAATGCTTTTGAAACGTTGGTAAACGGTTTAAATCGAAATATTATTTTAATTTTCCTGGAATTATATTTATTAATGAATTAGAATGTAAAAGATTTACTTTTGTGTAAAATTACCAATCAGGTCTTGAAGCACTCGCTTGTCCTTCTTCCTTAAATATATTTTTATTTCTGCGTTATACCTCGAAAAGACGTAGGAGTGAGACAAGTAACGATGTAAGGTACTCATTCCTATTCATGATAGTAATTTGTATTTAAAGCATGCTCTTATATTGCGTGCATTTAACGAAATGCTCATTCTCGAATGCTAATAAATGAATGGCTAAATGAATATGAATGAAAAGAATTTCTTAATAAATTCATAGTCAAGTGGTTTGATGGAGATGGATTTTAAAGACAAGTTATCGTATGCAGTCACAGAAAATTTATATTATCAGAAGTGCACACCCGGTGCATTATGAGACCATCAATAATGGCACGGGACAGTTCGCCAAGCCTGCAGTGAATGTTACGACAGATCTTGAAATTAATATCAAATTTCTTTCTTTCCTACTCCACGGAAAATTTAAATTTAAATTTTTGTGGGACAGGTACGTGGCATATATTGGTTTTACCTTTGTTGACAACATTAACAACAAATAGGTAAAAAAGTACATAATAGAAAAGTATTAAAATACACATTTTATTTTTAAAGGTCTCAGGGAGGATACTTTATAAAATATTTAAACTAAAATGAAGTATTGAACTCAATATTGCCATAAATCATATAAAACAACTAATAATTTCATCCATAAATACCTCCATTATACCCAAATTATGATAATTATTATATAAGAAATAAATAAATACAACGTAACAAAACCTCTTATATCAGAATAACATTAAAAATACTGGTAAATGAAATTACTTGAAAACTATTAATAATGAAGTTAATGAGGAACATTCTTTGGAAATTTTGTAATTGTGTTTGATTCCTAAATTTTTGCGCCATTCGGTCACTTCTAGTTTATTCATTTTGTTTTTCTTTCAAATATCTCTATCTATCTATATCTATATATATATATATATATATATATATATAATATAATGTATAATATATATTTTATATATAATATGTATATATATTACCTTTTTTTTTTAAATCAAGATGATTGGATTGTGTCTCAAGAGAAAGTTAAAGTTTGAAGTAACCTTTAACAATAATCTTCAAATTTTGCTTCTAAATTAGCTTTATAATTATTAATATCCTGAAAATTATATAATATCAAACAAACCTGCTCTACAAAACTAATTAACTTATGACTATCTATACTAATAGCTGCCTTCGACCATATTCTTTTAAATAAACAAATAAAGATTACACTAAAATGGTTATTAAACAATTCGTTATTATTATTAATTAATAACCAACGAATTTAGAATGTTGTCCCATCGCTCAAAGTTGGTCATTATTTATATGGAACAAAAAAGTCTTGCCAACACATTTAAACATGTAAACGTATTGGTAAGACAGGGTTATTTTTCCTTATTACCAACGACATGTGCTGTTGTTAAATAATTTTTATAAACAATTTTTACTTTTATTTTATTATGAGAATCCTTAACAATAAAATAATTTGTGTTTGAAACAACCTGTATGTTGTTCTGGTTCCAAATTAAATGCCTGCACAATACATTGATATTTTACAAAATTTTTGTACAAAGTAGACACCTAGTGTCGACAATAGATTTATAAGATCGGTACTGATGACGATTAAAAATGCACTCTCAGGTATCTACATAAACGAGGCATTCGCTTGTATACAGATGTAGCAAATGCTTTACATTCTTTCGTTTACATTTTCATTACATTTCTACAAGTTCTCTTCTTCGATGACCTTTCTGACCTTTTTTGTTTTCGTAACTAAGAATTAATGAAATTAGGCATAATTTCATTTTAATTGTTTTCTTTTAATTTAAAGCATCACGTTCATATAACCCTTAATATTACTGAAATGGTTCTGTACATTTTGGAGCTTAGGCAGGCATTCCGGAAAGCGATCTGCAATGGCAAATTTGAATTACGGTTACAGTAACGAGCAATTGCTCGTTACAAAATTGGGATTTCTGAGTCAAAATCTGGTCGCAAATGTGAGATTAGACTTGCGAATACAATAAATTATACGACCGTAAAATTTGACCGCAAATGGTCTTGGAACCCAAAAGGGACGTGAAACATCAGCACTTGCAGCACAAAATCAAATCTTCTACGTTTTATACCTATAGTTCAGTCATCAGCCATTTTCGCGTGGAATTTTGGGAAACAAGGTGGATTTCTTTGAAAATTGGGATTTAGGTAGTACTTATAACGTTCTTCAATGTTGAACTTGTGCCGAAGTGTGCTTTTTCCTTAGGGGTGGAACCACCCCTTCTAAGGGGTAAGAAATTTTTTAATCAAAATAAGCCGGGAAATCGATATATTGACCAATTCTAAGTAACTTTTGTTCTATAAACTTTTTTTGGAAAGTTGATATTTTTCGAGTTATTCACGATTTAAACCACATTTTTCATTGCAAAACGAATGTTTTTTAACAGTTTTTCACCAATAACTTGAAAATCTTTCATTTTATCGGAAAAAACAGTCAAAATAAAAACGTAGCTAATAAAAAAACAAATAGATACGTTTTTGAATGACCTCTATAAACCCAATAAGGACTGAGTTATTGCTCGTTGAAACATAGTTATTTTTTAGAGAACCGCGAAATTGAAAATATTCAACCTTCAATAACGAAAATGGTAAAATTTTTGGGGATAACTCAATCGTCCTTTTCTAAAGTACATAAAATACCCTTTAAAATGAGTTCTGACATAAGCCTTGTGCATAAGAATTGACTGATTTATAACAAAAATAATGTAACATCTTGCTTGTTTTTTCAAAAATGTAAAAATTACACCCTCGTCATTACCACCCTGATAAAAATTAAATGTAACCCACTTGCCTTTAACTTTATTTAGGTATTATTGATATGATCTATGTGGTTTAACCGGTTTAGAATGCTTATTTTAGAAAAAATATTTGTTCAAATGAAAATGACATTTTCGTAATTTTAGAAGAAAATGCATTTTTCTTAAATAAATCAAAAACTATTCCAGATATTAAAAACCGTTTCAAATGTTAATTGCAGGGTTTGTCTCACTGATAATTCTGATTTTTTATTTATCTTTCTATCACAAAAATGAAGGAGATATGGCGTTTTGAAGTTTTCATTTGCGTAGTAATTATAGCTCATCCAAGCCTTTTGAACGCAACCCTTTTCAAAACTACGCATTGTAAAAACTTTTAAGTAATTTGGTGATAAAGCGCTTGAAATTCTCTACAAAATGCATTTTTTTAAAAGTTTCGAGCTTGGAAAGCAAGGGAATGTTTTTTTCGCTATTTCATAATTTGAAATTGTCTTTGATACATTACATTTATTTTTATCGTGAATAACTCGAAAAATATCAACTTCACAAAAAAACTTTATAGAACAAAAGTTACTTATACTAATTGATAGATTAATTATAACTATAGATTTCCGGGTTTATTTCGATTAAAAAATTTCCTGTCCCTTAGAAGGGGTGGTTTCCACACCTATGGAAAAAGCACACTTCGGCACATTCCGAACTTTGAAGAAGAGGGTAAGTAGAGCTTAAGTCTAAATTTTCATGAAAATCGACGTTGTTTCCCAAAATTCCACACAATAATACGGTATTTTACCGTTGATGAATGGAGTACTACTACTGCCGAGCAATAACTCAGTCCTTATTGGGTTTATAGAGATCATTCAAAAACGTATCTCTTTGTTTTTTTTATTAGCTACATTTTTGTTCTGACTGTTTTTTCCGATAAAATGAGAGATTTTCAAGGTATTGGTGAAAAACTATTAAAAAACTTTCGTTTTTTCAATGAAAAATGTGTAGCTTCAATCGTGAATAGCTCGAAAAAATATCAACTTTACAAAAAAACCCTATAGGACAAAAGATACTTAGAATTGGTCAATCTATAGATTTCCGGGTTTATTTTGATTAAAAAATTTCTTACCCCTTAGAAGGGGTGGTTTCCACCCCTAGGGAAGAAGCACACTTCAAAACACACAAGTTCAACTTTGAAGAACGTTATAAATACTACCTAATTCCCAATTCCCAAAAGAAATCGACATTGTTTTCCAAAATTTCATAGGAATACGGTATTTTACCGTTAATGACTGGAGTACTACTACCGACGCCATTTTACTGATTATACGTATAAAACATTAACGAAATATTTTACTAGGTACTTCAAAATTACGTCATACGACAACTACACGCCATCGGTCCACAAAACTTTTAATTTGATAATTGTCAAGGCGTTCGATGTTACGAGTAACTTCAGGAAAACCATTTTGTTTGTAGTCGCATCCCAAAGGAAGATCATATTTGCCATATTACAAAGTTGAGATCTCAAACTTAAAAGTCTCCCTTACACCGTAATCTACTTTAGCGGGTACATTTTTTCCTCGTTCAGCGCAAATATTTTCAAGAAATACCTATAGATTGTCGATATAATATATCTAATCCTCTATTCTTGAGGAAATTGTCTAAATAATCGCAGTATTTTGAAAAAGAATATTTTTCAATGGGGTTTGTTTCTATGAAATTTCATTATTATTGATTATTAAAATCATCATTCGATACCAAGGAACATTCGGTAACACTTTCTTTCAAATTTTGATTTAAAATATGTACCACAGAATGAGCAACTGTTTTTGAATCAAGTGTTTGATGTGAAAACATCCAATAGGGTATTAAATAGTAAATTTGAGCATTGAATGACATGTATAATGACTGTGCCATATCTCTAAAAGGTGTCTCTGTGCCCCCATCTCTCTTTCTTGCTAACCTTTCTCGTACGCGATTTGATCCACAAATGTTTATTGACGCACCTAGTAATTTAAAATGTTTTCTTTCATAGTTAAACATATGTACACTCAATTTTTAATAATTGTGTAAAAAGTAGGTATACCATCCTCTTGCTCTAATAAGTAGGTTTTTTAACTATTTGACTATTTTGACTTTTCAATTTAGTGGCAGAAATTTATGAATTTTCACAACTTCTAGCACAGTTTTTGGCGATATATTTAATAAGTCTTTGGTTACACTACTATAAGCGTTTTTAATGCAATTATCACATAACATTTCATTGTTTTCGAGATAAGAATTTACCTGACCAAATATTTCATCTCAGTAGTACATATTGGCAGGGATGTGCGTGAAAGAACATCCTCCAGTAATCCACCTGCGTACTGATACCTAACGATGACAATTAGTATTTCTATAACATAAAATTGTTACATTTTTAGTTTATTTTAAGAAGGTATGCTCTATTTAACATTCCGACCACTTTTGTGAATTATATGAAGTTCCTGGCTTTGAACTAAATTTAAGACAAGAATCTTATATACTTTAACATGTATTACGGTAAATTTTGAAAATGCTTCAGAGTTTATTTCGGTAACATATTTCTGCGCCTAGGTGTTCAGGATCGATCCCGAATCATAAACAAATCATTAATTCCATGATTTAATCCGTACCATTTTATTATATTCGTTCTGTTTTTCGTCAAGAATCCGTTAAAGTGCTGGCTTTTACGTCGCTGGAAGCCGTAAAAGTTACATTTATTTCACGGTGTCGTTCGATTCGTTGCCAAGTTGGTTTCCGAAATTATTTAAGTAACTGCCGTAAATATTTTTAAAAATAACTTTTGCATTGTCCGCGCGACATTTTTCAATTAAGCAACAGCTCGCGGTTTTCATAGCTGGAAAAGCTTCATTCTAAGTTGTATGCTATTTCGCACTTTTATACGTAAATCGATAAAGTCCAATGGAGTCGAGTAGCGGGAAAAAGAAACAATGCTCCGTGTGCTTCTTATGTCTCTTCGCATTTTCTGCCTTCAGATAAAAGACGTAATATCTCGTGGGGAAAGCTAATGAAACTAAAACTTACGCAGCGACACCGTATTGATTTTTAGCAATTTAGGTTAACGGAATTATGGGTACACCCCAACGTTCGTTTCGTCCCCTAATTAAAAGCCTTTAAAAGGTTTCGCTGTAGACGATTTTTCGTGAGAGTTTCCTGACGTTCGATTTTTTCCGCAAGTTTATTTTTACAAATCGCATGATTTTAAGGAATCGCAACTTCCGACGTGTTTATTTACTTTTCCCTGGCAGGTCTCAATTAAGATCTCAAAGTTCAATCAACGTACGAATTTTTAGTCGCACGTCTAGGAAAAAGATGTTTAAGGCGGGGTCATGGAAGACCCCCAAATAATTCAAATACTAGTGGGTGTTGAGGATGAGTCAGTAGCAGTTGGCAAATTTATCCGAAAACATTTTAATTTACTTAGCTAAAATTATCTTTTGTGTTTAAATTAATCAATGTTTATCTTATTTGCTATTTTCTTTATTGCTTAGGTGTTACTTTCAATTATACATTCAATTTATACACAAACAATGAAATAGTGTTTTTAGAGGGACCAAACAATTCTGTCTTCTTTGTAAACTGAATCCTATTCACGATTTCTCATTCTGTGAAACAAATCCCTGCTGGAAATGTTCCCATGGGTACACCACATGTCCCTAAGGGTACATCTCATGTCCCCAAGAGAACACCCCGTGTCCCCATGGGGCCATATCGTTACACAAGGGGACAGGATTGTCCCCAGTTGGGGACAGGAGTTTACCCAACTGGTGACACCTCTTGGCGGCTGCGGTACCTAGTGGTCTTGCTGGGGACTCGCAAATTTTATAAAAATTTGGCAGCATGTCCTTGGGGAGACAGGGAGCTGGCAGCTCGTAGTGCAACTGGGGCACAGTGCCCCAATGATCGAACAAGAGAGCAGAAAAGGGTATGTTCACTTAACAAGAAGCAGTATCTTAAAGGTACAGTTAGATTTCTTCAGCTAACATTCTCTGCAGTATTTTTAACGTATATATAGGTACTAATTTTATGAAATGTTTCTGCAGATCTCTTCGCTTTAAGAATAAACCATGAAACCCAGCCAATGTCGCAGGATGAGAAGGATAAGAGATTACATGAAGCCATATTAAATAATTATTTAAAGGAAAAAATCAATACCGTCACACGGTACTTGAAAAAACATGACCAATGTGATGAGAAAGCGTAACATGTATATATGTGTAATTACTCGGTACCATGTTATTAAGGTCTAGTATATTTTTCTAATGGTTCATTTGCTCAATAAGTTTATATTATTTTCTTTTTTTTTTTATTTCCAAACCCTATTGGGGAACACTTTGGGGACATCCCCTTGGGAAGATCCCTTGGGGGCACCAATTGTACCCATAGGTATCCCCCATTTTCTTGTACCCATAGGAACATTTCCAGCAGGGATATTTTAATATATATTAATACCTTGATATTTTCGTGGATTCCAATAATTACATTATATTAAAATTGTCCCAAACTAATTTATTTAAGGGGGATAGCCACCGTGACGATTGAAAAAGTTAATGATTTTCGAGAATTTTTAAAAATTGAGAATATAAAAAACGATTACTTACAACGATAACAACATTCAAACAGATTGTAATAATTTTAATTATTTTTTGTACGTTATTTTTCAACGGCTATTGAAAAATCGATGCGACCATGTCATGGGAATTTTTTTTTCAGGCTTTACGCCATCGTTATATTGTTAAAAGTAATAACTATTTTTTAATAAAAATTTGTGGAAACATTATTGGATATAAAAAAACAATCCATAAATTCCTTTATTTACCCGGTCAAAAAAATTCTTGGAAATCACTTATTTTTTTAAGCCGTTACAGTGGCTATCCCCCTTAACGGTTTGATTCTTTCCGTTAAAATACAAAAAACTTAAATTAACATTAGTGGTTAAACCCTATATTGTTTTATAGTGGTTGAGGTTTTACTAATAATGCAGTACTTACCAGATATTAGGTATCAGGTACGTACGTAACCTATTTGTACTACAACTAACACAAATCGCAACTACTCTGCTTTCAACTGCACCAACATCAATTGTAATAGTTATGTCTCCTTGTGATTAATACTGTCTGGGGTTTTATAAGATGAAACAGCCTTTAATCTTTAGTCTTAGCCAACCACTATTGATTATCTCTTTAGTAGTTAATTCTCATGATTATAATATGATGAGGACTACTCTTACTCATTTCACCTTAGAGGGTTTATGATCCAGGATTACACTGACTTGGATATATGTTTGTAAACCTATAGTAATGTTCCTTTTTTAATTTATTATATGTAACAATTCCAAAGCAATCAATACGTTTTCTTAAGTTTTCACATGACTTAGCCGCGATATACAAGATTTAGATAAGTTTCAAAAAACATTCTGTCTGAAACAAATTGTCACTTTTCTTCCCCGTATACCTATTATGCTAGCATTATTACCAATATTACTAGTTATGGCAAGATAATATTGAGTCCTTTCTTCATGCCCTTGATACTCTCATTGCTGGACGTCGAAATTGGAATTGATAACCCCCATTCTCCGTTAGATGATGCTGTGGTGATTCCGCATTTCCCTTTAGCAATGTTGTTACGCCGGTTCTCTCATTGTACTTTACCGCCATATGTGCTTGCCACATGATGTTATACGGTAACACACTTGTATGCCAGGATCAGCATGTATCAAGTATCAGTGGGAATCTTTTTGGGCAGATGAGAGTAATTAGCAATACTTTCAGTTTGCTTTAGGTATGTTAACTTTATAGGCTTCAGACCTAACCCCTAAGGACCTGCTTCGTTTAATAAATTGATTCTAGTTGATTCGATTAGAAAATATTTTCAGATCCGCAAATCATAGTAGATTTCCACCATTCTCTGACATTCTTTACTTTATTTTGATTCCGTATAATTTAATTTTAATTAAGACTTTTAGCATCAATCGTATTTGCAGGGGCTTTGGTCAAAAGCCGTGTGCATTCCATATTCCTTATTTGTATTGAGTTCGTGTTACATTTTGTTTATCGGATGTTAGGGAAGTATTCTTCCATACAGATTGTGTCGAATGTTTTGAGCAAGGCACTTTTATATGTTTATCTAATTGTGCGTTCGTTTCAATTTATGTGTATATCTGCAATCAAAGTATATATTTTAAAGAACGGCATATGTTGCTTTGAACCTAGTTATGATTGTGATAGAACATTTGTTTTTCTCAACATGTTTATAGTAGTTCTGGGCGAATCACCGAAGTAAACTAATAGTTAATTACGATTTACATGAATATGCAAGGACGATTAATATTCCAAGGAGTTCAGGTGGTATTTAATAATATTGCGTAGAGGCTCATTCAACGAAATTTTTAGTCAAAAGCTTTTGATAGCGTTAATATTCTTACGTAATGAGACTCAACCTTTTGGGACCATTTTGGAGCCAAAACGCGAAAATGTAACCGTCTCGTTTCGAGGAATCCTTCCTGCAACCCGACTTCGCGTCCGTGAAAATGCATGCGATTTTCTAAATCTGTTCCGTTTACATGTCGGTGATCCTCCTGGCTCTTTCGGCCGCATAAATACCGTTTCGGTGTCAGTGCGAAGGCAGCGTCGCGACGTCAAGCGTCGGCCGGCGTCGCGTCGTATTTTTGTGTGTTTGTTTGAGGAGGAATTCGCCATTCATAACACGACGAGACGGTTCATTTGTGAATGAGAGAGGTGTTTGACGAGTGTGTTTATGCGAGTGCAGTAAAGTGATAACTGGCATCTCTCGTGGCAATACGACGCTTTTCCGTAAATATTATAAATTTGTGTTGGAACCAGGTGTATCATTTAGGTGTCGTTGGGTCCGGAGTGGGGAGTTTTTGTAGCGCTTTGGTGAATTTGTGTTTTCAAATCTTTTTGAAAAAAATGTTCAATATTTGAAGCGACTTTAGTCTGCTTAGTGTCGGAAGTTAGAGAAAAGGCTTCAAGATCATTTAGGTATATTTTTAAATAATCAAAAAAATAATTAGTACAAATCTGGGAATATTTATTATTTCATTACAACGTATCCAAAATCCCGGCTCGCCTGTGGGGCTTCCAGTCTAATAAACCGTTTGGCTCTTATCCATCTCATTTTTTTGCCGAATATTTTATCAAAATATCTGTTTGATCGCTTTTAAATATCATTCATCTTCCAACAGCAGCTCTTGAAGTCTTTCATATTTTCACATATGCTTCTGACTTGGTGGCAATAATATTCCGTCCAAATTTTTGTGTCTGAAATGAAAACGGGTCATGCCACTCCAGTAGACTAGGGAAAAAATTTAATTTTCCGTCGTAGATGTTCTTAACGGCGGAACTTATTAGGCATTTGAGAGGAAAACTCGACGAGGCGTTTTAATGTGAATTTCGTCACACGTTTTCCCTCCTAAAATCGATATTACGTGTGACTATGTAATAGTTAAGCCGACGGAAGTGCGTGCGGTTTACATTAGGCGTGACTTTGATGTTTGTTTTTCTATTTTTTTTCTTCTTAATACAAACGTGCTACTGTCAGTTTGTATACAATTCGTCCTGATTAGTGACATCAATCAGTTAACTCGAATTTTGGTAGTAGTCTAGTCCGTGGGTTTTTTGAGCC
The DNA here is from genome assembly GCA_946251905.1 of Cryptocephalus moraei. Taxonomy (NCBI): domain Eukaryota; kingdom Metazoa; phylum Arthropoda; class Insecta; order Coleoptera; family Chrysomelidae; genus Cryptocephalus; species Cryptocephalus moraei. The sequence goes on along the minus strand of OX276454.1, from coordinate 36,193,780 downwards.
GATGTAATCCGGTAACGTAAATGGAAAATAATTAAAAATGTTTAAAAGAAAGTGTTTGCTAAAACTGTATTATTAAAATTAAGGCTTTAGGTTGATTTCAAATATGTACGTTATTCTCATTGAAGTTTTCGTAACCTGCACATGTATTAAAAAAATTGAAGAATTCCTATATAAACAAATATTCATCATGTTATATGCAAGAAAATACTTATTCTGTTGTGTTAAGAGTCCATCACCCGATCCAATTTAAGGCGGTTTTAGAGGTATGGGGAAATTATGATACCTCGAACATCATTTGAAATATTCTTTTCAAATAAAAACCATTCGAAGTGAAAAACTCAAATAAACATCGGTCTAGTAAAGGATTTTTGATATTTTCTTTTTGTCCTCTTAAAACAACCCCTAAATTTGCCCTATTTTACGCACTATTTTCAGATCAAAATTTGACGAAAATAAGAGAAAACTCAAAATTCTGTTACTAGACCGATGTAGAATGATCCTTCATCTCTTCACTGAACCCTATTTCGTTTTGATGCGATAATACACTACCCTAGGATCATGTCTCCCCTAAACCCTTACAATCGCTAGAAAGCTCGCTGTAAAGTGCTGCCATCGTATGTAATTGGGAATTTAAACTTAGCGAGAAAATTAACTTAGTCCTAGTTAGTTAAAAAGTAGTGGAAGGGAAAATTAGAGTCACGTCTAACGCTACCTCGTCCTTGTCTCTTACCCCCGCAGCAACGCCGGGTGATGGACTCTTAAGTTCTTCCTTGTACACGTTTTGTTGCGTAATTATAGACGTCCAAAAATGTTCGCTAACTATCTTCACGTATTAACTGCAAGTATTAGGCACATTGCCTGCCCATCTTTTGCGTGGTCGTGCCACGCTTCTTCTCCCTTTACAGGTGTATTTTTACTGTTCAAGATAAGTAACAGTACGCGAAGTGTCTCAACTAATTTATTTTTACTAACACCAACACTTGTTAACTAATTTATATTTCACACAGCTGTTTAATTTATCTGTAGCCAGGTAAATTGTTCGTCGCCTAGATGCTTTATGACTGGCGCTCTGGGACTGGCTGTCTTCTTTTATGTCTACTGCATTATCGCTTCGGGAATATTGTCTTCGCTTCGAATTCCAAGAATTCATATTGATTCGCCGAACAGACACTTCCCGATTTGTGTTTGTTTTATGGCCAGACTTTCCGTTACACTATTATCGTCCAACATGTGAAGATATTCCTTCCAGTTCTTCCTATATGGCTTTATCACATCATTAACTCAAAACCTGTCTATTTTTGTACATCCTTTGACTCTCCTTAGAAACTTTATTCCTTCTGCCTGAATACGGCTCTCTTGTTGTTTTGTTGTTGTCCAGATTTCGCTGCCATACGTGAGGGTTGGTACTGCAATTGTTTTATAAAATTTCAGCTGTGTGTCTTTTCTCGTTTCTTGTTTTAGATGTCTGCTAATGGTTCCACTTATTCTATTGAGTTAATTTAATTTTTGTTGTATATCGATGCTATAGTCATACGTTAGATCACATCCCAAATATGTGAAGTGTCTTATTTGTTCAATTAACTTGTCATTACTAACTATTTTAGGTCTAACTGTCCTGTTATCTGTTCCTACGAAGGACTTGATTTGGTTTTGGTTTTCTCTGTGGATATTTTTAGTTTCTTTTTAAGTTTTTTGAATATTTAGTTCTAATAGTACTCTGGTATGTCTACATAAATTCTTGAGTGTATTTATTAAGTGCCTATAAGGTAACATCTTCTTTCCATCACAGTCCAGAAAGGTTGTCTGTTTACATTATCGAAAGCTTTTTCGAAACATATGAAGCAAATGAGTCTCTCTGTCGAATTCTCTGTTTTTCTACTACTTGTTGTAATGCATGTGAAAATTCCGTCGAACCTTGATCTACCTTGACAGAAACCCATTTGTTCTTCACCTAAATCTATTATTCATTATTCTAGTGTATACTTTATAAGGAAAATCGAGAAGGCTTATACCCCTATAATTCTGGCGTTTCTATATGTCACCTATTATTACACAGTAAAAAGACTTTGGATATTTCCCCATCTTTAGAGATTTTCTTTCCTTTCCAGCACATGTTGAAAAGGTGCAATTGTCGTACACGCAGCAGTGTTCCACCACATTTCCATAGTTTTGATTCAATGTTATTTGCTTCTGTTGCCTTTCTGTTTTTTGTGTTCTTCAGAGCGTCTACCAGTTCTTGCGTATCAATATCATCTAAACCTCTTATGTCGTCGATTTGTATATTTGTATCTTGTAAATTTTTTTTCCATAGCTGTTGGTAGTGTTCAATCCATACTTCTTTGCCGATGTTTATTTGATTGGTTAATACTCTTCATAATTTTATAAGCTAGTATTTATCTTCCGTGCACGTCATCCTCTATTTTGCTGATGAAGTGATCCCAAGAATCTGCGTATGCTTTTCTTGTTATTGCTTGAACTGCGTTTCTTTTGTTTGTATTCTTCGTGATCGCTAGGGAATAGAAGGCATGAGCCGCGTAACCTTTGGGCAATGCATAGCGTACAATGGATGTGCGTTATGTACCCAACGGAAGAGGGTGAAGGGCGAATTTCCAGCGCCCCAAAATTGGAACATACTGGCTAAAGTAAAAAACCTCTACAGAAAAATATTTGACCTAGGTACTAGAAAAGATTAAGGACTAGAGAAAAGGCTGCTTAAGAGGGCTCACGTCCCAGTCGGAAACGTCTTTGCACGCAATTCCTTTAAAAATTGACTAATTTTGATGCGGTTTTCACTGAACTACTAGGAAAATTGTTCTCTTTGGGGTTAACTGAAAATTTAATTTTTGGTCAAGAGTAAACTGTAGTTATCGTAACAGTTTATACAATGAAATGCAATTAACCATTTGCGAATATTATTCATCCAATTAAATATGCCATTGTTTGTTACAAAAATGCGTTAATAAGCAGTAAAGTGCAAAATAGAAAATGCATTTTTTTCATCCGCGAAGAGTCGCCCTCACGCGGCTCAATTCCTAAACGTCACCTCTGCATTCGAACGGAACGTCGAAGTCGAAAAAAGTCGAAGAAGTGTAGAGAACGTCGTGTTATTAATTTCACTAGCCCGCTCCGCTTGCCTGTCGTGAGCCCTCTTAAGCAGTTGGCTAGTAACCAGCTCTTGTAAAAATATAAACGTATTTTCAGTACCCAAAATCACCTGGGAAATTAACAAAAATGTATATATCAATTTGATTTGGCAAACATAAATCGCAAGGGAATGAAAAAAATATTAAGAATTTTCACAAAAACTGCTTTTTGAAATTGTCAATTTGTTCCTATTGGCGCCTATAACAACTTACATAATCATACTTGGCAATGCCAATTTTGGCTTCTACCTGAACATTACGCCCAACGACAAACACAACAATGCAACAAACGGCAAACAGAACGCCAGTTTGGGCGTACTTACAAACGAAATGGCGAATGTGCAACGGGCATATCCTTTATACTTCAGACAATACTGGAGTAGTTACAACAGAAATATTTTAAATTAATGTGTTTACCAACAACGCGTGAATTGTAGCAAACCAAAACATCCCCAACATTTAAAATAAATTTATGAAGCCACGATTGATTGAAGAAACTGCGAGAACAGTACAAATCCGTTTCATTTGTGGTTCAATTCGGCAAAACTAAAAGTCAATTTTTCATTTTGTTGAATTAAAAGTTTAAATCGTTGTTGAGGTCTGTATGAAGTAGAAAAGGTATGAAGGAACATCTGCATGCTAACATTAATGCTACAGGTGGCGACACGCTTCACTGAAATCCATATTTGTAAATGTACATATTTGTATGGTTTGTGTTAATTTTGTCGATGCGGCTACTTTGAGGTGTTTTTAGTTTCACATGGTTGGCTGTATTTAATTAACTCAAATTACGATATTCATTTTTGGTTGAGAACCTTCCTATGGTCTGATACTAAAATTCACTTGATCCGCACGGATCTATAACTCCTTGAGATAATAGATGATGACGACAGAATATAGGATCTATATGTAGTACATATAGAAAGATAAATAATACAGAATGTTAAATAACACAGAAATTTAAACAAAGATTTAAAGAAAAATTATTTTGTGATGAAAATGACTTCATTTAACTTTAAAAATGTTTGTACTGTAATAAAACTAAAACAAGACACAGAAACAAATAAAACTGTTTAATTATCCAAAACGCAAACTTTAACTGCTTTTGTAGTTTCAAAAGGTCTTATTTATGGAAATTGCTAATATTTTTATGTAAGCTTTAAGGCCGCTTGTTTTTCCAGATTGTAAACTTAAACAACAGCATGACAGTAATAAAATTAGACGAACATGTAATCAAATATCATAAATAATTTATGTGTTCTTTAAAACGGCTAGTATTTCTTAATTGAGAATGGTAAAAACAATATTAAAATTACAAGGTCACTCATAAACATATAATACACAATACATGAAATGATACATAAACTTTTAACTGAAAATGACTATTCATTTCATTTAGCTTTCACGTTGTTTGTTTCTCTACCAAAATTGTAAAACTTAAGCATATCACAGAAACAAATAAATGTAGTTAACTACAAATGAAGCTAATTTTAACTCTTTTCCTGTTTTTGAATAACATCATTTTTATGAAAGATAAATTAGTGCATTTATGAGTTTTAGAATAGCTTATTTTTACCAGCGGAAACTGTCAACGAGATTAAACCATTGAGTAAAAAATTAGGTTACCTACAAAAAGTAACAAATGCAACCAAATATCATTTCAAGAATATTCTAAATGAACCCATTTGAACTGTTGTGTAAAGATGTTATTTTTTTCTAAAAGAGGCGCACACTCCCAGGTTTACCCACTTTTCCAAAGTAGTAAATCTTGAGCAATTCATTTAAAAAATGAAACTTGTTCCCGATCTTAACTATCTTCTTCAATTCAAAAAGACAATTCAATTCAAAAGACATTTTCCATTATTTATGTAACTGGCTAATATTTTCATGCGAGTAACAAAACCACTTGCTTTCGCCAAATCGTATTTTCAACATGTTCGTTGTAACAATTATCCAAATCATAAATTACAAGCAAATACCATCAAATCTAAATAATTTACCGCCTTAACATTCATGACTAATACGAAGTAGGCTTCTGGAAGAGATTTATTGCCGCATAACCAGGCGCTGATTTACGGGATCCCTATTAATACTTCTCCAAGATGATCTGGAATAAAACATTACGAACTTTATATCGATTATTAAAAGTGTTCATTATCTTTATTGGATTATTTAATGGCTCTCTGTCATCGGTATGTTCGTGTCTCCTTTGCTTTGAGTTTTAATTTTGTAAGTCTTTACGACGTCGATCAGTTTATTTTCCAGTTGTTTTTAATCGACCAACAAATGTTAAATTGACCATTGAACGCGTTTAATTATAAACAGTGACGGGCGTTAGTTTACGTTTAATCGCAAACATCTCGCAATAGAAAATCTCACTAGGTTCTTTGTTACGTGACTCATCCCTGCTTCGATCTTGATATATAGGGTTAATTTAAATTAAAATGCCAAGTGATGCAGTCAATGAAGCATTTCTTGAGGTGGCTATTTTTGGAAAGTAGATAAAGTAGGACCAGCGAAATATACTACAACAAAAGTGGGAGATTTTGGTGCTGAATCTAAATTTGATATTTGAAATATGCAGTTCTTTTAAGAGATTTTGATATATGGCATGTAACTTTTTTAATCTACACCATTAGTTTGTAGATACTTTTTAAAGACGTTTCTACACGACTTTCCTATAAGTTGAAATATTTGTAAACCTGAAGTATAACATATCAATAATACGTACTTTCAATAAAAGCTTAAAATTTTCCACCAATTCACCTCTTACGGCGTTGATGGTTTGAAGGCTGATTTTTGACATAAAGGTGTTTTTGTAAACTTAGTATAACTTAAACGTAGGAGCATTAACGTTAAATACGCTAAGTGTATAGATTACATACATATTGGCCAACACAAAATAGTCCATCTGGATGTTTTCAGTTTTCAACTGAATTGTCATCAGTTCAATCACTTCAATAATTATCGATTATAATTGTAAATATACCGTAACGTTGTACGGCATCAAAATAACTTGCATAACAAGAAGTTTCTTAACTAATCTATTTTCACTGAGAACTAACACGTAATACGAAATTTATATCACACCTTTGTTTATTTGTATTCCGAGCACGGGCAGGTCAGGTAGTTGACGCGATCCGCTGTTTATCACTGCTTCTCATAGATTTCACATAATATATACGTCACTGACATTTTTATCTGGATACCCTTTCCTTAAACACATTAGCCACCTATAAAACACAACAATTTTCACTGGCAAAAAAATAAACTATTTCAACACGATCAGCAATAGCGTACACAATATTTGCAAATTATTTCCCACTAGACACTAGTATTTCATAAGAATTCGCCAATGATAAAATACAAACTGACAACAAATCATAAATGACATTTAAGCAGTATCTTCCTGAACATAGAAGTTAAGTGAAAAACATAAAAACTTGCATTTTGAAACATTTTGAACAATTCTTGCCAATGTTTCTCAAAAATAATACTATATCAATTTTACAGGCTGTAATTAAAAAAATTTTTTTTAACCCAAAAAATCATTTTCGTGCCCAGTTTACAAAGGTCTTTAAAATAGCCTATCACGTAATAAGGGTTGAAATTTATAATTTTGAAATTGGGGTGGCTAACCCGCATGATAGCAACCTGCTACTACTATCGAACTAGTTACCTCTCCATTCTGACGCAACGACTTTTGAATATTCAAAAAAAAATACTGAATCTTGAGAGTTATATACATTTCAAAGTTTCATTGATGTAGCATATAATTGGCCCATGGATGACATAAATTGCGGATACAATCACTGTATACCTACATACCTGCACTCTTTTATTTGATAATTGCACACAAAATCCTCTTTTAGCAAGTGTATTCTTAAATAGAAGGTAAAGGAAGTCCTGAAATATATGTTTAAAAAGAGTTTTCTGGTTCGTAGAGCTTGACGGCCCGTGTTATCAGCTCGCCCGTACCTATTCTATATAGGTGACTATTTCCCTCCGATAGATAGACGAAACTCAACTTTCCCAACCGGTCCATTAGCTACTCCATTAGTGACGCGGAAAAACTTACCATCATCTAAGTGATTCATCAAAGTATAAGTGACACACGCACATACACTCACGCGAAGTGAACACCTTCTCACACCCCCTTTCATCCCTCGCCATGACCTGATTCGCATCTATCAGACAGTTTCCATCGCGGGGCCGTCCCATAACGTTTAGTCAACATGATCGACTGGGTATCGATAGTGCGCCACTCTCACAGGAGGTTCTCGAACTATATGTACGGAGTGCCGAGTAAAGTGAGAAAGAGGCGCCAGAAGTTCATCAAGAGGCAACACCAGCAGGAGTACCACAGCTCGAGGAATGGCAGTGTACCGCACAGTTCTAACTGCTCCTGTTGCTGGGCAGGGGATAAAGTACAGGTAGTCCAACTATTATAGCTGTTTTAAATTTATTTATCATAGGCATCGTTTGTGTTTATTCTTTTCTAATGTTTCGAGGCATTTTTGGAGAAATTCTAAAGTGTTCTTGAAATTTTTTAAATAGAAAATCTCACGAAAATAGAATAGAGAAATTATTATGATGACGCCTGTAGAGCTATAGCTGCGTACATTGTGGCCACACAGGAGTTTCCGATATGACCAACTTTGACGACAAATGAAAAATAACAGTGGATGGATGTGGCGCTTCTTCTTCAAGGAAATGTGAATTTTAGCCTATCCTTATGGTAGGTCACATTGAAATGGCCACAAGGTACTTGGACAAATTGGGCGTTATAGATATGTTTTTTATCGATATAACTAGAACAGTGTATTATTGTGTTTTCTTTAGGTCCAGTTAAAATGGTAATTCAGTAATCTTAAATTAAAACACAACAGACATAAAACTCGGGGAGTTATCGACAGAAGCGAAGCTTGTTACGTTAGCTTTGTCGAAAAGGAGCAAATAGATAAAAAGTTATACGGAACTCGATTTAATCTTAAGTCACAGTTGTTTCCAATTTTTATATTAATTATTAAGTACCGTTTATTTTTCTATTATCTGTTATGTTTTGAAAAGTGTGACAGATAACAGCGTACATGTGTTTTTAAATAGAAATTATCTGGGATGACTTAGCAATGATATTATTTACTACACTAGTAGTAAGTAATAGTGTAAAGAAGATGGAGAATAATATACTATGTTCAGAGTACGATGGGTATATTCAACTAATAGTAACCACACGTGTCAGTATTAGGGGTGTAAACAATGTTGGTGTTCGTTGCGTTTCGAAGGTTCTTCAAGGTTCTCATGCGCGAACACGCACACTATGAACGAAGTAGAGAGAGAAAGAGAGAGAGAGAGAGAGAGAGAGAGAGAGAATGAAAGAACAGAGAGATAGAGAGAGAGTATAGTATACTCTAACCAGTAGTTGGAACACATAATAAAATCTGAATTTACCGAGGACATTCAAAAAGAGCCCGTTATCTCTATACAAAACCAAGGGACTTATTTCTTTGCTTATTCAGAAACGCACTGGTATATTTTAAAACGCAGGTGCTCGTGTTCGTGCAGTCGCACAAGTGAAATCGTATATGTGAATGTATGGATATCTAGAGATAAAGAAATAAAGGGTCCATTGGGTCGCAAATTTTTTTATGACAGCTGCACTTCGTTTGTATATTCTTCTTCTTCTATGGAGCAGGTGTAGACTTCTTCGGCACTTATACTCGAGAAAGCAGTGGTGTGTGTATGTGTGTGCCATTTATTCATGCTATTTGAAAGTGAATTCATTGTTAGAGTTATATCCCGTAATGATACGCCTATGAACAACCGGGCGGCACCACTTAAAAAGCCATTAAGTGTTTTTGTTGCTGTTCCAATTGTGACTGGACATAGTATAATAGAGAAGTAGAGGCAGTGCCTGTCACCAAAAGGAGAACAAAAGCATTTCCGTTCGGTTTTTCGGTGTTCGCTTTTCCGGTCGTTTGTATTGTTGCGTGTCGCCTTTTTTCGTATTAACTTCTCTTCCACAAAGCTGACCTATAAAGTTTCGCTTTAAAAATATCCTACTAAAGAAATCTCTAGAAATTCATATTTGATTGGGCTAAACGTTTACTGGCGAAACTATTTAACGAATCTAACTACTTAAATAGTTAACTATTAACTGAGCTTAACTATTAAACCAGTTAAACTCTGTGTTTTATTTTACATTACTTGGTTTTTCTGGTGGCTTCTAACGTTGTTAAAGACTGTCAATAAATTTAGATCCAATGTACTTTAACTTGGTTTCCTATAATTTGTAAAAAAGTCTGAATTATTTTAGTATTAATTAAGCCTATTAGAGGCACCTTACAGTGCTTTTGGTATCGTAGTTTCCTGCTAAATATTTTTAAAACTTCCAAATTTTACATTTCAAAGTTTAAAACTGAAAAAACTGAAAAGGAAGTCTATATTCTCCAGAGTCATTTTACTGCACACTAATTATTTATAGTGCCATGAGATTTTAATACTGGGTGATTAAAGACTGTTTGAGTTGGCAATCCTACCTGGAGGATTTTGTTGCCTAATGGTTTGCAACGCTACAACCACATATGTTTATTTGACAAAAACTTGACATCACAATCAGCGATAAGATTGTAGGTTATGTGAATAAAAATTAACGCTTAAAAAATGAAACTGGATATACAGAACAATGATTTAATTAAACAGCTAAAGGTAATGCTCAAAATGCCTCCCATTTTGGTCCAGACATAAAATAACTCTTCTTTTTAGGCTCTCGAAGATATTCACCACCATATTGGGGGTAATGTTTGCCACTTCTTGAACTATTGACTCTCGCAGCTCTTCTTCAGTATGCAATATGTTCCTAAAGACATAGTCCTTCAAGAGCCTAAATAACGAAAAATCTAATGGAGTGAGATCTTGGCCTGCTTGGCCAAATGCCCTGACTAATTACTTTGTCGCCAAAATTCTCTCATAAATATCCCATAGTAGCACGAGCCGTATGTGCCATTGCAAGAGTCTTGTTGGAAATAGGTATCCAGTTTGGCGCTCTTCGTCTGTTAATTGGTTTATAAAAGGCCCCAAAAGGTGTTGGACATATCTCTCCGAATTGACGGTAAAATTAAAAAATATCGGTCCATACACCCGCGTCCTTGAGACTGCCAACCAAACACCAACTTTAACCGGGTGCAACGTGTCTCTCTGATAGCATAAGGATTTTAACTTGACCAAATTCTGTAATTTTGTTTATTCACATAGCCGTTGAGATGAAACCAGACTTCGTCGGATAAGAAGGTATTGTCAGGGATATCATTATTATTTAATATGTCATTGAACCAATTGCAAAATAAAACTCTCTGCGGGTGATCGGGAGGGGTTAATGACTGGACGATGGAAATTTTGTAAGGGTAGTACTTTAATTTCTTTTTAAGCACAGTGGAGAAACTTCCATATGATAAACCTGTAAAACCGTGAATTAGAACAACATGAAAAGTGGAAGTCTTATGGGTAAGAATGAAAATTGGTTGAATAGGAGGCATAAGGACCAAACCTGTTTGAAGGGAGAGCTTTCTTATGGATTTGGGAGGACTTCTTTGCATTCGAGTTCTGATATCCTCGACAACTTCCTCGTTTAGAGTAGAAGGTCTACCAGTTGATTTTTGTTTGCTTACGCTCCCTGTGTTTAAATAACGTTCAACTACTCGCATGCAATGTTGCAGAAAGACAGCAAAAGTGACCAAAGTCTCCGGAAACATCTCCTGAAATTGCTGGTATGTCGCTTCGAGAGAGTACTGCCAACCAGTAATTGGGTTATAAATCCCGCTTCGAAAGTACGCCATTACAATGAAAATATCGTGTTGTAACGTGAAAACCATTTTAAATAAATAAATTCGAAAAGAATACCAGAAATTTGAATTTGAAATATCAAATTCAAATTACCAGTTGTACCATTTAAAAATGAAATTCAGCATTGCCAACTCAAACAGTCATTCTTGATCACGTTGTATAATAGGTCTCATATTTTTAAGTTTCTGGTTAGATCAATCGGATTCAAGCGTATAAGAGAAAACTTAATGTCTTATTCAGGCATTGTTATAGCATCGTTAATTTTTAGGTAAATCAATGATTTAGCGTTTTCCTAACATATTCGTTTCGGATTCAATTATTAGTACTAATAAAATCCCGTCAAATTAATTTCAGACCCCTCAGGAAGTGTCTTAAAGGACTTTGGTTTTAATTTTTGAAAAATGAAACTTCTGCACATTATGGACAGTCCTTCTCCAAACTGGAAAAGTGGAAAAGTGCATTCTGTAACTTTAAACATTAAACGTAAACATTGGATCATTCTAGATAAGAACACCAGGAATGAAATAAGGCCCAGTTACTAAAGAGTTATAATGGATGTATCTACATTAATTTCTCTTAGAATGAGCAGCAGTTATAAATCATTCAATGCGAAAGTTGTTTCATGAGAAGCAAAGTTTTAAGATCTAAACTGTTAAACTTTGAAAACAACGAGAGAAATTGGAGAGCGAAATCTTTTATGAGGGCAACTAAAAGATTAGAGACGCTACAATAAAAAGAAGTCAAAACGTGAAATAAAGGTAGCTAGCATACAACAATAGCTGAAAGCAGGAAAATATAGAATGGTTCAAGTAAAACAAAAATATGACTGCCAACCTTTAGACCAAGCCAGATTTAGAAAAAAAGATACGTAACACTTATGAATACTAAAAGGGGGTCTCTGCGACACTGTCGAAATCTTTCCACATTGCAGACTTTTTCCAGGTCTTGAACTCCGTGCTACATTGGTTTAATTAAAAAAAAATAATTGTATGATAAACTGATCACATATAGGCATAGCGTTTTCTTGAAATACTGCCTGAAATACTGATAGATATGTAATGTAATGTAGAAGATTTACAACGCTCCTGATTTGCAATATTTAATGTTGGCATCTCCAACAAAGAATGTTGAAGAAAACCAAAATAGTTTTATCTACTTTGCGTTACTAATGATCTCATTATTACATCAAAAGTAGTGTAATAATATTCATATTATTACACTACATTTGGTAGCTTTTATTTTTGTTAAATTGGTACATCAGCCTGTCACGTAGACGTGGGTAGATGTCAAGGTTAAATTATTAGTATTTCAATACATTTCTTGAGCAGCTTTGCGTATTTCTGGGGGTGTACAGGTCAATTCTACATTTTTGTCTTCCATTTCGTGCACATAAGTAAGTAGTTATTGAATTTGTCCCAGAGCTACTAGATTTTCAAATTCAAATACCAAACGTCAATGTCAGTGACGTCAGTGTAGCCAACCCAAACAAAATTCCCTAGTGTAATTCGAAAACTTGAACAGCCAAAATTTAATGAATTAATAAAGCAAAGTAGATAAAATAGTATATTACACCCGTTTAATAAGACGTATTGTCACACTCGTTCTATTAAAGCACTCCTCGCTTCGTTCGTTGTGCTTTAAAACTCTCCTGTGACAATACGCCGTCTTAGTGAACTAGTATAATAATATACTATTCTTACTAAGTGATAAAAAGTACACCAAACAAAAATATTCGCCTGATTATAAGACATCTATATAACCCACAGGATTTGTGATCCATTTATCTATTAATTCTCGTTATACTTACCTCCAAATTATTAAATTTCTCCTTTGTTGCAGAAATCTCGTTACGTGGAGGACGACATGCCGCCTCCGCCTTCGCCCCCTCACCCCACCGTCACGGCCATCTCCCACGAGAACGTCTCGAGGCAGGGGTCCCTCGAAAGGGGCGCCCACCAAAGGAAGAGGAGGGAGTCGGGCGACAGGGAGCAGATCGGCAAGGAAGTAGTGGTAAGTGCTTGCAAGGCGCTACTTGTAATTTTTCAAAGGGCTCGCAATAGGGGGACAATAACTTTGCTTCGTTGGAAAAATTAGAAGGACGATGCTTGAAACTAAAACCGGTGAATGATGATTGAAATTGATATGCTCCTTATGCCGATAAGTTAATTATAAATAGTTAGGCTGACGAGAAATTTATCAAAAACTTTATATGCGTTCATATTACAGTTTATTTCCTTTCCACATGGTCATTAAAGTCCCTGCTTTTCAATCTGAAAAAAAATATTGAAAATTATTGAACATTTGAAGGAGTAAAAAGAACGAGAAACTAAAAATACATTTTGAAGTAAAGAAAATAATGTTAGTTTATACTATGGCAATAAATACTCTCCAGTACATTCGACACAGTTAGACGAATGGAACGAACAATTATTACTCGATAACTTAAAGTACATGTGCCAAGTATTTTCCAAAATGTTGGTATCTTAAGTATGTTGGTACCTGTCGAATGAAAATTTCTTAAAACTTCATAAGGGAGCAAAGTTATCATTAATATGGTTTTAATTTGGTTGGCGTTATATAATGGACTCGTCCTGCTGGATTTTCCAATTTATTTCGTTTAAATTATTCGCTCAGGAATTGTATAATGGAAACGAGTTGAAAAGCTCGTGACAAAATAATATATTCTCCCGTTTAGGTAACTTTAAACATTGGTTTTATTTGCCGATTAGTCTAGCTCTTAAAAAAACTTTTATAAGTCGTTTGATCAGAATACTCTTGAATTGATTAATAAATTTTCACTGATCAGCATTTCTCGCACATCACCGTCTAACAAGCGTGCTAAATTAAAAATTTGTGCCGTTTCCGGGAGGATTTAATAAAAGTGTCGATGAGGATGAATTCCCGGGGAGATAACGAACAGATTGGCACTCCGAGACTTTAATTAAATAGATTTTGAGACAAGAGCTTTATTTATTCTTACCTATTTTTCAAGTAATGAATACGTATAAAATTAACTCTTGTTCTTTATTACATTTGGCAGAACGCATGAGTTTGTGTAAATGTGGAGTCTCGCCAAGAATTGTAGAATGCCAATATTTTGTATTAAAATGTTTGAAGTGGAATTGTAAGTTCCGCGGGGGCAGCTTCATATACAATTTACGGTCATTTAGTTTTATTACAAGGGTAAATGGTTTATCTTCCGTAAGCTAATGTTTAGCTTCGCTGCGTTGTGGTTACAAATGAATTTTAAGACGTATTAAATAGAAATGCACAATGATTGTGTTTCGTAACAAAAATTCCAACTTGGAAGTTTTTGGATAGCTGATATAGCGTTACAACTGACAACTGATCAGCTTTCAGTTTACAATCAGTTAAATGTATTAATGACGAAGCGTAAGATACACATTCTTATAATAAGCAGGGTCAGCCAACCGTCTTCGAGCTCAACTAAATTATATCTCAGAGTGAACATTTTCATGCAAAAAGAATACATATCTGTAGCATTCACTTAAAAATAAATAACCTATTATGACCAATAAATTCAAGTTGTTTTTTGGGCTATTTCTTAAATTTCTTTAATTTTTTAATACGACTGTACAATTGTAATGTACAACCCAACAACGGTAAATCAGACCCTTGTTTGTTTCTTGCATTGTGTGTCATTTAGAATAATTCTTTAATGTTTTTTAAAACTACTGAAAGTATTCGATTCGAAAATTTACATATATACAAAAAATTGGAGATGTACTTGGTGTTCGGATTTTTTTGCACAGCCAATATTTCCGAAATGCATACCTAATCCAAAAATATTGTAAAAAATTAAACTTTATGTTTAAATTCCTGTTCGGGCATATACCACAAATGATATGTCGACTAGCACGCGACTTAAAATACATCATAACTTTAATTTCTAAATGGCTCCATATTATTTTAACAATCGATTTTTTAATCACCGTTGATTGTAAATGACTGTACATATTCAAGCAGGAAATTATAGATTTTCCAGTTTTGTGATTTTCAAAATTTCAATTTGATTAAGTTTCAAAATTTTAATACAAAAAGATTTTTAGCACTTCTCAATTGATTCATTTATTTGTTTTAAATTTTCATTTTTTGTTTTTATTTAATATCGCCACAACTAATTATATTATAAATAATTTTATATAAATAAGGGACAAATGGGAGTTTACGAGTGAATTGAAAAAATTAAGTGTTGGCATTTAAAAAAATTAAAGTTGTTGAATTGTAAGAAACAGGATAAGGTAATCAAAATAGCATTTATGGGCTCAGCTAAACTAATAATTAATCATAAATAAAGTGGCATGTTTTTTAATTTTCCAATGAATATTATACGTTATTACAATTTTTTTATACTGCCCTAAACAATGCTAACAGTTACAGAAGAAAATCCTTAATTATCATATTTTAGTTTTTGTTCGCACTCAAACTATTTTAAAATATAATTATATACAGAATATCCGAAAGGCACTACACTAAACTTAGTTAAAATAATCATAGGGTATATACATTTCGTACTGACTTTGAAAATGCAATTGGCAGAAACGAAATTTATCCAATAGCCATGAGTTATCGAACGTAAAATAGCCCGGAAAACACCATGATTGATTGGTTTCATCTGTGGAAAGCTCCGCTTGTGTCATAGGCATAGGCGATAATAATTATTTCCGGGAACATTTTGTCAGCAATTTCGAAATGGACACGTCGACGTGCCATCGAGATGTAATCGACAACGAGGACCGGAAAAAATGGGAAAAGATAATTCTGAACGCAACAAAAAGTTCATGAATATTTCGAGGTAACATGGACGGATGGTACTCGTGCAGCTTTCCTGCTTGATTGGGGGGTTACTTTATTTTGTTCTTTATTTGTTTTGAGCTTGAAATTGGAGAAGAATTGATAATATTCGTATCATTTTGAAATAGGATTCGACTTTAAGAGGTGTTTAATAGGTTAAATCACATTTTCTTCGAAAAAACCTGATAATAAGTTGACCGACGAAACTAAAAACTATTAGAAAAAAGAAGAGAACTCATAAGAAGTGGAAAGAGAGACACAATAGAATATGCAGAAACCAATAAAACAGCAAGAAAAATGGCAAAGCAGGACATCCTGAGCCATAAAACAAAACAGGTACAATCCTTGCTAGAAAACAATAAGGGTCTGAAGATATTTAGAAAACAAAACACGCAGAAAAATGAAATAACGAGAATAAAAGACAAAGCGAATAATATAATAGAAGATAGAACACAAATACTGAGAGAAGTTGAATTGTTTGACACAGACTTATATGAATCAAAAATACAAAACGAAGCAGTGAAGGGAGAGAATGAGAACACAAACAGTAAAATTATTAATGTTAATTCAAAGGAAATGCCAGAAATAGATATCAAAGAACTGGAAAAGGCTCTATTGCAAATGAAAAATGGACGAGCAGCAGGAGAAGATAGCATACTACCGGAAATGCTGAAGGAAAGCGATAAAAAACTAAAGAATAACTAGTAAAGCTATTTAATACCTGCTTGACGCAAGAATGCATTCCTCATGACTGGGGGAATGCAGTGGTTGTTCTTATCTATAAGAAAGGGGATCCTTCGGACCTCGAAAACTACAGACCAATCAGTCTGCTGTCTCAGGTGTACAAATTGTTTATCAGAATATTTACAAACACCAACCAAGAGAACAGGCTGGATTTAGAAGTCACTACAGCACTACCGAACACCTCCCTACAGTAAAACAACTTATAGAGAAGGCATCAGAATATAATATACCTATATGGATAGCCTTTGTAGACTTCAGAAAGGCCTTCGACACTATAGAAACCTGGGCAATAATAAAATTTATGAGAAATGCCAGAGTGGATCAAAGATACATCAACCTAATGGAAAATATATACAAAACTTCTACAATAACTATCAAGATTAACGCACGTCTGTCTAAATAAAATAGAATCCAAATGAGGCGTCAGACAGGGAGATGTAATTTCGCCAAAATTGTTTACTGTGGTTTTGGAGGATGTCTTCAAGAAAGTCAATTAGAATGAAAAGGGAATAAACATCCGTGGTGAATACCTAAGCAATTTAAGGTTTGCTGATGATGTCGTCCTGTTTGGAAGAGATAAGCAAGAACTAACTAAGATGTTGGAAGAACTACATGTAGAAGCTGCCAAAATTGGACTACATATGAATAATGCAAAAACACAATTCATGACAAACGTTCCTGATGCAGACCAAACCATTACGTTTCATGGACAAACTATAAACAAAACACAATCATACATATATCTTGGACAATCAGTGACACTAAGCAAACAAAACCAAGAAATTGAGATCGATAGGAGAGTCAGATTGGGATGAGCTGCCTATGGTAAATTAAAATACGCTTTCAACATGAAAATCCCCAGGGCATCAAAAACAAAAATCTACAACGAATGCATTCTCCCAGTCACTACATACGGATCCGAGACCTGGATCCTGACTAAAAGGATTATTAACAAACTAAGAATACATCAGAGGGCCATAGAGAGAAGAATACTGGGAATATCACTGAGAGACCACAAAACAAACCAGTGGATACTAGACAGGACAAAAGTAACCGACATCATACAGAGAATCAGTTCCTTAATGTGGCAATGGGCAGGACATGTTGCAAGACACAGAGAGAATTGGAGTGGACACATCACTAGAGGAGACCTTGGGGAGAACGAAGAAGTATTGGCAGACCACAACAGAGATGGTACGATGACCTGAAAAAAATCTCTGGGCTGAACTGGTACCAGAGAGCAGAAAATAGAAGTGTATGGTCAAACATGAGAGAGGCCTATATCCAATGGATAGAAGATGGCTGAAAAAAGAAAGAAGAAAAGATCACGATTCCATCCAAAACATCGCTTTAACGAATATTGCCCTTGCCAAAACTGTGTAAATATATGTTTAAAATAACAAGCTAAAAACATATACTTTAAATACTTACAAAGGAAGTGAATTAATTCCACAGTCGCTGAAAAATGTTTAGTATTGAAGGGAATGACTTTACTTAAATCTATTTTGCCAACTTTACTAACTTTGTTATTAAGTTCGTTACTAAGTACACTTTAACTTTGAAATTTCGAAACAAAATGAAAAGACAAAGGACGATGAAGCTTTGACTAACCTATTTGAAAATTAATGAAACTTAAAGACATAAAAATTTTTAGATGATTTCTGGATTTACTATGTCTTACATTAGAATTTTGTAAATGTACAGTTAAGTGCAGCACTTCAAAACTGGTCTAATCTTAAATTGGTTCCTATTTTGAATTAGAGTAAAAAATAATATACTTTTTGTAATTTGAACAGGCTTTTTGTCGTCGTCTGTGATAGAGGTGAAGATAAAAGGGAAGTTACTTGTTGAATTTGATGCTGGATGGAGCCAAGATTTCTGTTTTACGGTTTTAAAGGTCTGTTTGTTCGGGAACCAGATTTGGGCAGTTTTCTGTCTCGGATATTTCTCTAGGAGTTTTAAGTTTTCAAGGGTCGGTTTGGTCGGGGGCCAGATTTGGAGAGTGTTCTCCCTCGGTTATTTTACCGGTTAGTAAAAATAAAACACAAGTGCCAGAAAATAGGCGAAACTGAGGAAAAGAAATATGTAAAATTATTTCTTTACGAGTATTTAATAATTTCGGATGGAGGTTTGAGACTAATTTATAAATTATATATTTTCAACAGCTGTATGGTTTGACAAAATTTTAGAGTGGACGGCCAGCTTTTAACTATGAGATTGTTATTTTTAATTTTGTACAATGTCAACAAGCATTTCAATTTTGAGTAGTTTGAAACAGAAATGAAAACGATGTGCACTAATCAGTTTCTAGGGTTGAAATAATTTAAGTGGTGTTTCATTTAAAATAGACGAAAATATTTATAGTTTTAATAGTTCGAGAAGTAATTTTAACTAGCAGAAGAATGAACGATTTCTAGCCAGGTGAAATTTACAACTGTATTATTTCACTATAAAAGTAAAATCTCAATTTATAAATGAAAATTAAAACATTTATTCTAAGTGTTAAAAAAGCAAATATTCAAAACTGCTTTACTAATCTGCAAAGTAAGAAAGGCCGAGTTTGCAAAAGAAAGAGTGCAATTGATTCTAAGTCTTGAATAGATGGAAAATACAAAATTAATGCAAAAATAGGAAAAGTGAATATGTTACTAAATGCAGAAAGCGAGGAAAAGGTACAGTTTCATTTATGAGCAAAAAGGATCGGTAGGTAGCAAATACCAAAAAAATATTAGTAATACGGTAAAATGGTAAAAGTAAGTGAAACGCTATCAGTTAATCCGGAAGCGGAAATAATTATTTATTGAAAGGTTTTATGGTTTTCTTCTATTGATCCTGCAACGACGGAATGTCAATGCAGTATCAGACAGAAAATAAAACGGAAATTCGGTGTGGGTGTTAGACCAACGGAATACTGTGCGACTATATGCTTAGACCGATACACGACAATGACCGTACGTCAAAGCCGTAATCCTGTAATACCACGTACACCGATGTAATAGTGCGTTCTTACTATTCGAAATCTCGGCAGATCGAAGTGACTTCCTCTTCTGTAAGGACGTATTTCTATCTGAAGGAAAAACACCTTGTGGAGGAATATATCTCTTGCTATCTGACTGAAATGTATCTAACCTGAGACACGGTGCGGCGAACTAGTGATTCCCATGATATTCTCGTTTGCGAGAGTCTCGTCTCGTCTCGTTTTCGAGACGAGACTCGAGACGATACTTTAAATTTTCCTTGCGAGACAATACGAGATTTTCAAAAAGTCTCGTCTCAAATCTCGCACGAAAGTCTTGCAAAAGTCTCGAAGTATCGCAAATAAAAATGGCAAATATTAATTAATTATTACAATTATCGTGAATGTTATTGAAACATGTTTTTTTAAAGCCGCATGAAGACTTACCTAGAGAATACAAATATTCACACAACATTTTTATATTGGATAAAATAGTTTTTTTTTTCTGTAACGAGAAAAAAGTTGGACATTGTATCCCTGTTGACAGGAATTTTTTGTTAAACTTTGTATTAGTTTTTAATATCCCTATGACAATTTATTTTATATTCAACGATCTTTGAAGAGCATCTACCTATCTCTCACCCGACTTCTCATGTTATAATCGACCTATTATAATTGGTTTATTTCAGTTCTTGTCGAAAAAGCAAATTTGACAAGAATTTCGATATAATTGAAGAACAAGGAGGTACCGGACGTAATAAAACGGCAAAATGCAAGTTATGCACGAAATCGCCAGATTTTGCGAGAAATTTGCGAGACTTTTGCGAGAATCTCGCGCGAGACATGAGACAAGACGAGACTTTTATTGCGAGACGAGACTCGAGACAAGACTTTCCACTTTTTTGCGAGACAAGACGAGATTTTTCAAAGTCTCGTCTCGTCTTATCTCGTAGGCAAAACTGGGCGAAGCTACGGTTTCTTGCGGGTGACTTCCCAATCTTATTGTGAGATGGTACATTGGGATGACTAACGACGGTTTGCCTCCTCACAAACATTTTAAAAGATTCAAACTAGTCTTAAGAATTTATGAATATATCTATAGCGTTTAAATTTTGTCTCATTTTTATTAAAAGTAAAATTGTTTGTAGGTTAAAAATATACGATGTGCACGTCAGCGAAGCTTATCCAACTAATATAACAAATTTACCATATTTTGCCATACCCTCAATTTCGAATAAATAAAATGGACTGTTATTTATACGATAGCTTGTTACAAAGGTTGGCAACAATTGTGACAAATTTGAATTTTATTCACCGCTATTCAAATCAACTGACATTAAAACAGTTAAATTTTTCTTTAGGGTGCGATACCTTGACATTTGTTCTCTTCTTACGATACGGTTTTCAACGATCTTTTCAATCGTTATTAAAAGTCCTATGTATTTGAACTTTCTCTTTTTTACTCCACGGAAACGGAAACCTTTAAACCTCTCAAGTAGTGACTTAAGCCCAAGTTTCCAGTTCAAGCGTAATTCAAATAAATTCGAATCATTCCTATCGATTACCTACATATCAACTACTGGCGGAATTTCCGAATTTAGTAACAATCAATTTGCTCTTGACGAAATCTCCTAGGACATTGCTATCATCGCACAGGTGTTTGCGTGTCTGGTGTACAGGTGCGCTCGTCGTAACTGATGTCGGAGCTATTCACCTCACATACTTTGTTCTACCATAAGGTTTTACTTTCCGCGCTGATACAAAGAGGGCGAACAATCCTTTCTAACGAGATTATCGGAAGTAGTAATAAATCAAGTAATTTGAATGTAGAAGTACGCTTCGGAAATACTGGTAATTACATTAGATAAAATTGGTCGCAGACCAATTCGGACACTTGCCTCATTTACATGAATTACACTGAAATCAGTTTTGAAATACTCTAGTAGTAATTCCAACAGTCGATCTGATAACAATACTTTTCATATATGAGAAAGTAAAAAGATAGCATTAATTACACATTTTTTGAAAAAGTTGTTTCTTACTACCTACTGAAATCTTCATGATTGATTTTGAGAAATTGAAATGCAGGTGAATCATTTTGATATAACTTTACTTTGGGGGGATTTACGTAGAATGTATTATTCTGAGAATATTGAAAACAAATTTTTTGATTTTCAAATATTATTTAAAAAATTTTGCAATTGAATTTTGATATACATTTTCTTGTCATTTTATTCGTTATCATAAGAGTTAAACAAATCGTCGAGAATACCTTTATTAAGAAGATATCACGAAATTCCTAACGACTCTTTTCCTATATAACGATGATAAAGAATTTGAATGCATGTTAGAGAAAAATCCGTTTCTAAAATAATGTCACTTTGGAATTTTTTAATACATTTTAAATTATTTAAGGTTGATTAACTTAACTAAAGTACCTAAAGGTAGGTCTACTAAAGTTTTCAGTGTTCTTATTATATGCATTTTTAAATGTGTTTAATTAAATTTTGAAAGTTTTTCAATACCACTCATATTCAGAACATCTTAGATATTTCGTCATTTCTGAAACTAAATGTTAAAATTCCTTCCTGTGTATATCTCTAAACTGGAGGTCACGATTATTTTTAATTATTTTATTGCTTCTCCCTAATAACGTACTGTCAAATTAATTCGTCTGTGTTCGTACACCGTGTGTATTAAAATATTACAAAGGGTTCTGCCTTATTATACATTTTATTTAATAAATTTCTTATGTAATTAAATCAATTTAAATTTATTTAAACCGTTCTCTAAGCAAATAATCCTTTTAGCTGCTGCAAATTGATATAAAATCTGGCGTTTCTACAAATACATACAGAATTTCAACGTTCAATTTATTTATTTGACTATGCATTATTATTATTACTAAATTCAAATGTCAATTAGTTCACTAAAATTGAAAATGCTTGACTAATAATTAAACCTTGATTGCACAATTTTGTATCCAATGATATTTTTTTTATTTACACAATATAGAATGTGTTGTAATAATTACAGATTGTCCTAGAGGTCTGTTACTTAGAGAAGAAGCACAGTCATCAACTTCGCGCAGGTATACGTCACACCATACAGCTATCTCTCTTTACCAGCATCAGTGGCGTATGTTTAAATAAAAGGTTAGGGAAATTTACTAATTCAAATAAATATACTTGGGGCTATACCATAACTTTAATAGTTCTGTACGTTCTTCTTTAAATCAAGGTTTAAACACTACACAATCCAAAATCGCCAACAATAATAACACCACCAAATAAAATGAAAAATAACACTCCAAAATAATTACGCTATGCCACTTCCACAAACCGAATTCTTAAGCGAGCATGAAGGTCAAGTGGTGACGTTACGGTTGCTAGACAACCCCGGTAAACAAACTAAAATTCGTCTCTGCGCACATATGACGGTGTTTCTTTACTAAGTAATCGACCTCTACTCTACACTGTTTCACATTTTACAACACTATCGCAACATTGGTTAAATCCGTAATCGCATAACAAATTGTATTGCCTATTTAATTCGTGTATTTTTTTACGTGCCGCAACGTTCTTTCTCTCAAGTAGTCCTTGCTCCCAAAGAAAGCTGCCGCTCCTGAATATCTAGCTCCATAATTAGGTAGGTTGGTACACAATCTGAACATGTATTGTAATAGTTTCAAAAAGTTCTGTGTTCTGTATAAATTTTACTCAATATTCAGTGAACTAATTTAGATATATCAAACGTGTCCAATTAAATGCTGGGTGAGTTGGTGTAAAGCTGTTAATGCAACTAACGACACAAAATTTTAATTATCTAATAAATGAAAATGATAGGCAAATCGCCAAGGGAGCTACGAACCTAATTGTACTAATTAAAGTTTAATGACACGACCCTATAAATGATTACTCGCGATCTGGCAAACTAATTGTGAATTAGTTGTCCGTGCAGTCCGTGCTATTACTACATAATGTAAATAATGATATTTGTTACGATATACATTAACTAGATAAATTATTTTCCAACGGCCATTATATCTCCTCTGCTAACAAAAAAAAATCCATTGAGTACATATAATTTTTGTTTGGATAAATGCGAAACAATTTCATTGAGGTCTGCGGTGTCCAGGCGTATCATTAAATTCGAAATTTATGTGGCCTGAAAGATAGTAATAATAATAGCCAGTTATGTGATAAATGTGGCCGATTCGAACTGAAATTTCAGAGCGATGCATTCTCGGTTGGGAATGGTATTTGATTTGCAGTTTTCAGCGGTTTCTGGCAGCGGCGCAGAATTCTGGAATTTTTGATTTAGCGGGTGGACTTTGAAAACTTTTTAACTTGACGTTTCCAAATTGTGTTTTCCTTGAAGACTATAAAAATATTGGAGGATTCAAATTGATGTTTAGGAAGATTAAAGGATGTGAAATAGATGGCAAGAATTTAATTTTTTCTAGTTGTAAATTTAAACTGATACCTACCTACCAATTTCCAATGTAGACACGTTTTGTTTTTCTTGTTAAATTCTCTTGTCCATTTTTGAATATCAAATGAGCGTTGTCTGCGTTTTCTGTTGTTCGCCCCCTTTCTCTTTAAAACGGTGTGTTTCTCCATTTTCCCGCATTTAAAAAAAATTACTGCATAATTAATGTTGTTAGCTTCACATATGAATTTATTTGTTTGTATGTCCATCCTTCCCACTTGTACTATTAGACTTCTAAGAATTTATATGTATTTGTCCTTTACTTATTTTCGTCTTTTGATAGAGAGTTCCATATTTTTTGTATTTTGTATAATTTCCTTCGTTTTTGCGATTGCTTGTTAAGAACACAGCATCTGCGTGGAGTAAGTTTACAGGTTGTCAATGTGGTATGATGTGGTAGGGTTGTGTGATTGTTTTGTTTATTAAAGAGGCAAAGTGAAATAACGTGATATCTGACATTTAACTTATGGCCAACCTGTTTCCATTAAATTCTCTTGGATAATTTAAAGTAATATGTTTAGTCACAAACTTCCACCATCCCGTGATGTATTATCATAGAAATTAAAACTTTATAAGGAATAGATCCGCTTCGTCTTTCAGCAGCAGATTCTACAATCCCACACCAATTGCCATACATCCTCATCCTATCACGGTACGACCATAAAAGTAATAATTTCATTTACCTTTAGTGTTGTTATACTAAATGTTTTATGATTACTTAAGTTTCCTTAAGATCAATTGTAATAAACTGTTGGAATTGACAAACGGAATAAGTAATTAAGTATAAAAGAATTAATCATCTATATATGAATATCGGTGTAATACCATAAAATCTAGAGAATACATTCAATTTTCCATTAAATAGGCGGAAATATAATCAATGAAACATTTGTGAGATCTCTCAACCATCTTTACAGAAATTGGGATATCGCCAACGAAAAAGCACTTTGGTTAATAGAAAATGACAAATGTTAAACAGCGGGATAATTTTTGTGCTCTGGCCCTCATTAAAGTATGACTATGTACTGTTAATAGAACTTCTAAATCTCATAAGACTGAGAGTTTATTTTCTTGGTGAAATCTTTCAGGCATCCGTTAGTATATTGCTTAATGTGTATAACAGAATTATATTCGATAAAGAAGATATACTCTTTGTTGCTGTATGGAAAATTGAAGAAAGTTACAAGTAATTTTATTAAATACAAGCCGTACCCGGCATGCGTTGCAATGCCACGTAAAGTATAAAGAAATAAAAAGTATAATAAATAAACAAATAATAAATGTAAAATTGAATGTTTGTCCACTATACATTCAGATAATATTGATCAGATTGTGATGAAACTTTGGTAGGGTATTATAGGGACGCCCGAGGTGGTTCCTGGCCCAAAAAATCTATATACAAATGGCAAACATGGCTAACATGGCAAACTTTATTTTACTATATAAACTATTAATTGTAAATATTTTGTTATTGAAATAAAAAATAACTACCTTATTTTAAGTGTGTGGGGATGCGGTATATGACTAAAAAAAGAAGGCAGCGCAATGAACGATGACGGCCTATGAAATTAACAAAACATTCATTAATTTTTTTAATTCAATATACTTTTATTATCTTAACTATTAAATTTAAAATTACATCTCTATCATAAATTGTGACAATTAAAAAATCATTATCAGTCTCTTAGTTCAATAGAGTGTACGATATTTTAGTGAATCCATCTTTAGCCAACACTAACAAACTGAATGGTTCACCAACACGAGAACGTGCCACCTATAATTATCCCTATGAAAAACACGGTAGATATGCCCAAATCTATGCCACAAACTGACACCGTTTGGCCTTGAAACTTAATGATTGTCATTGCGAATACCAATCTAATTGGTCATGAAACCCTTTTGAAATCAATTGGCACATCTTTTGGAATAGTAGGGATTCGTGGTAGTAATACATTTTCTCCTCGGAACTTGCCTTTCAATATGCTGGCTTCGGGACAGTTTTTCATCAATTTTTTAATAAGTAATCCAGTGCCATTGCACGCCGTGGTGGGTTCAAATTACGAAGCAAAATAACCGGAGATCCAACATTCAGTTGTAAATGGTGCGGTGACATGCCTGACAAATCCAATGAGTTCAAAAACTCTACTGGATAATTTACAGCTTCGTTGGTATCGCAAACTGTATCGATGGATTTACATGACACCAAGTGTCCTCTGGTAACATCTGTTATATCTTAAAATTCAAATCGTTGATGTCCAAATTTTTTGCTGCCAAAATTGCTCTTTCTGCCAGGCACTTATGATTCAAATATTGTATGTGTATATCGGAAAATATTTGGTCACTGAGGGCATTTTTCCATTTAATGCCAATTGATGATTGTGCAGAAATCAGTCGGCAATTTTATGCATTCTGTATTTTCATGCACAGCTACTTTTCCATCGCCGGTATCCAACAGTTGTTTTGGGAATGTTTCAGCGGGTAGATCTTGAACCATTTGAACGCGCATATTAACTTTCAGCTGTACTTTTTCAACATTATGCTACAGTGGCGATGATTTCAAGCAAGCGTTGATCTCATTAGCGTACGTTGAACGTGGAATGACGGGAAATGTTTGTTTGAAATCCCTGAAAGGAGTAACAGATTGCCGCCAAATAGTTTGTCGTTTTTTTATGTCTGTCAATGCCATGTTCATCGCCTCAAGCGAATGTTTAAGTGCTATAGTGCATTCATCCCTGATGATAATTTCACACTGTTTAAGCACTGTGGCCATCAACGATTGTTTTTGTTTATATTGCACACTGCAACGTATCGTGATCGTGATTCACGCAATTGCGCCATGTTCACAGGCATATCTTCATTATCCTGTTTTATTATCCTGTCTTCATCCCTGTTAGATTTGTTCTTCTATTCTTTGGGCTCTTCTATCTCGCATGTCTGTAGATCTAGTCGTCGACCGGCCAAATCAAACTCTTTGCGTCTTGCAGGCATTTTTTACACGTACTGTGTCAGTTGCAGTCAATGACACTGTCATTCGACAATTAAATACTATTTATTTATATGAGATAACATGATTAACCGAGATTAGAAAATTATTGAAATACGAATATCACTATTAAAAATTAGGGGTTTAATGGTGGATGGGCGAAAATTTAGGGTTGTATGTATTTTTTAATGCCGAATTTAAAATAAGAGAATTTGGTCAAAAAATAAAAAAAAGTTTGGGGTGGACCACCCTTATCACTTACGGGTATGAAAAATAGTTTACATCCTATTCGCAGGCGCACTGAATATACACACAAAATTTTATAAGAATTGGTTAAGCCGTTTCGGAGGAGTCTTGTTGACACTGTGTGTGTGACACGAGATTTTTATATATTAGATTTAAGGCGTATAGTACTGAAAATGGTGTCTCTGAACGAGAAAGTAATTGGTATATTTCTCATTTCTTCTCATTATCGAACTATGTTTAAAATAATTTTTTCTCATTCACGATTGAAAAGTTGTACTTTTCGATTTTCATTTTAGTGTGAAAAGTGCAATTTTAATGCACTTGTTTTACTTTTCGCACTAGTGCGAAAAACAAAAATAGATTCGACCTGATTCGACCTAAAGTAGCTCTCAGTTTAAGCGTTTTTTTTTTCACGAAACAAATTTTCATTACCTTGGTTACAGTGATTTCTAAGCTAGTTGGATTGTAACTTTGAATAATCCAGAATCTGACGTATTTTAGATATTTTTCGAAACATCTTAATCATTTATGAATGAGAAAAAATGTTGTATGATCATCATCATCATCATCATCATCATCACACAGCCATCATAGTTGTCCACTGCCGAACATAGGCCTCCCGTAACTTTGTCCATCCTTTTCTATCTTGTGCCTCCTGCATCCAATTGCTTTTGAAGCATTTCAGATCGTCTCGCCATCTAGTAGGAGGTCGTCCTCTATTGCGTGTGGCATCTGGTCGTGGTCTCCACTCCAGTAGTATTTTAGTTCACCTTCCATCCCTCATACGGGCCACATGTGCAGACCAGTTCCACTTTAGGGAAGCAATCCTTTCAACAGCGTCTGTAATATTCGTTTGCATCCTAATATACTGGTTCGTAATCTTATCACTTAATGATATTCCCATCATAGAACGTTCCATGGCTCTCCGAGTCACTCTTATTTTTCTCACGGAGGTTTTAGAGAGTCAGGGTTTCGGCTCCATAGGTCACAACTGGCAGGACACAGCTTTCAAACACCTTACGTTTGAGGCAAAGGGGAAAGTTTTCTTTAAATATATAACGAAGTCGCCCAAAGGCAGCCCAAGTTAGTGATATTCTTCTTTTTATTTCACTAGTTTGATTATCTCTATCTATTCGTAGTTCGGGGCCGAGATACACGTAAGATGTAACTTGTGTAATTTGAGAATCACCTAGAACTATATTATGGTTGGGAACAAGGTTTGTCATGATTTTAGTTTTAGCAACATTGATTTTAAGGCCTACATCTAATGAAGCCTTGTGCAGCCTATCAAGCATTTTAGCTGCTTTATCTAAACTTTTGCTTATCAGAACGATGTCATCTGCGAATCGAAGATGGTTTAAATTTCGACCATCTATATTAATACCCATATCGTTGAAGTCGATCTTCTTGAACATATATTCTAAGAGGGTGGTAAATAACTTTGGAGAGATTGTATCTCCTTACCTCACACCCCTTCTGATTGGGAACTTGTTCGTATACTTGTGCAGTTACACACATGACATTGCTCTAGCGTATATGTTCTTTATAAGAGTGATATATCTGTGATCGATTCTGCATTCAGTTAACGCCTCGAGCATTTTTGACTGATCGATAGTGTCGAATGCTTTCTTAAAGACTACAAAAACTAGACCTAAAGGCTGGTTATATTCCACGCATTTCTCAATAAGGGTTTTCGTTGTTTGAAGATGGTCGTTAGTACCAAAGCCCGCTCGGAAACCCGCCCGTTCTATAGGTTGATAAACATCTAACTTATCCGTCAATCTCTTTGTTATGATTTTCATAAACATTTTATATAGATGAGATAGACTGATGGGACGGTAATTTTTTAAGTCTGCAATAACTCCTTTCTTGTGCATGATGGTGATTATTGCGTTGTTCTACACTGATGGAATTTGTCCATCGAACAAACAGGTTGAATAGTTTACATATAGCTTGGATCAATGTTCGTCCTCCTGCCTTTATCTGTTCAATCACTATCTCATCATTTCCTGGTACCTTGTTATTTTTCATCTCCATCAACGCAGCTTCAACCTCATGAAAGGTAATATCAGGCAAATTTTCCGAGCCCTGGTTTTGAACAGTCGGTAATTTTGCGTCATTCAAGCATCTCGTTTCAGTATACAACTCTGCGTAGAAGCACTCTACAATATTGAGGATTTCTTCTCTGTTTAATGTTAATTCCCCTTCTCGACTCGCAAGTTTACAAACGTTGTTCTTGCCCGTTGCAAGATTTCTCCTCAAAACTTTCATGCCCTTGTTTTCGTCTATAATTTTTGTAGTCATATTAGTGTTATATTGTCTAATATCATGTCTTACAGTCTTAGAAATGTCTTTATTATGTTGTTTCAGGTCTGACGAATTTAGGTCTTTATTTTTCATCTCTCTTCGTTTTCTCATCAGCTTTTTTTGTATGTTCACTTATCTTCTCGCCATTTACTGATCCTTGCTGATGTTGCTGCTGTGACGCGCTTTTTATCGCTTGTGAGATTATGTTGTTAAGATTCTCGATGTTATCCTGTTTTCCAGTTTTGCGTGTTATCATTTGTTTCCTTTCTCTTTTCAAATTTATTACGATTTTTCCCGTAACAAGTCTATGGTCACTACCTATACTACATTTGTTCAGGACGGTTACATCATGTACGTTTTCTTTGTGCTGGGTAATTATGAAATCTATTTCGTTCTTTGTATTTCCGTCCGGGCTTATCCATGTCCACTTTCGTTGAGGTTCTTGTATGATACATGTGGGAAAAGTGCGTTTAAGGCACTTGTTTGAATTACACAGAACTCGCTACGCTCATTCTGTTAACTTTCAAACACGTGCCTTATACATGCACTTTTCAAGCTTGTATCATAAATAGCTAATACACCGTTGTCATTAACTAACACTTCCATTAGGACTTGACATATCTTTAAAATGTCCCCTTTTGGAAGTTTCCCTATCAGTTCTGTTTTTCCAAACATTCCTTACGAACCCCGTATTCGCGGCCCGCTCGCGCCATCTAGCGTCGCAGGGGAGTCCTAGTTTTTGCCTCGCAGTGATACAAGGCAGTGAATTCCACGTCGCGGCACGCTTGACGTCCCGGCGCCGGGACGCCTGTACGTATATCGGCATCGCGTGTGTGACCCCTGGGCGAGTTTTACGGTTATTCTCCCTTTTCTTTATTTTTCTTTTTTTTTCCGTATTTTTTTTTCTTTCATTATCGACGACGTGACCGTAGGCTCGATCCTCGAGACGTTGGTATGAATAGAAAATGGTAGAGTATGTCCGAATGTACAGATTTAACGGCGGTTTATTCATTTGAAGTGAAATGATAGGTACAATGCGTTTGTGTGTGAATTAAGTCAAGGTGAAATATTTTACTTGAAAGGGTAGTAATTGTAATTCCTGCATTGTCATAGCCACATTAAGCTCTATTGGCTAAATATCGCCTTGTAATAATGTAACCTAACCAAAAAAACAAATAATACCATTCACACGTGCAGTTCTTATATCACTAATTTGAACAATTATTTTCTTGTGCTGTACATGTTGAGATAATAAATAATGACGTTAAATATTTTTCTGGTCAGATTTCCAAAGAAAAATAAGTAACAAAATTGGAAAGTAGAGTTATTGTATCAGTAATTTGTTACAACACTGACGTCATCATGAATATAGCTGTTTAAGCTTCAATTAAATTGTATACTCGTATTTAACACAACTTACAGTTAAATCACAGTAATTCATGCAAGGCAGTCTGAAGTCTGGCCATCTGAGGTTTTCTGTACACCATATATCTAAGGATCTTTCATTTTAGAAGAATTATCAACGCTTCAAGTTCTATACTATACTACTGGTCAGTATAAATCTTTAAAAATAAATGACAAAAACGAAAAGTATGAAATGAAAACACACAATTAAAAATGCCAACATTAACTATTTTTCCTAAAACGGTCTTATAAGTTTAGAATAACCGTAGGTGTCTTAAATTCAAAACTTATGTGTTAGTAGGTTGTGTAAACAAAAAATAACAATTACTTTCCACATATGAACAATGCGCTTTGAAAAACGTTGCGAAAAGTACCGCTACTAATCCCGAAATAAAGAAAGATATTAATATACTGAAGGTAAAAGTAAAAAGTTATTCTTAAACATTGGATAGTAAATCTGCACGTAAAAAATGTATACGTATATGGAAATTTTATTCAAGGTTGCCGTTAAAACACGAAGGTTTAGAGGAGTAATAAAAGTGGTAATCTATAACGATGTCTATATTGTTTTTTGCCCGGAAAACTGATATACCTTTATTTACACTTTGCTTTTATGGATGATTTCGGTCGTATATATGCACCTACGTGCCTACGATGGTTTAATTCCAAATTCATAATAATATATACCTACTGAAAAATTTATCTCCTAATCGATTTACTGCCATATTTAGATAGAATAATAATATGGCATTAAAGGAAAATGATGAAGATATGTTATCAAATTCATGTTTTCTACTAGAAATTGTCGGTAGTACAAAATTACGACCCTAGGCACTGCATTTATTATATTTGATCACTGCTTATTACTGTTAGTGTAATATTTAGTACATTATTAAATAAATTTGTTGTTGCGAACTTATATAAATGAGTAAATAAGAAATGTTCCAATTTTGTTGCAACAACGAAAATCCTTAAGAATGTAATAGTCATTGTGATAGTACGTCGTATAATGCATCAAGTTTTTACATAATATTCTTTGCATCGCAATACATATAGTATCATTAGTATCTTTACTTTTAGCTTACTGTTTTACTTTTGCTTTATTTTTGTTTTTTCGTATTTGTTTTTACTTTTGTTTGGCTTAACTGTTTTGAAAATAGGTATACTACATTTTCCAGTATCCTCCAATTATGCAATACTGATAACAGTGACGAATTCAGAAGTAGAAAATAGAGAACTTAATTTGCCCCAGTTTACTTGAACAACAATGTAGATACCTATGTAAGAGTATAAACAGAGCACAGAGTGGTCAGTCTTTTATTAAATTGACGAATTTGATCAACATGTTATACAGTAGTTTTGTTGCAGTAACAACATATGAAAATACTACACACTTAGCATCGCAAAGGTATATTAATTATTTACCTTCATCCTTACCGAATCTCATTGTATAAGTTGTATAATTCAACCAGAGGATGTTTTATGTCAGAGATTATTTCGCATTCGCCATCCCCAGGAGTTTCGTCTTTCCATTACGCTAATACATGAAAAATTACGAGAGTGGCCGCTGCAATAAAATCACCAAAGATATATTGCTATTTGAATATTCTCAAAATACAGTTCTGCCATATACGGTCGTATTATCTAAATGCCAGACAACTTATAGCTAATGCCATACCAGTACAACACAACTTTGTATGTCCACAGTTTCTTTCAGTTTTCCTTCAGTTTTGGTGGTTGTCACATTTCCTTTGTTGTTCCTAAAAATGGAAAAAGTTTACAATACCCTCCATAAGTAGACAGGTGGATAGTGTGATTCAGCTCTTGATTTTGTAAATTTTAATTATTTGCAGCCTTACAACGGGACACTATATAACATTGTTTTAACTTATTCGTACTTTGGGTCGAATTCTCTTTTCATACCAATTTACACACATTTATCTTATTTATCACATCTTATTTATCTGTATGTGGATTTTTTTCAAGAAAATCTTTCCTTTTTATTTTCTCATATGAGGCACTCATAGTATATGACTTATATGAGAAGTAGTGTATTCGGGACGATTTTTCGAATTTAAGTTATATTATCATTTCTCTGCTCTTCAATGTCCCCTGAGTCCAATAAACATCTTTATGAAAAAAATGTCTGTATATGTGTCTATATAATAGGTATGTGTGTCTGTGGTGCACCAATGTTTTTTCTGAACTTTGAGGGTTTATTCTACTATCAAATGTGTATATAGAAGTTTTGTAACATTTTTTTGTTAAATCTTCTCTAAAGGACACTTTCCATTTATTATTTTTTTAGTTTTTGAAATTTATCTCAATATCTATTCAAATATTTCATTCTAAACTTTGTACATTTATAGTACTATCGAATGTGTAGTCTAATAACATTTTTGGCTTAATCTTTTCTGAAGCGTACTCTGCTCTTATCATTTCTCGGTTTTCTGAAGTTATATCGAAATCCACGAGCAGCATTATTTTAACATAATAAATATTTATTCTACTATCGAATATTATTAATAAAATATTCGAAAGTAAGCTGATGAAGACATCGCCATTTTTTATCAGTTTTAATTAAATTTAACAAAATTAGATCAAAATTAACCCTTTGGTTTATAGATTTAAGCTGACCGCATACGAAAATTTCCAAACAAACTATGTGAAGCCGATTACAGTTACATGCATTTCGCAGTAGGTACGTAAATTTATATTTCATCACGTGAATGAAATTTCGCCGATTTCACATAAAATATATATACATCTCATCTAATTCCATCTACCAATGCGCTAAAAGAGTACTGCACACGGGGAAAACCTCATCAATAATATTCGGTTTTAAACGATAACTCCTCTAATTGAATCCAGAATCCAATTTATTTTATAAATATTTCACCATTTTGTAACAATGCGATGATTTTTTTTTTGATGGATGAGTTCCCGCGCTAAGTCGCTTGGAACAAAATATAATTATTCTTTTCTTGAAATATGCCGTCGATTTCTGTTCTATAGAGCAGAGTTTGTCGCGCGATTGGAACCGTCATGGATTTCATGTTGAACTAGAAATTGGAATTTCAGACACGCCAACATCCTGAACGGTATATTACAGCCTGTTACGATATTATTAGTGATCTAAGAGGTCATTTTGTATCATGGATTAAATTTTAATATATATGTATAATGACGTATACGACAATATACATTTTAAATTAATTTAATGTATATATCGAGTGTTTTTTTAAATTTCTCCTCATACTCTCATAGTAGGCTATGGATAGTGTTTGTGATTGCACCTTACTAAAAAATGTCATTATCAAAAGTCAAATCGTTCCAAGCACTTCGAAGACTATTGTTTCTTGGGAGAGTTAAGAGTTGTCAAGTTTGTTTTCACAGAGGTTCTATCATTTAGATTTTTATATTCTTTAGTCTCACTCATCTAACGCCTAATTAATAGAGCTAAGCTGTCTTTTTCACTAGTAACTGATTGGAGCAGTTTCAATTTTTATTAAAAAAGTTCGGTTATGACAACCTACTTCAATATTGAAATTTTTTAATAAGGTGCATTCACAAACGCATCCACAGCCCACTATGGGGTGAAATTAAAAACAAAACACCCGTTATATATACCTCCAACGTGTTTCAAAATGATTGTCATCTAGATGGCGTTGGAATGTCTATGCATGTAATTTTTTATGTGCCGCGCTCTATTGATTTGAACCATAGACATAATACTGTATAGACTACGGATCGGTATAAGGAGCGATGTGCCGAGTGGGAGCGAGAGGCAAATAAATAAGGCGACTTGCCTCTCACTCTAAATGAGCGGAGTTGACAACTCCATAACCATGACGATCTAACCTCTAACTTTGTCAGTTACGTCACGTCCTTTTATTTTGGAGGTCGCGGGTTCTAAACTCCAAGAAAACGAACTTTTTCTCCTCAATTCCACTCTTTTCCCGCTATATTTACAGTTTTATTTCATTTCTTATATTTCCTCAATAGTTTTCGAAGATAAGTGATAACAAATTCTTGATTATGTTGACACATGATTGACATGAGGCTGTAGAGGTTAGAGCGTCATGGTTACGGAGTTGTTAGCTCCGCCTATTTAGAATGAGAGGCAAGTCGCCTTATTTATTTGCCTCTCGCTCCCACTCGGCACATCGCTCCTTATACCGATCCGTAGTCTATACAGTATTATGTCTATGATTTGAACCTATCTAATTCTGACAACAAGTGACACTTCGAACATTTATTGTGAAACTGGCAATCAATATTGTTGGTAATTAACGGCTCTTTTCAGGGCCAAAACAAATACTACAAATAGACAATTACTCAGAATTCGTTTTCTTTTGACAAAGAAAATTCAAAAGTTAAAAGAGGTTAAGTAGGTTATTTTGAGGTTTTGTATAGCTGGTAGAGACTATGGTAGAGACTCCTATTTTCGCAAGGCGGGTTTTTTTATTTTACATGGGAATTCCACAGCCGATTAGATGACAATCATTTTGAAACACGTTGTGTGTATATATATATATATATATATATATATATATATATATATATATATATATATGTACCTAATTTAATGTATATGATAATATATAATTTTAATTTTAATTTAAGAATGTCAGAAGCTTCGTTGCAGATTTATTCAATTCTACCAGATCCCATAATGTAGAAATTCAACCATGCGTAATATGAATACTCAACGTTCCGAGAAATATAATTTAATGGCGTTATTGTTGTCTAGAAACCATAAAATCTCTCTTAGTTTATGACTGGTTTATATCACGAGATTTTACTGAAATAGTCCGTTTAGTTTTCTCCTTGGGATGATTTTGATCGCCGTCTATTGACTATGTTCAATAAAATAAAATTCAATAAAATAATTTTGTCAATGTACATACTCTTGTTTTCGATAAATATATATGTCTATTCCGAAAACCAAATTTAAATGTACACCAAGTTGATGGAGAAAAATATTAAATTAAAATTATGGATACCTCCTTAAGAATATATTCTTACCTGCTGTAATAGATCTTACATTAGTTATCTTTTATGTCAAAAATTCATCAACAAATGATGAGGTGTATTCCCCAAAAACTATTTAAAACCTGATCCTACTGTCGCAGTAGACTCAGAAACTTTCCCAATAACGATATTTCTATGTTAGGCGATTTCAGTGTTTCTTTATAAATTTAATTTCTAGTGATGCTCGAAACCGTAAGTTCCCAATCTAAGTTCTCCCATCTATGTACACACCCGAGCTTTACTTATACTACTTACTTTACTTTACCTTTCTGTAATTATTTATTCGAAGTTTTTTAAAGGAATATATAGCAGGTATTCCTCTAGTCCTCCAGATGGGAAACATTTTTCGATTATCTTTTCTGGGATGGAGAACTTTATACGTTTGGAGAATTCTGTATATATGTGCAGGTTTTCAGAGCTTAATTAAATGTTTACTACGCAGATACTAGTTTCAATTGAGCATCGATTTTCTATATTCCAAAAAAGTTGTTGATATCGTAATGGCTAAGAGTGGTCATGTTTTAGGCTCTTCTATTTACTGAACAGATGGGTTTCCTTAGAATAGCCTCAACATGTTCTCTGTACTTACTAAAATTCTTTAAATCAGAGCAAGTAAAATGCTTGCTGCATCTAATATGCTTAAATTTATCCGTGTCCTAGGTTTTTCAGTGAGTAATAACTGTAATGTCAGTTCGCGACGATATTCCAGAATTGTAATTCATGCTGTTCTTTTCTTACAAGTATTTGTATAGCTTTAGAGGGTTTTTCTGGGTTGACTTGTTTTAAACATTTTTCAAATGATTGTACTTATTCAACTTCCTATTTCGCTGTCAGGTTAAAAATTTATTTCGGTGCCATTTGTTGGCTGAGTTCGTGTTCTTGAGGCGTGTAAAATCCCTACTAGTGTATACTAGAGTGTTTGCGCTAATTCCTACCATCGTCTACAATGCCATTCTGCGCATTTCCCATTTCTCTCAGGTTATTAATTTCTATCGCTGTAATCCTGCTGCAATCTTGCGGCTGCTGGGACATTATTCGGTCGCAGCATGAACTTTTTGTGTTTGTAAGCGCGCGAGGGTGTGTGTGTGTGTCTATAGTCTATGTAGGTGGAAAACGCTCCGTTTGAATCCCGTTCCGCAATGGAGGCGATAAACTACAGCCAGCTCCTGACGTTCCGTTTTCTGCAGCGAACGGAACCCACCCCCGCGGATCACGTGAATGCGCCCGAGATACGGGGGGATGCAGGATGCTTTACAACTTAAGGAGTTATAGTGCGGATGCAGGCGTTCGTTGTTTTCTTTAAACACGGAGGAAAGTTATTACACGCTTAATTACGAAAGTATGAGGTTTTCCCTAAATATGGGAAAGTACCGTAATAAGTCATTTATAGAGGATGTTAATGTTGTATATACTTTATCAGTATGTCTCAGTAAGTTGGAACCATATGGAAAACTTTTTTTATTGTTAATTTTACGAAAAAAAGGTATTCTTCATAAAAAGCTCTGCATGGTCTAAAACCTAAAATGCATCTATCAGATATTAAATTTTTCTCGGCGTATAAGAGATTTGTCATAAAATATGAAGTTTGTCCAAGAGCAAAGTACCTTTATTTTTGACAATATAGAAAATTGTTATTAAAGAAAGGTG
This sequence comes from Cryptocephalus moraei, assembly GCA_946251905.1. Classification (NCBI taxonomy): domain Eukaryota; kingdom Metazoa; phylum Arthropoda; class Insecta; order Coleoptera; family Chrysomelidae; genus Cryptocephalus; species Cryptocephalus moraei. Next base: position 36,156,168 of record OX276454.1, on the reverse strand, counting down.
ATCAGAACTAAAAATCATTTTTAAATATGCAGTTACATCCATTTACGACGAAAAAAACAGGTTTTGTTATTTTTTAATAACATTTCTCCATCATTAATTAATTATGAATGGACATTTATCTCTTGAAATTATTAAAAACATGATAACCTTTTCGTTTCTTAATTTTATCTAACAATTTTGCAATTTAAACACGTCCGTAAGTAATGCATATACATTTATTGCAAATAAGAAAACAAATAACAAACATCTAACACAATAATAATACTAGAAATAACAGAAATTTAATTTTCACTCATTTAACTAATGCCTCGATATATCCACCCTCTCGTTCAATACATTTCATAGTCCTATCGGCAAATTTTCTTAATACCTTCCTTATCATTTCTGGAGAAATTTCCCGGCATGATTGTGTAATTATCCTCTCCAAATGATTAACATCATGAAATGGCCATAGCTGGTAAACTCTTTGTTTTAAGTAACCCCATAAGAAGTAATCTAGAGGGGTTAGGTCAGGGGATCTAGCAGGCCAAAAAATATCTGAATATCTGTGCATAACTTTTCCGTTGAACAAATGTTCAAGATATGCCCTAACATTTAATGTACTGTGGCATGTTGCACCGTCTTGTTGGAACCAAATATATTGACGTTCTTGTAAAGGTGGTTCGTCCATGAAATCACTGATTTGATTTTGCAAAAATTCTAAATAACGTTCGGCATTCATAGATTGGTGAAAAAAATAAGATCCTATTAATCTGTCCTTGTAAATACCACACCACACGTTTGTTTTAAATGAATATTGATCACGAGACTTTAATGTAAAATTTGGATTTTCCTTAGGCCGGGACTATACAATGCGTTTTAGCGGGAGCGTTTTAGCGGGACCCGTTTGACGGCAGTTTGAGGCTATACATGTTGCGGTAGAACGGCAACTGCGTCGTTCGTGCTGGTGTTGCGCCATCGTGAAATGAAAATGTTTTCGAAATAAAAAATTGTTTGCGCGCTTGAAGCTGCTGATTTGCTTGAAGAGCCGCCAGAAAAGAGAACAAGACGATATTTTGTACATTCTTGTCATGCCGAACGTGAATCAAGTAAAAGATCTCCAATATAGCTGGGCACTCTTGCACGCACTGTATAAATTTGTCCGTAGCGAACATATTGATTGAACAAAATACAACAAAACTGCAACCGCAGAACCGCACAGTATAAACGCTCTCGTTAAAATGCGGGTGTTGTCTATCATATCCCGCCATCCGTTCGGCCCGTTCGCCGGCAGCAAGTCGCTCGCCATCCTGTCAGTGCGGCAAAACCGCAGCTGTATAAACGGTGCCATTTAAAGCAATGTGTTGTACCTGTCCCGCCAAACGGGTCCCGCTAAAACGCTCCCGCTAAAACGCATTGTATAGTCACCAGCGACAATGTTGTGAAGAGACAGTTCCATTTGAAGAAAATGTTTGTATCGGAAAAAAACGGTCCTCGTCTAACTCTCCTTGGATGAGACAGCAAAAATCAAAGCGCCTATCATAATCCCTTTCTTTCAATGTGTGAACGATTTTTGTTTTAAATGGTCTGAATTTATTTTGTTTTAAAATTCTTCCCACTGTATCTTTACTTACATTTTGTTGTATTAACGACTTCCTCTTACGCAAGGACACTTTTGGATGTTCTACCACAAACAGCATTATTTCTAACTCCGTGTTCTCATTGGCAACCAGTTTTCGACGTTTTCCATTAAAGTTGTTTAAACTTCCAGTAGTCTTAAATTTATTCATTATTTTTGTAACAGTCGAATGATTAATATTTTTATTGGGATGTCTATCATTAAAAATAATTGCTGCTACTTTATGCGTTTTATAGCTTACTCCCGCAATCAAAACAATTTCAATTTTTTCTTTACAAGTGAATAACACCATGTTTATGTACTTTATAAATTTTAACGCGTTTTAACAGTCGCTGCCAAACATTTCTTGCTATCAACAATTTACTTGTTTCAAAATTTCCGTTATTCTCTTGTTTTACGTGTTTTTTAATGAGTCGAAACGTTCCATAGAAAGTTTAGAAATTTACATCTTTCCTTTAATCTCTCGCGAGTTAAGATAGCTGCGATCGAGTGAAGTTAGCTGCGATTGAACGTGATTGGAGAAACTTAATTAAAACTATTTTTACTTTTAAGTTATAACTACCTAGTTACTAGTTTAAGGTAACTTAAAACAAAAAGTTTACCAGCAATGGCCTTTTCATGGTGTTAGTCATTTGAAGAGGATAAAATTACACAATCATGCCGGGAAATTTCTCCATAAATGTTAAGGAAAGTATTAAGAAAATTTGCCAATAGGACTATGAAACGTATTGAACGAGAGGGTGGATATGTCGAGGCATTAGTGGAATGAATGAAAATTAAATTTCTGTTATTTCTAGTATTATTATTGTGTTAGTTGTTTATTTGTTTTCTTATTTGCAATAAATGCATATGCATTACTTACGGACGTGTTTAAATTGCAAAATTGTTAGATAAAATTAAGAAACGAAAAGGTTATCATGTTTTTAATAATTTCAAGAGATAAATGTTCATTCATAATTAATTAATGATGCAGAAATATTAAAAAATAACAAAACCGATTTTTTTCATCGTAATTGGATGCATATTTAAAAATGCTTTTTAGTTCTGATCACCTTTCTTTAATAACAATTTTCTATGTTGTCAAAAATAAAGGTACATTGCTCTTGGGCAAAATTCATATTTTATGACAAATCTCGTATACGCCGGGAAAAATTTAATATCCGATAGTTGCATTTTACGTTCTAGACCATGCAGAGCTTTTTATGAAGAATAACTTTTTTTCATAAAATTAACAATAAAAAAGTTTTCCATATGGTTCCAACTTACTGAGACATACTGTAATAAAATATAATTTTATTATTTTAATAAGCTAACGTTTTGTAATGTAATATATAATTTTATGTTAGGTACAAGCATGCATCTTCCCATATTTCTTCCAAATCCATTCCATTGCGCCTCATTCACTTTGTGAGAAATTCGAATTAATTTATAAATTCCATAAATTAAACAAAGATATGAGTTTTAGACTTTCTGAATTTTATTTTTCGGGACTTGATTTAAACAATCACCATAAACTGCACCACAATGATTTAATATGGATAGTATGAGAAAATCGCTTAAACTTTTCATAATTTTGATTAAGCGATTATAGTGAGTAGAGTGCAACAATATTTTTTTATAATGTAATATAGTAGTCCTTCTTAACACAGTGTGTGACATACCGTTCAAATCTTAAAGAAGGGTCAAAAATGAAACCTGGGTTCCTCACTATTGGTGTAATGACATGTTATCAGTTTTAATATACACGAAATCTTTTATAACATTCACATCCTTCTTTAGCCAAATATAATTACACGAGGTTTTGTGGGATTTATGTAGGAGTGATTTAAGCAGACCTGCATAAAACTTTGTGAGTTCCTATTCATTAAAAGGCACGATTCAAAACGATACTTTTTTTAACGATAAATATAGCTGGGTATCACCAGCGTAGTACTGAACAATACATCCATTAAGCCAATTATGGATATTTATGGTATAAATAACGTATAAGAAAGAACTGATCCTTATCAATTGCAATAGAGAATGTTGTAAGATCTTAATATTTATTTTAACACATTATATAGTTTCCGACAAGAAGCTATTAAAGAAATGAATGGCTAGACTAGTTAGGCCAACGTAGTATAATACGACAAACAACATTTTATGATTTAAGTTATCGAAAACTTTGGAGAAATAAAGCGGTATGACAATTATAAATTTACCATTATTTGATACTGTCGGGATCCAGATTGAGTTTCAGGCAGAATTTTGGTTTCTTCCAAAACGTGTTGAATACGTCTTTCAGTCGTTCAAGACATCTTTAAGATATTACGTATGGCCTTCAAAACGTACGAATAACGTTTCTTAGACGACTGTTACTCAATAGGAACGTCTTTAAGGTGTCCTATTATGGTCTCAATTTGGTCTGCAGTAGACATTTTACAAACCATTGTAAGACACTTTCAAGATGACCCTTAATATCTCTTAAATTTCCAAATAACGTGTTATGATAATCGCTTTTCATAAGTAGAGACTTATCAACAAGTTGCGCGCCAAGTCCCCTCCGCGCGACATATATGTATATGTAATTTTAAAAGCTCAGTTGTAAGGAAAATCAAATATTTATTTATTTCTAGATATATTTGTTTCATGATCAGCAAAATTTTTTTAAGGGTCTGCGGTTCCTTTTAAAATGAGTCATCTGGCGATAACTTTCACCATGAATTTTTAATACGTATCAATCATGATTCGAAAAGAGCAACATGTCTTACACAAAAAAGTATAGTTTCATGAGGCGCTAGAAATCTATTTACACATGGCTATTACTTGTTAGGAAATTTTTCTGATTTTCGGCATGACAAGTGTAAAGCTAAAAAATGATAATCGTTCTTCTAATGGCGGAAAACTAGTTATGTATTGTGAATGGCGAATGCATAGTTGCGGAGCCTAAGAATCGCTGATCTGAAAATCAAACGAACTAGGTAAATCAAAAACAAAAGAGAAAGTATTGCTCACTGCATTACATTGCAGTAACCCTTTTATACGAGTATACTATCTCATTTTTACTGGGCTTACCCACTACGGGGTCATTTTTATTACCATTATTTCGCGAGCCTGCTCAACTTAATCTCACACCGGCATATTGATGTAGTACGCCATTTCGTTCAGCGTTACATTTTTCTGTACTTCCGTGGTGGTTTTAAACTTTTCTACCAGTACGATTTATACCTTTAATTTTCCTCTGGCGGGTATCCTAAAAGAGTTCATCCTCTTGTTTTACCGTTGATGTCATTGCCCTAAGGCGCGGTCCGGAGAATGTCCTAACCGCTTGGCGGTATCGGTTTTCTAGCTGAAAATAAAATGGGGTGCGTCGATTACGTTGACGTCTGGATTTATTAGAGGATTGTAGTACGTTTATTAATTAACGCAAATGGACATATCAATTTATATTTTTTAATTTAATTAATCTAATCATATATTTCATTACTTAATACACGTAATTCTATAAATATGCAACAAATCTGGTATGCTATTTCTTCTAATTCGGTTATCAAACATATTTTATTTTTAAATGTAGAACATAAGATTGAGTAAATTAACTTGTGGTTTGAGTAAATAAACTCAGTGGTTTGATGTATTATTTCCGATTGTTCTAATTACTTCCTGGTAAATAATTTCATTTACATGTACCTCAACTAAGAGTTCTAGCAAAAATGACAAAACTAATTTATTTTCACTAACAGGGCGTGGGATAAGAAAATAAAAAAATAGTGATTCAGTTTACATGGTTTACGTATTTATTGCTATAAACTCCTAATGTCAGATATTTACTCTTTAGTAAGTACATGTCTTCTCTATACTCTAGATTGGGTTAATTAGAGATGGGGACGTAACTCGGTTGCTCCATCCATTCCATTGCTTAACGTGGCGGAAAATTTGATATTATTATTTCGTAAAATGATGTCTCTATGTATCTTTAATAAGGTTATTACAAATCTTAGTGTTCTGTAGTCCCTGCTATGGTCTTGGTTGAAATTCATGGTCAAGTGTATGAAAACGTACAAAGAAATAAATAAACGTCAAATATAAATGTGCTTCCTAATTAAATATCTTTTTCTATATATGCTTTCAGAGTAATATGTTAAAAGGGATATATAATAAGGTCCAAAAATGACCTAAAACCGTATTTTTCTACTTCCATGTTTGGCCAATAGTGTTCTGGTAGATCTCTTATCACGTTTATTACCTGTAGCCACCTAATTCGACAAAGTAGTTAAGTTTGTAGTAAGCACTGTAGTATAAATCCACTTTCTAGGAATACATGTGTATATAAACGAGCTTGTCTAATTTATCACTATAAATCAGTTAATGGAAGATAGCATTAATGCCTACATAACTGTGTTGGTCGCTCCATGTTAGAGGATTAATGGAATTAGGAAAGTAATTTTTTCCTTTTATTAGATTCTATGCGGACTTCACCTAAGTGTTTTGTCTTGAATCTATATACGATGTGTTGGTAAATTAAAGAATAAAATCGTTAAACAAAGTATTCAGAAAGAACCAGCAACAGTTCAATTTTATATTAAAATGGTTAATAATTTATTGTTAACTACTATACAGGTACTTCTGATCTTTTAATGAATAATGATGTTATAGCGATTTCCCTCCCATTTTAGACTAATATGGATTGATAATTTTCTTTCTACAGTAATATTAATTCCATATGAATGTGTATTTTCCCTATTTATATGAGAAACAAGGGTAGAAGGTAGTCGTAAATCCTAATTTAAATAATAGGTAAAAGGAAATCTATAAAGTAATGAAATGATTTGATTGCCATAACGACAAATGTTATTTGCAAAGACACCAAATAATTTTTTGATGTTCCCATAATGTTAAGACAAAATAACTCATCAAGAACAAATTAAAATATTAACAGAAGTTCCAGCATTTCTAAGTTATCAATTTTTAAATGACCAGTGAAAAATTTTGGCAGCTGGTCTGATATTGGTTTCAAGTAAAAACATATTCCAAATTTTTAATTACGTTATTTATATGACGGTGAGGATTACAACACATAGAACAATACTTCTTTCTTGAATGTATTTCTTGTGGTTTGTGCTGTTCCCGTTTAACAGGTGAAATTGAATATTTATTTACTTTGTTCTTTGCTTTGTTAATCGCAGAGGAATGGAATACAGGATTTCCACGCTCACTCTATTTTCTGTTATAAAACATTGCATCATTCAATTCAATTGTTAAAGGGTCATATAAAGGTATACCTACTGCTGTAATCAGAATATTGTGTTCGTTCCAAATGGACTTGGATAAAAATTAATTTGATAACATTATTACTCAATCATTATTAATTAATTAATACAAAATTATTGTGTCCGAGAATTTTGCTGAGAAACTATTTTTACTGATATTACCGAATTTATGTGTTACTTTATCGGTAGCTACACTATATTTCTTTTGTGATGTAACAGTTTTAAAGAGATTTCGATTTGATCTCCTGACAGTCCAATTTTCTCATTTTTACCAAATTTTCCTTTCTCTCCTGAGATGTACGCGGCCAAAATAAATCACCAGATCCCTTCGAAAATTTTGAATAGCATAAAAAAACACACGTCCTTATCCTCCATCTCTATTTCATCCGAACAAATGGCGAGTAATAATAATCCTCGCCCTGTGAAAACTGTCCTTTCATCCGTCTTACAGGGACGATCTCCCCTTTCATGGTTGCCTTCTCGATTTTTTCTCCTTTTTCCGTTATAACTGGCGTCCCGATTAAATTCCCCAATCTTAGGGGTTCGTCCGATCCACGCTGGGGCGCTATTTTTCATTCTAGAACGAGCCCCGGAGGATCGATGCTGGAATTATGGACACTACCTCGGTGGGGTTTTATGGGTTGGGACGAAACGTTATTATGGACACCACTTTATTAAAACGTGTGGTTTCGGAATTTAATGTGTTGCGGAAAAAGAATTCAAATAGTGTACGGGTATATTGACAAATATCAGTTTTGATCGACACATTCAACCAAATTCTTTAAAAGATTTAAGTCAAAGAATCGATAATAACTATAATGAGTGTCGTTTAAACATTCCAAAAATGCTCTTAGGTGTGCGAGAAGGATTCAGATTTTTTTATCATTGCACAGCTGCAGGTTTCAAAAAACTAAAAAATCAGTCGACTAATGAATATCTAAATAACTTCGAAATTTGTGTGGTTTCAACTATAATGGTGTACAGTTAGACAATCCGCCCTATTTAAAGTCTAGAATATGAATTACACCCTTGTTTGCGGCATAAAGTTGAACTTTATTCAATCATCCCTCTTAAAACAAAAATTGACAAGTGCAGCTGCCTAGGGAAATATTGACATATTTCCCTTGAATAACTCCGTTTCGTTTCATTTAGCTTCGTTTTATGTTTAATATCTGTTATTGAGTCGCTATGAATTTATTTATTACATACCAAAATTGTTTCGGGCAATTTTTAACATGAACAATAATGGATTTTTGAATCTCTTCATTCCATGACATCTTATGCAATTCTTTATTATTCTCCAGTCCAGCCATTCTTCTTCTCACTAATTAAATTTGCCGAGGGGCACCCGTTTGGGAAACAATAACATTCTGGCTCATTTCCAAATTCACTATCGTGTTTTGCAAGGCGAGAATTGTGTTGTTCATAACTATCAATGAAAACAGGAAACATTGAGCAAATGCATTATTTTGTAGAACAAGCATCCCTTTTATTTAGATGTATTAGAAAGGTCAGTAGGGTGGGCAAATGAAAACGGCATTGAAATACGTTCTATAGAGATTGAAAAATGCACAATCACTTCTGTATACAAACCATCCAATAAAAATTTCGTCTCTAATGCCCCTGCTTACTTCGTTAATCCGAACTATAGATTTGTACTGGGGAACTTTAACAGCCATCATACCATATGGGGCTATCAAGAAACCGACAACAACGGACAACCTCGTCACCGAATGGGCTGAGACAAATAATCTCGTACTAATCCACGATCCTAAGTTATCTCCCTCCTTTCAAAGCCGGATCTGGAAAAAGGGATATAATCCGGATATATGTTTTGCAAGTACTCCCAAAAAAAAAACGTTTTCATATAACTGGTGTACTCTCCTATACCCAAATCCCTTCACACACATGTGGGAATAAACATTAATGCTGCTGTGAAAAGCCAAACTGTCCCTTTCAGAAGGACATTTAATTTAAAAAAAAGCAAACTGAAATGAATACAAAACTCAACTTGATAATACTTTAAACACCTGGATCCAGGTCCGGAAAACTATGAACAGTTCGTAGAATTCGTCAAAACAATCCATAGACAGACAATTCATAGAGGATGCAATACATTTCTGGCATTTGTAATGGAATAAAAACCTAATGCAAAAGTACACCGATATCTACGAAAAGGACCCGTTTAGCAAAGAAACAGCCGATACTGGAGCCATCCTGCTAGCATAGCATTCTAGTTAGCTGAATAGCATGTAATCTAATCAAGAAAATGAACGGCCACCCTAAAGAGATAATGAACGTGAGCAATGTTCCAGGTGATCAGGTAGCACACGCACTGCTTCATAAAGGGGAAAACACAAAAACACCAAAAGACAAAACTGGCCAGAACTCCATAATATGAAAAAAAAAACTCCTCGACAGACCTTGCGCTGACTGAACATAATGATGCAACTAACTCCATGAAAAACTGGGAATGCTCCTGGAGTTGAACATTGGTGCACCGAACAAATTAAACACTTTGAAAAAGGAACTAAAAAGTAGATCCTGCAACTGATAAATGTCTGCTGTCTGAGTTACAAAATACCAAAATCTTGGAGGAAGGCAAAAATAATCGCTCTGCTTAAACCAGGAAAAGATTCAGAGTCACCAAGTAACTACAGACCAATTTCCCTTCTTTGCTATCTGTTTAAAATATATCAGATGCTGTACTTGACAAGAGTCCAAAACTGTGTAAATGGTGCACTTATACCTTAACAGGAAGGCTTTAAACCAGGAAGATCCTACACTGGGCAAGTGGGCAAGTTTGCGCGTTAACTGAATTCATTGGGAGTTAATTCGAACCAAGGCTTATGACTGGAGTCGATTTCGTTGACCTGTCTGCAGTCTACGATACTGTCAACCACAGAAAATTGCTTACCAAGATATACCAAATCACGAAAGACTTCAAAAGGTCATATGGTCATCGAGTCCATCCTACAAAATCGCGTATTCTATGTCACTCTCGAGGGTAAAAAGAGCAGATGGATACTACAAAAACCTGTCTGCCACAGGGTAGTGAACTTGCGCCAATGCTGTTTAATATCTATACAAACGATGAACCTACACCGAAATGTTCGGAGCACTTCCTTTACGCGAACGATCTGGCCGTGGCTGTAAAAGATAGAAATTTCGAGAACATCGAGCAGAAACTTGAACAAGTACTAGTAACTATGTCCAAATACAATAGAACAAATTCACTTATACCCAACCCATCAAAAGCCCAAGTTTGTGCGTTTCATCTACATACACAAAAGGCAAGTCTTAATCTATGGGTGGACCGGGGAGGGAGTGGTCTGCAGCATGATAAAGAACCAAAATACCTGGGTGTAACATTGGACAGATCACTGACATATAGACACGATTGTCACAAAACCAAACAAAATTTGTCCGTAAGGAACCACTTCCTTAGGAGATTATGCGGCAGCAAGTGGGGCATCGCATTAAGGACAACTGCACAAGCACTATGCTGTTGTACAGTTGAAACGCCTCGCCACTCTGTAATAAAGCAGCACACGCAAACATGTCGATATGGCCTTGAACAACACGTACAGAATTATTACTGGTTATGTGAATCCTACCCCAGTGGAGAATTTCTACAAATCTGCAAGTTTCACAGCACCCCTTGCCCGTAGAAAGGAAACACAGAAAAATTCCTATAATCCTTTGACGAACGACACCCACTACATGGAACCCAAGCACCGCGAAGACGATTCAAGTCCAGAGAAATTCCTTCTTCCTTCCTCACAATGGTGAACGGTGAGGCCCTAGATGACTGCCTCTTGAAGCAGGAGCCTTCAAACGGCATCCATCTCGAGTGGAATGTCTGGAGGACCCCAAAAAGGACCAAAACCGGAGTTGCACGAGTTAAGACCAACTTGGTAAGATGGGGACCGAAACAACCAGAAGATATTCTCTGTGATTGTGGCGAGATTCAGTCAATGAGCCAACTACTAAACTGTCGAAATTGCCCTCATTCCTGCTCCCTCGGTGATTTAAGGCTCGCAAAAGAAAATGCAATTGACGTGTACCGATACTGGGCCGAAAGAATGTAAGAGAGATCCGGGCACGAGAAAGTAAAAGTAAGTATTTAGATGTTCCAATTAAAACAGAAAAACCTATAAACCTTTAACAATATAGATATCGTCGACGAGTATCTTGTTAGGTGACCTGTGAGGAACATTCAGATACTCATTAATTTTGTGCATTGATACATTGAAACTTGATTACTTGGTGACAAGTGCATTCTATACACTACTTTAGTTTGCTAGCTTTGAATATTCCTATCACAACACTGCAAAAATGTTTGGAAAGTCTAGCTAATTCAAACATCAACTAGCATCACAGTTCACACAAAATACCAGTATTTATGTACTCATGTTTCATGTTGTAAAAAGAGACAACCTGTTAAAACTAAATAAAAAAAATTGCGCCGTATAAAACTATCTTCTCAACTGTATAGAAGAGAAAGTTGGGTTGTGAAGATATAGGGTTTTGAGTTTAAAATTTGTGGGTTTATTTTTACTTATGTAGGTTCAAAATACGACATTTATCAATCTAATGCTCTTGAAACGTTTCGAAATATTTTAATCTTCTTAGTCTTACTATTTTGTAATTTAGGAGTATAGCTTGTGCGAGTGTGTAGCATAAGAAAGAAGGTTTATATATGAATTTATTATGAATTTGTGGGTTAAGTGAAGATGTTTAATTCATTAAATATTACGTTTATTCGGCACATATTACACGAAAGAACACGGTTGGTCGAACAGTGTTATTTTATTCAGTAAAATTATTTTTCAAACTATAATTTCAAATTCTTAAAACATTAGTTTCTTCCTCTGGCCATCTGCATCTCCAAAGAGCACCTCACCGTCCTTTTTACCGTTAATTCCTCCCTAATCTCTATGGTTTCTCTTCTACCGCGTCTTCCAATGACTTCATTAACTGTTGAAATCCTCTTTATTGTAAAAGCGTTCCTCTTGTACCTTTCGTTTAGTCTCGTGTCGTCCCTTTCAAATTTCCCATCTCGACTATGATTCCGACTTCTTCCCTTCCCTGCTTCGACATAGGTATCGACCTCCTTCTCCTCTGCCCTTTTCTCTTTGTCGGGACAACCCTTTCTTGTGAATTTCAAGAGTGACCTCGGTGGTGTGCAGCTATCATCGCGGCGGTTTTTATCGATTTCTGCTTGGAAATGTTTCGTTTTCTGGTTGAAGTCTTCTAGGGTTTTTGTGAAGCTCGCCATCTCTTTTCGGAGCTGCGCTATTTTATAAGAGGCGATTTGCGAAAAGTTTTGGTCTTCGCCATCTAGTTTTGGTGTGGTTGATTCCCGTGTTTCGTTATATTTTGATTGTAGTATCATGGTGTTTGGCGAGATGTCCAAGTGTGGTTCGTAGATATCACCGCTTACCTTTTTTTTACTTTCATCGTCCGGCGAGGAATAATTATCTTTCTGCTTGATAAGAGGACCGACATAATTTTTAGGATACAATATGATGTCGTCTTCTTCTGCTATGTCCATAGGTGGTGTAACCTGCCATTCAGGTTTACATGTCTTTGGTTTTTTAGATAAAATTTCCCATATCTTTTCTACAGGCGGTTTCGCGGTCTCACCATACATTTGTTGATAGTCTGGGACTTTTAAATCCCATTTTAGCAGCTCCCTGTAACTTCTGTCGGATTCGTTTTCTATTAGTTTAGACTTCCCGACGATCTCGTTGATCTCCTCCCTAGATTGCGCCCCTCTCAGGTCGATAATGGAGTCTTCTCTCACCACTGAATCGTATTTGGTCGAATTCGATTTGTCCATTTGCATGTAATAAAGGTTTTCCTGCTCTTCATTGGTATCGCTGTCGCTGTCGCTTTCGCTACTATCCACGTTCGTGGACAAATCTTCCCTCAGTATGTTTTGTAACGTGGTGTGTTTCGTAAGTTTTTTAAGTTCATTTTTCAAGAAGCACTGAATTTCGGGGAACGAAAGGTTGTCGATGTCGGAAAGATTGAGTTGAGTAATGCCGTTAGACATTATTTTCCATGTTATTACAGTGAGATTTGAACGGGTGTGACATCAAAATATTGACGTGTAGTGTCTCATTTGACATAAACAGGGGAAATGCCTAGGTTTCCAGATTGTCAGGATTTTTGGTTATGCGCACCTTAAATAAGAATAGTCGTCACAGTACGGTTTGTCAGGGTAAATGTGGCATAGATAATTTGAGTCTCTTGGAATATGTCAACATTACAAACAACAATCCAAGTGCGTATCAATGGAAAATTCGTGACTCGACCCATAAAAAATAAATGTGCAAAACTAACTCTTCGCAATGCGAATATTTATCTAAAAGATTAGTTCTACATGTATCTACGTAATTTGTTACTAGAAAGAAATTCCGTCAAAATACGTTGTGAGTTGTTTAAAATCCTTACTAATGTTGGAAAGTGAAAACACTCAAAAAAAGTGCCGTGTAAATAACGTTTTCGGAAAATGCGCGTAACTAAGCAATGACCATGTTTAATCGTTTTTACTTTTCATTGCGGAAAAAACATTAGTATCAAATACAATGCCATGAGCCACATTTCTATAGATTATACAGCTTTTAATTTTACTCAGTTCGAAAAAACAGAATTTCCGAAAAGTCAAAAAGCGGGCGAAAAAGCTGTTCCAATCTGCGATTTCCAAAGCCAGTTATTAAAATTTCTGCGCCTGCATTCAGTATATTTATGAGGAACGGCGGAAACATTTTTTTTTGTTATTTCGTCATCTGTGAAAATCTAAGACCTCATAACAAAGAACAGAAAAATTCAACATAGAAACAAAAATATACGAGTGAGCCGTCACGAGACACCTGGCAAATGTCAAAGAATTTCAAGTATATGGGAGTTAAAGTGTATACTGTTCAACAATGAAATAACTACACTTTAATGTTGTGGTGTTCGTTCTCGGGGACCAGGATGAATGTTGTGGTGGTTTTCTGATGACCTCCCCAGGATTAAGTGAAACACGTTGTGTTTATGAATTGTCGACGTTTCGTCTATTCGTTTTAGACATATTCATGACTTGAGTGGAATCTACGATATCAGTATTATGGTAAGTATTATTTCTTAAGAATGTGGTAGTGACACTTACATTTTTTCCAGTTGTTACTATTTGAGTTACCAATTTTGTCGAAACCAATGCATATCGATCTCTGTGGTAACCTTGTTGGTTTGATGTCCCTTTGCCGGGCGTAGTGAGTAGCTTCTTTATTAGATTCGATGGTATTCTAATAGAATAGCTCTCTTTTGTTTGCAGGTTTAGAGGTAACTGTCGATGCGTTATTGAAAGAGGCACTTCCTGGGTGAAATTGTGGAACAAATGAACATGAAAAAGATTTACGAATCCATTTCAAACATAGACTTAAATTGATCAACAAATTGAGCAATGTTATCCATCAATATGATCTAAATAAATTCATTAATACACAAGAAATAACAAATGAAAAACTATTTATCAAAATTAAAAATAACAATATTAAAAAACTCAATAAATTACAAAAACAATATACTTAATAACTGCAATATTTGGTTTAAAAATATATCTGGAGTTGAGGTCATAGATGATATAAAATATGTACTAGCACTAGGACCAAAGTTCTCAATACCTATAAACAACAAAAATAAAAATAAAAAACAGTACATAAAATCATTCATAGCTTCTCTTGAATATTCTCTTCACCGTCTAAAACAACTACTGGGCGAGAATCAAAATTCACAAAACAACATTAAAACCTCAGAAATAAGATCAAAATTCATTTCATAATTAAAATCAATAAAAACCAATTCATCAGGTTATGAACTAGACATTTTTTATAACAAACTAATGATCGATATAGCCAGAAGTAAAAGATTTCTAAGAGAACACCCTGAACTAATCTTAGCGAAACCAGATAAAAGTAACACAACAATCTTAATGAAACGAATAGACTATGAAAACAAACTAAATGAACTTTTACAAGACCAAAACACCTATACAAAACTAGAAAAAAACCCATTACAAAAAATACAGAACCAAAACAACGAAATAGCATCGTATCTTTTAAAAAAAGAACACATAGATTTAATCACATACAAAAAGATCAGATGCCACAACGGGGTCTTACCAAAAATATACGGTCTTATAAAAATTCATAAAGTAGGTTTTCCACTTAGACCAGTAGTATCAAACATTAACTCTCCAACATACAATCTAGCACAATTCATATATTCCATTTTAGAACCAATTGGCAATAGAAATTATAATTTAAAAAATTCTTTTGAACTTGTTAAACAATTAAATAACTTCAACTTTTCAAACTTTATAAATTATCATTTTATATCACTAGACGTAGTATCTCTCTACACAAATACACCAATTGCTATACAATATATCTTAAAAAAAATTTATGATTTAACAACCACCATACCATCTGACGAACTAATAAACATAATCAATTTCATTAAGAACTCTGCAACTTTCACCTTCAAGAATAATATTTACAGACAGCTTTTCGGATGTGCGATGGGAGATCCTTTATCACCAATTCTAGCTAACCTAGCGATGATATCTCTAGAAGATACAATACTGAACAGCATATCACCACCAATTCCGTTGTACTTCAGATATGTGGATGACACTCTCATGTTAATACCTAAAGAAGAAAATAATTCGGTTATCAACAAATTTAACTCATTTCATCCAAGATTACAATTTACCATGGAGATATCAAAAAACGACGCCATTCCCTTCCTAGATATAGAAATCACCTATACGAATGGAAGGTGTTCTACCAATTGGTATAGAAAACCCTCGGCCTCCAACAGGTTAATTAATTTCTATTCATTCATGCCACTTAAATATAAAATTTCCACAATTAACAATTTAACAGACATTTTACTTTCAGACAAAAAACACTGGGCAGAGAACATTAAATACATTAAACACATACTTACAAACAATTCATTTCCGCAAAATATTATACAACACACTATACACAGTAGAATAAACACATTAAATAACAACATATTAAACACCACAACCAACAATACACCTACTAATCATAATATGAGTAATACATTAATATACGCAAAACTTCCGTTTAATAAATCCATAGCCAAAAACGCCTCAGAAATACTAAAAGAAATCAACATTACAATAGCATGGTATCCATTTAATACATTAAATAACATATTATACACAAGACTAAAAGACAAAGAAGAAAATAAATTAAAAAGTAACTTAGTATACCAAATTACATGTGCTGATTGCGATCCAAAAACCGTATATATAGCAGAAACAAAACAATACATTAATAAAAGAATAAAACAACATAAATTACATATAAAAAATAACAATCATTTACATTCAGGCCTTGTCGATCACACACTAACAAAAAACCACAAATTTGATTTTGATAATATCACTATATTAGAAATTGAACAAAATTGGTTCAAAAGAAGATTCTTGGAAGCATTCCATATAACAACAACTCCAAATAATACGAATAAAACACACGATTTCTATAACATTGCCCAATCATATGGATCACTTATCAATTTTACCAATACCTTATAAACAATAGAAAAAAGAGTCCTCCTGAAACAATAATATTGATATACGTAATAAGTAAAATATTATAAAATTTCACAAATCCATCAACCAAGGTCAATTCAAAAACACAACAGGAGTCCAAAAAAACCATCCCCCTTCCACAATTTCACCCAGGAAGTACCTCTTTCAATAACGCATCGACAGTTACCTCTAAACCTGCAAACAAAAGAGAGCTATTTTATTAGAATAACATCGAATCTAATAAAGAAGCTACTCACTACGCCCGGCAAAGGGACTTCAAACCAACAAGGTTACCACAGAGAGCGATATGCATTGGTTTCAATAAAATTGGTAACTCAAATAGTAACAACTGGAAAAATGTAAGTGTCACTACCACATTCTTAAGAAATAATACTTACCATAATACTGATATCGTAGATTCCACTCAAGTCATGAATATGTCTAAAACGAATAGACGAAACGTCGACAATTCATAAACACAAAGTGTTTCATTTAATCCTGGGGAGGTCATCAGAAAACCACCACAACAAACTACACTTTAAATAACAAAATGCGCCATTAGATGCTATCAAATCAAAACGCGTTCCCACGAACGAATTTTAGGGACGAGAAAAATAAAAATTATTTTCTTTTAAAAATGACGTTTACTCAATTTAGAAAGCAACGTACCACGAACAGCGTCGTCCCAAAAACTATGCAGCCATACTGGCCAAAGACCCGTTTGTTTTCTGTACGTGCGCAGACATGTGAATTCCAGAAATGAGGTATTTGTGAATTCTGTAAATAAATCAGTTTGATAAACATGTTAAATGGCACACAAAATAGGTGGTTTATGAAAATTCTTAATAAAGCATGAAGTGTGTAAAGTACCGCAGAAGGCACTAACAACTTCTTCGTGACAAAATAAATAGTTAGAAAATCGCAATGGCGTCGTCAAACATAATCTCAACTATTTCCCTCTAAAGCAACCCTCAATTATTTCATTACATATTTCTTTGTTTCTCACTAAAAATGCCACAAATTGTTGTATATCGAATTTTTCCGGCGTTTTTCCTAACATGATACCATGCTGGTTGTCTCAGCTCCAACTTCACGTCGCTGCAACACGTCGTGTTTTTAGTACGTTTGATTCAAAAATTTCGGAAAAACATTTCGTGGCAAAATTATTCTTTGCCTTGCGAAATTGCTTTTATATAGTGATCAAAAGTTGGAAAACCTAGGGCAACCTAGTGGAATTATCTTAAATAATATCGAGAGTTTGTGGAATCTTTTCTAACGCAGAAATTTCAGAGGTCACGTAGTAGAGGGTAAAAAGAGGGACAAATAATAATGTCAAAAGTAGGATGAGGTCCTGAGAATGGTAGCTGGTAGAATGTCAGGTGTATAGGAATCTGTTCGATTTGCATATTCATATTTTTGCTACATCGTTTCCTATATTTTAAACTGCTTCATTAGTTTTAATGATATCACTCCAGGTGGCTTTAATTGCCCTCATTTCATGTGAAAAACATATACATTTTAAACATTTTTCATAGAATTATTATTTTTTGAAACATATTTGAAGTGAAGTATTTAGCTTATACGCACTTATAAGGCAACATATCCTTTTTGCCTAGTAAGTTAACTTGGAGGGAAAAGTGGTATAAAATGTATTTTAAATGAATGCTGCGCTATACACTGTCTGTAAAGCCAATACCAAAAGGTTGTCAAAATGCTTGAATTGGCTATAGAGATGAAGAAGGAAAAATTTTCTGCGGCAAGTCGCAACACTCATTGTTTAAACCTTGTTTAACTTTTCATTAATACAGCCGTTACAGTTTAATGAAAGAAAAGAAAAGGAAAGAAAAGATACACGACAATGCAAATAATAGGGAGAAGGAAACAATTAAATTTGTAATTAATGAGAAATATAACAGCAGGCATTTAAGTTTGTTTTGATTGTGAAACATCCTTTGTTCTAACTTTCAAACTCGCCGCTACAACACCAGCTGATGTACACGATCGATATTGTGTGCATATTCGAACGTTTAAAATGTCTGCAAATCTTTGTACTAAGTAGTATAAGTGTACTAATTTGCTTTTCTATTAATTTTTCTTCTTCTAAAATGTTTGTCTGTTTCTGTTTTTGCGTGTAATTTTTTGCAATGCTCTAAAACATTACGCAGTCCCCTGGTAGTTTGAAAGTATACCTGGTCCCGCCATCTATCAGTTCGTAGTCGAGCAAGGCGAGTCAATTCACCAACTAAATTTTCACATATTGATATTCCATCAAGGCTCCAGGATTTATAAATCGTGAATTGGTTAATTGGTTCTTTTTATTCAGTCCTCATTCTATAATCATGATGCCACAATTCACCAATTCATTCAACAAATAATAGTTGAAACGTCCACAAGTCCATTCCAGTTGACGAAACGTCGACTCATGAATTGATGTCTAGTCATTTATAATTCAATACTGCGGACTTTACTTCGTAAATCATTCACCAGATGGCTCTCCAGGTTGTCAGTGGTGGATCAATAGAACGCGTGGGGTTTACACAAATATCGACGGTTGCAAAATTGCATTCGTTGTAGTTCAGAAGACTGACGACAGATGTATATTTGACATTACATATAAGTCGTAATCGAGTAAAGAAGATTGAACTCACCTCCACTTCTACAATCAATCTGAATAATGAAGTTTCGTTTATAACTACCATACCCATAATTTATTAAAGTGCGACTGTCTCATTACGCATTCTTTTAGATTAAGATACCTTTTAAAATAAATACCCGCCAGCCTTGATAATTCACTGATAACGCTCTTTTCGTATCGCGACGTTTTATATTCGTTACAGCTCTACCATTTCCTACACTACCTTCGTATGTATGCTAACATACAAATAACAATAGTTACTGCAATTACTCGCGATTACGATTCTACAGCTGTATAGTAATCGTGGTGGGAAGTGACTGAGGTTGAGTGTTCCCCTGAACTTTCTAGGTATACTTTTCGGTTATTATGACAACCGAAATATGCCAACACCTCATGAAAATTCGAAAACAATGTGCTCGTTGTGTCCAAGGAAAAAACCTCCACCAAAGAAGGCGGTGCGGTTCGATTCGATCGTCGACACTTTCTCTTACTCTGATACCGCCTCGCAGCACAGGGTGAGTTATGAATATACCTAAAATATGTAACAATTACGTTGACCATTCTGTTGCGCGCCAATGGCGTCATTTCTTCGAGATTTACGGGAGTTTCATAAACTTCTAAAAGAGATTATTACAATAATCCGGCATTTACCCGAAAATAAAGGGGTACAGCTTCCAGACCAGACGCTAATTAAATGAAATTAATTAAGTAATTCCAACACGGTTAAACCAAATACACTTCAGTACAATATAATTCCATAAGAACACCTCTCTACCACAGTCGAATAACCCAGACAATCTCAGCGTGTACGAGTTATTCTAAGCCATGTGTCTTTTACTACACTCTTTTAATATGGTATTATCACTTTTACTTTTGTTGCTAAGATTTATATTTCAGCAATTATTCAATTATTTTAAATAAATGATTTATAATTGACTAATCCTGATACAAGGTCACTTTTTCCAAATTTTTAGTCTATGTATTTCAGATGATTCCTCGTTTTCCTACCTTAACAATAAGATAATATTTGTGAATATATTTTGAAAGATGTTAAATATACCCGTGAAATATTTATAAAACTATTGTAGAAATATTTCGTAAATATTGCTACAACAAGTTCAAAACGTCCTACCTAAAAGCATGTTTGTTTTATGATATATATTTTTTGAAACATTTGTAATGGTTTTTTTGTTCAGTTTTATAAAATTTCGAAAATTAATTTCGTTTAATTATTACCCCGATAAATTGTTGACTCATATGACTAAATTGCATCGACATATTGCGTATAATCAGTTCAGAATGAATTAAAACCCCTGACAGATTATGAAGTTAGATGAAAAATTATGTTATAAATTTCTCAGATAAAAATGGTAAAGAATTGAAAGATATAGATATAGAGGTGTTTGGATGAAGTTAGATGTATATTTATTGAACTTAGTGTATGTATCCACTATATTTGAATATACTGGATGTATTTATTTGAATTATCGTAAATCCTTTTTGCCATATCAACATTAAACCACTTTCCGGGTATATTTAACTTTTCTTGAATTAATAAGTAAATATTTTAATACATTTAGTTGCAACACTTGAAAATGATTTTTTTGAATGAAACAGAATGTACTATTTATTCTTCTTTATACTTTTATCCAAGCCAAACCAAACAAACCTAACCTTCCGGACCGTAGTCGTTGGCCCAGAAACGTTTCGGTAAAGGATTTTCTCGTTCCGTGTAGATCTCAATCCAAGATGTCTACTGTCTATTTACGTTTAAGAGCAAGTTTTATAATGAAATATCTCGGTTGATAGAAGAAATAAAGTAATTGCCACACTCAGGTAGGTTTCTTTTTAGACGCTGATTCTGTTGATATAATTTTTGTTATTGTACAGTTAAAGCATTTTGTGGAACGATTGATAGCTAGCGTCACCACGGAGAAGGCAACCGACAATACAAAAACAATTGTAACACGTTGTCAATAAACAGCTAGCGCGGCGCGATAAGTGGTGGTTTTTTCAGCAATAACACCTCTCGCCGATTCAGCGCTTCGAGCGAAGCCCGCCATAAGAAAGCTATGCTTCCAAAAGAAAGGACGTATTTATACTGTCTCCAAATTGCTGGTTGGCAATGTGTGGTGGCTTCCCTTCATTATGTCGATCGTCGATCGTATTGTGAGCAGTCCGCCGGGGCTTTATTGCGGAGATTTATAGGGAAGTAGTGAATGCAATGACGGACAGACAAGTGACGGTCGCCTTCGATCGTTTGGATCGCGCCGATCGCGGTACAAACGATTGGTAGCTAGTGTCCCCATGGAGCAGGTAACCAATACAAAAAAGAAGAATTGTAACACGGTTGCTACTAAACAGTTAGCGCGGCGCGATAATTGGCCGTTGCCATCGTGACGGTTTTTCGGCGTTTACACCTCTCACCGATTCAGCGCTTCGAGCGAAACCCGCCATAAAAAAGCTATGCTTCCAAAAAACATTTTTATGGAGGTGCAGTAACTCTTGGGAAGCACCATTGTACTAAGACGTGTTTGGTTTAATTAGTGTTTTTTTAAAGTCCTGAAGTTCCATTTTAGATGTGTCTTGCCGAACACTTTATATATAGAGTTGTTCACAAGAGAGTTCCCATCGTTTAAGATTTGAAAAACCATCAAATATTATAGTAAAAGAATTAAATATAAGTCGTTTGGATTACTAGAAATTGTTATTGAATCTGCCTTAAACCCTTCAGGCTATATAGTTAAATTTTTCAGGATAACTTTTAAGTAGTATGATTCCAAATCTGTTTTTGCCTCCGGCTTTTGCTTTCATTTTTATTTCTTAAAACAGGTTGGTGGTAATTACTTTTCTTTTTTGTTTTACAAACAAAATCTTTAATAACAAAATAATCAATTTCACCATCTCTGAATTACTTCGTTTAAAAAAAGTGACATATAGCTGAATATTTTTGACACATTCCGTAAAACATTTAAAGTTTGAGTACAGTTAGCTAAATTATATAGAATTATGTTAAAAACTTCCAGAAGACTGATTTTGCGGAAAAGTGACAGGTTGTTAAAAATTATATTTTACGATTCTATTTGCATTTACTCTTTCGCTCATTCCATGCAATAAATGTTCAAAGTATGCCCATTGAATTAATAGTTAGATGATATATTTTACAGTGGTTATTAAGTAATTGAAGTACATAGTCTTACATTTTTACAGCTTCGCTAGTTCTAAATCTTGAAATTGGTTTGTAAGTAGATGCCGGCAAACAGTAACTCATTATACCGCAATTGTGTCGATCTTCTCGGTTTTGACGGATTCTCGGTGGGTCCCCATAACAGGAATTTGACCCGGCATTAAATCGATAACCCCTCATGTCTTAGCTATCTCATACTTCGCCTTTCACCCCGGAAATGGGGTAAACAACGTAACGACCGAAAGGGGCGCGAAAAATATCACTTAACCCCCGAATTTCTGTGTAAGCGACAAACGAACGTCGTTACATTAATCACTTTCAATTTCAGCCCGTTCAAGATCGCTCCGAGCCACTCGTAAAACTGAAAAAAAAACCGCTCGTTTTGTATAAACAAGAATGTTCTCTCGTGTCGCAGTCATCATCCCTTATTTCGGGTTCGACACTCCATCGTTGGATGTTGCTTTTTATACTACTTATCGGGGACTATTTTCCCCCCGAGGGAAGAGAGGCGATGGAAATTTATCCTTTCCCCGACGCCCGAAGACCCTTTCAGAGGTGGAGAAAAAATTCTCGGATCAACCGAGGATTTTTTGGATTTACAAATCAAGAAGTTTATGCCTTTGTCGTTCCGAGGGGCTCTTCTACTAGTTGAATGTGTCGACAAAGTATATTAGGCACCTACATTTCGTCGGTTCTCGGATGAACTTAATTTTCTCCGTTAGGAAATTAAATTATAAGTTTTCCCTTATCCAATTTTAATCTAAAAATCTAATTTTTTTTTGTTCCAGTCTGTCGGAATGGGATTACGATTGTTTTCCACTCTCGCGTGTTTAATACCACATTAAGTTTTAATAGCTCATGTTTCAGCACACTTCGTACTAAATTAACTCGCAAACTTTTTTATGAGAGGATTCAAGGAAAAAAACACCACACGTGCTCTGTATTTCATCATTTTCAGTGGAAAGTCTTGTATTAAAAAAAGCTTTGAAGGCCCTCGAAGCTTATTAAGGATCTTGAACAAAATGGGAATGGGAGATTTGTCAAATAATTTACCAATTGACCTTTAACCTATACCAATTTCTGGATTTTTACAAAAATGTACATACTTATTCCATTAGGAGTAGATCGGGAGCTAATATTGTCTCCTGGGAAGCTACGGTCGCCTTGTTTTTCAATCTCAATTGACTGAATTTTTTGGTATTCGGTTTCAAGGAATTTGAAGAAGCGCGTTGTTTAAGTTAACGCTGCTTGTATTAATTACAAAACGCATAAGCTTTGTTTTTATGGACGCACTAGCCGTGACCCGTCATGGCTTACATAATTGAATGCTTTGTATTATCTCCTACTTTGTTGATAGTTTCAGTAGTAAATTAATTGTATTTGTATTTTATTACACTTGACCAATATATTTCCTTTTTTTGAGACACGCTAAACAAAAAATAGTGGGTTGTTAAATAATTTAACTATTTTGAAGTCATGTTGCTTATGCGTCTGTGATTTATGTGTCTCAGTAGCACACAAAAGTAACATTTTCAATTTTGGTATCCTTTTGATGACGAGTACACAAAAAATGGAGAAACGTCACGAAAATTGGACCAAAAATTACTGATGATGGACACTAACACTGTCGTTTTCATTTTAATTTGTTTTGTTTTGTAAATGTTTTTTGGGGTTCATTCCCTTCTTCATTTTTGAGTAATGGGCTTCTTTTAGGTGTTTAGGGAAATTTGTTTTTAGAGAAGGTTCATGGCAAGAATTATTTTTATTCTTTTTATTTTTAGTTTTTATGTTGCGTTACGTTTTCATTCAACTCATTTGTTTTTGTTGAATTTATTAAAAATTTGGCTGTTTTTAAAAATGTAAAATTGTCCTGACTCTTCTAACAATCTGTAGATCATAACTACCCTCACCTATAATAGATGGTGTCGTCAAGAAAGTTCAAGACCTAGCCTATTTTTAGAGATTTGATCAATAACGTTGTGAATAATAGCAGTGAATTTTTTTTCAATATTCTGACGTTTCGCGAACGTTTGCATTAACTTATCTTCTTCTTCTTCTCGTGCACTCCATTACTGGAGGTTTGCGATCACAACATCAAAATCTTCTCTATTCTGTGCCGCTCTTAGTAATTGTTGAACGTTCATGCCTGTCCAAGCTCTTATGTTACGGAGCCATGACATTGTTCTTCTGCCTACTCATCTCCGGCCTTCTATCTTTCCTTCAATTATTATATTGTTAGTCTTAGCAAGTTGTATTTGTCATTTCTCATTATGTGGCCTAGGTACGAGGTCTTTCTCTCTTTTTATGGTGTTCAATACTGCTTGATACGTTATGTGTTGTGTCCATGATATTCTGAGCATTCTGCGATAGAGCCACATTTTAAAGGCTTCTAGGCGTCTCAAGGTATTTAATTTTAGTGTTCACGCTTCAACTCCATATAGAAGGACAGACCAAACGTAGCATTTAATAACTCTGATCCGAATGTCTAAGCTTAGTTTACGATTACAGATAATTTTCTTCCATTTGTTGTACATGTTCCTGGCCTGTTCTATTCGTGTTTTTATTTATACATCTGGATCCTACTTATCATTTAGTATTACTCCTAAGTATCTGAACTTGTGGACTTGTTCTAGTTGGGAGTCATTTAGGTAAATGTGACAGTTTGCACCCGTTTTGCTAATTAACATGACTTTGGTTTTTTGAACATTTATCGTCAGTCCCATTGTCCATTATTAACTCTATCTAATATGTTTTGCAAATCCTCTATAGTTTCTGCAATTAGTACGGTATCGTCTGCATATCTAATATTGTTAATATATTTACCGTTTATGTTTATACCAATTTCGACATCGTCTAGTGCTTGTTTGAATATGCATTCAGAGTATAATTTGAAGAGCAATGGAGACATGACACAGCCTTGTCGGACACCTTTACATGTGGACGCCTTTAGTGATATTGGCGGAATATTTTAAGGTTGCCTCTTGGTTCCAATAAAGATTTTGAATTATGCGGAGATCTTTTCCGTTTAACTTCATCTTCTGCAATTCATTCAACAGTTTTCCATGTGGCACTCTATCAAAAGCCTTTTGATAATCAATAATGCATAGATATGTTTTTTTCTGGTGATCGAGGCATTTCTGAATTAGGGTTTAAATTGTAAAGAGACCCTCTCTGGTCCCTAAGGCCTTTCTAAACCCAAATTGAGAGTCACTTATGTCTAATTCACATTTTCTGTAGATACGATTCTGTATGATCTTCAAGCATATTTTTAGTAAGTGACTTATCAAGCTAATGAGCCTAAATTCGTCGCATTTGCGGGAGTTAGCTTTCTTGGGTATAGCCACGAATTCTGATTTAACTCATTCCTTTGGTATTACGCCACTTTCATAGATGTTATTAAAGAGATGTGTTAGTAGTTTTATGTTGTTATCGTCTCTAGAAGTTTTAATACATCTATTTCTATTTCATCTGGGGCGCAAGCTTTCCTATTCTTTGCATACTGTATCGCATGTTACTTCTATGTTTAGGATTGGGGGTCCTTCCACTTCCCATGTCGGCGTCTGTTGTAGTTCAGGTCTATTATCTGCAAAGGATTTTTCTATGAATTCTTCCCAGATTTGCATCTGTTCGCTTTTTTCTGTAATCATTCTTCCTTTGTTGTCAGTTAGAATGGGTATCTTTTGTTTTTTGTTATTGTAGGAGGCTTCTTTTAATTTCTTCTGGAGGTTGAATGTATCATGTTTTCTGTATAGATCTTCTATTTCGTCACACATTTCATTTATCCACTTTTCCTTTGCTTCTTTGATTTTTGTATCGATGGTTCTTTGGATTAACCTATCAACATGATTTAATAATCCATTAATAATACATTCTGTAGATGATGAAACCTTGAGTCTAAGGACGAGTCAACGTAGTGTGAGATTACGAATTAAGAAGAAACTATTCTTACATGTGTATTATTATAAATCACTTCCATTCACACGTTCATTCATAAACTGCCAATCCCCTTTCAATTATTAAGTAATTTTAAAGTTGCTAATAACTTTAATTTATTTTCGCTTGTTGGTTTGGTTAGTTGGATCAAACTCGAGAAATTTCCAGATCAGATAGTAGTTTAAAATTTTTGAAAGTTTTTCAAAACTTTAAAATCTTAATATAACAACGATACACTTCGAAGTTGTTTGTGGGGTATTTTTGTAGCATGAGTATTTGTAAATTTTGTCCATTGACTCTTAAATGCATGTTAAAAATTTTCATTTAGTATTTAAAAAAACCAAGGGCAGTTATTAGTCATTACAAATGTTAGATCTCCTTCAAATAACCTTATGTAGTAGAAAATCACAAACATGATAAACATTAAATATTGCTGCCATAGGAAAGGACAAAAAAAGTGAAATTAATATTTGAAAAAAAAACGCACAAATTTTTATTAGGCACATTATCTAAAACGTCTCTACAGAAAAATTAAAAGAGTGTCATTACTAGGCAACTAAAAATAAAATTATGGTTTATTAGCGTTCAATTTTATATCCATGTCCCTGTTACATTTCTTCTCGTTTTCCTTCATGGACATCAACCCACAATTTGTTTATTTACATGTTACACATATTTACAGTATGATATGTATCCTAGTAGAATGTTTATGGGCCACGGTTTGTATTCTAGTTGCTTCATCATTACTTGTTATTGTTCAGTAAGTTTAATGTGTTTCTAGTGGAAACTTAATTTCAAACCTTTTTACCAGTTTTCTTTGTATGAATTTAAATTTTTTACGTAGTTCGTGCTGAGCCACCTGCGAAAAAAACAAATTCCAATCCCGATACTCCTAAAAGTCATACACGGATCGCCGATATATAATCTCATAACCGACAAATTGCTGCTGCATACGCCAGAATGGTCTCACAAGCTCGCAAAATCTTCCATTCTCGTGACGAAAATACTTCAAAGACCAACGTAGACTCCATTAATCAAACCGAAAATCCCTACCCGGCGGCCACAGCGATACTGAAATTAGGTATGAACCCATAAATGAAATAAACTTTTCGACGTTCGCAGCAGGAATTGATGAACCTTTATATTTTATAACATTGTCCGCCGAATCGATCCCGGATGAGTAGTAGCCTGTTTCTGTAGCTGAAATGTATATGGAAGCAGCGTATTGAAGTCGTTCATTAGGAAAAGGGAGATATCTCGAGACGTAACCATTTCGCTCTGGCGAGAAATTCACAACAGAGCCATTGCGATCGCTGGAAACGACATAAACTTGGAAATACGTTTGAAACGGAACATACTCGAGAAGTCGTTAGCGTAACGTATCGGGTTCGTTTGTAGCTGAAGTTGAATTTCAAAACGTCATAATTATAAAGGTGCTCCGGCGAAGTACGAGAATCACTTGGGATCGACGTCGAAATGAAAAATTTCGTAATTGAACGAACTTTCTACCACGTAAATCATTCCATGATATTTCTGCTCACCCAACTAATTAACTCATCAGAATGGATTCCCAGATTCCCCGGAAACATGTGCCACACTTCACCAAATCTCACACCGTTCCCTGGAGTACAATTGAGTCGAATGCAGATATTTCATCGCAAAATTTCATCGAGTAAATGCAGTCATTTGTTTTTTCTTTTAATTTTCATGAATAAATTTGCATCGTTCAATTCATCTCTGAATAAATAATTTCATTTTATGCATAGAATTTGAAACATGCCAATTGAGATATTTTAAGCATTACAATAGAAACATTTTTGTAATTCACAAAATCACTACATTTTTACAATATCATCATCATCATCAATAAGCCTATTGTAACGTCCACTGCTGAACATAGGCCTCCCGCAAATTTTGCCACTCCTCCCTATTTTGTGCAGCCTGCATCCAGTTCATCCTAATTTTCTTAATGTCATCCGTCCATCTTGTTGGGGGTCACCCTCTGCTTCGATATGCCTCTTGTCTTGGCCTCCACTCGATAATCTTCTTAGTCCATCGTTCATCTTTAATTCTCGCAACGTGCCCCGCCCAGTTCCATTTTAAAGAAGTTATTTTCTTTACTGCATCTGTAACTCCTGTCCTTCGCCGTATTTCTCTATTAGGTATCCTATCTCTAAGCGAAATTCCCAGCATTGATCTTTCCATTGCTGCCTGTGTTGTTCTTATTTTATTAATAGACTTTTTGGTTAGTGTTAGGGTTTCGGCTCCGTACGTCATGACAGGCAGGACACATTGGTTATAAAGCTTACGCTTCAGACATATAGGAAGGTCAGACCTAAATGAATCTCTGAGATTGCCAAATGCTGCCCATGCCAAGCCTAATCTCCTGAAAATTTCACACGTCTGGTTATCTCGCCCTATGCGAATTTCATGACCTAAGTATTTATAGGACGTCACTTGCTGTATTTCAGTGTCACCTAAAGGTATGTTTCTAGATACTACTAGATTAGTCATAAATTGGGTCTTTGATATGTTGATTTTTAGCCCAATGTGACCTGATGCTTGGTAAAGTCTTTCAAGAGATGTTGTGGCTTTATCAGTAATATCTGAAATTAAAACTATATCATCGGCGAATCTGAGGTGGCTGAGATTTTCCCCATTGACATTTATACCCATATTCTCCCAATCTATCCGTTTGCACATATACTGTAGCAGTGTAGTAAATAATTTAGGGGAGATTGTATCGCCCTGTCGAATTCCGCGATTTATATTAAATTTATCGGTATCGGCATGTAGTCTAACATGGGCTGTGGCAGTGTCATAAATGTTTTTCATGAGTGTTATATACCGATGATCGATACGACAGTCCGCTAGAGCCAGTAATAGCTTGTGCTGGTCCACAGTATCAAACGCCTTTTCATAATCTATAAAGGTAAGTACTAGTGGTTTGTTGTACTCTACACATTTTTCTATTAGGGATTTTATCACTTGTAGGTGATCCTTCGTGCCATAGCCAGACCGAAAACCAGCCTGCTCACAGGGTTGATAGCTGTCGAGTTTGTTGGTTAGCCTTTTTGTGATTATTGCCATGAATAGCTTGTATACGTGGGACAGCAAACTGATCGGTCGATAATTTCTCAGATCTGTAATGTCGCTCTTCTTATGCACAATGATAATGACAGCATTTGTCCATTGGGAAGGTGTCGTACCCTTTAGAAGGCAAGTCTCCTCGAAATCCGCAGTATGGCCAAATAGTGGCAGCCAACATATTGTTCCTGCATGCGTTCAGCAGTTGTGACATTCCTTCTGCTGTTTTCAACGTGGAAAAAATTAAGTTTACAAAAATGTTTAACAAGAACGAATTTTAGACAGAACTATAAAAGTTTTCAAAGAGCGAAATCAGGTTTCGAAGTCATTGCTGTTGCGAGGGAAAGCTTGTTCATCGCTCATTATGGCATTTTCAAAGAAAACACGTTATAAAAGTACGTTAACGAAAATTCTCAAGATCCGTTACGAAGAGTCAATTCAATCCTACTGCATTAAAATGTTTATAAAAGTCACATTTGGTCACATCAAAATTTGGTGTGTACGTGCGTGTGGTACATTTTCTTGGAAATTTAAAATCACAAACGGTTCAATAGTTTTGGACTTTACACTATACTAAGACCTCAGGATATAATCTTTCTTGAACCTGCCAGGATAAAGGGGTAGTTTAATCTTGTAATTTTTCGTTATTTGGAAGTTTTCTCAAAATTCGCCATAATATCCTTCTACCTAAACTCTAAATATTTATTCTACTGTCGAATATCTTTGGTACATTTTTATAACATTTGCCGCAAAATCGCCTCTAAAGAGCATTTGGGGCTATTATGGTTTTTTTTTTGATTTGTTGGAATTTCCACGAAATCTACCTCAACATCAACCTCAATGCTACGTGTCTCAAGACGTTAGTAACATTTTGATCTAAATTTTGTGAGTGGTACTGGTACTTTACACTTACTGTTTCCTCTTGTTTTTCTTTTAAATTTTCGTTAATCCGTTCCAAGATCTTTTTAAACTCTGAATATATATATATCCTACCATCAAAATATGAGAACATATCACTATTATTATGGTAAGTTTTGAATGGAAAACTCATTTTAATATTCTCGTTTTTCTGTTTTTTAAATAATTTAACAGTTCTTAGAAAGATGTCTATACTGACATCAGTTTTAATAATGGATTACAAAAAATTAGAGTCTACTACAGTTACTTATTTAATTGAACGCACTATTGTTTAAACAAATTGAAATTTAATTCTGTACGAAAATATGGCAGCAGTACTGGGTCATATTGTACTTTATTTTAAATAAATATTTCAGTTAATGCTACCTTAACTTTCATATCTACCGCGAAACACTCTGGAACTAAACGCAGCTTTATCCCTAAGTGCTACTCGAAGTCGACTAGTGTGTAGGCGTATACATATCAGGATTCGCAATCACATAGGAATACATGAAAGAGACCTCCATCATTGGATTAAATCCCCAGAATACCTTATTATATGTGTGTATACTCGAAGTGTACAACGTTCGCAACTTCTCCCATCGAAGGGGAGATTTGCAATTGTGCGACTTGTGAAACAACTCTATGAGCAATCAGGGGCATGGACGATGAAAGGAGATAAATAGCAGCGAAGGGCAATTTCTTCCTCAGGGAGTTAGCATCTTCGAGTTATATTTTTTAAGGGTGAGAGCAATTAATGGGAATATCTTTACGTTAACTAGAGATAGGATCAAGTAAATGTTTCGAAATCTTTAAAGATTTCGAAATGAATTCATGGTATAAATCAAAGTTCAAAATATGGCAAGCAGGCAATTACTGTAGATTTGAGAAATACAATGCCGCATTTTAATTAACATTGAATGAGGGTCTTACGTTTAGATTTAACAAACATCCGTGTGGTCCTCACAAGGGGTTTTTTCACTGGTTATTGTATTTTTTATATTTAAATCTTACAATAAATGTTCGAAGAATAAAAAATAAATGGAAAACGGATAAATTCAAAAACACGCATGCAAAAATTATTCAAATAAAAACTTCTTAATGGACAATTCCAGAGACAGAAATATGTCCTAAAGGAGATGTCCGTCTACTATAAATTCAAATAGCGTACGCTCCTGGCGTAACTCTGGGAGCAATTCTAATTATTGCCATTTCTGGGACAGCACCTCTCTATGCTGTGGATTCCTGCGTTTCCTGTTACAATTCAGATAATTAAGTTACCAACGATGCGTGTTGCCAGATAGTTCGGTAGCGTAAATATAGCTAGAATTAAGCGCGAAACGATCACTTCCACTTGGATTAGGTTTCAATATACTCTCATATTTAATAATTGCCAATTAGGCAATTGGAGTTTTATCTATATAAAGGTTTCAGAGGGGCAAAACTACGAGTACAAATTGGTAGAAGGAAAGCCACTCCGACGTCAAAGCAAGAAAAACTCCATTAATTACGCTTTAAGCGACAATAGCAGACAAATCTCTTCCTGAAAAGAGTTTTCCACACTTCAGCCAACAATATAGTTATATATCTGTAACGGCGGCCGGATATCCGTTGAAGGATATAAACGTGGATTTGACAAAAATTGTGTACCTAATTCTGAAAAAAAAGAGGAAGAAGGGAAAAAACCTTGGACGCTTACGTCTAGACGAATCCTTTTATAAGTGATTTACGGTAATACTGGAAACACTTTCAGTACAAAAGAGAACAAAAACTGTGGAGACTTCATAACAGGCCTCTACGTGGATAAAACGATGTCGGCAGCTGTAATTCATTCCGGCTGATGTGAAAGCCCCACCGAACCGTTTAATTTTGCTTTTTTATAATTAACCTTTTCGTTGGGATTTATTTTTGTCGTCGGACGTCGAGTCCGCCTCCCAAAACTTTTTAACGCCGAATTAACAGAATTAGCGAGAAAATGAAGCATTAGACATCAATGCAAATAAAACGAAGGGGTAAAAATTCTCGATTTAAAACAGCCTCCACATCTGCAAACGAGGGAAATTTAGTTCCTCTTATTAAAGATGGAAGTTATGCGGTTCCTGCTTTTAAACGTGTTAAATCCAGCTTGCTTATGAAAGCGTCACGATTTTCAAATGAAATGTTAATCGAAGCATTCATTGATAAGTCGTTATCATTTCATTCTCGAACTTATAGCAAGTGTTTTCTTCTTATTCTTCGGGTCCCGAATGCTCATCGGCGCATAGAGATCATTAATAGACCAACCAGCAGAGCTCTAAACGTGGTCATTTTTGCATTAAAAAAAATAGGTTGCAAAGTATGCAGGGTGTTAAAGTATGATTCGTAGATGAAAAGGGATAAAATCATAACCATGAATTATTGTTTATAACAAAATGGCAGCCAAAAAACCGTAAAATATTGCAAGAAAATATGTTTTTTCTGTTTCTTGCAGAAACTATGGGAGATATCGTTTTGACTACAATGCAAAAGTTGTAGAGAATTTAAAAACCTTTGAAATAGTCCTACCGCAACTCTGTAATTGCGTTTTTTGCCGAGAAAACCCAAAAAAACCAAAAAAATACGCATTTTTTGAAAATTCGTAGCTGCTACAAATATAAACCTACAGCACGCGTTCTTTGGGAAATAGTAGCTGTTGATATGCTTATTAAACAAGTAAAAATCTGGACCCTATCGGATGTACTGTTTGGCAAATATTTCCGATTGATTTTTTTGGGCCGATTTTTCACTTGCTCATTCTTGCTCGTACGGAGGTCCGATCGTAATTTTGAAAACTGTTTTGGAAACTTCAAAATCTTAGTTAAAAATCGTATATTCTACCTATTCGTTACAAAGCCGTTAAAATGGTCTAAACCGCATTCGAAAATTGAGTAAAACGGAAGAATTCGCGCTGTGCCGGTGCACGGGGGTAATGGAGGGGGCATTCCGCGTGGAATCTGAGGAGGAATCTTCGGCACTAGCACGAATTCTTCCGTTTTACTCAATGCAATTTAGACCATTTTAACGGCTTTGTAACAAATAAGTAGAATATACGATTTTTAGCTAAGGCTCTGAAGTTTCTAAAACAGTTTTCAAAATTACGATCGGACCTCCGTACGAGCAAGAATGAGCAAGTGAAAAATGGGTCCAAAAAAATGAATTGGGTATATTTGCCAAACGATACATCCGATATGGTCCAGATTTTTACCTGTTTAATAAGCATATCAACAGCTACTATTTTCCAAAGAGCGCGTGCTGTAGGTTTATATTTGTTAGAGCTACGAATTTTCAAAAAATGCGTATTTTTTTTAGTTTTTTGGGGTTTTCTCGGCGAAAAACGCAATTACAGAGTTGCGGTAGGACTCATTTTAAAGGTTTTTAAATTCGCTACAACTTTTGCATTCTAGTCAAAACGATATCTCCTATAGTTTCTGCTAGAAACAGAAAAAACATATTTTCTTGCAATATTTTACGGTTTTTTGGGTGCCATTTTGTTATAAACAATAATTCGTGGTTATGATTTTATCCCTTTTCATCTACGAATCATACTTTAACACCCTGCATACTTTGCAACCTATTTTTTTTAATGCACCAAAAAATCTCTACTAGTTAGTCTATAAGTCCATATGCTCGTCGCAACAATGTAAGGGTGTTGTCTTCAGCCCGACGAAATATAATTGCTGCATCGGATAATCCACTCTATTCCCTAATATTCCGGAATCAGAAATGCTGTTTTCTTCCGGGTCATCTGCGTCCTTCGATTTTTCCCTGTAAGATCAGTTTTGCGATTGAATAACAGTCACCTCTTAGTATGTGCCCCAAATAGGACGTTTTGCTCTGCTTTACTTCAACCATTAACTGTCTTTCGGCTCCTGCCTTTCTCATCACCTCTTCATAGGTTACGTGTTCAGTCCAAGATAATCTAAATAGGCGATACAAATTCTACATTTCAAATGCATCGATGCGATTTACTGTTTTTTCTTTAATTGACCAAGTTTCGGTACCGTATAGCAGCACTGACCAGATGTAGCGCTGGAGAACTATTAATTGTAACTCCAAAAGCAAATATCTATGTAATAGCAGAGTCTTGAGTCTAGGAACAGTTGTCATGACCATACCAATCCGCGTTTTGACTTATACATCACAATTCATTTATTATTAAGTATCGACCCTAGGTATTAAATTTGTTAACGCTCTCAATGCTTCCTCCTCCAATCAAGATATTGGGTTATGTAGTTTGCCTACCAATACTCATTACCTTCGTCTTTGGTATTGTAACGAAGTTCATTTGCAAGCCATAGCTATGCCATGCTGATCAAGTTTGTTTAGCAATAACCGTAGATCCTCCAGTGTATTAGCTATAATCACTGTATCGTCGACATATCTGACACCGTTTATGGGTTTTCAGTTTTTATCCCTTTTACTTCGTTAAAGCAAGTGGTTTAAGGAACATGATACTTTAAGTGTATTTATCAAAATGAAACTGCGCTTTTTATCTGAAATGAACTCAAACGACATGTTAATATGTGTTGATTAAGGTTTTAAAATAAATTTGTAAAACAAAGCATCCACTTATGAGAGGTTAGCGTCTCACCCACGAGCTTAGAGCGAGCGTATTATGGGACAAATATAGTGAAGTAAAATGTATGAATGAATATGTATGTGGTTTGTTGTAGCACCACAGATTATAGACGGTTCGTGTAGAGGGAAGAGCGTTATTTTCGCCAAGAGCCGCTAGATGGTAATTCTAGTGCTCCAAGGCAATTTGTACATATCTATATATAAATATTTCAAATTCTTAACATCTGGCGCGGCGCGAAATAATAAATAAATAAGAAAAGTAGTCCAAATATTCATAAACATTTATTTATATATATGGGTCATTCTCTGACATTCACCGGACTCAAAAAAAAATTTGATAGTGGCAATGTTTAAGGTAACTATTAAATAATTTAGTCCCAAATTTTGAAGGTCTAAAAAAATTCCAGGCTCCAGCTACGGGGAATTAAAGGAGCGAAAAAATCAGATTTTCGCGAAAACAAGAGTAAAAAATTCCTATAGCTTTCTGTTGCTGCCTCCGGGGAAAAAGTTATTAAGAGTTTCTTGTTGGTAAAAAGACGTACTTTAAGAGTCCATCACCCGGCGAGAATTTAACGTTGTTGCGGGGTAAGAGACAAGGAAGAAGTAGCGGTAGGCGTGACTCTAATTCTCTCTTCCACTACTGTTTAACTAGCCAGGACTAAGTTAATTGTCACACTAAGTTTAAATTCACAAATATATACGATGGCAGCACTTTACAGCGAGTTTTCTAGCTACCGTAAGGGTTTAGGGAAAACATGATCCTAGGGTAGTGTATTATCTTATCAAAACGAAATAGGGTTCAATGAAAAGATAAAAGATCATTCTACATCGGTCTAGTAACAAAATTTTGAGTTCTCTCTTCTTTTGGTCAAATTTTGATCTGAAAATATTACGTAAAATAGGGCAACTTTAGGGGCGTTTTTAAAAGGACAAAAAGAAAATATCAAAAATCCGTTACTAGACCGATGTGTATTTGAGTTTTTCACTTCGAGTGGTTTTTATTTGAAAAGAATATCTCAAATGATGTCCGAGGTATCACACTTCCCCCGAACCTCTAAAACCGCCTTAAATTGACTCGGGTCATGGACTCTTAAGAAGAAGATTTCTTGGTATGGCTAAAATACACAATTTTTTTAGGACCATCGGAAAACTCGATTTCCTGGGATTTTGCCAAGAACCCTACCTAAAAAGTGCGAAAAAAAATACAGAGGCTCCTTTCATCAAGTAGAAAAAACCCTGAAATTCTTGGAATGGCAAATTCCTGTTCGAACGACACTAAAAACTGCTGACTTCAGTTGCTAGGGTGAATCTCGTATATCGTCGATTGGCAGGAATATACAAAAATCTTGATTCCCGACTCTTCAAGCCTTTTTTGATCACTAGGCTTGCACTTATGAACTTGGAAAAAAGCCAGAGCCTCAAATATTTGAATTTTGGGCCTGTATCTATTGATTTAAATAACGAACACAAGAGTTGTTTTGAAAATGTTAAATTTTTCATTGTTATACCAATATTTTCATCCATGACTTATGTCAGAAACTAGAGAAGCTGCGCGATCACGCATTTATTGCGAAACAACAGTCATCTTACTTCAAAGATCTTAAGAAAACATTTGGAGAACACGAAGCCTTGCTTAATGTGCAATTTTCAGAAAATTATGCATTTGTAATCCAAAATTCCATAACAGGTATGCACTGGAATAATGATCAGGCAACAGTATTCGTGGTGTACATTAATTATAGAGAAAACCAGGATATCAAAGGCCGAGGATTTATCGACATATTAGACAATTTGATACATGACACAGTCTCTGTTTATGTCTATCAGAGACTGCTGTTAAATTATTTAAAATCTAATTTCCCACTTGTTGACAATGTCCACTACTTTAGCGACGGTCCATCTCAGCAATTCAAAAATTTAGGAATATTCGAAATTTGTATTTCCATAAGCAAGACTTCGGAATACAGGCAGAAGGGACTTTTTTCCGACAGCCCATGGCAAAGGCTCTTGTGACGGAGTGGGGGCTCCGTAAGGAGATTAACCAGAAAAAACAGTCTGCAATTACCAGCCGGTCAACATAAATATCTACAGCGCGGGACATGTACAATTGGTTGCTAAAAAAGGAAATTTCGAGAATGTGAATTTTGTATGGTCATCGTCTGATGAATACGAAAAAACCGCAGATGAATTGAAGACGCGTTTTGAAGGGAAAAGATGGGTAAAGAATTTGATGAAAATTCATTCAATGATACCCCTCACAAATGAGTCATACACTTGTCGGGCATTCTCACGAAGTCCCAATTCCGAAAATTAAACTTGTTTAGGTATTTGTAGGAAATATTGGTATAATGATGAAAAATGTAACATTTTCAAAACAACTCTAGTGTTCGTTATTTAAAATAATAGACACGGGCCCAACATCGAAATTGCAGAGTCGGGAATTCAAGATTTTTGTATATTCGAAGATATACGAAGTTCACCCTAACAACTGATCTCATCAGATTTTAGTGTCGCTCGAACAGGAAATTTTTTGCCACTCCAAGAAATTCAGGGTTTTTTCTATATGATGAAAGGAGCCTCTTCATTTTTTTCGGATTTTTTAGTTTGGGTTCTTGGCAAAAACCCCTGAAATCGAGTTTTCAGATGGGCCTAAAAAAATTGTTGTATTTTAGCCATACCAAGAAGATTCCATCTTAAAGTACGTCTTTTTACCAACAAAAAACTCTAATACCTTTTTCCCCCGAAGGCAGCTGAAGAGAGCTACAGGAGATGTTTCTAGTAGTGTTTTCGCGAAAAGCTTTTTCTGCCCTTTCCATTCCCCGTAGCTGAAGCCTGAATTTTTTTTGACCTCCAAAATGTAGGAATAAATTATTCACCAGTTACCCTAAACATTGCCACTGTAACTAAGCCGATTTCAGAGAGTCGAGGGTAGACCACCCACCGTACAATTAATCGTAAAATCGAACGTATCTCAAATAATGGCGGCCGATCAGGCAATGTTCAATCTACCATCGTTTAAATATCAAGACTAAATTTATACAAGCCACTCGCCCCCTTCGGTGTTCTGCACCCGAGTTAATCCAAGGTGAGAACCAAGACTTGTTTATAGCAATTCGATCCGTCTATGTGTCTATTGTAAACCTCACCGCCTTTAGTTATAAGCCGCCGAATTATTTGT
Source organism: Cryptocephalus moraei (assembly GCA_946251905.1). Classification (NCBI taxonomy): domain Eukaryota; kingdom Metazoa; phylum Arthropoda; class Insecta; order Coleoptera; family Chrysomelidae; genus Cryptocephalus; species Cryptocephalus moraei. The sequence goes on along the minus strand of OX276454.1, from coordinate 36,118,166 downwards.
TATTTGTGAGTGTACGTAAATTGTGCATTGTCCCCGACCGATAGTCTTAAGCCGTCCGAGCTATTCGTAGTTATTGGTCTATTGTGAAAGCGTCCCCGACCGCTAGCTAGTAGGCTATACATTATCTGTGATTTTTCGTTGTGAGCGTACCGACCGCTAGATATAAGCTATCTGTGGATGAACGCTTACTACATGTTAAACCGGCGGTTGTGAAAACGTCCGTTTTTCCAACCGCCCGGAATTAATTTTTCCGTCGTCGCGTTGAGGAAAAGTTAATTCACGTCTACCGTATTCTCTCTCTCACGCTCTCGCTCTCTCGATATGTAAAAGCCGCACTACCGAATATTAGCCACTACACGTTTTCCTATCGTTTCCGTATTTAGCTATTTCTCTTTCATTGTGAAATTGTTAGGATAATTTTCCGTTTTCGCATTTTCAGTATTAAGAGGGTTTTTCACATCTCAGGTTCTAAATATTTGTAAGAGTATTTCCACTTTTCGTTTCCGCATTTTCGATTTGTTAAAATAATTTCTTCTCTTCTCACTGTTATTTAGAATACATTTTATTTCTCTCTAACTGTGATAATAATAATAATATTTTCGCATTTGTGTGTTTCCTTTCCGAAATACATAAATAATTGTAAATAAGTTTTTGCCCGATCTCCGTTCAACGAACTAGCGCCAGCAGGTGTTAGTCGTACGAATTGTGTTTCACTGCCGTTTGGAAATAAAATAATTTAGGATTTTCTATTTTTGAGCATGTGTTTCATTTTTACAGACAACCCTGGTAATGTCCTGAGTTCGTAAATTACCCAGGCATTTTCCCGAGGGAGAAAACCCTTAAAAATCTGGCGCCCGAGGAAAACCATAAAACCGACTCTTAAAACCCTTTTTCGAACTCCCGAAATCCGTCCCAGCGCCAAATCTCACAAGTAACCGCACTCAAGCCCGTTACACCACTATCAAAAAAAATTTCTATTTTTGAGTTCGGTGAAGTGTCAGAGAATGACCCATATATATGTTATTCGCAATAGCCGAAATCGGCCACTGCTCGAAATTTTTACCCAAAACCCCTTTGTGGCTATAGTAGTTTACCCACGATGCGAATGGAAACGTTTTTTCCGAACAATGGGTAGAATGAATTACCCACAACGCGTTGTTGGTAAACTATGCTACCCATGACACGAAATAAAGTTCCACGCGCCTTTGTTTTTGGATAAATGCATTGTTTGTGATAGCATGTATATCCCACAAAATTTGTGCATTGAATGCAATGAACCATTTCATGAGAAATGTGGTGCTGATTATCCAAACTTTGTGGTAATAAAAAAGCAACAGATACAGAGAGAAAAGGTTACCAACAGGGGGTTTAAAGACAAGCTGATAAAATGCTTACCCAATCGCATTGCAAACTCCCATCTGTTAACATAGGAAACAACGTTTTGATAAACATACCAGAGGCAGATCGTGGACATCTAGCTGCTCGAAATGTATTAGCAATCATTATGGAAAAAACTGATCAAGGTTTGTATATTCTCGGTACTAAAAGTGGAAAATTGAAACGGTTGTACACCCGAAATGAGTCTCAATTATCGCCTTCGGTACTTTTGTCATTATCTGAGATCCCTTCAGGTCATTCTGTAAACGTGCGTGTAGAAGCCAAGTTGTCTTCTGGGTCTAAGCAAGGATTCGTAAGATGTAATTGCCTGAAAGGCATGTATAGGTGCATCAAATTAAATATAAAATGTAGTTCAAAATGTCATAACAGCTCTTCTTGTTAAAATAAGTGATGTTAGTTTTTTAAGATCGTTCCTCTATTTCTAGTTTTATTTGTGTTGTTTTTTAAATTTTCTTTGTGTTTTTTTTAATATACTTAGTAACATGTAATTATTTATGTTATATGCGTTTAAATAAATATTTCATTTTTATTCATATTCACAGTTTTAATTCAAACGCGTTCTTAGTAAACCATAATAGCCAGAACGCGACGTGTGCAAACGAAATGCTCCACAATGCAAAACAAAGGCGCGTGTAACGTTATTTCGTGTCATGGGTAGCATAGTTTACCCACAACGCGTTGTGGGTAAAAATTTCTGGCAGTGGCCGATTTCGGCTATTGCGAATAACATATATACTTAGTATTTATTAATTCGTCCCACCACACCGTGTAACATGTACCAAATTTCGGCATGATCAGAATTAATTTTGAATTAGTTCCGCCTAATAACAAACAAGGCTGTTATTTGAAACTCCTTTTGCTATCCCACGTGTAGTTCGTTTTCTTTTTTCTCGTTTTCCGGTTTCGTCGTTAATTTACTGCCACCCTCGGCTAGAAATGCAAGAGAGGAGTTGACGACTATACATGCGTCACAGTTCCGAATTTCGGGAGGGGCGATGAAATTTCAAAGTTATATTGTCGCTCGTAAAACCGTAGCTGGTATGTGCAGGTGGGCGCGAGAACGGATAAGACTGGAAAGACGTTGTTATATTCCGGTGGAAAGAGGTTTACTTGGATAACGAACGGGCGGACACGGCAAAATGTTTCGGCGTTCCGGGGGCGCTCTCGTAACCGGTCCTTTTCCGAGATAAATCTATTTTTCCAGCCGTATATAATGCGATATGGATAATGGGGGGACCAGGTGCGGGATAATTCCACAGGTCCACGAGGGGACTCAGTGTAAACAAATATCCAGGGACACGACAACAGGTTCTCAATTTCGTCCTGTTCTCGTCCCTTTATGAAAAATTTTTAGTGTTTAGTGAGCGTTATACATTTTATTAATAAAACAACGCAGCTGTATAGAGGATGTTTCTCTACTAGCGTGCCAAACTTAGACGTGAAGGAGGGAGAATGGTTCCATTGCGCACATTAAACACAAACAGCATATGTAAACTGAATGTTAAATCCTTAAATGAAAATTCAACGCTGGCAATGACCAAACCAGGTAACTGCAATGAGATGTTTAGTAACCAAGTTCCAGAACTTTCATACGCATCAAGAAAGTCACTTCACGCCTTTAGTTTTTTTTAACTTCGGTTTGCGCAGAAGGGCATAATTTTTAATCACATTTAATTATCAATAGTTATTTAAGTTACAAGGAATATAAAGACGTTTTACCATTCGAGGCAAGTGTGTACGAGCCGAGGCGAAGCCGAGGCTTGTCACTTGCCGAGAATGTTAACAGTCGATACATTCCGTGTGGCTTATTAGATTTTTCACGCTGCCGTTGAAAATTTCCTCATAATTTCTCAAAAAATGAAATGTTTGATTTAGTTTGGCCGTACGTCACTCTGACATAAGTTGACTGACATACGTCAGTTTTACATACGTTAGTCTGACATATGCGTAACTAGGTATTAATCAACTTGATTTACTCTTTTTATTTTTCTAAGAATGTAAATGACAGAATTTACATTCCGTCGTCAAGGAAAAATAATACATGAACGTTATTTGTCATTTTCATGCTACGTATCTATGCATATAAGAGCGATTTACGATAGCGGCAGCGTGAAAAATATATTATTGTGTTAGGTAACAATGTGATAGGCAATTATATAATTATACCACTTCACTATATTGGCAAAATGGAGCCTACCAAAATCGTCGTGGATGATCGTAGTTGTGGCCACTTAAATATCTCATTTGAACATTCTCGATTTTTATTTTGTGAAAGTGCGTCGTAACTAGAATCTTGATTTTGCATACATACACAGATACATACTCCACAATACATCAATAGTGAAGTGAAACTTTAACCCACGGCAGCGTTGACGTAGCAATCTAACAAGAACAAAATGTAATATTTTTTGTTTTTTTTAGTTTCCGCGCCGCACCTACAAGATTTGAACATTTTAAAAAATCCCGATTTTGTTCAGTGTTTCTTGAATATTTAAAAACGTACAACATCAAAAGCATGACTTCATGGATTCAGAGTTTGAACTTATATCAATCAGGGCATTAGTCAGTGTCTGGAAAGTCCAAAAAAGTTAAGTAATATTATGAGTATGAGATTTTACTTTTCTTTTTCGCCGGAGTATTAATTAATAACATAGAAATTGTTAACAATTTTTAGTGTGGTTTTCCTTTTTGTTGACCATTTTGGCAACTAAATAGCGCAAAATACGCGTTGTTTGTAAGATTCCTGGTTAAACAATTTTCGGTTTGTTAGATTGCAGAAATATAGATTAAAATCTTCTAATATTTTAAAAACTTCATTATATTTGGTACTTATACCCTGTATATTCCAGCATCCCATGTTCATATTCCGTTTCCGTTGCGGAGGTCGATTTCCGGAGTTTCCAGTCCATTTCCGAGACTTTGAGTTGGGATTTTTTGCACTTTATATTTTTTACAGAGAGTGGGTCGCAAGCCCATTGCTCAAACCCCCAACCTGGAGGACCAGGATTTTCTGTTAGGGCTATCTCCCTTAGCCGAGTTGTCCTAGTTTTATGGCGCCAGGAATTCGCCATTCACCCTCTTTCGTCTGCTACATAACGCACATCCACTGTACGCCATGCATTGCCCGGAGGTCACGGCGAGGACGTGGAAGTAGGATTTGTTGGCAGAGCTGTAATCAGTGGGCATTACTCAAGGTTTTATTGACATCCAGATCTCGGCAACCTGAATGCCCCTCGAGACCCCTTACCAACCTTCGACCTCCATGCCATATGGTACGGCCATATGAGACGTATGAATTCAAATAGATTACCTAAAAAGATATGGTATTGGAGGCCACAAGAAAGAAGAACTAAAGTAAGACCGAGGAAGTCCTGGAACTCAGGAATAAAAGAGGTAATGGAAAAGCGTTTTTTGACGGAAGACGCATACGAGGATAAAGAAACATGGAGAGTGGGATGCGGAAGACGGCCGCGGCTGTAAAAAACCGCTATATATATATATATATATATATATATATATATATATATATATATATATATATATATATAAATTGCAGAAATGGTAGTCCCAAAATTTTGACTTTTTACCTAAAAGCCTTGTAAATTTCAGCTCTTAATGTTATCGATTGAGATTAAGCTCAGAGATACAAAATACAAAATATTGAAAATAAAATAATATCAGAAATTTCATCACACTTTCCCTTTAAGTTTTAATGGTCTCTTTGTATATTATTGAATTAAGATTACTTACAGAAAACGGAAGCGAATTTCAAAATAACGTGATGTCCCTTTTCAACAATTTAACAAATTCGTTTTCTTCGTATATTGCGGAGCAAAAGTGTAATTTACTTAAAATATTTACTTCATAACCCAAACTTTTATTCCCTTATTATTAAATTTGACTATATAAATGTATATTATATAAATAGTAGTAGGTATTATTTATTTTCTGTTAATTACGGTTTGTGCACTGTCATTAAACAGAAAGTTATTCTGAAGTGCACATTAATATTAAATTGATGTTAAGCTGAGGTTAAATTTGTAATTAAGTGTAAAGTATTAGCGAAGGAAATCTTTAAATGAAATTAAAGTAGAACGAGCCTTAGTAGTAGCTATATGGATTAGAATCGACAATACCAGTTTTGAAAACAAATTTTCATTCCTTTTATGCAGTTATTTAGAAGTACGTTAGGGACAAAATGTACTACTTTATAATAGTTAAAAGATATTGAAAACTTGTTGATATAATATAAAAGTCCTATAAGTGTTCATATCGACTATCATAAAATATGTGTTATTGATAACGAAGAAAGTTGTGTTTGATAGATAGGGATAGAAAAGTGCTACAAAATTCGACATCAAAGTTCGTCAATATTTAAATTTTAATTATTATTAATTAATACTAAGCAATAATTATTTGGTCATACAAATTGGTAACTTCACTTCACTGTGGCTCCTAGTTTTCCGGTAATGAAAGCTTAAGTTGTTTAAAAATAACTTTAGAAACGTTGTGTTCGAAGTTAGAGACGAATTTTGTCCGGGAGTCATTTCCGCCAAAGGTTGTTATGTCACTACAAAATATGAGAGGTGTTTCGTTAATATTAGGCAAGTCCGGGAGTATAACTTTTAACTGTTGTATTCCAATATACATAGAAGACACAAGGACCGAGAAAATGTAAGTAATTAAAAAGATATTAAAACCCGATCTATTGCACAAAGTCGATTCAGATTGACTTTTAGAATTCAAAAAATGTACGTTTCTATACTTTCACTCTTATGCCCTTGGTATATTTAAAGATGCTTAGGAGAAGCCTGAAAGCAACAAGTTATCTATATAATATGCATCTTGTATCATATCGGTATTGCTTTCAAAAATATAATACTTGTGGTTACTGTGGAGTACGTCTTATGCGACATTTTGCAGTGTTTCTCGGAAAACACTCGATCATAAAAATCAATTTTGTGTCGTAATTAGCAAGAAATTATTGGATTGGTGAGATAGAGGTAGTATAAAAAGCATTAATTACTTCTACACATCCATTATATAGTATAAGATGGGTTAATTTGATCAATTTTGTCTGACTTTTTTAAATCTTTCATGTATATCTTTTTTCACTAATAAAATATTTTTTGTAGAATCCAATGAACCACTTTCCATGACATTATTATTTAAATGAATTTTTTACACTTATGGGCTGTTTCATAGTTAAGTATATTTTGTTCCCCACAGACTTCCAAAGAACTTCCCCCGGGAAAATTAATAATGAATATTTCTTCTGAAATAAAATTAATCCGATTCGACTATAGGTCAATTGATTGGTAATTTCTGGCGAAAATGGTGTATTCGTTATTTTACTCATGGAAAGAAATGTTTACACACAGGCATATTAGTATTTAGCAACATTTATTTATTAATGCACATAAGTAGTTAATTCTAATGAAGAAATGGTAATCGGTTGGTTGCCACGGATATATTTTGGTCGACAATTGCTTTCAGACATGAAAGGTATTTAATCAAAATGAGGTATCACTTTTTTACTCAGCATGAAGTAGTGATTGACAGTCAGCTAATATATTATGCTTATACCTATACAAAATTTTCGCTTTAAAGTTTGCTCAGAATGACCCTTTAAAACAAGTACATAACTACGATTTAAATATCACCTTGTATAAGATCACTCTTCGATAAATATTTATATTCGCTTATTAATAATATTTAATACTTAATCGTTCATTGTAACCAGAAACGCTCATTGCTGTTATGGCCGGGAGATAATACATTATTGTTTTTTAATATTCTGCCCAAAATTGTTGCGCCCGCGGTCGTCGGAGAGTCAAACGAAGGAAATTTGATTTCCACGTTTTCATTTTCTCCGCTCCGAAAATCGCATTGCACCACCGGTCGCTCGGCCGTCTCCTGGGCGACAAACAAACAAACGAAACGAACAAAACTAATCAGAACGTGGGAGGGAAAAAAGGGCCACTCCGCCCGCAAATCCGAATCGCGTTAGATAATTTTCAGCAGTTTCCGATGACTTTTCGGGTTGCGCGCACCTCCCGCAGCATCCCTTTTTCGGCCTTCCCGTGAATCTACGTGCTGGTGTGTGTATGTGTATGTGCGTTCCCACTTTTCAGTGATCTCGCGTCTGCCGGAGGGTGCGAGCCGCCGTCGCGCTTTTCCACGAGGAAAACCCACGCGATCTTGTAAACCGAACATTTTCCATGCGGGTAAACACGTTTAGCCCCTACCGGTAAATCTAAGTTTTAATAGGAAACTGTATCTTATCTCGCATTAATAGCTGGGAATAAAAACTAAACTCTCCTTTATCAACGGAAATTGTGAACTAAAGTCATTTAACTGGTATAACTTACAAACTCCGAACCGGTAATTTGATGTTTTATTTTGAGCCTAAAATTTTTAATAGTTGTAAATGTAAATTCGTCCTCAACCCATTTCAATTTGACCTGTAGTTGTTGCATGTACTTGAAACCTTGAAAGTAACTCTTACTTAGAGTCATTACAGTGAACCCATGTTATAATAAATAATGGCGAATTTTTTGAATTTTAAAATAAAGAAAAACGCCACATCTTAAATGGTTTCGTGAAATTATTAAAATATTACTTTCTCGTTCCAATAGGAGGTCTTATAAAATGTAATCGGTTGTCAATGTGTATGTTTTCCTTTACATTTTTAAATTATACGCAATTTGGTAAGGTCTTGCCTCTCCTAATCATTATACATAAACAAATTTCTCTCTTCATAACATACAGAATGAACTTAGGTAAACTAGATTAATAAGATAGTTTTAAAATCGTGATTCTAAATCGTGAAATAATATTGCTGTATATAAAATTTCCAATAAATCTTGTTCAACACTGATTAACGGATTTCCTTTAATCTATTTAGTTTTAATTTGTGACAGTCTAGAAGTGATTACTGCTACTAAAAAATGTTATGATTTTATTACTTTTTATTCCAATTAGGTATAAAAATTTGAATAGCCTGAAGAGAAAATTGACAATGGAAACTTCGGTTATAACTAAATTGATTTCCAAAAAATGTAACAAACTTGAATAGCACATGATTGTTTCACTTCCTATTTAAATTTTGACGGCATTTTCTTTGTTCGGCAGCTGATGTTATTAAAATTTTACTACTAACGTGTGCTTTGTTAAAAGTTAATTAACTAGCAAACATGTTTGTAAAGTCGTAAAGGTAATTTTGATGTCAAGTTTTAAATCATATATAATTGTTTATTATCGTATAACAAACAATATTTACACCATGGATAAGTCAAAACGGCAGTTAACTACATGACAGAAGTTAGAAAGTTCGTATGTTCATTTAAATAATTACAACGTACGAAGAACAGCGCAAAGTCGAACTAACTGAATTTTCTGGTCCTTTCTACTCATTATTTTCCTCATATATCTCATATGGTCAACTTTGAGAGCTGGGATAACTTTTCCAAAAAATTATAACAATAGTTATGAATGTTATGATGAAATTAAATGTGTAAACTATAGGAATATAAAACATTACAATAATAAAGTAATATATCACAAAAATATAAGTTTCATTGTTTGAGTTTCCAGTATATTTACTAATGATAAACTGTCATGATCAAAAATTTTCAATTTAGAGAATTTATTAAAAGCTAATTTAATTCACTTCGTTAAGTTTAAGCCATACCGATGCATATGTATTTCTTCTTCTTTTAACAATACACAAACATTTATGGCTTTATATCAATACTTGGAGTAATAATAAACGATAATTTAGTATTTTTAAAGCCGCATATAGAAAAATAGAGTAGTAATATGGATTATATTATTTGTGGCGAAAGTTGGTGGAATGGTTACTTCACCTGAAATGTTATTATTTGGCGAATCATTGGGTTTATCGAATGTCCGCAGAAGTAGGTATGTGATTATATGATAAGATTTTCATTTTAGTCGAATTCACCATTTCTAACTAAACATGTAAATATCGGTTTTTTTACGTTTGTTAGGAATATTTTTCATTGCAATAATTTAAACACAATCCAATATCACGGAAGCAATTTAGCACTCCGTAAACATTAATAAAAACCTCATTGAAATTGTGAACTGAAATATTACTGTTGGGATGTTCTCGGGGCCGGTAGCCGAAGCTGAGGTGATTTTTCTCGATGGACCCCCCAAATTTTAATTTTAATGTTGAAGACCTATAAAATGTAAGTCTTTTGAAGTTGCTACATCACATACTTACCTCAACAATTGTAGCGCCATGATTATGTCCAGGATATTGGACGAAACGTTGGCAAGATTGAAAATTGCTTTTTGAAACAATTGTTTCATTTGGGGGGTCCAACGAGAAAAATTACCTCAGCATTGAAATATTACTGAATATTCAGATCACCCTGCCAGTCACAATTCATTTAGTTTTAGTAGATAGGTTCGTTACGTATTGTCATAATTTTACTATTCAAACGGCATACAAATCTAAGTACGGAAAAAATAGCAAAAATTTTGCCTTGAGCTTTCTTATACTATGCCGTTTAATTAATTATGTAAAATAACCATTCCGGGGTAATGAATGTTAGTTTAGGTTACATTTAAATACATCGCGTTCATAGTTACTGCTTTGCAATTTACAATTTCGTTCCTAACGAAACATCGTAAAAATTAATAATTATCTTGTGCATTCCACCACAAAGAACCGAACACGATTGGTAATTTATTTATGATGGATTGCGCAAACCATCCATAACGTTGAGTTTCGAAAAAGCTATTAAAGAGTTTGTACGAAACCTGCATGGAACGAAAAAGCAGAGCTGTTTATAAATACGAGCTACTTCAAATTTTTAATCTTAGAAATGGCGTTTGCTTAAAGTTTACGGAACGGGAATTTATGTAAGATACACTATAAGTATATTTCACTGGTTAATATCCCCTAAAGTTAAATGTTTCCATAAAATAAGTTATATTCTCTTGAGTTATTAAATTCTTTAGTTATAGATTGACACAATCAACTTTTCTTATTCGTATTTTTATTACTGGGTTGTCGCTACCCCGTCTCTAGTCACAGTTTTTACTTTTATTACTCCATGTTTCACATTTTTTTAGTTTCTATTTTATTATATTCTGTTGTACTCCATAGTCTTTAGTAAAAGTGGTTAAATGGCGAGTTTATTATTAGCACTCTATCAATCCAACTTTTGGGTGATATTCTACTGAATCTAATATCAAATTCTCTTTCTCTTTTCTTGTAGTATTTCAAAAATATTACATCATTTTTCTGTTACGAATCGAGATGCATCTCTCATTTCCATTTCGTCTATATACTATGTACTATGGTATGCCTTTTTCAGTCAGGAAGCGTAGTATATACATCGCAAATACCACATCTCAAAGCATTTTTCAATATAGGAAATAGGAATCAATCAATCAGGAATCAATATAGAAAATAGGATCAATAAAGGAATATTGAGAATTATGGAAACTTGATCTACATGACTTAGGAGTCATTGGCATCGTCCTCAGAAAGCTAGTTTGGATATAATAGAAAATGTCGACTTACTTCAAAAATGATTTTTGCCCTATACCAAACCACAGTATATTTCGGTTGACCGACCCTCGTATAATTTGGTACGAACCTTTACAATCGGTCACATAAGTAAGAACAAAAAGAAAGGCAAATCAGGCAGATGATTTGTCTGTTGAGGCGTCTTTTACAGGCTCAAATGATTGTTACCGGTTTTTTAACTGTTATAACTTGTCGATCCTGCCTATTTCCTATTACATTCTTCGTCTTTGCGATATCTTACTTCATTTTATATTCGCAGCGTCATTGATTACGTATCAGTGAACAAAGGTGAATTAATTTCTGGACATCTTCCACAACTGTCGATAATCATTTCTTTCTGTCCACATTCAATTTCAATCCCAACGTCTTGCTTACGTTACTCGTTTTATCATTGGAGTTCGTCCGTATACTATTTGCCATTAGGATTGTATGATCAACGTGTCTTAAGTTTGTGATTTTGCACTTATGTATCCACTTTCATTCCATCGGGTTTCGATACGTTGTTAATTCTTCATCGCAACATTTCGCTCGTATGTATAATTTTGCCACAAACATCATAAATTAATCAGAAGCTCCTGTTTCTACCAGAACTTTCCATTAGTTTTTCAAAATCCATTCGTGTAAAGCATGAAATTTCCATTCCCTCTCCTTATCAATTGCCCCATGCCAAATATTTTGCCAGTGGTATGTGGTAATGATGAGTCACACACCTATAACTACCATTTATGTAAGTTAATTAATTTCCATTTTTCATGGGATCAGATAAATAGTGATTATTTGAATTAGATGAACAATTCATCAACAAATCACCAACGTTCACGAAAATAATATTATTGCGATTGATTTCGTGTGTTTATTTTATTTTCGCTGTACCTGGCACCGAAATGACATTACATGAAACCCTATAATTTATATTCGTTTCGTACCGAGGCAAAAACGTCGGCCTTTAATAATGGATATCTTGTGGGCTGCCGAGTCGGGAATTAACCGCCATTGTAAACAATTCCCCGATGATTTAGCGTTAATATTTGAGAGAGTGCGGTAAAAGAAAACCAGAACAGGGTAGGACAGCACTTGTCATAGATAAATAAATCGATTTTGAAGGTTTCCTAAGCTTAAAAAGTTGAAGTTACGGATCCACATTGAGGCAAAGAAAATATGTCAATACTGCAAGTAATGACAAGCTTTGGATAAACTTCTGTGTGGGGATGAAAAATATGAAAATATTGAAATTAAATATGGACAAAAATAATACAATGGAAATTTCGGAAGAATTTCAGTTGAATTTTAATGTCATAATCGATTATTAATCGAACAAATCAACCGTTTTAAATATTCAACACTAATGCTCGACGGTGTCAAGAATTAATGAAAAAATACAAAATGTGCTCTCATCCCAAATTCGAATAAAATTAAAGTCACGTATCATACTCAAACTTGGAAATGAGACGCAGAAACCTACTTCTAGTTATAAGAATAGACATCGTATTCACGCAAAATCTTAAACTTGGGGTACTAAAAATTTAAAATCCCTGAGCCAAACACTTATGCTTATGAATAAAGGAAAAAGCGGGCCATAGCCACTGTTTAAAAGACCGTACCCCAACCACATTACAAAAAAGCAGCCATGGGTTACTGCTGAAACACTGAATTACTCTAAACGTAAAAGAGACAAGTCCAGATAATCCTAGGCTTATACAAAGATAAGGAAGGTATTACACTATAGATATATATATTATATATATATATATATATTATATATATATATATATATATATATAGCGAAATAAAAATGCATGCCGACAACAAACTAAACGAAAGTTACCTTCAGCAGAGTTACTCGTAACTTTAGACGAAAGAGCTTTTAGAGCTTGACGTTCAACTGATAGAAGCTGAAGGTGTTAATACAATGAGTTATGATGAAGCCGCTGGACACATTGGCATCCATGCTAAACTATGGCAACGTGCCAAAACCGTTTCTGTAATTGGTGTATCTGCCTTGCCGTTTTCCTGTCAAATAATATGAAAGACTCTTAAGTGGCCTATATACTGGAAGACATCCGATATAACTTCTTTTCATACGAAGGGTGATATTACCACTTACAACATTTATAGATTGGTTGATTTCATTTGAAATCCATGCTCCATACAAGACTCATTAATTCAAAACTCCAACGCATAACATCATATTAGAATGCGCGAAAACCAGCTGGATTTGTGGAAAACAACGAAAAAGACAAGGAATTCTTAATTAATTATTGGAAAAATCGCTATAAACCTTTGTATATATGCTTTGTAGATTTTTCCAAAGCATTTGACAAGATATCATTGGCAATAATATGAGACATTTTGCTAGACACGAAGGTACTGAAATGTATTGTATAAAACTTATCTATGAACTTTATACGAGTGCAATGCGGTAGTCAAAAAAATAATTCTGAAAGATTATCGGGGAGGGTGTAACACAGGGTTTATTACTCTCAGAACAGTTTTGGGATTGATGTTGTATAATTTAGAGGAAACATTTAAAATTGATAGGAAACGTATCATGTCTCTGAAATAGGGTAACAATACCTTACTGGGAACCAGCAGCGAGGAGAAATTGGTAGAATTATCGAAAAAAATTAAATGTCATACGAATTAGAAATCAATCTTAGTAGAACAAAAGTGTTAATTATTGAGCAAAAACAAGAAAGTTATCTTAAAGTGTTGCGAGATTGACAATTCATTTGGATGACATTTCATCGACAATGTTTAATTGCACTCACTAATAAATAAATAATAATGTATACTGCAAGGTAGAGATTAGGCGTCGTATTGAGCTAGACAGCCCAGCCCGTGTCTTCCCAGATGCGGTCAGTGCCATGTGCGGTCAGTGCCATGTGCGGTCAATTCTTGTGAAATCCCAGGACAGGCCAATTTATCGGGGTACTCGGTACCGGCTCGCTATGAGCGGTAGTGTCTTATGCGGTCACAATCAAAAAACGTCCCAGATGTGATCCCTCGAAAATATTTCTACCTTGTTGTCTACCTACTTGTGAATAATATTAAGGACAAAAGATCGCCAAGAATCGACCAAAGAAAACATAATAAAATATTACGAGCCATAGGGTGTAATTGTTTGAAAGTCCCTGCCTTTTGCTTAGGATTAATGCAAATAACGTAGGCAAGTTAATTTCAAATTTTTAAAATTTAATCGTACATGGATTTAATTATATCTGACATAATTTCAATTTAAAAACTTGTCGCCGCATTATCCGAAATTGCACGTGTTTCTTTCTTATGCTTTCTTAGAAAAAAATAAAAATTGGATTTTTTTTGCATCTCCGAACACACTCAAGATTAGTATCAACTTGATTCTATCGTATTGTAACGGAACGACTTGGCCGTAAAGGCACAGTAGTATCAAAGGTAATATAATAATTATTCTAAAGTATGGTCACTTGTTTGATGTATACGAAAAAGCCGCCGTTTTTTTTTGCGAATGGTCGTAAAGTAATAAAAACATCGTTATCGGAGAGGTGATGCGGAGTTCGAACTTTGGTTCGAATGTGTCGGATAACCGGGCGGCTACTGTATTTGCAAACACTATTAATCCTAGTAACGCCCGGTTTCATAATGCAGTTAAAGTCCACTTTAACTTACAGTTGACTTTAACTGTGACGTTAAGTTAAAGTGGACTTTAACTGCATTATGAAACCGGGCGTAATCAATTTTCCATATCGGCCGAGGGTGTCTACCGAGAAATTCGGTGAATTCGGATATGACCGCACATGGGAAGACACCTGCACAACAGGTAGAAATATTTTTGGAGTGACCGCATCTGGCACGATTTTTCACATTGACCGCATGAGGCACGACCGCTCGTGGCACGGAGCCGAACAGCCATGAACCACCTTACCAGGAATTGAATAAATTTAAATCATCTATATCAAGCTGTACACGTTTATGTGGCCATCATAAAATAGGCCTCATAAACGGGTACAGATTTAATATGGGCAAAAAATGGAAAAAATTTTTCTTCTTAAATAGATTTTGTCGATATGGCCAAGTGGGCGGTATTGGTTACATTCTGAGATCTAATTATTTACTTAGCATCTTGTAGAAGGTATATTGGCATATCGGTAACTAATTTGATATGAAATTTCTCTTGATGTGGCACTTTTTAAATGTAATAGGTATACCAGAATTTGTGTGTTCTGTTCGATATGTTTCAAGCGTCTCGAGAGAGTGGAATAAATTGAATTTTATAAGGGGCTTCCTGTGAGAATGAGAGTACCTCACTAAAATGGCGCGTTTCCTCGTTGTGTAAGTTCATAAATTTAGAGGGGGACCCGTCTCTCCCGACAATTTCCTTAAGATATCAATTTAATTAAATCGCATTGTTCCTGGCAACTTTATTAAACCTCACGAGGAATTTCTAATCATGATGGCGTTTCGAATTTACGAGTCATAAGAGGGGAGTGTGTGTGTATGTTTGGAATACTCTTTAATTTACGGTTGCATACTTTCGGTATGTCGAAAATTGTTTAGCAATTAAGAGAGGCTTGCTCCTTGACACATTGCGTTTACCAGAAAGAGGGAACACATATAAAAGCAACCATTCGCTGGACAGTGGAAGTTTCGATGGGATTCGCATTGAAAAATGGGTTTTAATGACAAAAAACTGAGAAGGTTACGGAAGTTTCGATTCTTCGGAAGGGCGAAGGTTTATTTGATGGTGAGATGGCCAATACTGGTAAGTACAAACAAAATGTACAACATTAAATGGTAGAATTGTGTAACATACCAAAGATTTCTTATGTTTAATGTCAATATCTTCGGCAATTACTTACTCAGTGCACACATATTTTTAAAGCCCCGATGTTTTTTTTTAATAGAGGAAGAAGCTATAGTGAGCCCCGTGAAGCTTGGTTATCTTTAGCATCCCTAGTCGTCATCTTTTCTTCATCGGCTCCCATAAGTTATAAAAGTGCGCTGGCTGCTTCAGCCTTCAGAGTCAAATATAAGGGCTCGATGCCTAATGAGGTACCCTAATGGCATATTAGGCTACGATCCAACGGCACAAATTTTTACTTTGAGTAAGAGACTCCTAAATTTGTCTAGACTTGTGACGTAGTTAAAAATGACGCTTTTAGCCACATGATGATGGACGCATAAATCAGTCTGGGGCGCAATTTACCATCATACATACATTAATGACACAATTAATATCCATTAATGAGGTTCACCTTCAAATCTCATTTTTTTCGATAGGTCGCCAAAGCAACGGAAAGATTTTTGTTTGCTTCTCTTATTTCATCTTAAGGTGTGTATTTCATGAGAGCTTTTTGTCATAGGAAACACCTAGGTCAATATGTACATATCCTCATTAACCCATTTATCAGCATAATAATTTAAAAATCGCCTTGGTCGACTGATAACTCTTAGGCTCCTCCAAGATAACCACTTTCCTACTTAGCAAGACTCTATCACTGCCACGATATTAGTCGCTACATCAGCGTGGTCTACATTTCAGCATGGCCAGATTAATCAACCATCGGGCATATGCTCCAAAAGTTATTTCACGCAAATAAAAAAATATAAAAAAGAACAAAAATTATAATCATAATTATTCTAAATCGACGTCCAATCCCGAATTTACCTGTTGCTCCACTTCTAATTCCTCCGGAATATTCTATCAAGCATCAGCTGCAACTGATCGTGAGAATACCTATGTCTTAGTACCAGTCAAACTTTTCAGGGTATAACAATCTCCCTTTTGGTGTCTCTACAAAATTGAAAGGAGCTCTACGCTTTAGATTGAACTTTGTTTGGTTTCTCCTTTCATTCTGATGCAGTAAAAAATGACATTTGCTTTTTTACTATCAATCCTAGCTTTTTCATAATGAGCTCGTCACGTCGTCAGTCCATTGTTTTGCTCACATGCATTTACATGTGTAACCTCAGTCTCTATCTCAGTGTGGTCATTATTTAATAAGTTCATTTGGTATAGCTACTTTGCGTACAACCACTTTGAGGACTTCCCCTCTAAGAAAATGTTATAAATTATAACATCATAACATTATAAATAAATAACATATAAATTATAAATTTTATCGTACTTGTAATTTCTGGTGAAGATATTAACTTCAGATTCATCAGGGTTCACTTATATGCTCATCCGCCATGAGTCCCTGTACGCTCAGGCGCTTTAGCAGTTTGTCCAGCACAAGTCACCAGAAAAGGAGCGAGAGCACCCCACCTGTGGGAGCCAGAGCTTACCCACCTCCTTTTAGTGGTACAACCTTTGTATGCCAACAATGACCTCTTGTGGAGCATGTGACAGATCCGTTCAATAAGCATAGGAACCACGTTGCGCTTCTCCAAAGTCAGCTTAATAGCCACGAGTGATTTACGTATAGTATTTTATGTATAGTGTAGAGTAGTATATATATATATATATATATATATATATATATATAATCTCTAACCTCAATGTGGCAATATGGCTTAATCACACTGACAGTTCTGGCTAATAGCTAATAGGGCAAAATTCCTCAACCACAACGTATACCCCGATACCAATCCAATTTAATATTATGGAATTAGCCACACTTAATTGCAAATGATATTTTGGAACCCTAGTGAGTTTTTATTATTGATATTCGAACAAATGCCCACTCCAATATTTTTTCAATAGAATATTTCATTAAAAATTAATTTACCAATGTCTATACGGGATTCCCATTTTCACCGTTCATTCCATTTTGCGATGCCCAAATTTGTGTTATATATTCATATGCCTAGTCCCCATAGTATTGTGTGCACATCTCCCGTGACACCAAGACAAACTCGACTCCCTATGGAAAATGCCATTATAATACCTCATTAGTAATACCCACCACTACATCCATTATGACTTAAGTTAAGACTCATTTCGCCTCCTTAATGGTACTTCCAAACTCTAGCTTGTCCGTTCCAAAATATTATACTGAAAGCAATCCTTACGGCTAAGTATTCCTCTCCTCTTCATTTTTACTACATTCAACGTCTACGTACAATGGGGGAGTTTTACCGTTCGTGTAATTTGCGAACTCATTAACTTTCCGTCACATATTTCCCTAATTTCGTTTTGAACAATTAGAGCTTGGTCTAACGACTCTTACTCGTACCTAAGACGTTTCGTAATTATACAACATAATTGCAAGGAATTACAAGTTTTTGCTCAGGACAGCTTTTATGCCATTAAAACCACAGGGGGCTGCTTTCACTTACTTAATAAAAATGAATTTAATTACAGGTGGGTAAGTGGAGTATTCGCTAATGAACGTGTGCGTTTTACAAATAGTTGTCAATGTTTATTTAATGTCTATTAGTGATGGCGATTAATTTGTAGCGAATACGATACAAGTAGCATATTCACGTAATTAGCGAAATAATGAATACGATAATTAAGTGAACATAAAATACCACATCTACGTACATAAACGTATAAATGAATTCATAATTAGTATCGAACGAATTTAAATTCTGTGAATATGAACACATTATGCAGATTTTGTAGTCATTGGTAATGGGGGTGACATTATTTTGTTGTAAATTAATGAACTAAATTAGTTTTTTCTGATATTACTACCGCAAACAGAACTAGGAAGAGCAGTACAAGTGTGATTTCTTCAACGTATATTTTAGATATTCAAATTGCCATCAACGATTTGTACTTGGATCTCAATAAAGATTTTACTATTTGTAATTCTGCTGCCGTCATTTGCAAATCTAATGATTACTGGTGAAATAAATACACCACTAATGTAATATACAAACACGGCACTACATTCTCCTTTCAATTGTAGTTGGTTTGGTTTTAAAACCACTCCTTGCATTAGCAGGCATGTTAAGGGTGATATTTCACAAGAACTTTTTAATATTCTAATTAAAGTTTATCCAAAGTGTGAGCTGTTGTGGCACTAAATAGACAATTTAACATGCCCCCACAAAAAAGTCAATGGATGATAAATTCGGTGGTATTAATGATCATACATTGGTTTCTTGTTTACCACACAATTTCCCGATTCATCTCGAACATTCTGCTCAAATACAGTTGGGTAATATATGTTGGGCAATTATCGTCATGAAAACAGATGTCATCGAATCTGTCACCTGAAAATCTGTGAATTGTAGGAACTATTGCGGCAATAGATTCGAATGCTTTTACCCAGTTCAATGCCTTCGCTCAGTTATATTTTTGCAGTGTTATGAAAGGGACTGGCATAAATGGCGCTTGATTTCCCTGTGTGTCTACTTGGGTAAAATTTTAATTAAAATTCAAAATTTAATTATTGATAGTATGGGTCAGTATGATTAGTCATAGGTACAATAACTCGGTTTCAAACCGAGCGTTGCTTTTACTCTTTTTGACAACCCCAAAGAATGAAATCCTGCAAAGTATAAATCTATAGTTCTTGAATAGAGTTTCTTTAACAGGCTACTAGGAAGTCGTGAATTTAAAGCGATTATACATAAAAAGTAGAAACCAATAAATTTAATAGCTTCCTACAAAAAATCGTCTCGTTTTGTGAAACTTAGCGGTAAAGTTATCATTTAATTCTGTGTAATTGAAGTTTCTTCGTAACTTTGAACCCCTCGACTTCAACCGATTTTTTTTCTGTTTCGTACCATGTAATAATACTAAGATGCACTATAAATTTTCTACCATATGATAATTAAATTACCTCCTTAAGTGGATTGCAAACTATCAGAAAGTATATTTCGCAGAGCCCAAAGTTTCATTTAGTTGAATTCCAATATACATATCATGTAGGTAAGCAGTGTGTGAATTACAGTCGTAAATTACTCGGTGAACATTAAAGTTGCAGCTTCAATCCGCTAAGCAAAAGAAACCTGTCACAATATAGCCAACACAGAAACTTCGCCCTATGCTAAGTGCGTCCAATCATCAAGTGAGTTTAACCGTACATCATAGCTCGTAATTTAAATGTTCGAATATTGACGCTGACGTTCCCTAATGGATTAGCTAGCTTCAGGCTTCCGTCGGCGATACTTTTAATCTTCTTTTTTGTTCTGTGCGGGAAATTTCGCTCGATGGAATTTCCAGAAAACGAAATAAAATTTTAGTGCCGACTGTTCTTTCTAGCAGATTTCAACGATAATATTTTCTGTATTGGCTTGATTCATGGAAACTACCCAGTTTCTACCCAGCTACTCATTCTCGCGGTTCAGTCCAGAATAGTGCTTGTATACAATCTCCCTAATTTAAGACTAGCTTAAGAAATCGGAGATCGAACATTTGATCTGATGCCTGGTATACTTTACATGTCACTTCGCCTACAACTTAAAGTAATGTAGAACAAGTCGCAACAAAAATACAAGTTCCCCTTCTATTCATTTATTAAGCATTTAATTTACATTAAAAAGATAAACAGTTTCAATTATCGCATAATAAGAAACCGCAAGAAACTTATAAGTAAATTATCAATATTTTTTTCAAAAAAAAAAAGAGAATCACCATAATTTATACAATATTTACCTTCTTAAGAGCCCTATATACTATACTATACAATTATATATATTAATTAATACTCGAATACTAAATAAAAGGTTTTCGTTTCCAACCACCAAGTTCCAAATTTACATATCTGTAACATTATATATTAAACAAAAAGTAGATTCCAATCACCAATTAATAAGATTACTTTACATCACATTATGTATGTTTTCTTTTATTTAATGGGAAGAATTTTCGCTTTTCCATTTTCCGTTTGAATGGTGATATTTTGTTCCTTTTTCCGTTTTTCCTTTTATATTCCGTTTGTTCACATTTTATTTTTCCATTCCTTTTGTTTGAACTATTGGTAACTTACTTCATTATTAAACTAATTTGTTTCATGCACCTTCATAATAAAGTAATAGCTGAGTTTTAAGATTTTAAATTTAAGATTAACATTTTCAAATCCTTTCTCATATGTCTCCTTTCTCATCATTCAAGGATCATAGATTATTACTGATTCAATTTCGATTTTTGTTTTGTTTTACCATCTATTAATATAGCATATTGATTTTCTAGTTGCTTTTCTTTGATAAACTTTTCAGTTTCTTCATTGTCTCCTTTTTTAATGTCTGATGGTTTTTCTTTACGACGTAACCAGGTAATGTCCTCTAAACGAGAATCGCTTTCCTTCCTTTGCTCACACCAACCAACGAACATTAACATAGACAAGAAGGGTCACTCTCCGTCGGAACTTTCATGTCCAGCTTACAGAAGCGCGCCGACGATTTCGACAAATTCCTGGAGGCGCACACGTGTTCGTGGTTATACGAGGTTCATGCAAACCGCTAGAGATTAAAACGAATAAACGTTCACTTACCAGGGTGATTTAAAAACATCTAGCAATAATTGTTATTCTAACTTATTCCGCTTAGTGGGAATTAAAATAAAAAAGGGAATATCGTCAGGATATTTAATTGGTGAATCTAAACATAATCATAAAAAGAACTGGTACCTAGCAAAAATTAAGGGAAAATGAAAGTTACATCAAAAAGTAATAATGTAGTAAGCTACAGATGAGACTAGTAGGTATAAAAATTAACAATAAAATGTTTGCAAATGCCAACTTAAATAGGTGTTCTAATTTAAAATGTATACAGGTTGCTTAAACATAATTATGAAAAGAACTGGTACCTAGCAAAAATGAAGGGAAAAATGAAAGTTACATCAAAAAGTAATAATGTAGTAAGCTACAGATGGGACTAGTAGGTATAAAAATTAACAATAAAATGTTTGCAAATGCCAACTTAAATAGGTATTCTAATTTAAAATGTATACAGGTTGTTTCAAATCCGAGGCCATCAAAGAGTACCAACTTACCTAACAGTAAAATACGGGTACTGGGAAAAATAATTATCGCGATTCGAAAATTGTGAAGATTGATACACGAACCATTAAAAACCAAAGGCGTTTAACCAAATGAATTAAAATCTATGAATTTTGAAAGTCTTTCATATGCACCAACATACCAAGTGCATAGGTTTATAAATAGTAAGTTTTATTACATTTGGTGAATAATTAACCTATAACGATTAATACAAATCTACAATATGAAGTTGTGCATTCTGCCTCTCACAATTAATTGTAAGATATATTGCAATAATCATCTTTTCAAGATTTTTACCTGAAAATCGCCAAATCCTATTTCTCTTACTTGAGTATTTTCTCTTTCTGCAACTTTAACAACTCTTACAACAATTTTGTCTCGATAACTATTATAATGAGGGCTTTCCATCTACAGAGAGGAAATTCAAATCCCAAAATATTACTTTGGCAAAATATACAAAGATCAATTTATTATAGAAAGGATATAAAAAATAAGTCCACATAAAAAGGAAAATAGGCATATATCACACATTTTAAATACTAAAAATATTTCGAATTGAAAAAATGACAAATTTTAAGCCGAATATAATTTGAGTGTATACACGTGCTAATTAGAGATGATTATCTTATCTCCTTATTCAACTGTTTTATAGGAAAGGAATTACAATAGCATTTAATAAAATGAAATGGTAAAGAAATGCATACTTCCAAAATCCTTTACCACAATTTGATATCGACCAATTGTTCAATATGTTCCAATAGCCTATGAACAGAAACATTGGTATATATCTTTAAACGATTAATTTTGACTTAATTATTTCAACTTTCAAGTGATATGTTTGCATTAATACCTGCAAGCATCCTATAACAATGTGCCGCCATAACCATCCTCTGTTAACTTCGAAAACTTTAATTTATAAAAGATTTTGAAAATAATCCAAAGTATCTATTATTTTGTTAAATCCCACTTCCCACAATTCCACAGTAATACCTTTTTAAGTAATTTAATAACCCTTCTTCTTCAGCAACCGTTTAAACTAAATTTTAACCAATTCCAAAAACTTTCCCTCTTTTCTTTTGATTTCATGCCCACTTTGCAGGTTTTCTTGTTCCTTCATTTTTTATCTAAAATCCGGTACATCCTCAAATGAGACATATTTATATGAATGTATTGACTAATTCGTATTATAATAAACTGAACACATACACAATAGAGATTACATATTTGCTTACACAATCTCACATATAGCCAAACAGTTGAAGTTAGCCAATTTTTAATGATATGCCAAGTACCTACACAAGTCTTCTACGAGCAGTAGGTACTCATAATATTCACACAGGTCTTAAAATACTTGAGATCATCATCGGTTATGATTAAATTTATATCATTATTCCAACTTTCTCACGAAGTGCCTGTATAAAAATTCTTGTACTATCCGTTCTAATCAATTACTTAAAAAAGTCGCACAAATAGCAATATTCCTGTCAACTTTCACAAACATGGGAGTCAATTCCATTCCATTCTGGTTTGTACCATGTGTTCCATTTATATATATTATTCTGCTAAAATCCTTCAAATCACATGTCATTGTATTATTAACGAATCTCACACAAAAATCTTAATCACGGAGTATTGCACGATTCTGACCCAAAACAAGTATCAATTTTGAATTGGTTAAAGATCTTGTGATTGTTAACTTGTATTATTTATATTGCAATAATTATTGGTTATTTATAAAGAATAACCTAATTTATATTTGAACGTACCTTATTTTTTGTCTCGGTATTCCATTCATTTACTTTTATGGTAACAACGGTCCGTAGTGTATTTCCTTTACATTACATTATGTTTTTTCTTTAAATATGCCATATCTTTGGTATTTAATATATTTACTCTGGCTCATGTTTTACATTCAAATTTTCGTGCCTGAAATAACTCTGTCAACAGTTACACCACTAATCAATTTATCTAGAATCAAAGTCTTCTCAACTTTGGACGAATGTATACTTCTAATGACCTCTTCATGTCTTACATGTCATTTACAAAATTTACCAGTGATTTCACCTACAATTTAAAGAAGAAACACCATTTGAAGTAATCATATCAATTAAAGTTCTAGTAAAAAGAGTAATTTGGGTATCAACCTATTTTACAACATTTTGCATTGAGACGAGATGGGCGTAGCCCACAAATTTTTATTGCCCCACCAGCTTCTTTCATTCGCTTAGAATACTTGCTGTCATATCCTGAACATAATCTAAAATATTAGGTTTGAAAATTAGTGAGTTTATTCAATTACCGGTTGAACTTCTGCGATTGGAAACAACAGTTTCTATACTTATTCATCAAATCGGCACACTACATAGTTAACTTTTATTTTTTGATCTCCAAGCCATTGCAAAATCTTTCGTGATAACAAAAATTAAATGTTCTTGAACCTAAGTTAATTTTGTATGAAATGTCTAAATCACCTTCCAATTTTTTTACATGCTCTAAAAGTCGACTAATTTTCAGTACCTACATGACAGAAAAATAATGCGATTTTGTAGAATTTGACATGTCTTGTCAATATTTTTCAGGTGTTTATTTTTCGCTGAAACAGTACAAAACTCAGAATTAGAGACAGTCAAGGCCTAAATCGTTTTATAATATTTGAGTCTGCATAATTATGCGCTAATAAATGCAAAGAACCAAATTCCGAAGAAACTTTGCTTACTAATGAAAATGTAAACTAGATACAGATACAAACGATTCATAATAAACACAGATAGATAGATTTCATTTGGAGTTACAGTTCCGTAACACATCTCGTGAGACCTATGTCACATGACCTTGAGCGAAACCAGATGGACCTTTGCGGTACCAAGGGGAAAGAGGAAACTGATTCCAGTGGCGGGTAAAATAGTTTCTTGTAAATAAGAAATTGTTGCAACATTTATCGCCAAAAATAAATTAAGGTAAACTGGTAAATTTCCACACCACCTATGAGGTATTACCATGGCGCGTTGCCATTTTTAAAGGGATGATTCGCCTGCAGCCATACAACCCAAATAAAATAACTTTTCAACAAAATAACTTAAATAAATAAACAAGTCTTTAACAAAATAACAAATAAATAAATTCTCAACAATTCTCTAGGTATAAAATAAATTAATTCTTTAAAAAATAAATAAACTCTATAAAGAAATAAATGCACTGCGTCTCCATATGACAAAATAAAATAATATAAACTGTGAAAAATTGACTCAACCTGATAAAATGTTTCTTAGCATGCTGTTCGTGCAGGTAGTCTGGTTTGGAGAACTTTTTTCGGGAGACCCCGAACTTGACGTTTCATCAGAATCGCTATCATTACCAAGAGTAATAACAATCGGTTCTATTACTCTGCCTATTCGTGGGTCTAATCCCCAAAACTTTTCTTCTTCTTTGACAACGTGTTGAATACATTTTATCCATGAATTAGCTGTAACAGCACTCACCGCATTTTCTAAAAGAATCGTTACACCAGCTATTTTAAATGATACGTTTTTACGTGCGACTTCGCTTTTTATTTGGGCCCAAATTAGTTCAATATGATTTAACTCGCAGTGATATGGTGGTAACCTTAAAACCGTAAACCCCTTTTCCCTAACGATTTCATCCACAAATAATTTTAAATAACTTTGTTTGTATTGACGAGCAATTCGAAGCAATTCCGGTTCGAGCATGGTGTCGTCGCAAGCTATATTCTTAGATTGTAACCAATCGAATAGGTCCGCTTTTCTCCACTGTGATGTTGGAAGTGGTTCTGCACGACGGCTGTGGCAAGGCGCATTATCCATAACAATAACTGAACCAGGTTCCAAGCGTGAGAGAATGGATTTGAACCACGTTTCAAACACGTCCGAATTCATATCTCCATGATAATCACCGGTTTTTCGTGATTCGAAAACGTTTAACCCACCCTCCACAAAACCCGAGTCACTTCCGATATGTGTAATGATTAACCTGCGTCCCTTACCCGACGGTGATCTTAACCCGGTCGAAAGCCCTTCCAGAAAAGCTATTCGATGATCTGTAACGGACAAATCTTGCCACACTTTGGAAACCGTATGCCCCGCGTTTATCCATGTCTCATCCAAATAGTAGATCTTTTTCTCGCCGCGAAATTTTCGAATTTGTCTCAAATAATCTCTACGCCAAAAAACAATGTCTTCTTTCTCTACCACCGCGCTATTACGTTTTCTCTTGCAGTATTTAAAGTTCATTTCACGCATAGTACGAATTAAAACTCGTCGCGATATGTTAGGCAAAGTATCGTCATTTTGTATATCGAGATGAATTTTCTTTAACGTCGGAATTTCGTTTCGAAAGAAGAAAGAATGGATTTTTCGACGAATAGCACATGATAGTCATCTAAAATGATTTTTCGCGGATCCGTTTTTACCACTTTTCTATTTCCGGCCGTTATTTCCCCACGCGAAGGGTGTCCTCGTAAAATCCTAAAAATTGTGGCTTTCGATACTTTTGTAAAATCCGCACACATCTCTGTCGCGTCGTGAACCGTTAAAGCGGGAAAACGCGCGCGAATCCCTTCATACACGTTCTTCACCATTTGCCGCTCACCCCGAGTTAAGTAATGTGACTTTACCTTTTTGTTGAGAGTGCTGCTACAGCTAGGTTCACATTCATTCATTTTGTTACGTGGTACCTGGTATTCACTATTCACTGATATTAATACACTAATATTTTCGCGAGATAACCGCGCCACTCCGCCAATGGTTTTCGGCGCACACTTCACAGGTGCAGCGACGATGCCAATTTTTCTCGGTATTTACTGGTTCGGTGCGGGAGGAAAAGAATAAGACGGTAATACTTGGCAACGCCAAGTAAAGCGCGAGGGTTTTCTGGGATGTTGCCGTTCGTACAAAAAGAACCTATCATATAGTTACGCGTACATATGATTTTAAAAGATTTTACGTGTTGCATTGAAAATTAGAAACAAAAATTAAATCTACTATTGCAATACCTAAATATATTAACTTGTTATTCCGCAACACTTATGTTTTTGTGGCGTTTTGTCATTGAACATATGTTCCAATACGAAATTTTGGGTCATATATATGGCAACGCGGTATTAATGACGTAGGTCTCACGAGACCTGTTACTGGAGAGTAGGTAAGGTTTAGTTGTAGCAAGCTGCCAAAAATCTCGCGGCTAGTTGACTGACTTACCCGACAGCCGCCGAAAGTAACCGAATTTCCCGTGATTTTAATGGCGCTTATTTGCTTAGAGTATATTTCATTGCCCCACCTCGTCACGTGTCCCTTCAATCTGGATTCCTATTATAATCTCTACCTCACTTCTTCCACTATCACTTCGTTTCTTACTTCATCTCCTAGCGATGTCTTTTCATTTTAAGTTGTGTAATACTAAACTTTCGTGCTGAATGTTTCATTAATACCAACGTTTCTGATGTTTAAATCACAACTAAATTGTCAACTTAGAAACCATTTATAGTGTAATGCGAGAAGTAAACAAAGCGACACATGTTTACTCCTTCAAAAGAATAACTACGACGCGTAGGACAGGTGCATGAACATTTGCTGCGTAGGCTTCTAGAATGTACTAGAATGTTCTCGATCAGGGTTGGGGGTGTATATATAAGGGGGTTTGTGATCGAGGGAGTTAGTTAGAAGTAGAGAAGCAGAAGTGAACGCGACATACGATCCGAAAGCGGAGCAGTACAAATAAATTATGTAGTGTCTAGTCTAGTGAACAAGTACTATAGTGTGTTAAATAAATTAGTGTTAATTAATGTAAATAAATTATAAAATAAACGTTACATTGGTGTCAGAAGTGGGATCATGAAGAAGTTACGCGAATTAAAAGTGGCCGAGTTAAAAAAAGAACTCGAGGAACGGGAATTGGAAACAGGAGGGAGGAAGACTGAACTCCAGGACCGGCTCTCAGCATTTTTGAAAGAAAATGGCCAGGACCCGGAAGTTTTCGAGTTCGAAGACGATGACATCACGAAGCAAATCGCCGCCCAGAGGGAAGAAAGCGCCGCCCAGAGAGAAGACATCACTGCTCAAATCGCCGCCCAGAGGGAAGACATCACTGCTCAAATCGCCGCCCAGAGGGAAGACATCACTGCACAAATCGCCTCCCAGAGGGAAGAAATCGCCGCCCAGAGGGAAGAAATCGCCGACCAGAGGGAAGACATCACTGCTCAAATCACCGCCCAGAGGGAAGAAATCGCTGCCCAGAGGGAAGAAATCGCCGATCAGAGGGAAGACATCACTGCTCAAATCGCCGCCCAGAGGGAAGACATCACTGCTCAAATCGCCGGCCAGAGGGAAGACATAATTACTCATATTACTTCTCAAATCGCCGTCCAGAGGGAAGAGATAACCGACCAGATGGAGGCTCAGCGTAAGGAGATTGAAGAGAAGATCAAGCAGTTGGAAGAACGACTAGAACAAGTCAGTAGCGGCGAGGGGAAAGAAGACGAAATTAAAGAGAAGACGAAGCAGTTGGAAGAACGACTAAGGCGAGTCAGTAGCGGCGAGACGAAGGAAGAAATAAAGGCGGTCGTTCAACAGAACTCGATATGCACTAATCGAGTGACGCCCCCAACGTTCGATGGAAAAATTCCGTGGGCCAGCTACAAGAAGCAGTTTGAGGCAGCAGCGGAAGCTAATGCTTGGTCCCCTCACGAGAAAGCTGTTTCCCTAACGGTAGCCTTACGTGGAGAGGCGTTGGAAGTTCTTCAGACGCTATCCACCGAGGAAGCCGGGAATTACACGGAGCTGCTGAGGCGACTGGAAATGCGGTTCGGCCAAACACATCTGGAGCAAGTCCATCAATCCCAGATGTCCAATCGCCGTCAGAGATCGAACGAGACCCTGCAGGAGTTCGAAGCGGACGTAGCCAGACTAGTGAGGTTGGCGTATCCCACGGCACCGGAACAGATGATGGAGTGCCTCGCAGTGCAGACGTTCGTGAGCGGGCTGCGGGACCAGGAACTGCAGAGGGCCCTGAGACTAGCTCGACCGAAAACATTAATGGACGCGCTCGCCATCGCACTGGAGCATGATGCAGCCATGGAAGCCTCCCGCGGTCATGGCCGTGTTCGAGCGGTTACAGAGGAAGTAGACACTGAAAAGCTCGTGGAAAGGGTCCTACAGCAGATCATGGAGATGCTGTCGGCGAAGAAGAAGGTAGTTCGCTGTTGGAACTGTGGCGAAGTGGGCCATGTGAAGAGTTCTTGCAAGCGGCCCAGAACAGCGGCGCCGGCGAAGGCCCAGGAAAACTAATGCGGGTCGATAAGAAAGGGGGAACGTCGACCCGTAGCAGTGGAAACCCCCGGGCCAGTATAGCCTCGTTTTCCCACCAATTGGGGAGCGCGTACGTCGATGGCACTATCGACGGGAGATCCCACGCCATGCTTGTGGACACGGGAGCTACGAAGACGATCGTACGCTCGGAAGTTGTGAGGGACCGTAGGAAGATTAGGCCAAGTAGGTGGCAATTAAGAACTGCCACTGGGGAGAAGGCAGTAATACACGGTGAAGCGACGGTTAGCATGACGTTGGGACGAGTAAAGTTTGACCATCCTGTTCTCATAGCCGAAATTGAGGAAGATGTCATACTGGGGATGGACGTCATGAGGAATCATGGATTCCAGTTGGATTTCGGACACCGAGTGTTGAGGATCGGTCAAGAAGAATTACTGCTACACAATCGTGACAACTTTGTGTTAGACGTAATAATGGCAGAAGATGTGATTCTCCCGGAACGAAGCGAAACGATCACCTCTACCTGTCTGAGGGGTGTTGTGGAAGAGGGAATTCCAGCCGTGATCGAACCAGAAAACGATGACAATCGACTGGCTCGGGGGGTACTGGTAGGAAAGGCGCTCGTTACTCTCTCAAGTGAAGTGCCTGTGCGACTACTCAACATCAATCAGTACCCGGTCACCATCAAGAAGGGTACGAAGCTGGGCACATGTATAGCCGCTTCGGCCATCGTAAGGGGCGTTAGTGAGGAAGAAAGGTCCAGACACACTCCGCAGGACTTGAAACAAATTCTTTCCCAGACCAGTGCGTTTCTCTCGCCCACACAGAAACAAAAGGCCAATGAATTAATAAATAAGTACCAGGACATATTTACCACCGAGAATGGAAAGCTGGGAAAGACCAAGGTCGTGACACATAAAATTGACACGGGCGAGACACGACCGATTCGACAAACAGCAAGACGACTACCCTTGGCCAAACGAGAGGAAGCCGAGAAAATCATCAAGGACCTAGAGCGGGACGGGGTCATCGAGCCGTCAAGCAGTCCATGGGCCTCGCCGGTAGTACTGGTGAAGAAAAAGGATGGGACTACTCGATTCTGTGTAGACTACCGGCAGGTGAACAGTGTCACCAAAAAGGACAGCTACCCGCTACCACGTATCGACGACACACTCGATACCCTTGCTGGATCCACGATATTTTCGACCTTGGATTTAAAAAGCGGCTATTGGCAAGTCGAAATGAACCCTGCCGATAAGGAAAAGACGGCATTTACCTTCGGTAACGGCCTGTGGCATTTTACAGTCATGCCATTCGGACTTTGTAATGCCCCAGCGACGTTTGAGAGGCTGATGGAGAGCGTGCTAATGGGTCTGACGTGGAAAACGTGCCTAGTCTATTTGGACGATGTCATCGTGATGGGCAAGACCTTCGAGGGACATCTGAAAAACTTAGAGGACGTCTTCCAGAGACTGCGAGGTGCGGGGCTGAAACTGAACCCTAAGAAATGTCAGCTCTTCAGAAGGAAGGTCTCATACTTAGGGCACGTAGTGAGCAGAGAGGGCGTCGCCGTTGATCCGGATAAGACAAGTACGGTGAAGGAGTGGCCAATACCGGTAGATAAACACCAGTTGAGGAGTTTTCTGGGCCTCTGCACGTACTACCGACGATATGTCCGGATGTTCTCCGACGTCGCTAAGCCGTTGACAAGGCTCACGGAAGAAGGACGAAACTTCTGTTGGGATGAGGAATGCCAGTCTGCCTTCGACGAGCTGAAGAGGAAGTTGACCAGTGCCCCAGTGCTGAGTTTTCCTCTGCCAGAAGGACAGTTCATCCTGGACACCGACGCGAGCAATGTGGGAATTGGAAGTGTTCTGTCGCAGCGCCAGGAGGGACAAGAACGTGTCCTTGGATACTTCAGCAAGGTACTCTCCAAACCAGAAAGGAATTACTGCGTCACCCGGCGTGAATTATTGGCCATCGTCAAGTCCATCGAGCACTTCCATAAATATTTGTGTGGAAGGAGGTTTTTGGTCCGGACCGATCATGCTGCTCTTAAATGGCTCCTCCAGTTTAAGAATCCCGAAGGACAGATCGCTCGCTGGATCGAGAGGCTCCAGGAGTATGACTTTGTCATAGAACATCGGCCAGGACAGAGTCATGGAAACGCAGACGCACTCTCGAGAAGACCATGCCCTGATGAGTGTCCTCATTGTCATAGAGCTGAGGAAAAGTCCGAGAAAGTCTATCGAACGACCGTGGTCGCCGAGGAATGGACACCATCCTCGTTACGACAAGAGCAAGGAAAAGACCCGGTTCTCAAAGAAATCCTGGTTTGGAAAGAGGGAGGAGAGCGTCCTGAGTGGCAAAAGGTATCACCTGGCTCGCCAAAACTTAAGAGCTATTGGGCACAGTGGGACTCGCTAGTGGTTGAGGATGGGCTACTAAAACGCGTACTGGAGAGCCAAGACGGGACGGAGGAAAGACGGCAGTTGGTAATTCCCTCCAGTAAAATTCCGGAGGTCTTGCGGCACCTTCACGACGGATCGTCTGGTGGACATTTAGGGATCAAGAAAACGCTGCAGAAGGTACGGGAGCGCTTCTACTGGATCAATTGTTTAGACGACGTGAAGAACTGGTGCAAGAAATGTACTACATGCTTTGCAAGTAATGGGCCACAAAGACGACCGAAAGCTCCCATGAAACAATATAACGTCGGAAGCCCCTTCGAAAGGATCGCTATTGATATAGCAGGACCCTTCCCTGAGACCGAAAAGGGGAATAAATACATCTTGGTCGTGATGGACTACTTTACGAAGTGGGTAGAAGCGTACGCTCTCCCTAATCAGGAGGCAGAGACAGTGGCCGATGTGCTAGTGAAGGAGACGATCTGCCGGTTTGGAGTACCCATGGAATTACACTCGGATCAAGGAAGAAACTTTGAGAGTGGCCTATTCCGGAGGATCTGTGAGAAGTTTGGGGTACGAAAAACAAGAACCACGGCCCTTCACCCTCAGTCTGACGGCATGGTAGAACGAATGAATCGCACCCTCAACCGCTATCTAGCGAAAATGGTCTCGTCACATCAAAGAGACTGGGACGAACACGTGCCGTTCTTCCTGATGGCCTACCGCTCGGCCGTTCATGAGTCGACAGGACAAACTCCAGCCAAAGTCCTGTTCGGGCGAGAACTTAAACTACCCTGTGATCTAATCTTTGGCGCTAGACCGGACGAGGACGTTTCGGGGGAAGATTACGTTTCCCGGATGCGGCAAAGGATGAACGAAATTCACGATCAAGTCCGGTACCAACTAAATATCGCCAGTGATCGCATCAAAGAGCGTTACGACATCAACGCTAAAGAGGGTGGCTACCAAATGGGAGACCGAGTTTGGCTGTACAACCCACAGAAGAAACGTGGTTTGTCCCCTAAGTTACAGACCAATTGGGAAGGTCCCTATGTTGTGAAGAAACGAATCAATGACGTGGTCTACCGGGTAAGCAAACTACCAAACGGCAAGCCGAGAGTGGTGCACTTTAATCGGTTGGCACCCTATGAGGGGTCGCACGATGAGGCGGAGGTTCCCCGAGTAAGAAACACATTGGCGCAGGAGAACGAACTTTCCTTCGAAGAATTTATGAGCGCCTACGGGGGTACCGGAAAAGCACGGTATGGGGTAACCTGTGAAAAACAACAGGATTTGTTCAGCGTACCTGAAGAATACTCGTTGGCCCATTGTGTGTCCGCCGACCTGGTAATGTCACGAGGTATCGCCACGGTTTTCAAGAAGAAGTACGGGCGCTCGGAACAACTCGGAGAGCAACTCCCGGAAATTGGCAAGGTTCTGGAACTACGTGACAACGTAAGACACATCTTTTATCTGGTTACGAAGGAGATCGGGTCCCTTAAACCATGTTATCACGATGTATGGCGAACCTTGCATAGGCTACGAGACCGACTGCTGGAGCTCGACATCAGGAAGCTAGCTGTCCCCAAGTTAGGTGCTGGACGAGATCAGCTGGACTGGAGGGTTGTCCGGAACATGCTGGAAGTAGTGTTGAAGAATACCGGAGTGGAAGTTTTAGTCTGCTGTTTTGGGCCTGCACCATGTCGACTCGGGAAGACGGTCCCCTGTTATTTTGACGCCACGTCTCGCTGTAAGCGGGGGGCTAACTGCAGGTTCCTGCATGGGCCTACCAGGGATACGTTCCGAGACGAAACGTCTCTAAGGCGGGGGCAGTGTAATGCGAGAAGTAAACAAAGCGACACATGTTTACTCCTTCAAAAGAATAACTACGACGCGTAGGACAGGTGCATGAACATTTGCTGCGTAGGCTTCTAGAATGTACTAGAATGTTCTCGATCAGGGTTGGGGGTGTATATATAAGGGGGTTTGTGATCGAGGGAGTTAGTTAGAAGTAGAGAAGCAGAAGTGAACGCGACATACGATCCGAAAGCGGAGCAGTACAAATAAATTATGTAGTGTCTAGTCTAGTGAACAAGTACTATAGTGTGTTAAATAAATTAGTGTTAATTAATGTAAATAAATTATAAAATAAACGTTACAATAGTATCTATTCAAATAACTTAGACAGATAATATGTCTATTGATTCGGATTATTAGGGATGTGTTTTAACTATCATTGAAGGTGTGCATGAAAACAATTTCAATATTTACACCCTTGGACTGCTCCACTGTTGTTATGAACTTCGAGTTACCTATAACAGATAATAAGCACATACGTAGATGATAATTTTAAGAGACTCGTGGGTGATGTCGGTAAATAAAGTGGTGTTACGGTGTACTATTTTACAACTGTCCGCCGTATTATATTCCACTATTAGGGTGACCGGCCACCGAAAGCGGAGTTGAGCTGAGTTGAGCTGAACTGAGTCAGCTTCCAAAACCGAATCAAAGGTTTTTAATGAAAAGGCGGCCACCAGATCCGAAGCGGAGTGGAGCGCAGTTAAGCGGCGTCGCTAGGCTCAACTCCACTCCGCTTTGACTAGGCCGAGGTTCGGTTTTGAAGCTACGTTCGGTACGGTCCGCTTCCCCCACCACACATCACACAGCCTAACCTCACGTTTTTCTCCATGATACCTACTTCTTTCCTGTTCAGTGTACACATGTGCAATGGATGTGGAAGAATTGTTAATCGAATGTGTGAGGGAGGAGAAGGTGTTGTACGATTCGAGAGAAAAGAAGTACATGGATACTAATTTGAAGACACAAATCTGGAGGAATATTGCAACCAAATGTGGCATATCATCAGGTATGTAAATATTGTGCTTGAATTTTCATCTCATATACTTAAAATTCTTTAAAAAAGTGTAATTATAAAACCTCTCAAGACGTAGATATTGTAGTTGTTCCTTTATCAAGTCATAACACGGTACAATATAGATATTAATAATAAATAATATTATGATAATACTTCACAATTGATAGTGAATGAAATGTTTGGCGTAGGTAGATCCGACATACAATATACACACACAAATAATAAGTATGCAAATATGTAGTTATTTTCTTTATTTTTTTAATACCACATATAAATGAACCTTTATTAATAATCTCTGTGACTAACTATTTACTACAAAAAACTGTTAATGCAGCAAATATTTTACAATATTTCATTTTGCCAAGATACTGAGCCTATTGTAGAACTGAAAAATTCCTTAAAATTGTCGCGAACAGCAAAATATTCTCTTCTAGCAGAAGTATTTGAGACACGGAGGTCACCAAAACACGTGTTCGTGTGATTGTCGATCACATCATCATCAAGTATTTGATTTGCTGCCCCGCTTGGATATTTTAATAGAAAGTTATGTAAGACACAAGTTGCTAATATGATCTTATCAACCTTTTGCACTGGAATTTCGAAGGGTTTACTGTAAACTCTCCATTTAGCAGCGAGTACGCCAAAGGTACTTTCCACAATTCTTCTTGCACGCGAGTGTCTGTAGTTATAAATTCTTTTTTTCCGATCTGCTTGAGATTGCTTTCCTGGATACGGTCTCATCAGATGTTTTTGTAAAGGGAAAGCAGCATCTGCAACTGCAACAAACGGCATCGGTTTTCCTCCTTCGAACAATGGTTCATCTGCAGGTAGTCGCGTCGAATCCTTCAATCTCGAACTAATGAAACTTGTTGCAAATATTCCACCATCGCTAAATCTCCCTTTGCCTCCAACATCCACATACAATATTTTCATGTTCGCATCTACCATAGCAAGTAATACGATTGAAAATCTACCTTTATAGTTGAAAAAGTCGCTTCCGGAGTTCGTTGGTGCCTTGATAAAAACATGCTTTCCATCAATAGCTCCTATGCAATTGTTGAAATTCCATTTCGATGCAAAATTCTTCGCCACTTCTTTAAAATCTTCTACTGTAGGCTCAGGCATCACATTGTTCTTCATCCGACGACAGATAGCATCACAGACTTGCACAATTATTCTCGAAACCGACCGTGGACTGATCCTGTAGCTGTATCCCATACTCATAAAAGAATTTCCTGTAGCCATATATCTGAAAATTGGAAAAAAAAAATCAATACAATATTCTTTTAAACATTTCAACTTATTCACCAACATATTCAACTATATGTCAACAAAACATTTGTTTTGAAAAATTTCGAGAATATTTGCCATCATTTTCTAGAATTCATATATGCATTACAAGCAATTTAATATGAACAAATAAAATAAACCACACATTTTGGGTTGTTGCAGGAGATGAAGCCAAGAACATTTGGAAAAAACTAAGGGACGGTTATCGCTCTAGCAAAAAACGAAAAGCAAGCGGGTCTGCAGCTTCATCTACGAGTCGATGGAAATATGAATTGCAAATGTCGTTTTTGCAACCATTTATGAGGGACAGACTACGGATAACCAATGAGGAGAGTCAAAGTGGTGAAGAAATTCCAAGACAAAAAATGCAGGATTCTGTTCCTCTGCAAGATTCTATTGCAACGGATACTCGACAACATCCTTCATCCGAAGAGGACAACGTACCATTATCGTCATCCAGGACAGAAACAACGCATTATTCAACACCTGCATCGAAAAGAAACAACGAAAAATCAGTCATCCATTTTTTGCAGCAAGAGGCAAAGAAAAAAGAAGAAAGATCAAATCAGAGAGAGGAAATGAGACGAACCCTTCTGCAACAGGATGATCCCTTAAAAACATTTTTTGATTCGATGTACGGAACAACCAAAACATTACCTGTACATCTTCAAAGAAAAATTAAAAAAGGATTATTTTTAATGGTAACTGAGGCTGAAGAGCAAGCTGAAGAGTACGCAACGTGCTCATCTGAATCATCTCGTGTGACGTCTCGCTCATTGCTGTCAGCATCAAATTCCGCTCCTGTATTC
This sequence comes from Cryptocephalus moraei, assembly GCA_946251905.1. Classification (NCBI taxonomy): domain Eukaryota; kingdom Metazoa; phylum Arthropoda; class Insecta; order Coleoptera; family Chrysomelidae; genus Cryptocephalus; species Cryptocephalus moraei. Next base: position 36,081,664 of record OX276454.1, on the reverse strand, counting down.
ACTGATCTTGACCAGCCCACAGCTAACTACTCCACCTCGAACGAAGACCCTGAGGTTCCTCGTTATTACCCCTATAATAACTGGGACAAAAATTATGAAGAACAGCACGATGGACCAGGACCAAATTTTACTTAAAAATTCCCTTTTGTTTAATGTTTTCCTTTATGTATTTCAATAAATACCTACCTCATTAACAACAATGATATAAGTACGATAACTAATAAAAACTTACCTTAAACAAAGTGCCAGTTTCTCTTTTGGTTGTATTGCCCTTCTGTAATTTGTGTCACACCCTGTAATATCACTGCGAATATTTTCCAAAATTTCGTTAAACTGATCACGAGTCATTCGAAAGTAATTTCTAAATTGTTCTCCTGTTAAATCATTAAAAAGGGTGTTAAATTCTCCACACTCATTTCTTCTTTTTAAGTAGAGACTTTGCCAATTTTTTTTGCAAGTTCCCACCAAACACGATGTCATATAAGTAAACTCGGTGTCTGAATCATCAGATTCCGAACTAAGGCACAAATATTCTATTTTTCTTTTCAACTCCGACATGATCAACTTTTTAAAAATGTTAAATGGAAGACGAGAAGGATGCCGATGCAAGGAAAGGTGCTGACTGAGCTGAGGTACACTACGCAATCAGTTGCCGACCCTTTCTGACTCCACTCCGCTCCGCTCAGCTCAGTTCAACTCAGCTCAGCTCAACTCGGCTTTCGGTGGCCGGTCAGCCTTAATGTTTTTCAATTTGGAAAGTTGCCACCGTTTCAGTTTCTAAATTATCCCGGTAGGATACCCTTATCAACCGGTGGTAAATTTTATTAAGATATATGAGTAGGGATAGTGTCGGAGCGCTAATTCGGAGTAGTGTGCTTCAAAATCCCCAGGTAGGATTAAGTCGACCAAAAATATGGGAATCGCAGATCTCGCGCCGTAGAATAATCGTCCTAACTCAATGAAATACCCAGGATAGGTTCCGGAGATAAATGAATTCTAATAGATTAAGGCAACACCGCGATCTGTTCACCTTAAGCCGGTCATTAGTTCGGATATGTGTTTGTATTAACAAAACAACATTGGGGTTTGCCATGATTGCGATTTTACTAACATTATCTTCCAAGCGCGAAAATATGTTAAAAACTTAACACAGATATATCTGTAGAGAGTTTGATGAATTTTGCACGCCCCCGTAAGTCCCCACTTACGCGAAAACATAATGAACCAATTTAAGTCCTTTCAGAGCAGTAAATCTTCAACGTGCCCCTCGAAATTTAATCCAAAGACACTCCTACTCGAACAACCATATTAAATTATCTTATAGGTTGTGTTGAGGATGAAAGTATACATTAATTGTGCGATAAAGATGATTTAAGTCACAATTGCATTTATACAATGGACTATTCAATTAAAACTATATGTGTATATTAGCCATGAACCTTAACTATTGTTTGAATTCCTAGAATGGAGTAATAAACGTAATAAATATTTCCATTAATTGCAAATAACTTGCATAATTTAGGAAAAAAACGACAATAAATATGTGTTTAAGATACATTCATAAATACAACCGATATAACTCTTTAGGATGTCAGTGTAAAACAACTCAAAAAAGGGATTATTTATTATTTTATATACTGAAGCCGATGTACCCGGTTTCGTTCGGAGGTCGATCTAGCCTTATCCCTTTTTGAACCAACTATGAGCTCAATCTACAACCATACCAAGTTTTTAGTTTGCGGCTTTTAAGTGATTATTGCATAAGTATCGCCCCCTTTTTCATCCCCTCGGTATGTGAAATTCGTGGTTTTAAAACTTGTTCCTGTACCGTACGGAGTTTAAACTTTCTAACTTGTCGACAACTACCTAGGAAATATACCAAAAACAAATATTTCATCCCTATTTTCACACAGAATCTTCACTCACCTCATAATAACAAATTTTAAGTTATAGCATTTTTCTAACGTATAAAAAGTTGGCGACCCGCATCTACCGGCCGGCAAAACGAAATACCAGGTAATTTGTGTCTATTTTGTGCCTTTTTTGTACCGCATGAAAGAATTTTGTAGCTCTCATCATCGACGAGCTACAAAAAAAACTGCCAGCTTAAATTTAACCTAGCGGCCATTACGATAGCGTGCGAGTAGATTGACAAAAAAAGATTTTCAACTAGAAAGGACCCCGCACTTTTTATAGGAAAAAATGGTTTCAGTCCCAAGGTTTAATTTTTGGTGGAAAAGGTAGATCTTAACATCCTGAACAAAAAAGCTAATGGGCACAAAAAAAACTACCGTCAGCATTTTACGCTACGGCCCATAAAAGGTCGGCACCTGGGTCTTCTCAGGTCTCGGGATATTTTTATCAAAAAAGAGCGTGTTCAGTTGCCAATTATGGAGATATAACATTATTGCACCGAATATCAGGAGAAAATCTTTAAGATTCGTCCAAACATAATTAAAAAAAACTGAAACTCAAGATTAAAGTACAGAGGCGGCGAATGATACGAGACTCGTTACTAAACTCAGATGGATTGTGGAGGCCCGCAATGGTCTCATGAAGCACCTATTCAAATTCCTACATCGTGTGATTCCGACTTCACACCTCCAGGCATGCATGTCTCCATAATCGGCCACTGAACACGCTCTTTTTTGATAAAAATAACCCGAGACCTGAAAACCCATGTGACGACCTTTTATGGGCCGTAGCGCAAAATCCTGATGGGAGATTTTTTTATGCCTATTAACTTTTTTGTTCAGGATGTTGAGACTACCTTTTCCACCAAAAATTGAACGTTGGGACTGAAACCATTTTTCCTATAAAAAGTGCGGGGTCCTTTGTGTCTTGAAGAGTACTAAAAGGACATGGGGTCAGAATTTCAATTTGGCCAATTTTTGGCTAAGTTGGCTCAAGTGGGCTAGATGGGGCTGCGAGTCGTCCAAGATGTGGAAGAAATGTGCTCTTCTGTCTCCGATTCGTTTTGGAATGAAATTTGGAGAACATGTCAATATACCGACACTCCAGTCCCTGCCGCTGTAGTTACAAATTCGAGAACCCTCGACTGTGGAAAATGTGGCATCTCGGAATCTTTTGGTGTTCTGAGGCCTCAGTAATGGCTTGGGACCTGGACACAAAAGCCCAGGGGACGTGCCGAGACCCCTTCGGCAACTTCCAGTCAAAATACCGACACTCCAGTGCCGGCCGCTGTAGGTACAAATTCGAGAACCCCCGACTTTAGTCGAAAATGTTGCATCTTGGAATGTTTTAGTGTTCTGGGGCCCTGGTAGTTACCCAGGCCCTAGACACAAATGCCGAGGGGACGTCCCAAGACCCCTTCGGCAAGTTTCAGTAAAAATACCGACACTCCAGTCCCGGCCGCTGTAGTTACAAATTCGAGAACCCCCGACTTTAGTGGAAAATGTTGCATCTTGGAATCTCTTTGTGTTCTGGGGCCCTGGTACTAGGTCTTAGGTCTATGGGCGTCTCCTGGGCACTTGTGTCCAGGGTCTGGGCCAGTACCGGGGCCCCAGAACGCGAAATGATTCCACAATCCAGCATTTTCCACTAAAGTCGGGGGTTCTCGAATTCTGGACGATACATTTTGTTCATTAGCCAATTCGGTCGAAAATTGAAAATTTTGAAAATAGGACTATGTTCTCCAAATTTCATTCCAAAACGAATCGGAGACAGAAGAGCACATTTCTTCCACATCTTGGACGATTGGCAGCCCTATCTAGCCCACTAGAGCCAACTTGGCCAAAAATTGGCCAAATTAAAATTCTGACCCGATGTCCTTTTAGTACTCTTCAAGACACAAATTTCTAGCTGAAAATCTTTTTTTTTTGTCAATCCACTCGCACGCTATCGCAATGGCCGCTAGGTTAAGTTTAAGCTGGCAGTTTTTTTGTAGCTCGTCGATGGTGAGAGCTACAAAATTCTTTCTTGCGGTTCAAAAAAGGCACAAATAAGACACAAATTACCTGGTATTTCGTTGTGCCGGCCGCTAGATGCGGGTCGCCAACTTTTTATATGTATTTTTCTTATCGATATGGGCTAGTTTCTGGCAATTTAGTAGCTATAGTATCAATATTACCCCATTTCCATGTAATTGAATTTGGAGTTGTAAAATTTAGTTAAGCTGTGTTAACTAATCATGATTAGAATAAAATAATATTCATACGTTTTATGGGAGGCGAAGGAACGTAGACATAAGACGTGGCTGCATTCCCCGTGGTTTAAGGCGTAATTGCACTGAAAGTGCAAAGAATGTTCAAAGTACAAAAAGGTTTAATAAAAATCCACTATTATAATTATTCGAACAAAGTGTGGTAACATACTCGATGCGAAATCAAGCAATCCAGGTTCCAATCCCGCTAATAAGTAAAATATCTTTCCAAAAAATTTTAAATTTAATAAAACCCCTTCAGAGAACTTTGGAATATGTCGGTGTTTGACTGCAAAGTTGTAATAGCCCAGTAAATGAAGAGGGGAAAAAGGCTAACCTATGAATTATTAGTTACGATTTTTATTTGTTAGTTCATGGGTGGCATTTGGCACCCCCCTTTAAAATCACACAAAGTTTGCGTAAAAATATTGTGTGACAGGGAGAGAAAATGGCCCAAAAATACCCGGAAAATCCGTTTTCCGCGAATATCTTCCAAAATATGGCAGTTAGAGATTTTTTGTTTATATGAAATTGAAGACCAGTTAATTCTCTACAAAAATGGTCTTTATGAATTTTTTCGCAACATTAATATTTTTTTGCAAAAAGTCGAGTTGAAAATTCAAAAATTTTGAAAATCATAAAATATGCAAGTTTTTTACTAAATTTGAGATGGAGGAAAATGAAAATATGTCATTTTCAATGTTTTGGACTGTGGAAACTAACTGTAGATGGCGCCACCACATTCTATCCACTGGTAAAATTCTCGGGCCATAAATGAGAAACGCCGTAAACCATATAATTTTCAAGGATTTTTATGTTTCCGAGCGTCGTGTTTTTCTCCGAGATTAGGGCTCGAGCTATACCTACTTAGGCCAACCAATAGAGCTAAAAAAAAAATACATTTTCGCACTAAAATTTAACCGGTCACAACTTATACTATCGTGTAGACTGTGTAGAGGATAGTTCATAGATGAAAACTCAGCTTTTTGCCACAGCGAAATCGGTGTTGGGATTTTTATAACCAAATTATAGTGCAAAAAATGTATTTTTTTGTTTTTTTCGAATATTGCGAAAAGTAATGAAAGGATCGTTATACGACCAAAAGGACTTTTGTAGGGAATTATAAAGCCTAGAAAATGGTTTGCTGTACAACACGATCGGACTATGCTTCACTGAGAAAATCCGGAAAAACCCCCAAAAATTTATCTTTTTTGAAAAATTCATAATTTCGACAAATTGGAGGCTGGAAAAACTATCTTCGGGATAGTGATAGGTAATAATATGTAATTTATGTTTGCGGAAGATGGTTCCCGGCGGATGCACAGTTTTTGCACAATCGCGTTATAATTAATTTTCACACCTTCTCTTGTAATTTGTGCGATTTTATGGGAAATCGATTTTTCTTAATTCTGCAAGCGGCATTTTAAATGAGAAACCAGTATCTTCAAAACGTATATCTTGGATTTTCACGTAAAAAGTGGGAAATCTCCGAAAGGGGCCCTAAATGTTGCTCCGAACGCTCGAAATCGCTTCGAGACAGACTCTGGCAGCTGTGGCGGGGGAACCAGCGAGCGGAGGAGAGTATGTTCTGCAGCTAACCTGCCACGCAACGTACACTCTCCTCCGCTGGCTGGTTCCCCCGCCACAGCTGCCCGAGCCTTAACTTATTCATATTCGTAGCTTATGTCACACCCTAGAAAATCAAAATGTGATACTTGTGCTATGGGCACTTCGTTCAGTATAATTTTAAAGCGTATCGGTTGTTTCCCTATAAAAGCAATAACTTTCGTCTTTTTTCTAAAATTTTTAGATTACAATTCTTACATATTTGATTTCAGCGGTAAATTTCTTTCTGTAGGTCTTTTTCTGTTTTTTGTAAAAGTGTTTGGTCATCCGTAAACAGTATTGTGTTTATGCAATAATTGGTAGGTGTCAGCTTGATTCCAGGGTTAATTTCTTTTTTCCATTATCGTATGGCATCGCGATATAGGCAATGTGGTTTTCTTCGTTATATTCCTTCCGTTTCTTTATTAATTGTCGTACTATGGTGGTATTGACGTTGTAGCATCTTCTTTTACGAAATCCATTCTGTTCTTCTAGTAGTAGTGCATCAGTAATTGTTTTTAGTATGTTATTTATAATTAGAGCATATAATTTGTATGTAGAGCTTAATAGACTTATACCCCTGTAATTTCCACAGGAGTTTCGATCTCATTCTTTATATAAATATATAGTGACATTACTTCTGCCATATTCCATTTGTCTGGTACTTTTCTGTGTTTCCAACATTCGTGCAGTAGATGTAGTATTTTTAATTCTAATAGTAACCCATCATATTTTATTAATTCCGTGTTTATGGTGTCAGATTCAGCTGCTTTCCTGTTTTTTATCTGTTTTAAGGCTTTTTGTAATTTATTTAGCGAAATCTCTTCTCCCGTGTATGGTGTTTTTAAGTACCTCGAACGCTGTTATTGAATTTGAGTTTCTATGTTCATTTTCATGTCCTTCGTGTTCTTCTTGTCCTGTCCATAGTTCTCGATAATGTTGTGTCCATGTATTATTTGAATATTTTGTATTGCATAGTCTATTATTTGAATACGTGCGGTGTGCCTTTCTTGTTTGTTAAGTTGTCGCATGATTTTGTAGGCTACGTCTTATCTTCCATGTCTTGTCGTTGTTTTCATTGTTGGATATAAAGACCATAGATTTTACAGTGCATGGGTTGCACTTCAAAGGTTTTTGACTGTGGCAACTTCTGAGGAAGTTTCTTGGGCCAATTTTATTATGGCAGCGACCAAAACAATGAAATAAAACGCGTCGTTCCTTAGAATTTAAGCATCTGGAAGTTGTCTTACGCCATCGTAATATAAAAATCACTAGGAGTATGTACAATAGTTTGTTTTAAAATTTCACTGTACGCAAAATAACATTATATTAACATGACCGCCAAGTTCTCGAAACGTAAACAGTATGCAGGGACGGACTGAAATATTTCTTTATGATTATGTGTTCAACATAATTACAAGAATCGTAGTGATTTAATTAAATTTATAGAGTATAAAAAATGCAGCTTTTCATTTGTGTATAACGTATTTATATTTTTAAACTTAAAACCCATCTTAGTACATTCCTGGGCATTGGTCGGACGATTACGAAGTGTATTACGTGCAGTTCGTAATCCAACGTGCATAGTGGTTGGGTCAAAGGTTTTACCTTATATCGTTAATAAAGGTACCGTTGATCTTAATTCCCACATTAAGGTATTAAGTAAATTATAAAAATCGCTTAATGATATTAAGCGATTTTCTAAATATCTTAATGATATTTAGAACAAAAATTACAAAAACAATAATCCCAAAAAAGGAAGAGGTATAAGTTTTAACCCCAAAAGATAAAATTTGTAAAATTCACCCTGCGAAGGCGTATTTGGATCTACGTATTTCTACAGCCTACTTTCTGGGCCAACAAATAGAGATTTTTCTGCGCACTAAAATTTAACCAGTGAAAACCTATACTATCGTGTAGAAGATAGTTCATAAATGAAATCCCACCTGTTTGCCCTAGCCAAATCGGTGTTGGGCTCTTTATAAACTTTTATAAACTTTTTATAAAGTATAGTGCAAACAATGCATTTTTTTTGTTTTTTACGCATATTGCGAAAAGTAATCAAAGGATCGTTATAGGACCAATAGGACTTTTGCAGGGAATCATAAAACCTAGAAAATGGTTTGCTGCAATCACACGATCGGACCATTTTTCACTGAGAACCCCCAAAAATGTATCTTTGGTGATAAATTCATAATTTCGACAAATCTGAGGGCTGGAAAAATTATCTTCAGGTTAATAATAGGCAATAATGTGTAGTATATGTGTGCGGAAGATGGTTTCCGTCCGACGCGCAGTTTTTGCACAATCGCGTTATATACAATTTTTGCACCTTTTCTACCAAAAAGGGGGGGTTTTATGGGAAAATAATTTTTCTTAATTCTGCAAGCCGCATTTTAAATCAGAAACCAGTATCTTTAAAAAGTATATCTTGGATTTTTATGATCCCTTCATTACTTTTCACAATATTCGTAAAAATCTACAAAACGCATTTTTTGCACTATAATTTGTTTATAAAAATCCCAACGCCGATTTCGCTAGGACAAACAGGTTGGTTTTCATCTTTGAACTATCTTCTATACGACAGTATAGTTTTTGACCGGTTAAATTTTAATATAAAAGTGTATTTTTTCGAGCTCTATTGGTTGGCCTATTCGACAGGTCGGCGTTACAGGACTGGCCAGAAGGGTCGCTCGCGTATTCGCGTGTCTGGCCTGAACAAGGGAACCGATGAACCCCCCTCGATCGAGTCCGATTTGTTTTATATATTTTTATTTTGTCGACCAATCAATTTTGTCACCAAATATATTGAAACGTACTCGAAAAGCTCTTACAATTTAATGGTGCTTTTAGTAAACTGTAATTACGCATTAATTTTTGGTTTGTCTTGGCGATACACTTGTCGTGAAAGTATAAGCAATAAAGCAATACCTTGTAAAAAAAAAAGCGTAGCTGGAAACAGAAATGCACGAAATCCTAGGCAAATTAATTGCGCCACCAGATTTTCGTCGGCGTAATCTAAATAACTGACCACACGCACCGATCATTTCCACGTCGATATCCCTGCTGGTAATCCCTGCTCGATTTTTCTCCTGGTCCCGTGGGGGTCGTAAATCCTAGCGAGGATTCCCGGAAGGGCACTCGGCGTGTCGAAGTGACAAGAAACACGGTCATTACGACCGGAATCGACGTACATTTACGGGGAAGACGCGTCTGCCCGGAGCGATCCCTCTCAATTTAACTAACGCGGCCATTAATTAGTGTCGAATTCCGGACTATGTTCCCGGAATACTTCCCGGGGACCGCGTTCGCTACAAACGGTATTAATAGCTCAAAGATTGCTTAGGATAGGACGGCGGATTGCTCGTTGTTCAATTGCCAGGGAGCAATGCAGGTAATCGGACATGTGGGCAGGTAATGGTGGATATGCCCTATGACCATAATTTGTAATTGGCTGTAGCTTTGGGTGGACATAGATTTGTGCCGTGTATGTAATAGAAAGCCAAATATATGTTAAAATCAACAAGCATACATACCTGTCCATTTAACGTACGGCACCATTTTCAAAATACCATTTGAGGTTTGGATTATGCCCAATTTAGTTGATGTCAATTATTAGTCGTTGAGACATAGTAACGTATGAGTAAGTAAGTAAAGTTTGATCAGTATTTTAATTAGCTACCATGAAAACATATGTGTGCGCACATTTACAAAATTCGAAATCAGTCAATATTAAAGTTTAATGGGCAGTATGATATGAATCAAACAAATTTTATGACGACGAATACTTAATCCGTATGCGTCACTCATGTATGTCGGGATGGGACGTTTGGCCGTCGCCGTTTGGACGTAGGGACGTTTGGACGTCGGGACATTTGGCCGTGGCAAATTTGGTCGTTTATTGCAAATACCTTAAACACAATGTTATGGGGTAAGGGTAATGTTAATAATTTTTCGTGGATTCTGTATATAATTTAATGACACTTATTATATGTTGCACTTTGTAAGACAAGGTAATTAATAAATATATGAATGAAAATACAGTGAAGTATCTACCCATACATATTTAACGGAGGTTTGCAAATTTTACCAGTGGATAATAAAATGGATAAATTAATGAATAAAATAAATTACATAAATGTATTTTATAAATAAATGAATCCGAAACAAATAGGTACTCACCAAACTAATAAATATTATTATGTAGTAGAGTTAGAATTTCATGTAAAAACTTTCCTCATTATTAGAAATATATATTTTTTCGATAGACATAATATGTATGTATTAAAAATACATAAATTGCAGAAAGTGAAGGTACCTGTCTATATCTAATAAATCGTAAATGATATCACAGTATAAATGAGACGTAAGTAAACTAGAAAAATGATTCCCAAAATGTCAGTTACGATAATTATGAATAATTATAATTTCTAATATTTCTGTTGTTTCTTCTCTTGATTTCCAGTAAGCAAAATACGTCACCCCAAAAATAAAACATGTATAAAAATGCATAAATGATAAAATTGAATGAAATAACTATTATAATTTTTTGAGGAAAATGTAACATTCTTATATTCATATTTTTGAGGGTTAAATAATATAAATAAAACAAATTGTATTGTGAGATATAGTAATTGTTATTTAATTATAATCAGAATCCACGAAAAAGTATTACCCTTACTCTTACCCCTTAACGTAGTGTTTAAGGTGTTTGCAATAAACGACCAAATTTGCCACGTACATTACGTCCCTACGTCCAAACTGGATTGATTGTTAGGGAAACCTGCCAGTTAATTGACGGTTGCTTCTAGGTATTTTTTGTACATAGGTACGTAATTTATTTGAAATCAAACCAGGTCGTCGCATTTCCTACCGACAAAAGTTAAATGTACCCTCTGTACAAAGTCAGCTTATTAAGAGGCTAATGCACAAACGCCGTACGCGGTATGTATACAAAATATGGTATAATTCAGAGGCACAGTAGGGGAAAACGTTACGATGAACTGCGTTTTGTATAGTATTTAGTACCGATGTGGTGTTGGTGAAAAGTGATGTTACTCGATGAAAAATTTTAATCGAAGGAAACGGTCTTATTATTTAAGAGAAATATTTTTTAACTTCACTGAGGTAGGTACATGATGCTGAGTCAACTGAATAGTTTCATTCTAAATGTCGTATTTATTTCCGGTTTGCTACAATGTATTTTATTTTTCTTAAACCGAGTTATATTCCTAGTGGAAATCGCGTAAGCAATGTGACGCTCTATTATCAGCGAAAAGAGGACGGATACATCCGCAATGGCGTTGCAGCCATATTGAAAAAGGAAATGAATTTTTCCAGTTTAGATGGCTTTTCATGCACTTCTCTCGGATTTTAATGAAATCCGAACGTTTTTACGGCTGGAAAACCTTCGAACTAACTCGTACGAGGGCTTTGGTGAATTTCAAAGTTTAGTTCAGTCGCATTTGGATAAGTACATAGGATGTCGTGTAATAATTTAAAAAATCGGCTTAATAATTGATTTAGAGGTACTATATAGATAATTGGGCATTTTAATCAACGGAAAGCAGTTTGTGTTTTTGTAAAAATTTTTACTTTTTGAATCACTAAATAGATGACTACGTTTGTGGTAACAATTTAACGATACAATATTTATGAGGTTTATGAATGAAACAGTGATAATATTAAGCTGATAAATACAACAGATTTCCAAAATACTTACTTTGATTAAAAAACAGAAAAATAAATTAGAAATATTCCCAATTCTAAGTTAATACCAAAATCGATGTCCACTTTCACTAACGCAACATTCAAATCTTACTGAAAGCTTTCTAGTAAGTGCTGGTCATATCATTTCAGATGTGGTACTTTGGCACACCACTCTTATTTTCATAAACTAGGGAAATATAAAATTTATCCATTTTAAAAATTTTGGTACGTTCAAAAGTCATATGGATTCAAAATTTCTGTACTTACTTGTGGAATTAATATGTGTCTTTGCTCTACACTTGAGTCGTTTTCCGTTATTGCATTAATCTGGTAACAGTGGTGCGATTTTCTTCACAATTTGTACTTCGCTTGGAATAATATAACATCTAACTCCGCATATGATATGACATCAAGATGATAAGATCGCCAAATGTTGCTTGTACGAAGCACATCATTTGACGGCACCTTCCTTCTTTTTCTCATTATTTTTTATAATCTTTATTGTTACCAAAAGTTCGCCTTTTATGACTCATTAATATCTTCTCCTATTTCCACCTTATGAACCATATCCATAATTTAGAAATTCCCAAATTAAATATCCAATGATTGTAATTTTTTTTCTGTGAACAATTCCCGATAATTCGGCGATCATTTCGGAACCTCCGAAACCCCCGAAGGGCTCGTTGGAACTGTAAATTAGAGGGCCTTTGTTTCCCCCTTCAAATTATTAAATCCGCCTACGAAATTGAAGGCCCAGGATATCAGCGCCTCCAGCAGGAGAGCCCAACCCTCGTCAGAGGAATACGGAAGGGAGAATTATAAATTCTTTTTAATAAATCTCGAAAACGTTATCGGAAGCTTGTATTTTAATAACGCCGGATAAAATCCCGCATTGTCGGCTAATTTGATGGGAAATCTGGGGTAATCTGAAACGGAAAGAACAATAAAAGGGATTCTTTGGAATATTTCACAATAGGAGCTTATAAGTGTTAAATAATTGTATTTTTTGATATAACTGGAATATATGGATCATAAAATAATAACGTGTTATTTGGTTACAGGGAAATGACAGCTGGCAAGGCAACGATAACGATCAGGTAAGTTCGTAAATAAATTAATAATACTATACATATCCCAGCCTTCCTTTTTGCGCTGTAGCAATTTTCATTCAAAATTTTTGAAAAAAAAGTTATTTATTATACAAGCGGATAAAATCAACGTTTAACGAGTGACATGTTTAAACGCGCGCGCGGCGCAGCCGCAAGCGTGTTAATATCGTGAGTTAAACGTTCATTGTATCCGCGAGTGTATTACAACGTTTTATTCAATTTTGCCATATATAAACGGACGATTAGCGGAGTAAGTCCAGTTTTGAAGAGAAAATTTGACAAGATGACAACTTCAGTGCCGCCTATTAACCAACTCCACAAATAAAGTCTCCTGCTCTTACTTTACTAGATATATTTACCAAGTCCATGATAATTCGGTGTGAAAGTATGTATGTAGGAATATCGTTAAATTTCTTACTGTCAACCAAATGTGGAAGGGGTGGGGGTAACATTGAATCGTCCGTTTCTGGACGAGTTGCCCAAAAATAAGAAAATAATGGATTTATTAGCATTGGAAGCCGAAACAAGTCAAATTTGAGAATATGGACGTTTCGCCTCCATCATTTCGGCCTCCCAATTTCAACACAGGAACTGTTTTGCCCCTGAAAGGTTTGTCCCCATTTGTAATTGTATACAATGCATTGCCACTACCATTATAAGTTTTCAAAACATGGTTCCTATTATATCATCGGAAGTACAATTTACAATAAATAGAGAAAAACCAACATAAAACATAAATAACTTACATGAAAAGTTGTCTTTTGGTACCCTTAAGAAACCTTTAAAATTTGAATAAATAATATTATTCGTTTATGCATTATTATATTTGTTGTTATAAAGTTGTTTTTGCAGAGTAACAAATTAACTTTTCTATTGTCATAATACTGGTATTTATGAGGGCTGAATGTGACGTCATAATTTTAATGATACTAAAAAATAAAATCTGAGTCTAATTTGTTTATATGGTTTTTTAGTGACAACTTAACGTGGAATGAATATATTTTAATAATAAATTTTAAAAATAATTTTATAATAAATGAAATTCTGTTTTCTGGTTTGGTTTGAACAATTATATAAAATTGTACTAGGTACCATTTGCAGCCGAGGTACCCCGTTTAATAAAAAAAATCATCATTTGATTAATTATTAACATTAACGTTTAAAACTGTGCAAGTAAATCAATCAACCCTTTCTTGGCCATTTAGAATTTTTGGACTACAAACCCCCCTAAAATGACCTTAAAATGACCTCCATAATAAACCTTATGTGATGGAGGTAAGCAGACCCCAGATTCAGACTCATCGACCCCGAAAACCTACATAACGTTACGTGCTCTTCGCAATTTAGGATTTTTTGATTACAAATACCCCTAAAATGACCTCTAAAAAAAGCTTTACCTGAGGGAGCCGAATTGACCCCGGATTCCGACTCAGTGACCCCAACAACATAATGTCTATACGGTTTGCTTAGTGGAATCGAAAAAAATAATTTTTTTTTGGGCCTGTGTTATCAATTGTTAAGAAAACAACAATTTTTTCATAGATGTGAAATTTTACTATTATTATTAGCGTTCATTAAAGAAATTCTGTCAACCTACCACACTCAGGAAATCAACAGTAGCGGCACCTTTAGGCATATCCCACATGAACAATTTTTCCTTATTATTTCAAATATAATGGTATACGATAGTTTGTCTTTATCTGTTGATTTCCCTAAAAATTATTTCTTAACTAATTAAGATTATTTAGAAAAAAACTAATTTCGCTTCTGACGAAGGAACTTTCTTGAAATATCCCCAATTAAAACAACGAGTTGTTCAGATTGTCTTTACCTATGTCAAGCCGACGTTTCGTCCGTGATTACGGACATATTTATGGCTAATTTTTACAGGAAATGGAAACATAACATAATCGTCTAACATACATTGATTTGACCACTGTATATCGCTGTTTTAAAGTTTATTGGGGGGCCATTATTAAGAATAGAAACCCTCCAAAATGTGAGCTTGCTGGACTAGTGTCAAAGTAATAATGTAATGTATTACTCATGTAGTTATATTGTTATTACTTATGTTATGTAGTCCTAACTTCTAAGTAGCGGTCAAAGCGGTATTCCATTTGTTTATAAATTTCTTCGGGTGCTACTTTATGTGACGGTTTTAAACAATTAAATTTTAATACTTCATTTTTTTTAATTATTAGTATGACCTTAGTATGTGTTTTAATAGTGGTGAGCAGATTGCTTCAGGAAAGCACCTAGACTGGGAGTTTGTATTCAAAAATACGTCTCATTCTAATTAACACATTCGTTGTGCGAAAACTATTGCATATTTTAACTTTTAGGATTCTAAGAGATTACTTTGTACACTTAGAATCTTGTATTACAAAAAATATTATGTCTGAGAGTTGTTATCTCATTTGTTTTTAACAATTGACGAAACAGTTCTTGTTTAAAGATTTTTTTCAATTAAGAAATAAATCAGCTACCTAATTCTTTAAGAAATTCTTCCCTATGGCAGTTTTATAGTAGTTTTATAGTGCCATAGGAATAAATATTTTTCTACAGTCTTTATAGAAAATTACTACCGTTAGCGTCAAGAGTGAGACTTCGTTTGCTGTTGGTTATAAGTAACAAGTTATTTTGTGAAAACACTCATTCGGTTAGACTAATTTTGCATATCCATGTTAGGATATTAGATGGCCACACTTCCATTGCATCTCTATCTCTGCCGGTCGGGAACGAGAACATTCGCAACATACTCATCACTGCACTCTGCATAAATCCATTTGACAGTTCTATGCCCATTTCAACCACTTTAAATTTTGTAATTACGTATTATTAAATAATGTATGTATTATACATTCATGTAGTTTTGGAAATAATTTGACAAATTTCAAGTCTTTACACATCGTTCTGTCTAAACGGACAATTATTACTAGTAATTTTCGTCACTAAACAACAAATGGACGTATTATATACCGTTCCCCCGTTTTAACTCACAAAAATGTGATAGCTTCTTTTTCTAACGCAATAAACTCCAATCTGTATATGAAGTGGAAGTCGAGGCAATACCCAGACTTACTGCTCTTTGAAATCAAATTGTTTAAAGTTACACATAGTTTCAGCGACGAAGGCCTCGTACAACATGTGCGACGGCTACAATTTTCGTTTTGTATATATGTACACATAGTTAAGCTGTTGCAGTTCCTAATAGTTAAGTGTTTGTTCATTCCTCATATTGGACTGTTTCGTAGGCTATTAAGGAAATAGACTGTGCGATCGAATAAAAAAATAGTCAAAGCAGGCCATGAGCTAAAATACGCATGTCTTTTTCTAGAATTTTCTTCTTCTTCTTCAGGTTATTAATTACAAATGTCAAGTTGACATACATTGACACGAGACGAAGTTGTTGAAGCAAATCAAAAGTTTTCTTTTAGAATCCTATTTTAGAAATGGAGTGAAGCTGAAAACGGTGAATGGCAATATTCGTATGTTGCCTGTTACGAAGAATTCCAGGAACATTGTCCCGCCGAAGCTGCTAATCACTCATATGACGATGTTTACCAAATAATAAAAAGAACGGGGGACTTATTGAAAGAAAATTGTGTTCAAAGGAAAACAGGTAGTGGAAGACCCAAGATCAGTTAAGGTACCGAATAATGCTAGGGAGATTATGGAAGCAACTCCATCTACATCCTTACGAAGACTGGGTCAACAATTAAATTTATCATTATTTGGTACTACACAGCTAATTTTAAAAAAGGATTTAAAAATGTATCCATATAAAGGTCAAGTCTACCATCAGATTCTACCCCGTGATTTTCAACCTAGAATAAATTATTGTAATTGGTTTATGGAGAATCTCAATAATGACGAAATTTTGGATATAGCGTTCTTCACTAATGAAGATTGGTTCCATCTTGATAGGTACGTGAATTCCCAAAATATGAGGCATTGGTGTACAGAAAATTCTCATGTGTTTCTTGAGGCGCCCCTTCATCCAGGTAAACTTGGACTTTGGGTTGCAATTTCAAGAAAGCTCATACCAATTTTTTTTTTCATCAAAACGTTAATGCGAACTTTTACGTTAATCAAATTCTTACACCATTCATCGAACAGTTGGACGATGTGGAACTACAAAATGGATTTCTCCAGCAGGACAACGCTACTGCTCATACAGCAAATCAAACTTTGAATTTCTTTAATCAATTTTTTTGGGAGAGATTAATTAGCAGAAATTAATGGCCACCGAGATCTCCAGATTTGACAAGCCCCGATTTTTTTTATTTTTTCCTATTTAAAAAATAATGTCTATAAAAAGCGACCTCAAAACTTGCATAAATTAGAATTGGCCATAACGAGACAGTTGGAAGAAATAACACCTGAAATGCTTGTCCGTGTTACTGAAAATATGAAGCGCCGCGTACAGTTATGTTTGGAAAATAATGGACAACACTTTCAACACCTTTTAAATAAAATGCTGTTTTAGTTTTGTCACTTTTTTTATTTCAAAAATTAACTTCAAGTTGTATTTGTAAATTTTGGAACTAAGTAAAGACATGCGTCTTTTTTTTTCATGGCCTGTTTTGACTATTTTTTTATTCGATCGCGCTGTACTTTGCATCAACTAAAGAATGTCCTTAGACGATAGTGGCCGTTTTAACTCAAAATTGGTGATACACTTGGCTTCCATTGTAATCAGTTTTTTCTCAATTAAAATTTTAAGTCGCCTAATGATTGTCGCCCTTTCTTGCGTTCCTCTTCTTCTGTAAGTAAATGAAGATTTACTCTTCATGAAAAGACCAGACTTATAAATTGTATTAAACAGGCTGTAAAGAGCATACAGAAATACATCTTTCATGTTGAAGCTTGTGCTCAGAAAATTCGATCAGGTCCCATAGTCCATATTGTGTATGGATATTTCTAGTTTTCCGTTGTCATATTTCACTATAGATCAGGGTTGTCTTCATTCATTATTTTCTGTGATACGTCTTATTAAAAACTGTTTTACGCAGTTTTCCAGACCTCTGTTTTCACTCTACCTCTAGAATCATTTGTTGATCATTTATTACATCTGAGTTGTAATAGTTTTAATGCAAGAATAATAATGCATTATAGTATAGCTATTTCTTTTTGTAACATTAAACCGTTTCGATTTCTGTTGATTCGAATGATTCCATCAATATTTTATCGATGGCCCTCGTCAATTTTTCACAACACCATTCAATTATCGTAAATAATTTCCATTCCACTCCTCCCCTGAAACGATAAACTAATTTTCCCCTTTCCGATTGGTATTCAATCACTCAATATCTATCGGGCTGATGAAATATGATGCACTCACGGGAGTCGGGTCGGGTAAACAAAACAAAATTACTTTAAGAACGAAGATTGTGATAGATCGATCCAATGGGAATAAGGGAGATTCCTATAAGGAGCTTTTTCACATAGAAATTGTAGATTATGCCGAAGAGAAAACGTCGGTTCTTTAATTGAGTAAATACTGTTTTACGCTATAAGATTATTATAGAAAATTTTAGAAAACATTTTCGAAAACGTGTATAATGCGTGGAACTGGCGTTTATTTACTTATGCTAAACTGCACGTGCAGTTTAGCATAAACAATATTTTTCTATATCTAACACATATTATGCATCCACAAATTCGAATAACGAATCGTCCACATAATGAGGCATACTTCGTCCTAATTTAAATAATGCGTGTCTCGATAATATAAATCGATGCATAAATTTCGGTGGAATTTAAACGGAAATCGCCATATTCGCACAACAAACTAGTCTCATTTAGGTATTATTAATGGACGGGAGCGGTTTTAATGAAGAGCATTTTCATGTTTCATAATTCATAACTGATGAGGATGATTTACGTTTGGTCAGTTGTATCATTGCACAATTTTATTGCAAACGCCACACCGGATGAAATCATATTAGTATTATTTTTTTCGTATATATTTTTATTATTACTCTAACGGGGTTAATATTCGGGGAAATTAATTTTTGTCTAATTGCATTATTTCTACCTTTAAACTCAACGACAGTCTGAAAGAAGTATGTATGTATGTATGTATGTATGGTGTATGTGGTCAACGTTTTCTCAGAAACTATAAATAGTGGAAAGTTGAATTTTTGTATTTAGGCTGGATCCCGTAAAAACTCGCGACCACATGAATTTCATCGGAATCAGTTAAGGGCAGAGGGCATTTTACTCTTTTCGTTTTTAGGTTTCTTTTTGGATTATCTCCAAAAACGGTTCAATGTTTTTTTTTAACTTTGTATATTTACTTTACTCTTCAATTCTTATTGACTGCCGTTATAACTATCTTGATTGATACTCTACGAAGGGCCCTTTATTCTCGTGAGTTTTCATTTTTTTTCTGAATTTTCTCCAAAACGGCTTTACCGATTATAAGGTACCAAATTTTAGATTTGAACTGATCTACAACTTTTAGCTACAACTTTTACTTGAAACATTTTTTTCTAAAATCTCCCTAATAGGCACTTCAATAATGTTGCCATGAATATTTGGTCCGGCCATGTGAGAAAGTCTTACGATGTTACACATTGCCATTTTAATTTTTTAAATTCAGTTTTTTAAGCAAGTTATTTTCAATTACTTTTCTGTAGGTACCGGAGCAATTGTTTTTTATACCCGTTTCCAACTCATTAAACTGTAATAAAAGAAAACTTAAAATAGAAGGTTGTTCAATTGATCAAAGTTGTCCATTTGATTTAGAAATGAAGAAAGCATCGTCGTGACCAACTCTTTATTGTCGTCAAACGCAAGGGTTGGTGAAGACTTGGTGCTTTATTCATGTATTAATAAAACATCATTAAACAAATCACATATTTACAGTGGTACATTGTAAATTAAATATTTCTAGATAAGTCGTTAAAACGACATATTGTTTAAAGAAAAAAATTTTCTGCTTTTGTTAAGTAAATGAAAAAATGATTCCATTTATAGGCGTAATTGATATCATCAAAGTTCAAACATTAATACATTAAAAACTTTTCAGATTTCAGATTTTTTCGAAATTCTTAGTTAAAATGGTGTCTTAACCTGATGTGTCATTTTTCTTTTATGTTAGAAAAATATGACAGTATCTTTAGAAGTCACAGTGTATTTAACGCCGACATAGAATCGGGTAGTGGGAGTAAGAGCGAAGTGCGGGTACTTATGCGAATTTCTCCAATTGTTCATCCTACAAAATTTAAAGAAACACAAATTATGCAGATGTGAAAGCATTTAAACTATATCGGATTAAGAAATAATACTATTTAATAATGGGATACAAAGATACGTTCAGATTATAACACATTACGAGACAGATTAGCAAGGCAGAGAGAAAGAAGACAGTAACGAAATTTAGAAATAAACTAAACATTTGTGAATTCAGCTAATAGATCAGTGTGATAAACACCCTGTACAGTAGACAAAATAGCTAGTGTATAACGAGTTGTGATGAAGCGTGAAGAGAGTAAAAAGATACCAAAGTTTTTATCCAAATGATCAAAAAACTTACAAAATCGCAATAGTGTCATCAAACATAACCTTGTCTACTTCCCTCTAAAGCAACCCCCATTTACTCCGTTTGCAGTGAAGTTAGACACAGCAGCGGGCCAATGTGGTACTACGATTTCATAATTCTTTTAATACGATTGCATCAGATTGGGATGTTTAAACAGAAAATATGCCAAGAGTCCATCACTCGGCGAGAATTTAACGTTGTTGCGGGGTAAGAGACAAGGAAGAAGTAGCGGTAGGCGTGACTCTAATTCTCCCTCCACTACTTTTTAACTAGCCAGGACTAAGTTAATTTTCCCAGTAAGTTTAAATTCCCAAATATACACGATGGCAGCACTTTACAGCGAGTTTTCTAGTTACTGTAAGGGTTTAGGAAAAACATGATCCTAGGGTAGTGTATTATCTTATCAAAACGAAACAGGGTTCAATGAAAAGATAAAGGATCATTCTACATCGGTCTAGTAACAGAATTTTGAGTTTTCTCTTATTTTGGTCAAATTTTGATCTGAAAATAGTACGTAAAATAGGGCAAATTTAGGGGCGGTTTTAAACGGACAAAAAGAAAATATCAAAAATTCGTTACTAGACCTATGTGTATTTGAGTTTTTCACTTCGAGTGGTTTTCTATTTGAAAAGAATATCTCAAATGATGTCCGAGGTATCATACTTCCCCCGTACCTCTAAAACCGCCTTAAATTGACTCGGGTGATGGACTCTTAAGGAAATGTCCCGTGGATGTAGTGCTAAGGCAAGTCTAAGTTTCGTTGGTATGTCGGTTATGAAGTTTTCTATAATTGTCAGTAACCCGTGTTATAGACCATGCAACACTACGCCATAGAGTGGAAGGGGGAAGATGTTTTAAATCAAAAATCAATGCCATACATTTCATCTACCTTCTATTTAAAAACCAAAAATTAGTTTTAAAAATGTTAAATTTGTCAAATTCAGATAGAGTTGAAGTTTTATTTTATATTGTATGGGAATTATTTCGATATTATTTATAAAAAAATTACCCAGCTATTATATATGGAATCACGGCCGTCTTTACTGAAAGGCCGGAGCATTAAATTTGGCAACTTCGCCGACTAAGGAAACAGAAGGCCGACTTATCGGAACATGGCCGTCTTTACGTGTTTACATTCGACTAATTTGAATGCAGAGGATATAGGATTATAGCGTTAATCATAGTTAAAGTGGTTTTAAACTATTTCGACGACGATTTAGAAGAATCTGGCTTACCGGCAGAAGAAAGTCTCATCCAGGATGTGAAAAATAAGGAGAAGACAAATGAGGAAAGTGATGACAGTGGTGATAAAGAAATTATACAAAAACCACAGCAAAAACCATCTAAGCTACAAGTGTTCAATGCTTTTTCAACATTAAGAACAGCCTTTCAGTTTGAAACGTTCCGGAAAATGTGTTTGTTCAATTATAGGGGCTTGGTTAGGCCCTTAGGAAAAAATATTTTTTTCACATACAAACACATTTTTATTGAAATTAATTTACATATTGTAAATTATTCACATTTATAAATTATGTTTATCTAATTTATAAAATATTATGTACAGTTTTTTTAGAATAATT
This sequence comes from Cryptocephalus moraei, assembly GCA_946251905.1. Lineage (NCBI taxonomy): Eukaryota > Metazoa > Arthropoda > Insecta > Coleoptera > Chrysomelidae > Cryptocephalus > Cryptocephalus moraei. The sequence continues at coordinate 36,059,950 of OX276454.1, read as the reverse complement.
TGTTATTTTGGTTTGTACATCACACGAGAAAATTTTTTCATATACCTAAATCTTCAAGCCGCTATAATTGAACAAACACATTTTCCGGAACGTTTTCAAACTGAAAGGCTGTTCTTATTGTTGAAAATACATTGAACTCTTGTAGCTTAGATGGTTTTTGTATAATTTCTTCATCACCACTGTCACAACTTTCCTCGTTTGTCTTCTCCTTATAACCATTAAAAATGGGGGAATTTCCATATAACGAGACCTCTATATAACGAGCAAATTTTGCAGCACCTTCATTCTCGTTATATAGAGGTTCGACTGTATAAAGACATTCGTTTTACAAAAAAAATATAAGAAATTCTGTACTGTACCGAAAGTCTTAAAAGTTGGGTTTTACTTACATTTTATTAGTACGCAGAGCATACAAAAATAAAATTAATTTATATAGGTATGTAAAGTATGTATTTAGTAATAGTCACTATAGAAAATACAGTCCAAAACACACTTAATTTAAAGAAAAAACACTTCTTCACTCAACATTAAACATTGTAAATATAACCTTAAATTCACACAATCGGCCTTCGCCGCAGCGTTGCCAAATATCAATGTTCCGGCCTTTCAGTAAAGACGGCCATGATGGAATATATAGCGGAAATAGCTAATTAGCTGTTTCCACGGCATTTTTTAGTTTAGAGATTAAGTATTTTCAAAAGTCTCCTTTGTCTTAAAATTGAAGTTAATATTTAGTAACATGTTGCACCAGTCATGACACGTCGCTGTTTCGTTTAGGCTAGTTATTTTGAAAGGTAACTCGGATATACATATAATGATGTACTCGGCTTTGCTCAGAAACGACCTAGCCTCACCCTTTTTTCACCTCCTCGAAGAGTGAAATTTGGGATTGTTAGGTTTTTTGAACTTTTGAAATTTCACCCTTTTTCGACCTACTCGGTACGTAAAATTCGTAGTTTTTAATTTTTTTCGAGATTTTCAGCTAAAATTCTCAGTTAAATTCACTTCCACTCCTATATTTTACCCCCCCGTAAGTGAACTTTGCGGGTTTTCAATTTTTCGGTCCCATTCGAGAGCCTAATTCGTGAAAAGTTTCTAACTTCTCGGGAAGTAGGTACCTCAGAATGAAACCAACAAAAATAAATTATACTCCTAATCTAGCCACCTTCAAAAGGAAAATTTGGGATTATCGGATATAATGGTAGCCCAATCTGTAAGTGTACCAAGTCTCCAGTTTCCAGCTACTTAGTAACTATTGTATACATTTCACTGGTATTTTTCACTCCCTCAGAAAGGGAAATTCGGAGATATAGTATCTTGAACTATTTTGGAGCTAAAGCTATAAGCAAGCCATGTTAAAAATTTCTAGCTATTCGGACATTGTCAAATATATTACAAGCCTTTTACTACATCCATATAAGTAAAATTCGAGGTATTTAAATAGTTCCCAAAACAAAACTAAACCTATCAATGGACAAAAAATAATAGTAACCGATACACTATTCCAATCTATTATCTAAAAGAGTTGGGTAGAGTTTAACACCACATCAAATTAACTCATTAATCAATCACAAGATGTGTGATGTATTCAGAAAAATAACCTCTTCGTTCGAAGTCTGAACATTTATTATTTCAAAATTACCAGTATACCAACTAGGTACCCTAAACTTTACACCTTAACCAAACTCATATCATCAATATTAATTCAAAAGTGCTGTGTTGGACATTTGCAATCACTATACACTCAAACTAAAAGCATGATTGAAAAGTTTTCATGTTTCTCGATTAAGCAATTTATCCATTACAGATGAATTAAGTTTAACTAGTTTATTATTGTCGGCGCTCTTGAACAAATTTCTCTTCCCATTATTTAGGTACGAGGTCATTAAAGATAGGTCACGAAAATTTAATTTTGTGAGATATTGTTACGACTACGTACTTCCCATTTTAATGTAGAACGTGTTTCAAAATAATTGTTATCTAGTCGGCTGTAGAATTCCCATGTAAAGTAAAAAAACACGCCTTGCGAAAATAGGAGTTTCTACTAGCTATACATAACCTCAAAATAACCTCCTTAACCTCAACTTCTGGTTTATCTCTGTCAAAAGAAAACGAATTCTGCGTATTTGTCTATTTGTAGTAGGTACATATTTGTTTTGGCCCTGAAAATGGTCGTTAATTACCAGCAGTACTGATTGCTACTTTCATAATAAATGTTCGAAGTGACACTTGTTGTCAGAATTAGATAGGTTCAAATCAATAGAGCGCGGCACATCAGAAATTACATGCACAGAAATTCCAACGCCAACTAGATGACAATCATTTTGAAACACGTTGTATTATTTCGTATATGCATCTTTCTTACCCTTTTTGGAGGGAAGATACAAACAAAATTTCAAATTTCAAAAACTGTCAGATTGACGTTTAACGGATAAAATAAGCTGAAAACAAGTTATTTTTGAAAATTTATTCCTTTCCCAACGTAGGTTTTTGCAAAGATATCTCACAAAATGATGAAGTTATCTTCCATTTTATATTGAAATTTAAATAAATTTTGGAATTTTTTACTTTCAAAATGACGTTTAAAAAAAATATGAAGAGAAGAAAATGTTTTAAATATTTTGTTCTAAGGAATGTGTTTTTGTTAAGACGTCTCTTGCGATGTTAGAAAATTAACGAACACACACATCCTCGTATAGGTATGTATGTAAATCTGTAAAGTATAGAATTAAATTCTCAAGCTAGAGTAATCTATTTATTTCCATGCTAAAAGTTATTATTATAACATACAGATCGCAAACTTCTGCTGAATTAGTTCCGAACTGTTTTGTGGTCCAATTTATTGTTGTCGACATTATGAATTAGGATAAATAGACTTGCAGAGATCGTGTCGTGTGACAATTACGAAACATGGATATGATAAAAACAATTACCCTTTATTAGGCTATTTGAAATAGCCCATGCTTTGAAGTGCAGCAACTCGGATAAATTAAATATTAAATGTAAAATGCGGCAAAGTGCCAAGTTAACCACGAAGGTCTAAGGGTACGAACATACCGAAGATGTTGCGGTCGATGTCGCGGTCGATGTCGCGTTCGATGTCGAAACAAACCTTTATTTTCTTATGAAAGCGTACATACCAAAGATGTTCCACCCATTCACCCTCGCCGCCTATCATGGCGGTTTACAGCGAGGTCGATGCCAGATCAAAATAGTTTGTTTTACATCGCGATCGAGCTGTTGATCGCGATGTTACTCGCACGTTCATTGGTGCTCTTCAAACCACGTGACATTTAGCTGGAGGGAGATACGGAAGGCAATTTTATTTACTGAAGACGGGCGAATTTCCGTATTCCTTCTCATTGCGACGTATTGAGACATTTGGATTGGTGTTACTAGATAATCTAGATAATGAAAGACGAACTAATAGATTTGGTATACAGTACTCCTGCTGTTTGGGATAAGCGGCACAAACAGCATCATAATAGACATGTTCTGGCGAGGGAGTGGAAAAGGATTGCGGCAAAATGTTACTACTAGTTTTTCTTCGCCAAGAATAGGGTTTGTATGGTAGTTGTTATATGTGCAAAGTTCAATTCTTGTTTTTACATTGTCATAGATATACTGGAACGTATCAAGAGTCATTCTCATGTACGCAAAAAAATTATCTGGATGGTGTTTTAACTCATTGAAGAGATGGTGATATTCACCTACATATTGTCTTTTCTGGTTTATGGGATGAACATTAAATTGGCGATTTGATGAATTACAGAGAATCCACCACTTTGCACTTGAAGACATGTCATAATCACTGTCACTACTATCGCTGTTGTACATTATTTCACTACTTTTTAATAAATAGACAAATCAATAAACAACGTTCCCGTCGTTCCCCGAGTAGACTGCAAGGAACACTGAAAGGAAAAGCATCTTCGGTATGTTCACCCTCACATCGACATCGACCGCGACATCGACCGCGACATCGACCGCGACATCGAGGTATCTTCGGTATGTTCGTACCCTTAGTGCGTTGTACAAATGTGAGTTAAGCCAGGATAATATTTAATCCTATGTTAAATATTTAGGGTTACAATTGAAACTACAGTATGCCCGAAAATTGCAAATTGTCACAAGAAGAGTTGTCGCTATGGATTTCAGGCAAAGAAAAGTGTTAGTGTTATTTTTATCAGTCACGGTGAGAGCTTTGCCCATTTTGGGTGTAATGAAATGTATTTAGTCATATTAAAGATACTGAATCTCATACAAGTAATTGTACATAAAAAAAATGAAAGAGGAATTATCCACTTCAAGAAAAAAAGTTAGGAAAATGCCAAACTTTTAATTCAGAAGGATTTCGTAGTTACTGGATTTCACTTCTGCAGTGTTATGCTTATTAACGTCAATTAAAGTATACGAGCTACTTTATGTACTTGCCACCGAAATAGTGGCATAATTTGTAGCAAAATTTATTTTGCAGGTCTGTGTGTTTCCGAGAAACAATGGCTAATGGGGCTAACGCTCTAACCTGCGGTATCTATGGAACCGCTTGGAGTAGGTACTAAAAGATTAGATCGCAACTGCTTAAGGAAATTCAATTCTGGTTATGGGATATTAACCAATGTATCGTGATGAACCCGTGATTTGGAGAAGAAAAGTTCCCTAGTAACATACTTGAAATGTTAATAGTTTTAAATTACTAACGTATTGGACGTCCATTTTTGGCGTATTCGTCCAACTATTTATATCAAAATTTTTATTTTAAAGCTACCTATATTTTTAGAAAAGAAAAATAGATCAAAGTAACCTCAACTAGATACTTTTTCAGTTTATTTGACTCCGTAACTTACCACTCTTGGATTCTTAGAAAAAATACAAAAAAATCCCGTTGGATTAATTATAGAAACGCTCGTTTTCACACAAGACGACATGGGCTATACATATAAACTGAGCAACTAATAGTCGATATCTAAAAATTTTATATTTGGGGCACTGACATTTTCACCACTTGTAAAGAATATCAAAATTTACAAAGTGTACAAATACAACTGTATAGAAAACGGTATAAATCCTCGTATCTCTGTATGTGACATGGTCCTATACATTTAATTGGAAATGGGTACTTTCACTTCCTTTTTCTATGTGTTACAAAAATCTACCTGAAGATGTTAGATGAAATTAACAAAAGTGCCATTCGATGGAAAGCTCCAAAGCTTAAGATGATACCGGCAGGTAACACACTGTATTAATATTCTAAGAGACATGAATTAGCTAAATGTGTAATATTACTTACCTCACATAGAAATTCTGTATCTCCTGCGGTCCCCAAAATACAGATATGGCTACTGCAAATTGAGACCTGTGTGTTGTGACGAACAGAGCTATAAAATTATATTGTTTCAATGACATCATGAAGATTATAGTTATTCATTTTAGGCTATATTTAAACCTTTCAGGAGTGGCTTTTCCTAAAAAGAGGTAATTTTTGAAAAATGCAATATACTCTATCTGAGACCAACAAAATTGCTACAAAATCTTCCGCCTCAAAGACGATATAATGAGGAGGGTTCAGAGATACTCCGGGTAAGGGCTACTGCGGGTTAAATCTTAAACTGCAGTAAACATTTTTCTCGGGAACCAGCAGGGCTACAAAATCTATTTCGATGGAATGAATTAACCTGTTATAGGAATAGGATATTGACTATGTCATTTAACAAGGAACTAACGCGTGCAAGATATTTTATTTTTTCATATGGTCAGTTGACCTCTAAAGAAATAAAATCCAACAGTGCTACTAAATTTAGTGATGCATTTTTGAGAACGGAGTAAGTTTGTCCACTTTTCGTTTTTTCGGCTATAGCGCAAAAAATATACATTTTTCGAAGATATGTACCGTAAGATTTCTTGTAGAGTAGAGAATTAAATTTCCTATGAAAATGATATTTTTTTGAAATAATCTCAGTTTATATCTCAGTCAATATTAAACATATAAAATATTACAAGCCGCCGTTTTAAAGAGAATTTCATAAGCTTAGTTTTCTATGAAGCAATGCCTATACCTAAATTCACCCAGAAAAAAAGTTATAGTCAAAAATTCAAAAAACAACATTTTTTCGAAATTTTTTCGTTTTTAACTTTGTTTTTTGAATTTGTTTCATTAAAAAAATTTTTTTTTTTTTATTTCAATAAATATCATTTTCATAGGAAATTTAATTCTGTACAAGAAATCTTACCATATCTTCGAAAAATGCATAGTTTTTGCGCTATAGCCGAAAAAACGAAAAGTGGACAAACTTACCCCGTTCTCAATAACGCATGGCTAAATTTAGTAGCACTTTTGGATTTTATATCTTTTTAGGTCAACTGACCATATGAAAAAATAAAATATCTTGCACGCGTTAGTTCCTTTTACTCCTGTTATTTTCGACATAGTCAATAGCCTAGAATGACCATACGACTTGTGAATACAAGGAACAAGACAAATCATGTCCAGTGATTGTTTGTTAATGAAAATCTAGCTACTCCATGAGTATTAGTGATAATGGTTAACCATTAAATTAATCATCATCAAATACCACTTATATTTTTAAGCGTAAATTTAATCCAACTCATCATTTGTCGTTATGGCCAACCGCATGGTGCGGTCACCGCAATTATTTCTAAACAAAACATCTCGTCGATATCGCGTATATATTTCGAAAATTTGTCATTCCCATTGTTCACTGGTTCATATTGAATCAAATTTATTAGTTCGGTTGATGAAAAAAAAATTGTATGCATGTATGACCGAATAAGTGTAAGCATGGACAATGATTCATTTGTCAGACTTCAGTTAGGTCCGCATTGGAAAACAAATTTGTGGACAGATTTTTATTCGTTCATTTGGGGAATTATGATCTTGCGGAAAACGGCGAATTCGATTGTTTACTTTGTGAGCAATCGGCGTAACTGACGATAAAACAGGTATCGAGATAACGTTTAGCTATAATCGCTGGTGCGGACTGAAATTATTGTGTAATACACTTAAAATTATTACCTACAGGTATACTATAAAAAATTCGAAATTGGAACGCAGGAATGGTTCAAAAAATAAAATGTAGGAAACACATTTCAGAAACTTATGGAAAAATTATTGGTGTGTCTATTGAACTACTTTCTTATAGTTTATTTAATATCTAAAATATTTTAAAACTGGGGATATCATTGTATTTTCCGAAAGTATTACCTAATAAAATATATAAAATATAAATTCGTACAAGAATTAAAAAAGTCTATCATTTTAATTCGTATATACCGTATTAAAGTTAGTATATGAGATTTCACAAAAATTTAAAATGGTGTTTCAGAATTAGGAAATAATTTCTGAATTCTAAAATGTTCGATAGACTTTAAGAGTAAACTATTATTGAGGAAAGATTAGGCCAAATATGTTATTAAAATGTAATATAAATATTCGGCAGAGAATAAATATTCAAAGTTTCAAAAACTTTATTATGTATGTATTATAAAATATAAGGAAATTATGAGAAACCGAAAAACGACAAGTGTAAAGTAAAGTGCCCCTTTACCGCAGCCGATTTTAGTGGAAAGCAAGTATGAGGAGGTCTTGGTGTACATATATAATTTGAACCGTTATTTTGTTTTTAATTTTTTAATTTCTGTGACAAACGTACCACACGCATAGATACAGAGCCATTTTTTCACATATGTATATGTTTTTGGATTCAGGGGACCCTTAAACATCTGTAATTGCTGACAACTCAAATTAGAAAAATGATCTCGATTACAATTTTATTCTTCCATATATGGGCCTCGTATGAGAGAATAAAAATACTTTCTAAATTTTATCATGCTTCCGTTACTTTTACTACTCTATGACCATTACTAACTCGGCGAATTAGTAATTAAAAAGGCCAACAACTCCGAACCCTTTCCTTAACTGTTATATTAATTGCCCCTTAATAACGTCCATGAAATATTTTGAATATTTTCTACTGTCTCGGTTTCTCAGGGAACTTTTAAGACTTCATGCACTGGTGCCGCTGGCAGTGACGTAATGAGACATAAGTCGTTCTTTAACGACTGTTGTATGTCTCACTGGCAGTACTTTTAAAAATTACATAAAAATATAATGATCAATCAAGATACCAAGATTTTTTATAGAAAATAAAAATAGTTAATTAAATCGCTATAGGTAGGCAGAATTTTTTGTAGAATGAAATTATGATAAAGGTTTTGAACTTAACCCTAATCTAGCTATAGAATTTTCTAATCCTTTCCTCAGAAAATGTGTTTATTAACAAAAAGAAAATATAATAAAAGTGATATGCTGAGAGATAATTTAAATAAAAATGGGTATGTGCAGGATGTCCATTAAATTAAAGCGACGTCAGCACGTGTATTTTTTGAGTAAATAATTTACTTTTTTTAGAATGCTGTTTTTATGTTAACTTTGTGACTTCATATTTAAGTACTGTACCAATTAATACCGTATTAAATACTAGAGTTATTTATAAAAAAAGGTGTCCAATTCAAATTTTGACACCTTGTGACGTCATTTTTGCTCAAAGAAAATATATTTAACGGATTGTCCCGCTTTTAACAGACACCTGTGTGACTTTAAAAGTGCGAACTCCACAAACTATCTTTTTACCGATCTTCAAACTTATTTAAATATTTGTAACGGTGGACAATATTTATAAAGTCAATAACACAGTTAAAAGTTCATTATAAAACGATTCCCGAGATTGAATACAGAACCCCATTTATAAATTGACACTAATATTGATTTGAGGTGTTCTAGGTTTGAGGCGATGAAATTTACAAATTGTAGTAGAATTGCTAGTGGATCGACAACGACTAGTAATATAAATTTACCGAGTAATTAACGAATACCTTTAAAGCTGCTTTAATTTTTTGGTTGTTTTAGTATAATGTATCATGGTATCAATACGCATTCCATTCCCATGTTGTTGGCAAGTACGCTCCTGGACGTTATAGCAGGTACACATACAGTGTCGTCGGACTTACAGAATATCTTATACATGTGAGAATGTGTTGAATTTTCAATTTCGACTTGATCGAAGCTTTTCGTTTTTTGTCTTAGTCTTGTTAAATTTCAACCACATAACATAAATGAAACAAAACTTAGTTCACAAATTCGTGTTGTATATGAGGTTATAGTAGAATAACTCAACAAACGTAAATCATGTGAAGTTTTATAATTAGCACTGTCGAACTCCGGGTTAACTCGAGACAGTAATTACCTCCGAGGGCGGTTATAGATATAAACACTTTTTGACTTAAAGGAAAAATTAACCTCGTTGATTGATAAATCGGTTCTGAGACAAGGTACAAGTTTACGGCATTCGTGGCCTTTACGGGAACTTATACTTTCCTTTCCACTATTTGGTACAGACGTTTCATCTGTGGATCTCATTCTATTATTTCTAATCAGTAGAGCGAATGATAAAACAATATGAATTTTTTCCCGGAAAATCTGGTGCCGGTACATCCGGCAACGCCGCATACACACGCACACTTGTCTGTGACGTAGGCAACTAGGCGAGCAATTCGTGTTTTCGCCGCCGTCGTCCGGGTAAATCGTCGGGGTGAAGTTTGCGTTTCACAAGTGGTCGACGGACGAACCCCCAGACGTTCCCCTGGGCCCTGACAATGTCCACCGCGTCTCCGTCGCGAGAAGACCCACCGGGAAGCGGGAAGGACGTGCTGGAGATCGACGCGGCCGTTGCCGTCGCGCTCCGCGGGTGACTCTGGTGTTGTGTCCGTCAGTGTTTGTTGACCGCGTTGTTTTCGTTTTTCCGGCGGTCGTTCCAGTTCAATCCTAAAGGTAGAGAGCTAGAAATGGTCACGTGTGGGATATACCGGGTAAAATGAGCGAGAAACGAGCCGATCCCGTCGACTTGTGATCGTACATAACCTCAATGTTTCGGTCGGTTGTTATGCCAACAAATCGTGCCGATTTCCTTGGTTTACCGTGAACTGTGGCGTTCCACAGAGTTCCCCTATCATGTAAACTCATCTTGACACCCATCAACTCAGGTTTCTTTCTGTATTACACCCGTTTCACCTGTTATCTTAACAAGTGTTGCTTCCGTTAACCTGTTGAACGGTATTTAAATCTACCTATTACGCCATTATTTAGACACGTATGCCCTATCCTAGATTCTCGCTTATAAAGTTTTGTCGAAACAAAATACTCTAGACTACCTGTTGCATTCACATGAAGCTCCTGACTCTCATGCTGTACGCTTATTATTACTATTATTGTGAATTGTAGGTACTATTTGGTTTTATTCACTACTTAACTTAACAAGCACGTGAAGTTAGCATAGATATATAATTTTAAACTAGTTAACTCCTACCTGTTACCTGTTACCTTTTCAGATAAAAGTACTACATTTCAGACTACGGGATGCTCTCGAAAAAATTGTCACTCTTTAAAAGAATATCAATAATTACTCAATTTAGTTTGTTATACAGGGCGTTTCTTTAATTAAGTATTGCTTACTTTCACCTTATTTACTTATTCAAAAACTTCTTACTTAGTAGGTAGGTACATACTTCTTTCTTACTAGGTACTTCTTAAACATTGTATTAGGTACAAGTATTCTGTAGGCCCGGAATGTTGAGATAAAGCAATTAATATAAATAGATTTTAAAAATTGCTGATTATCAACCCTGTAAATACCTAGTTGTTATTTTTAAAAGCCCTTGAATAGGAAGGCATCTAGTTTTTTCATGATGTTTCTTAAATGCTGCAAGTTACAAAAGTGCAGCGCTTATTTGGTTTTTTATGGTCTCTGTGCAATTCATATTACCTAATGTAGTCTGGATATGTGTTTTCTGAAGATATACCTACTAGTAATAAAACTTCGGTTTATGATGACTTACTTAACAAGTTGTTTCGCCTATAAGAGTGTTAAAATTTGAAAATTTGACCCTTGATATATTGGTTTTAGTTAGATAGAAGCTACTTAAATTCGGATATAATTCATAGATGGTAGGTAATAATGTTAACAACAAAATAACAATGTCAATTTTAAATGAATGCTTAGTGTTGCTTCCCACTGCTTAAAAATGGAACATTTTATGAATAATATGCAAAAAGGCAAAAGTTTTATAAAATTATCTTTTAAATGCATTTGTTTAAATGGCAAATTTTTAACCCAGTATAAGTTTATGATAAAAAACTATTGATGATTGCAATTTCCAAACCCTTCTGTGGTATCCTACATCTAATTAAAAATATTACTGCAGGAAAGTCTTTAAAGTCGTAAAATCATTTTCTTTTCGTTATATTATGTTTCTTAAAATTTTAGAAATACGATATAAAACTTAACGAAACACTTAGTTTTAACCTAACTCGTTAAGGGAATAAATCTGCGACAAAAGACCATACTAATGTATCTGAAATTAAAGTTATTTTTCCATTTATTCCATTTATCCATATCTATTTACTTTTTTTTTGCAGGTTTTTTTCATACACCTTGTATAAAATAGATGTACCTATTAAAAGTCTCATCGTAAGGAGGTGTAGTCTGTTGAAATGGAAGTGTGAAATATAGATTTTCATGGTATTACCTAAACGTTTCAGAATACAAAATTAAAATTCTCAGGGTAATAAAATGATTAGTACTGTTTTACATCTGATGATAACATCACACTAAACATTTTTACTTTTTCATATGAGGCACTTATACAACGTGTTTCAAAATTATTGTCATCTAGTCGACTGCGGAATTCCCATGTAAAATTTAAAAACCCGCCTTGCGAAAATAGGAGTTTCTACTAGCTATACCTACATAACCTCAAAATAACCTACTTAACGTCTTTTATCTTCTGGTTTTTCTCTGTCAATTCTGAGTATTTGTCTATTTGTAGTATTTGTTTTGGCCCTGAAAAGGCCCGTTAATTACCAGCAGTACTGATTGCCAGTTACACAATAAATGTTCGAAGTGTCACTTGTTGTCAGAATTAGATAGATTCAAATCAATAGAGCGCGGCACATCAAAAATTACATGCACAGAAAGTCCAACGTCAACTAGATGACAATCATTTTGAAACACATTGTATATATGACAAGTAGGAGTGCAATCGAGCCGATTTTTCGAATCTGAGTTACCTATTAGCATTTCTTGGAGATTTAATGTCCAAGTCCAAAGTTCAAAAGTCCAAAAAAACATGTAAATGTTCAAACCTTGAATATAGACTAGGACCCAAAAAGCTGTTTATTAATATCGACTAGGATGAAGGGGCAGTTTACTCTTGTAATTTTTCACTTTTTGGAAGTTTGCTCCAAGATTGTTTTAACTTTTAAATTTTTAAAAATTAATCTTTTTATACTGTCGAATAATGTAACATAGTTTGATGAACTTTTTGGCTAAATCTTCTCCAAAGGTTATGTTACACTTGTTATTTTTCCGTTTTTGTATCTTTTCTCATACTTTTCTTTTTCTAAATATTTATTCTTTTATCGAATATATAATTGAGTTATAATATTTGTTGCTAAATGGTCTCTGATTACCGTTTATCGGCTATTAAACTTTTTTTTTAACTTGAATGCTTATTATACTATCCAATATGTAGGTATAACACGGTTTAATCAATCCATAATAATCTTTAACATCACTTCGCCCAACTGGAACAATGTAGACTTACATGGTCTTTATTAAATATAAACGGACAATAGGGAACCATATTTCCCTCTGCAGGGTTGCAATTGTAAATGGGGAAACCCATGTAACTTTTGTAATGTTTGTATACCGGTGTGAAGTTAGCAGCCACTTTCCAGCAGCCAAAAATTCTGGCAGCCATTTCATTTAAACGTGAAGTTAGCAGCCACTTTCTAGCAGCCAATTCTACCTTGCAGGAAATAAATGAACTTTTTTTTTGTCAAAGTATCAATCGTTCCTACTAACCGCAATTATACCAGTGGCGCCAAAGGGTCACAAAAAATTACAATAATAAATTAAATAATTTCAAAACTCCCACCACGGAACCATAAAGAGTATTTAATTGGGGTGCAAGAAAATAGAGTCTCGGGATGAAATTCGGGCTGGAGGTTCCTTTTAACATTAGTAATCATCCTACCAAGCGCCAATCCCTTCGGTGCCGTCTGAAGGACGTTATGGCCTTCAACGCGAAAGTATGGAAAATATTTAAAGGGGGTGCAAGAAAATAGAGTCTAGGGATGAAATTCGGGCTGGAGGATTGGCGCTTGGTAGGATGATTACTAATGTTAAAAGGAACCTCCAGCCCGAATTTCATCAGGATACTCTATTTTCTTGCACCCCCTTTAAATATTTTCCATACTTTCGCGTTGAAGGCCATAACGTCCTTCAGACGGCACCAAAGGGATTGGCGGTTGGTCGGATGATTACTAGTGTTAAAACGAACCTCCAGGCCGAATTTCATCCCGAGACTCTATTTTCTTGCACCCCATTACAATATTTTTCATACTTTCGCGTTGAAGGCCATAACGTCCTTCAGACGGCACCGAAGGGATTGGCACTTGGTAGGATGATTACTAGTGTTAAAAGGAACCTCCAGCCCGAATTTCATCCCGAGACTCTATTTTCGTGCACCCCCTTTAAATATTTTCCATACTTTCGCGTTGAAGGCCATAACGTCCTTCAGACGGCACCGAAGGGATTGGCGGTTGGTCGGATGATTACTAGTGTTAAAACGAACCTCCAGGCCGAATTTCATCCCGAGACTCTATTTTCTTGCACCCCATTAAAATATTTTTCATACTTTCGCGTTGAAGGCCATAACGTCCTTCAGACGGCACCGAAGGGATTGGCCCTTGGTAGGATGATTACTAGTGTTAAAACAAACCTCCAGCCCGAATTTCATCCCGAGACTCTATTTTCTTGCACCCCCTTTAAATATTTTCCATACTTTCGCGTTGAAGGCCATAACGTCCTTCAGACGGCACCGAAGGGATTGGCGCTTGGTAGGATGATTACTAGTGTTAAAACGAACCTCCAGCCCGAATTTCATCCCGAGACTCTATTTTCTTGCACCCCCTTTAAATATTTTCCATACTTTCGCGTTGAAGGCCATAACGTCCTTCAGACGGCACCGAAGGGATTGGCCCTTGGTAGGATGATTACTAGTGTTAAAACGAACCTCCAGCCCGAATTTCATCCCGAGACTCTATTTTCTTGCAACCCCTTTAAATATTTTCCATACTTTCGCGTTGAAGGCCATAACGTCCTTCAGACGGCACCGAAGGGATTGGCGCTTGGTAGGATGATTACTAGTGTTAAAACGAACCTCCAGCCCGAATTTCATCCCGAGACTCTATTTTCTTGCACCCCCTTTAAATATTTTCCATACTTTCGCGTTGAAGGCCATAACGTCCTTCAGACGGCACCGAAAGGATTGGCGCTTGGTAGGATGATTACTAGTGTTAAAAGGAACCTCCAGCCCGAATTTCATCCCGAGACTCTATTTTCTTGCACCCCAATTAAATACTCTTTATGGTTCCATGGTGGGAGTTTTGAAATTATTTAATTTATTATTGTAATTTTTTGTGACCCTTTGGCGCCACTGGTATAATTGCGGTTAATAGGAACGATTGACACTTTGACAAAAAAAAAGTTCATTTATTTTCTGCAAGGTAGAATTGGCTGCTAGAAAGTGGCTGCTAACTTCACGTTTAAATGAAATGGCTGCCAGAATTTTTGGCTGCTGGAAAGTGGCTGCTAACTTCACACCGGTTGTTTGTATCACCTACTCTGGTCAAATATTTTGGGCCCCTAGTACCCATCATCAGCGTATCTATGATATGAGGAGAATATATCAAGTGAAAAGTTGATTCGTCCTGTACTTAAATTATTAAGCATGCACATCGAATTCGAGAAATAAAAATAAATTGTGTACCATTACAAAATAGAAAACTTTGATTAACAAGTGTTAATAGGCATACTTACTCTCCATTTAACACCTTAAAAGCTTGCCAATGTGTTGTGTAGTAGAATAGAATGGAATGAATAGAGATATTGCAATGAATCAAACAGACGATCGTTCGATACTTGCATCTACCATGACAACCCCCCCCCCATGTTTTCGAGATAGGTACATGATTATAGTTTCCCAGTTTCCCAGCTTCACAGTTAAGCTGGAACAGTCATTGCGGTTTGGAAGCGGTTGCAACAATAAAAAAAATCTCGTAGATCGTCATTAAATCAATTAGTAATAAATTCTCGTTTGATGATTTGCCCTAACAAATATTTGAACATTTTGAAGCAGGTTGAGGGGGGGGGGGGTGACACTTGATGGTTGATGAGGGTGGTTGTAATAGCAATAATGAGCAATTAAATAATGGAGGAGGATTCATAGCGATATCTCTATTACTTCTCGAGATATAAAGTTTTGAGTATCGGTAATGAATTGAGGGAGGACTGAAGTGGCTGCGTGAATCGGAAGATGATCATATCAAGAGCAATTACTTAGCACTTAAATATGCAGAAACACGAATATGTTTCTTCGTTCACAAGCTATAAATTTTCGTGCATCACCGGTGAATTGTGGGATGATCAAGTAGATTTCGGGAGTGGGCAAGGTCATTCGACAGCAACTAATTACTCTATATAAATATATATGTAACTATATATAATTAGCAACTAATAAAATATGCTGCTACCCCCTAGTCTTATTTTTTCCAGCTTAACAATTAAGCTGGAATAGCTATTGTTTTTTTGGAAACGGCTTTAGCAATAAAATATTTTTATAAATAAATTAGCAACAACTTATGGGCTTTGTCCGAACTAGGGCTTATGAAATTGCCATTTTACCTTACCGGGCCTTAATTTTTAACACTTAAAAAAATTAATTCCAAAATCTGAGTTTCACCTGTAACCCTAACAATATTTTATGTACATTTTAAAGCACATCTGGATCTAAAAATGGCGTACCTACTCATCTAGTTTATATACCACTAATTATTAACATCTAACACTCATCGTGTTCCACTGTGTCTCTTGCTATCGTTCGCCGCCTTTTTATGTCTAATGGCTTGTTTTCTAGAAGGATAAGGAAACGACAAGAACACCAATAAAAGGTTCGAAATAACTCTAGATAGAAAAACCTGTTATGAGAAGGATATCCCGATTTCCTGAAATAGGCGAGTATTTCATCCCCAAATACTTCTTGGCTCATGGCATTCTCTCTGAATTCACTTAACAATATTTAAATCGAACTGGTGTGCTGTTACTTAGACAGGTAGACTAATCACTAGTTTGATAATAATAATATAGTATAATAATAATAAAGACTATAATGATACATTATTATAATGATACTTATAGATGAGTATATGAGACTTATAATGATACATGTTTGTGTCCCAAATTAAATGTATAATGTTTTTACTAACGCAGCTTTTATGCATTAAGCTGTTGGGCAATATATCCATTTGTTATCTAAGTTTATTGTACTAAATGCCTTTACCATTTACCTGAAGTCCTATAGGTACAATATTTCATAGCTTAAAAAATCAATTTGAAAGCAACAACCTGTTACATTCAAATAGACGCTTAGATTCCTATTACCATGAACCATTATCATCTTTGATTATTATTGTTTTTACTGTATTTGTTTTGGGCATTAAGCCATTATTTACACACGTGAGGTGATCAATATAATTCATTTTACTACAGCCATATTTAAATATGAAGAGAGACTAAGTAGACAATGGGGGGTATTCCTTTACTCATACTAGTTTCTATTACTAACTTGTTGCGTGACATTTGATTACTTTTATTACCACGTTATTTGAACAAGTGATGTAATTGATACCATACCATTTGAATTAACAATGAGGATATCAATGGAATTCAATTCAGTCGTCATGTCGACCAATTTTGTGAACATTTTAAAAGATAAGTTATTAATTATGTACTATTGAGGCACACATGCTCACCCTATAGGATAAGTACATTTGACTAACTGAATTTGATACTAACAGAGTTACGTTTTCATCTCACTATTAACTTAATAAGTTTCTATTGGCACTTTTTTAACGCTGATTAATTCTATCACCGCGTTACTATTTAGGTAAATACGTAACATTACAAAAAGTTACACGCTTACACTATTTAGGTATTTCCAAAATTAGTTATACAAGAAGAAAAAATCTCTTGATTCCAACCGCAACTTCTAATCGCCCAACAAACTTATTTACCATTGAAAGTCCTCAATTACTATCGTGGATTTCCTCATGTGTACCGATTACGCCATTACTCAAACACGTAAACTAGACCCAATTTCCCATTCTTATCATCACCTCCATGTCCCAGTTTTTACGATGGTACACTGTCTAAGCTTTTCAAAACAACGATAAGATTAGAAGCTAATTCCGCATGCTTTCACGAAAAATAAAGTTCGTATCGAAAATATCCGCTACTAATATAACTGTAAATTCGGCGCAATGGTCACATGTTAAAAGGTAAAAGGTTAACGTCCATGTAACTCCGAGATTAGAATGTAAGAGAGAATAGGAAATAGAGAGTGATCTCCCATTCCAGTGGTTTTAATTAAAAATCGGAAAGTTTTTACTAAAATGATAATACTGGGTGAAGTTTTCGCCTCCGTTTTAATTCCGGACGGACCGTTGTTTTGTGTGTGCACCTATTCAAAATTTTTGATTACGTTCGAAAGTCGTTTCGAACTTCGGAAATCCACTAATAAAGAAATTGTTATCTTTGCGTAGGCAATGGAAAAATTGTTCGACAATGCGGTTTGCATTGTTATTTATAGTTTTTCCGTTTTCCGAATTAAAAAATCGAACCGCGATTTAAAAGACCTTGTTTTCCCATAGTCTAGGCTTGGTTAATGCTATTTTTGCTCGTGTTGTATTGTGCTATTGTACAATACCAGAATATTCTATAAATCTGAGTCTTGCTTTGCTAGGTTTTGATTTGTCCCAAACATTTATTATCCCATTTCCAATGCAAACTATTCGACTACCACCATTTGTTATTAAGTATCTAGTACTATTTGATTACACTTAATATATAAACAAAAAAAAAACAATATTTTTAACTCACTAGAGTAGAAGTTTAAAAGAACATAAACTCTACTCTCTTAAAAGATTAATTGATAATGTCGCTTTCACTAGTGAACATTAGTTCTAGTCTTGATTAAATTTTTGTGAATGTGGTGTTTTCTAGTTTCAACGATTTTTGTCACTGTTAAGTACAACGTACTCTCATACTGTTTTAAGGAGTACGTTTGTTTTCTTCAACTGATGATCTACTAGTGATCGCTAGTGATACGCCCAATATGACGCTCTTTATGACGCACCTATCCCTTGTGTTAAAGTATATTCTTTAAAGCGAAACTTTTGTTGGCAGCATTTACCTGTTTCCCAGAGTTACACTTTTTTTTGACAAAACATGTTTCAAAACTTAGTAGTTATATTATCATGCTTTATTACACATTATCACAATAGCTTTCATTATTCGACACCTTCCGTTAGTTTGGCAATATCGGAAGCATTGCTAATATAGTTCATTTCTAAAGTTTGCCTTGCATTCTGGGAAACAATAATTACTAAACATCACGATTTCGCAACCTGTACGTTTCGATTATGTACATCGTTAGACGGTTGCTGGCAAAATTGTACACGTTCATTCTGCGATATCTCAGAAACATTACTCCAGACGATGAATCACATTCTCGCATGTGTAATGAATAAACTGATTGTTTTCTATCTTCGGGAAATAAAGCGATAGAAGGCTTGCATTAGAAAAGGACGGGGAAATACTAAATATAATGGCTGTCACCTGTTCACGTAAACATCGACGTACCTCCTACAAATAATGCAGTCAGTGCAAGGTTTTGCCTATATAATAGAGACGTCTTGGACCGCTCTTTTCGTATCAGTGGGAGTGGAATTCCGTGTTCATTCGTTAGAATGATAAAAGGAGACATTCCGAAATTTGAAAAGATTAAATCACATGCCTATAACGGTTGGTAATTGAACAATACTAAGTAGATACTTATAAATACATAAATATGCACATACGTACTATACATATATTAATAAATCTATCGGGTGACTTGAGTCAGTCTTGTTGAGATTGATTTCGTCAGAATTTGCTGAAGGTTTGTTCCGGAAGTAGCTTCAACGATATTAAGAAAGACACTGCTTTGCAAAATGAAAACGGTAAATCAACTTTTTTTTACAAAAAGTCAAATTTTGGAAGTATTCATTTTTTTAAAAAGATCCATTCTTGTGGAAATGCTTACAACATTTTTACGAGGCACTAAGAAGTTTTGCGACAGTCGATTAAACTGAAACTAACAAAAAAATTGGCGGAATTTTTCTTTATAACAATATCTCTGATATAATTTACCAACACATGGCGTTGGGGCGGCCCTAAAATATGATGCAACTAACCTCTGTATTTCGAGTTCGGCGGGTGAACTTTGGGCCGCAAATAATGAGGGTACCTGCTTTAATTGAAAGGTCAAATAATCTTACAAGAAATTTGGGCCGGTCACGGCTTAAGACAGGTAGGTAGGAACGTCCTACCTACCTTTTTCAAGGTAGCCCTTTTAATATTTTCGCGATAAAGATGGAATTTCCAGTAATTTGCGTATTCCCTCGCCCTTACCCATTTTCCTTGCCCTCTTGCCCTTTAATATTTTCGTGATAAAGATGGGATTTCCCGTAATTTCCGTATTCCCTTGCCCTTACCCATTTCCTTTGCCCTTTAATACTGTCGTGGTAAAGATCCCTAATTCAACCACCAATGTGCCAGGGTTAAATTTCTTTACTGCCCAAAATACCTGTACAATAAAATCACCTTTTCGGTCATGCCTCCCAAAATTCCCATCAGCTCATCGTCCCCACCTGGTCTCGGCCCAAACTTCCTCCGCCCTTCGAGTTGCATCTCTGCTTAGAGCTATGGACTTTTATAGTGAAGCTTCGAATGTTAAAAATATTGTTAAAAATTGGTTCGCTATTAAGGTTCACTGGATATCATAATTCAATGTATGTGAAAAACGGTTATATAACCATCATAAGGGGTTGGTTTATGGAGGTGAACCACCCATAAAATTTTACGGAAATTTTTATCTACCTGCTTATTTAAGAAATTTACAATGTCGCCTTATTGCGGACATTCATTTTCAAACGTTTTTTACTCTTGAAATGAATTAAATGAAGTAAGACACACAAAAAATGTACACTAATTTTTTAAAGTAGGTACCGTTTGATTTCAACATAGTAATAGCAGTTAACTTAGAAAAAAATCATAAACTATTAAGTACAAGTGTTTTTATCTCATTTCATTTTTTATCCACATAAATAGTCCTGGTACGACTTATATATTGTCGCGATACGGCCCACCATCTCCACCTAAGCTACACCCCCAACCAGAGCACTCCCTTTGGGCCCTAGGCCCTCAGGCGTGTGACAATATACCTGCACGGTTTTTTGTACTTCTGGCACAATCCTTGGCTTCCATCCACAGTAGGCATCCATCCTCGACGATATGATTAGGGCACGTATGTCCGAGTGGTTCATCATGTCAGAGCTGATCCCTAAAGCCCTCAGAGCTCTTAGACCTGCTGGACCAGTGCACGCTACTATTGTTAGAGTACATTCTCTTTATCCAATGGATTTTGGATTTCCTTATGGAAATCATTAAGTAGGTACTATCGATGTTTTGTTTTCTTATCGTTATAAGTGATTTCAGAATTTGAAAATGAAATCATAGATTCTTTTAATTAAAACTACGAACTACTGCCAGTTAAAAAGTTATGAAATCATCGGTTTTTTCGTGAATATCATCAGGAAAAAATTGCACAATGCAAACCTCGCCAGGCATCAAAGAGTATGACTTTAGTAATGGAATTAGTTTGGTAACATGTCTCTGAAGTAATTAGAAAAGTGTAAATTAAAAATAGATTAATTAAATGACTTACAGTAGCTGCCCGGTTATCCGAAATAATGTGGACCCAAGCCATTTCGGATAACTGAAAGTTCGGATAATACGGAAGTTAATTATTATATTCCTGAATTCATCATATTAAAATAAATAAATAAATAATAAAAAAGTAAATAAATCTTTTTTACTCATGGTTTATTGGTTATTTATTGGTTTATTACTTGTATTTATCATTTATGGTTTATTTTTACGGCTAAATCGTTCTGTTACGATATGATAAAATCAATTCGATACTGGCAAAATCTCGACTGTGTTCGGAGATCAAAACAAAACCAATTTTTATTTTTTCTAAGAAAGCATAAGGTTTCTAAGTAAGCATAATAAAGAAACAGGTGCAATTTCGTATAATGCGGCAACAAGTTGCAACCATTTGGGATAAATACGGCAAAATCGCTTTTTAACTCCGTTTCGGATAATCCGAATTTCGTATAACCCGATGGTGGAAGGTGTTTTCTATTTCGTACACTACTGTTTCGTACGTGTCTTCCCAGATGCGGTCAGTGCCATGTGCGGTCAATAGTTTCGAAATCCCAGGACAGGCCAATTTATCGGGGTACTCGGTACAGGCTATTTTGACAAAAATTAATGACAATTGGATAACAAAGTTCATTTCTTGTACCTGAAGCTGATGAGGTCGGTGTACGAAATAGGCGTCAAAATTCATGTAATTTTATTCAGTGTACGAAACAGGAAAATTTCAGGTACAAAAGTTCCGGTGTGCGAAATAGGAGTGAACGAAATAGACATGAATCTAGAAAATCAACCCGATTCCGGATAACCGGGCGGCTACTGTATTAATTAGCAAAATATGCCCTCCAACCCGTCTCGATAGCTTTCTTCACGTGACTGCCTGCCGTAGCTTAATATTACTACATGAGCAACAAAATTAATTATGAGCAACAAATTGTAGGACTACTCCAAAATGTGCCCACTTAAATGGCTAA
The DNA here is from genome assembly GCA_946251905.1 of Cryptocephalus moraei. Classification (NCBI taxonomy): domain Eukaryota; kingdom Metazoa; phylum Arthropoda; class Insecta; order Coleoptera; family Chrysomelidae; genus Cryptocephalus; species Cryptocephalus moraei. Next base: position 36,038,022 of record OX276454.1, on the reverse strand, counting down.
CAACTTAATAAACGTGTAATAAGCTTCCCAGTTCCTTCAGCACTTCTTTTCAACATTGGCCGATGTTTCCGTATGGGAATTCACACCGGTAGGAAATCTCCTTTGATACTTCTCTATATTTTTTCTGCAGATTTCTTCACAAAAAATCAGTTCCAGCCATTCTCAAAACGATTATAATTATTATTTATCAAATTTAACAAAATAAAAAATTCTTGACGTCTTGATGTTTTTCAATTGACACTTTTTATTGTAGTTGCCTTGCTTCATTTAATTCTATTTTTCTTGAAAACCACACGTTTTCTTAAAATTTAACAAGTGTAAAAAAAAATGGAAATAAATTTCCGCATAAGGTGAAATGGTAAATTTTCTAAATAAGCAAATTAGTAAAATTTATCATATTCTAGCTCCCCCGGTATGACAACGAGCTATGTCCTTTATTACGAGGACCCTCTGCATAAAGTAACTAATAATAACATAATGACAATAATTGCTGTTATTCAGTTATATACAAGTGTTACGTTTTCACTGACTTATGTACCATCCCATAAAAGAGGTTTTTCCTCAAAGCTATTTCTTGAATGAAGTAGATATAATATGTAACTTGAACAGAGTACATCCAACCAGTAACAAAATTCTTCACTTGGTTTGCTTTATTGTAAACGTTTGTATCAGATTTACCAGATTTACCAACCATTTTAAATGCTACTTTACACCATGGAATATAGAACAAAAAGTACATGCTACAAAACATATGTTACCTCTTGAATGTAGTAATTCTGGAAGAAAACCACTCAAATTGTAAATTCTCACCAAAAAAGATTACGTTCCACTTGTGATACTCGATATTTCACGTCGAATAATAATAATAATAATAATAATAATAATAATAATAATAATAAGCAATTGAAGCCTTTTAAACGGTGTCGTAACGAATCAAATTTTAATAGTTGCTACTCTGGTTTCAGTTTAATTAAGATTTTGTGGTCCTGGTGGTTACGTTACAAAAACTGTACCTAATTAGACCAAAACCTGACAATTGTGAGAACGTAACTGTTATGTGGGCTGTCGTGGAAGTCATTAAGTTTGGGTATTTACCACAACTATGAATTCATTAAAGGTTTTCTGTTTTAATAACGGGCATTTTTAAATAAAAACAAATGTATAGTAAGTACTCATGATACCGCCTTCGGTGAAGAGGAACTGTTAAGAAAGTGTTTTTTTTACACAACTTGTCAACTACCTACTTACCTATGTAAAATTATTTAAATGCAGGTTATCTAAATTTAGCCTATACATAATACATTACACTAAAGTGAAACGGGTGTATACCTACCACAATTAACCGCTAATCACTTCTAGCTCATTACCAACTTTTTTCGTTTAACTGTAAAATAATATTCGCAGTGATAGTTCCGTACTTAATGTTTCGTTCCTAAATCCACCACGTTGTGTTGACGTCGACAAAGCTACATATATTTGAAATATGAACTGTGATGTAAGGGTTTCGGATAACCCGATTTGCTGAGGAACTTACGTGGTGAGAAAATGACTTCGAGGAGGAAAAAAAGCAGGCAAGAGAAGGACGGTTTCATCAAGAAGGTGTCGTCCCTCTTCAACCTGGACACGGTAAGAGTACCAAACGTGATATCGATTTTAAAAAATGGCAATCCCGAACATACCAACGGGCTGGAAAAATGTTATACTTATCGGTTGGCTTTCATTTTAAAATGGCTTTTCACTTCAGCTTAAAACTTTTAGACATTTAGATATAAAAAATCTTAAAGGCCATTTAACACCAATGAAACTTTTAAGGCGTGATATTTAAAGTTCGTGGGTAAAGATTACCGTATGCATTTGATCAATTATTAGTGGTGATAGATAATTGATGGTGGTAGTTTGGTGGTAAATTAGGCAGTGTAATTATTGCAGATTACACTATACATTAAAACTTGTGTTTCGTGAACATGCGGTTACTCTTATTTTAAGAATTCATTTGTTATGTAGATACCGTATTGTGCTTCTTATACATGTTCTGAGATCCGAAAGCTGACATTTGTTAGATACTATATTACTTTGTTATACTATCTGTATACTTATTTTAATCGTATGAAATACCAAGTTTCCTGCTTGTCAACTACAATATCAAATCATTTGCTTGTTGTGTGATATTTTGCAGATTGCAACTGAGTGCTTGATCATTACACTATTCTAAGTTTAAGAGCCCAATCACTTTTATAGTTCGACTAGAAAGGTTTTAATGAAATACATCTTATATGCAACATTGAGTTTTTGATCCCCAATGTGGAAAGTTTTAAATTGGGTCGCTTTTTACTTATACATGTTCAAGACTAGTAAGTACCTCATTTCTGTGCACTTGTGCACCTATGCACTAATCATGATTCAGGTAGACACATAGACAACCTGTATTGAAATGCGTTTGAACGTTCTCACTTCAGATTATAGAAATGTCATTAAAAATTACAAAATTTGATTTTTTTTACTCATTTGAAAGTGGTAGTTTCTTCCATCTTTATTTTCCACATATTTAATCAAGCAATATGTCTAGAATTTTAAGAAAAGGTCGAACTAAAACGGTATGACCAACACTTGCTGTACCTACTCAATTTGTAATTACAATAGTTTTCTTCATTAGTAGGTTTTTTTTGGTGTACATATTAAGATTAATAAACAAAAATCATCCGCAGATGCTATTATATGTGAATACGCATTATTCGAATGTGGCAGGTTATCTCCACGAAAATTTGGTGGATTATTTCTTACTGTCGGGCTTATATTACAATTACATGCCTCCATGGCTTATTAGATCATTATACCCAGTATCTGCAAATATATAAAATTATACCTAGTGTGTATTGATAAATGCCACACTAAATACTATGCCCATTACAAGTAAACCCTTCAAATTTATATTAAAAAGACGTAATATGTCTCTGCTTGGACTCGTGCTTTCCCCCATTTCATCTAAACAATTACACTAAAGTACCCCGCACCAATCTTATGCATTTTGGCCCCCGGTGAATTTCTCTGAAAATTTGGGAAAAGATAGGTTTCGATCTCTTGATCAAAAGTCTCAATGGGCACAAAGCCCAAAAATCACTCCTATGGCCCCTACCGGGGCATTTGAGGCCAAAACTGTTGAGGTTTGAGAAGATGACGCACAGCTCATGAAGCCAAGCTCATAATGCCAGTGGACTCCCCATATGCCCGTATCCTGTCTAGACAGGATTCGGGGATATGGGAGTGGGAGAGAGGGGAGTCACGACATAATTGCAGGGATCCACGGGCGGGGGTCTTTTCTCCGATTACTCTTGACTTCTGCTGTTGTTTTCAATTCGCGAACGGAAAACCGAATATTTTTCTTCAGTCTCGTGATTTATCTTACGCGATCTAAGACTTGTTCTTGACAGTATCTTTGTGAATTTTTTCGCCTTGTGGTCTCAATATGGCAGGACGTGGTCAAAATATTTATGTGATGTGCTTTGTCTGTGCGCGGGGGGGCCGTTTACAGCAAATGGCTCAAATAGGGGGTGACGTTGATAAGCAAGCGGTAGCAATACTTCGACGAGCTGAAAATGGTTTTGAGGACGCAGTTGTTGCAGATGATACCAGGCTTTGTTTTAATTGCAATCAGTCTATTAGGAATGAATTAGAAATGGTTCAAAATAATCCGACGTGTCTAAGACTCAATGTTGTGAAACAAAGGCGAAATCGGGCTTGTTTATTCTGCTTCGCGGTTCAAAATCCGGTCAGAATGTCCTCCGAGTGCAGGTCAAATATTTTTCTGGAAGTGAATATCTACATTCCCGAAGGTGTTAGGTGCTGTGGTCAACATATTGACAGAAATGGACTGATTTTTCGTCCACTAATTCTTTGCTTTGACATCTCAGAATCGTCCTTACGTTATACCAGGGGCTGATCTCCAGCAACTATTGGGAAATCTCCGTAAGGAGACACAAGCCAACGATAAATTGTTCAATCCCAACAAACTAACCGAAAACGAGTTTATGTGCCTCTTTTCATTAAATAAGGTCGATTTTGCTGACCTATTAACATTCTGTGACCCAGTACCTCGGGAAAGGGGTGTTCGACACATAAGTAACCCCATTTACCAATGAGTTGTACAACAATGAGCCGGCTGTGCCAAAGGTAATTGTAGTTTGCGATTCTACCTATGCCTATATCCATAAAAGTAGCAACTTTCGCGTTCTCCGACAGTCATATTCCCTGCATAAAGGGAGGCATCTTCTTAAACCAACACTTCTTGTCGCACCAGATGGATATATTCTTGCGATTCTTGGGCCATATTTTTCCGACACATGGAACAACGATGCACAAATTCTTAGGGATGTATTTGAGAGAGATGCCGAAAACTTGCAGGAATGGTTCCAAAATGGCGATATCATGTTGGTCGACAGAGGTTATAGGGACGCTGCGCCTCTGCTGGCCCGTTTAGGAATTGAACACAAAATGCCGGCTTTTTTAGATCGAGGGCGCAATCAGTTTACCACTGAGGAAGCGAATGAAAATCGTCTAATTACCAAGACAAGATGGGTAGTTGAAGCGAGAAATGGGCACATAAAGTCCATTTTCAGAATTTTCCGAGAACCATTCAATATTCAGCGGGCAAAAAACATTGGGGATTATTACAGAATCGCTGGAGCCTTGATAAATCAATATCGCCCCCCAATAATTATGCAGAATGCCACAGTTGAAGTTGCCAGGCTTATGCTCCAGCGAAAAGACGAAGCAAATGTCATGCAGGCGCGAGTGGACGTAGAGAGACTACGATATAGGCATGGACAATAGGGAGCATGGGACAATAGGACAATAGGACAATAGGACAATAGGACATGGACAATAGGGACAATGGGAGCGCCTCAATAACCAAGTCCCTAGATTCCCCATACTTGATATTGAATTTTTACGGGACTTGACAGTTGGAGTGTATCAAGTAAACCTCGCACCAGCTTATATTCAAGATAAACTTGATCGTGACGACAACCCGCAATTTGAAATTGATGAACTCTTCGACGAGGAAAATGTTATTCGAGTCCGACACAGTTCGTTCGACATCGAAATCGTACCACCCATCATGTGTTCATCTCATATGTTCCTCAGGAAGAAGTGCTAGCCAATCCAGAGGAGGATATAATCAATGGCTACTATTGCACCTGTCAATCAGGCTCTCGGACGTTGGGGACTTGTAGTCATATTGCCAGTGTATTATGGTATCTCGGGTATGCTCGTCACCAGGATAATATAAGATACCCAGATGCCAGTCTCCTCGACTCTACGTATGATGCAGCTAATAGAAACCAAGAACCACAAGGAGTCCATGTTATCGAAGAAATTGTACCAGAGTGAGGGGGAATGTTGCTACATGTGATGTAAACTAAACAATCTCAACTGTGATGTAACTGAGGAGATCGTGTAGATAAATGAAAACTTCAGACTGTCTTGTTTGTGTTCTTGTGTATTTCTGATGTCATATCACCTTATTCATCCTATCCGAACGCAACCTTGAGTTAGCTGTTGAAAGAAACAATAAGAAAGTTGCCCTTCACCGCCTTGTAACTAGTAACTAGTCTCGATCGCCTAAAGAAACCTCCGATGATAATTCCACCCCCCTCCCCCTTCCCAACCCTCTTTATTGTTGCTTGTAGGAATATTAAAATCATAATATTGTCAACTTTCAGGCGCAACTTGCGAGGTTCGCATTCGCTTTTATAGTATGTCTTATTATTCACGATTTTAGCCCTTTCGCGCTCCATTTTCGGGTATTTAGGAGGTAAGCAACCCTGAACTGATGCCAGAATGTGAAAGAGAGGACAATTTTAGCCCCAAGAATCTATTTTCAGCCTTCGCCTTAGCGCAGGCACTGGCTTCATGAGCGGTGCGTCATCTTCTCAAACCTCACCAGTTTTGGCCTCAAATGCCCCGGTAGGGGCCATAGGAGTGATTTTTGGGCTTTGTGCCCATTGAGACTTTTGATCAGGAGATCGAAACCTATCTTTTTCCAAATTTTCAGAGAAATTCACCGGGGGCCAAAATGCATAAGATTGGTGCGGGGTACTTTGAAGACAACAAGAAATCGATTTACAAATTTTAATCATTGCTCTTTTATAAGCGGACGAATCAATAATAGTCCTTTGTTAAAACTGCATACAAATCTTTCACGCTTTCTAGAATAATATTGAGTAGTAAAGCTACAGGATTCTTTTAAATTGTAGGAATGTCGCTTCTGTAGTTTAATATTTCAGATTTACCAGCAAACTGGAAGAGGTAAATTAATTGTTCCTTACGGCAGTGCTACTTTTAGTCCTTGTTGGTGTACATTTCTACAAAGTACTTTTTTGTACATTGGGCAGTACTTAAATCTTCAAAAGTGCAGCGGTCTTGTAATGTTTTGGAGACTTCGGGGTTTTCCGGCGATAGTAATTCATGAAACACAACGTTTGACGACGGTTCAATATTTCTTTAATTTCAGAAAATAAATTTAGTATAACAGTTTTATTACATTGAATCCACATAATGAATGCAACGAATGAAAAATAAAAACGTAATGAGGCACTCCGTGAAGGACCGAGAGGGGAAGCATAGCATATATGTAGGTATATAATGATATAATATCTTTCTTTATCGTCGTTCATTCATTACTGAGAATCGTAACCCCTGAGAATTTGTGACGTTATTTCTCGCCATTGACTTCGATCCCGAGCTATATTTACAGAACCGCAGAACGAACTACCGGTGGCCTTTTGGATCTGATCAGTCCATCTGGTTGGTGAGCGCCCTCTAGACCTTCGCCCTTCTGTGTTTCCCGAAACTAGCAGCCTCTCCAGGTTGTTTTCATCTCTTGGCACGATGTGTCCAAAAAATCTCAATATGTTCACCAGGCAGGTAGAAGAGAGTCTATTGCGGATGTTCAGTTGTCTAAGGATTGACTCGTTCGTCCTGTGCGCCGTCCACGGAATTCGGAGCATGCATCTCCAGCACCACATCTCGAAGGCATCAATTCTTTGCGGTGCTATTCGACTGCCGTCCGCGGTCAGGTCTGTCCTAATCCCTTGCTTCAACTGCCGTCCTAAATTTTTAAATGGTTAAAGGGATTCTAATCCTATGCTCAACTGCCGTCCGGCTTGAGTTTACCTGGTCCTCATCATCAAATTAAACTTCATATTTTATTTCAATTTATTTTAACATTATAATGAAAACGCCCGTTATATTTTAAAATTAAATATCACCCGCCTGTTAGGCTCAGTGACAACGTGTATTATCCTTGCCCTCTCGCGAGCATATATATATATATATATATATATATATATATATATATATATATATATATAAAGGCAATAAGGGATGGGCTGGAAATCCCGATGCACAAAGATCCCGATCCTCGGACGGCAGTTGAACAGAGGGATTAGTCGACCTCGCTAATCCTAAAGGGTCACGTTGACCGCGACGGCAGTCGATATGCGCCCATTCTTTCTCTATCTGCTGCTTTAATTGTCCACGTTTCAGCTCCATATCGGAAAATGGAAAAGATCAACGATTGAACTAGTTTCATTTTAGTGTTTTTCGTAATAGATCTGTCTTTCCAAATCTTAGGTAGTCGACTTATTGCACTTTTAGCTAGTCCTATTCTCCTTCGGATATCACTTTCACTTGAACCCGTGTTACTAATATATGAGCCCAGGTACAAGATGTGGTCAACGATTTGAAATCTTTTTAGAGCATCTGTCGATTGCAGAGTGTTGGAACGATCCACTATCATAATTTTACTTTTCTCCGCGTTTATCATAAGGCCACAGTTGTTGCTCTCTGTCTCCACTCAATGATATAATATATCTATAGTATAAATGATGATATAATGATATATATACGTCATGTAATGAAACGAATGGTAGCTAACGCGGCGCTATCACGCCGCGCTCGCAATCGTCACCTCTAGAGCAGGCAACCGACAATGCAAACAATTGTAACACGAATTGCCACAAAATAGCTAGCGCTGGTGAATAATTCGCCGTCCGGATCGCTTGGTTTTTCGATGTTAACACCTCTCACCGATCCAGCGCTTCGAGCGAAGCCCGCGATAAGAAAACTATGCTTCCAAAAAATAAAACATTCTTATCGCAGGTAGCCGATAAATAGCAGCAAGTAGCTATAAATTAAAACCGTGGGGTCATACGCGTTTTTCTAGTTACAACGACAAAGAATATGAAGCACTTACGACCCACGTATTTATTTTTAATTACATATTAGTGGCATTACTTTTTATTTTTTGAATGTACTTAATATGTTTGTTAAAAACTTATTTTTTAAATTTTATTTTCACATGAAAACCTCGACTTAGAGAACTTTTCCAACATTGCGTTGATATCGATTTAAGCTTCCGCTCAAGATTCGTCAGAATTAATTAAGCACCAGAAATCCGTGCTTTGAACGACATCCTCCTGACTGCAAATCGTTCCTTTGGTTTACGGATATTTTCGCTTTGTATCGTCCTCATCACCATTACGAGTCCGTGTCTGCTTGGTGCATTTCCTATTTTCCTTTAATCTACTGGAAACTCGACGAGCTTTTCCGTCTTCCTTATCTCAATTAACGTGCTGCGATAATGACCCGGAGGAAACTGGAGGGACACATACACCAGTCGCCCGACAAATGTTTCGAACTGGTATTATCGCCTCGGGTCACCCGATAAAATTCCCTCATCCCGCTTCATTAGCTCCAGGAGTCGTGATAATATGCTCGTCTTTGACGTTTTTTTCGGTCTTGTTACTTCTGACTCAGATCGATTTTTGATCGTTGGGTGATCCTGAGTGCTATAAGTGAGATATTGTCGAGTCGATTGATTGATTGATTGCTTTCATTGAATATTCCGTAAACGTCAGGAAATGTTAGCGACTGCATATATATAAGACACTAATATAAGATATTGGTTGACTCCCCTGTTCATCCAGTGTCGATGTTTGCCAGTACTTCACAGGGAATACATCTTATTGATTAGCAACGAAGGCGGTACAAATAAAATTATGGGATAAAATACGGCTGCGAAGTTAGCCATATTTCTCAGCCACACATTCCTACACATACACTGAGAAATGGAATACCTTTATATGAACAATAAGGATGAATTGTCTCCCTAGAATTAAGTCGAAAAACGCCTTATTACATTTCTGCCTGAAGTAAATAGTGGGTCCCAATATCAAATCAATCGTCGGAGGGGTTGTTTTTTTGGGGGATTAAATGTTAAATATATAAGTGACTTAGACGTCTATCTATTATTATTGTCATTAAGAAAAACGAACACCTCCACAAATTACACAAGAATGCAAGGAAATCACATATACTACATGACTTTTATGAATATTTATAGCATGTATTGAAGTAGTGTGATCTCGACAATGATTAATAATCTGCGTTTGTGTTTCAATAGTGATGAATCTGGCTGACGCAGTGATGCCACTAATCATACAGCTATAGGTGAAAGGGGAATATTCTTTAATCGAATATCTGGAGGATCTGGGAAGGCATCTACAGCGGTCTTGGCTTATGTGTCTGCAAATTGTAGTCGCTTGTCACCTTTAATTGTGTATAAGGGTACTTTTACAGCTACTTTATATACAACCTTCAAAAAAGGTTGGATGGGGGAATCACAATTTTATTAGTGCTTTATAACAATTCTTCCCTTTTATCATCAACTCAAAGTCCACAAGAGACATTCCTCAGCAGAAAGTGCTTAGGCTCTGTGATGAGCATTGTAGCGATATGAGCCATCGACTTGTTGATCGTTGATAAGAAGCCGTCTGGAACAACGTTATACTGTTAACATTTCCTAGTTATCTGCCCGATCAATTCCAGCACTGCACACCACAACCAGTGGAAGACTCACAAACGAACTTTTTGCGGAGTTGCTAAAGTGTGGCATGAAGCAATAAAAGCAAACAACATTATTTCTGGTTTTGTTGGTGCTGGTATGTATCCGGTAGATCGTTAAAAAATTTCTTTGGAGCAATATCAACTCGATCTAAAAAAATATAGACGAATTTCACACAGAGACAGAACACCCTAATAATAATACCAATTGTCTAGTCGTCAAAAACCATCCTGTGTTAAATATGCTGCAAGTAGGTACTAATGATGACATCAGTCTAGACTGTCTAGACTCTAGACTCTAGACAAATTGCCAATGTAGCAAGAGGACGAAATATCTCTGGAAAAATATGTCAGTTACTGCTACACACAATGGAAAGAACGAAATAGGTTGAATAAGAAACGTCACAACTATCTTACTCTAAGAAACCGGCACACGTCGATACATAGCAAACAACCTCTTCACCAAATGTTTTATTCCAAAACAAGGTGGCCCACCAACTTCAAATAAAACTGGAGTTAAACAAAATAAGCTTATAGTTTCAAGATTAAGACGCCAATTTTATCGTGAAATATTGACGTCCAGTGATGTTCTGTCAAGACTAAAAGAAATTTAAAAAAAAACAGATGGTGTAAAACCCACAAGAGAAGACAGATATCAAATACGAAACGGAGTAATCGAGACACATCTGTATATGCAGACGTTAAAAAATTTGATACAACGAAGAATCCGTGAACATATGATATTTACAAGGTAGATAGCAATTAGCTCTATAAAACTTACTGAATACCCCGTACATTTACCCATAGTCTAGTCTAGTTTGCTGCGAAAAATAGTTAGAAGGCTCGGAAAAATAGCGATAGCTCATTCGACGCGGAATGCAAATCTGAGAAATGGGTTTTGAGGATTTTTCTGCTAAGAAAAATTGCAATTGTTATTAACAAATAACGAAAAATAAAAACACTCTTTCGATTTTTTGATGACAACTCAAAAACCATAAGAGAAAGAGGAATTCGCAAAAAAGATCCTTAAAGAGGAGGAAATTTCCGATAAAAAAGTCCCCACTCCCGGATTTCTATCTCTAATATTTATATTGTAACGAAACGGCTCGCCGGCCGCGACATAAACACGCCGGGAGCTACACAAGTTCGCCTTATTGCAATTCCGGGAAGGACGACGGGAACAGTCGAGAGAGTTCGATGCGATAACAAGTTCCGCGAATTCTAGAATGATCTTCAGAACTTCGAGAACGTTCCAGCGAATATCTCGAAGGTTCTCGCAAGCGAAAGGCTAGCTATAAAAAGGGAATGTCGGACCCGAGCCAGGCAGTTGAAGAATCGTTGTGTAAACATTCGGGCGAGAGACCGCGCGCGTTAAAATAAATAAACATCTCTCTGTGTGAAATAAATGTGTTAAGAGTTAGTAATAAATTAATTAGGATAAATAGTGTAGTGTTTTAGTTTTAGTCAACAGTAAAAACGTTACAGTGGTGTCAGAAGTGGGATAAATTAGTGAAATAAATTCAAAACAATGAAGAAATTACGCGATTTAAAAGTGACGGACCTCAAACGCGAGTTGGAAGATAGAGAACTCGAAACGACAGGGTCGAAAACAGTGCTGCAGAAACGTCTGGAGGAATATTTAATCGATAATGGAGACGACCCTGAAACTTTCGGTTTCGAGGAAGAAGGTGAGCGCATCATGAAAGAACTCCATGGCGAATTAGAAAACAAAATGGAAAAACTCCACGGTGAGTTGGATAACCAAACAAAGGAGATGAAAGAACTTCATGGCGAGTTAGACAATAAAATGGGAAAACTTCACGGAGAGTTAGATAACAACATGAAAGAGCTCCACGGCGAAATAGGAAAACTCCACGGTGAGCTGGATAACAACATAAAAGAACTCCACGGCGAAATGGGAAAAATCCACGGCGAATTGGACAATCTAGGAGAACTCCACGGCGAGCTGGATAGCCGAATTGGAAACCTGGACAGCGCACTTCAGACTGAGAAAAGCCAACGATTGGAACTGGAAAACCAACTGCGAGAATTGGGGAACCAATTACAATCCATGCATTTCCAGCCCAGTCGACAAAATATGTCCAGTTCAGGTAATCCGTTTAACGACTCGGAGGAGGTAACCAGGATCGAGGCAGTCCCTACTGCGAGCCACCGAGTGAAGCCGCCAACCTTCGACGGGGAAATCCCCTGGGAGAACTACCTCCGGCAGTTTGAGGCAGCGGCGAAAGCTAACAACTGGACGCAAAGGGATAAGGCAGTGGCTCTGACGGTCGCTCTCAGGGGAAACGCCCTCGACGTGCTGCAAACTGTTCCACGGGGGGAGCTGGACAACTTCGAGCTACTCGTCCAGAGGCTGGAGGCGCGATACGGACACGCACACCTGAGGCAGGTCTACCAATGCCAAATGAAGACCCGACGACAGAAGCAGGAAGAGAGCCTTCAGGAATTCGAAACCGACATCATGAAACTAGTTAGATTCGCCTACCCGGAAGCGGCGGAGTCTATGACGGAGAGTCTCGCGGTCTCGGCCTTCATCGACGGCTTGAGGGATGTGGAGATGCAGCGGGCGGTACGGCTTTCGCGTCCCAAGAGCACATTGGAAGCCCTCTCGATGGCCCTGGAATACGAGGCTGCGACGGAGGCGTCGAGGATCTGTGGCAGCGTCGGGACGGTGGTCGGAGACGACGCATGCGTAGAAGCCGAACGGAAGGAGGACAAGCTGGAGCAGGTTGTCAACGCCCTCAAGGGACTGCTGGAAGGAGGCAGAAAGGAACCAGCGAAGTGCTGTACGTGTGGAAAGGTTGGCCGTTTCCGAAGGAACCGCAAGCGCCCCAGGGTCGAGAAATCCAAACGTGTCGACATCGAACATAGAGCAGGAACCAGCCACCGTAATGCTAACGCACTTTCAAGAAGACCGTGTCCTGAGGGATGTTCCCATTGCAGTCGTGCAGAAGTGAAAGAGGCTTCTACCTGCCGCACGACGGTCACCGACGAGGACTGGTCACCAGACGGGCTGCGGTGGGCGCAGGAAGGCGACCCTGAACTTCAACGGATCCTGGAGTGGAAAGAAGAGGGACGTCGGCCGGAATGGCAGGAAGTGGCCCCATCCTCTAGGACCCTGAAATCGTACTGGGCACAGTGGGACTCCCTGGTGATACAGGATGGACTGCTCAAGAGGGTGCTGGAATCCGATAATGGCGCAGAAAGACGATTCCAACTCATCGTGCCCAAAATTAAGGTGGCGGAGGTGCTACGTTACCTCCATGACGGAACCTCAGGAGGCCACCTGGGAGTAAAGAAGACCCTGCAGAAAGTGCGCGAGCGTTTCTATTGGGTGGGCTGCTCGGAGGCTGTTCGTGAATGGTGCAGGAAGTGTACAGTTTGCTCCGCCAGCAATGGACCGCACCGCAAGCCGAAAGCCCCGATGAGACAATACAATGTGGGAAGTCCTTTCGAGAGGATCGCCCTAGACATTACTGGGCCATTCCCTGAAACCGATTGCGGCAACAAGTACATCCTGGTGGCAATGGACTACTTCACGAAATGGGTAGAGGCCTACGCGATTCCCAACCAAGCAGCAACAACTGTCGCAGATGTCCTGGTGAAGGAGCTAGTGAGCCGTTTCGGAGTACCGTTGGAATTGCATTCCGACCAGGGGCGTAACTTCGAGAGCGAGCTGTTCCAGGGAGTTTGCGAAAAATTGGGAATTCGCAAAACTAGAACGACGGCGCTGCACCCTCAGTCTGACGGAATGGTGGAGAGGATGAACCGCACCATGGGCAAGTACCTCTCGAAGGTAGTGTCTCAACACCAACGAGACTGGGATCAACATCTCCCCTTTTTCCTGATGGCCTACCGTTCTGCCATCAACGAGTCCACCGGCCAAACACCAGCAAGGGTACTGTTCGGGCGAGAGATGAGGCTTCCCTGCGATCTGAGCTTCGGTTGCAAACCGGGAGAAGATCTGGCTGGGGAAGACTACGTCACCGAGCTGCGCAGAAAGATGGACCAGATTCACGAGATGGTACGGACGAATCTCCAAGTCGCCAGCGACCGCATGAAGGATCACTATGACGTCCGGGCGGACAGCGGCATATATGAAGAAGGAGACCTGGTGTGGCTGTACAACCCGCAAAGAAGACGAGGGTTATCACCAAAGCTTCTGAAAGCCTGGGAAGGGCCGTATACAGTGAAGACCAAGATAAATGATGTCATCTACCGGATCAGCAAAGTCCCGAATGGGAAGCCCAGGGTCGTGCATTACAATCGATTAGCGCCTTTCGAGGGAGACCACGACCAAGATCAACAGGTGCGCCAACTACGGCCCCAAGAGGATGAGCCCTCCTTTGAAGAGTTTATGGCTGCGTATGGTGGGACCGGGAAGGCCAGATTCGGTGTGACCAGGGAAGAACAACGGGATCTGTTCGGAACACCGCCTGAATATGCGCTGGCTCATTGCGTGGCCCAGGACCTGCGGATGTCCCGGGGAATTGCCGCGGAGTTTCGGACGAGGTTCGGCAAACTGGACGAACTCCATCATCAGGGACCGGCAGTCGGGCGAGCGCTGAGGATTAAGGAAGATGGATCACAACGGCCGCTCTTCTACCTGGTTACCAAGAGGAGGTCCTTTCACAAGCCCACCTATTTGGACCTGTGGGACGCACTACATGTCCTCAGGGATACCCTACTTAGCGAAGATCTAACTAAGTTAGCCATCCCGAAACTGGCTTGCGGATTGGACGCCTTGGACTGGAGAGTCGTGAGGAATATGCTGGAGGTCTTATTTCGCTTCACCGGGGTAGACATTTTGGTGTGTTGTTGGAATCCTGAGAGGAGTCCCCACAAGAAGACCGTGGCTTGTTATTTCCACCAAACCTCGCGTTGCAGACAGGGGACCAACTGCAGATTTCTACATGGGCCTGTCAGGGACACGTTTCGGGACGAAACATCTTTAAGGCGGGGGCAGTGTAACGAAACGGCTCGCCGGCCGCGACATAAACACGCCGGGAGCTACATAAGTTCGCCTTATTGCAATTCCGGGAAGGACGACGGGAACAGTCGAGAGAGTTCGATGCGATAACAAGTTCCGCGAATTCTAGAATGATCTTCAGAACTTCGAGAACGTTCCAGCGAATATCTCGAAGGTTCTCGCAAGCGAAAGGCTAGCTATAAAAAGGGAATGTCGGACCCGAGCCAGGCAGTTGAAGAATCGTTGTGTAAACATTCGGGCGAGAGACCGCGCGCGTTAAAATAAATAAACATCTCTCTGTGTGAAATAAATGTGTTAAGAGTTAGTAATAAATTAATTAGGATAAATAGTGTAGTGTTTTAGTTTTAGTCAACAGTAAAAACGTTACAATATTTTTAATTTGTTGCTGAAAGTAAGGCTCCACGCGACCGATACGGCGTGCGCTCGCCGCCTCTGAAGCGACTACGTCATAGAAAATAATCTTTTTAAGGTACTAAGGATTAGTTTAAAATTTAAAACAAACTTTATTGTATTCTACACACTTAAAAGAACAATGTCCCGTCGGAAAAAAATTTTAAATGCATTTTTTAAAAAGCTAACCTATTGTTAATAAACTAATTATTTTCGTACTTCCGTCTTCATTAAAAGCAGGCTAAATGATTAAATAAATTCACCATAAATATTTTGCTTCTCGGAGTCCTTTCTATTAGTGTCCTCAATAAGATGACGTTATAAAATCATTTAAAATTATCTTATTTAGTTTACAACGAATTTTTAAAATCAACAAAAAACGCAAAACCCCGAAATTGTTGCTAAAAATTTGTTTTCTCTTATATATTATGGCATGGCTGTTTTTATATTCAAACTAAGGATTAAATCATTGTGGAAAAATTTTTTTACGGCTATTTGTTTAAGAATTGTTTATAAACAAACGGCTTAGTTTAATATTTTTGGAAATTCTTTTTTTTACCTTTCTATTGTTTAGGATTAATTATGATTTTTAAAACAAAAAAGTCCTTAAAGTTTAAAACAAATGTCCTTAAAAATTTTGTTATAGTTTATAATCGTTTTTTTAATGTTTTTATTATTTAAATAATTAGTTAAGGAATAATTTTGTGTTCAAAAATCATTATAAAAATCTCTTAATAGAATAGGAAAAAGAATTTTTTTTTTTCACTTATAATTTTATTATTTATTAAGTTAACAATTTGTTATAAAAAGTTTTTGGGTGTCACAATATTTTTTTTCTATTACTACTAAAAATTAGAAAAACAACGCTAAGCCATAGCGTTGTACGTGTTTATCTAGTTTATTTAGCAATAAATGTAGATCCTCCAGTCTATTAGATATAATCACTGTATCGTCGGCATATCTGATATTGTTTATAGGTTTTCCTTTTATTTTTATCCCTTTTACTCCGTTTTCCAAGTATAAAACAAATATTTTTTTAAAGTAAATGTTAAAAAGCAGAGGCGATAAAATTAAAATACATCCCTGCCGAACTCCTTTTAAAGGTTTGTATTTATTCTAACTTCAGCTTTTTGATTCCAATACAGTTTTTTTTTATGAATCTTATACCTTTGTCGTCGACGCCTATTTCGCTTAGTCTTTTTAGTAAAAGATCGTGTTTCATATTATCAAAAGCGCGTTTGTAATCGATGAAGCAAGCGTAGAGATTTTGACGCTGGTCATAACATTTTTGCACCATCAGTTTTAGGGAGTATAATGCCTCTCTACTTCCCAACCCCCTGACAAATCCAAACTGAGTTTCGCCACTCATTTCTTCACATCTTCTATATACTCTGGAGTGCATAATTAGTAGAAACATTTTGTGACTCATTAAGCTAATAATATATACCAAGCATGTCACGCCTTTCGTCATGTATGACTAAATTGAGGAACAGTTTTTTTTTTTAAAGAATACGGTTGTCCATCTCGAAGGTGGGTGATGTAGATTCAAGAAATAAAGAACCTCTCACTCTTCCAGCAGTATAATGCGTTCTTCTTGTAATGATTGAGTTCCACTCTATGCGACCGGTTTCGTTCTTACGACCATCATCAGGCTAGATAAACAATAGTCAACAGTACAAATGGTAAGGTGAAAATATATAACCTCCAACTAACCTTCATCCACGAATATAACAGTTCTAGTACCAAAAATATAACCCTCACCAACCGTGGGAATAAGGTGTGAATAACAATCTCAAAAAGATATAAAACGAATGAAAAGATTACATTGATAAAAATCGATAAAATCAAGTTAAACAACTCTCGTCTAAAATATGGAGCGCTTTAAAGGAAACGAAAAAAGTGTCATACATAAAATACAAAATGTGACATAGAGCATAAAACACAAACATTACATAAAACATGGAAACTGATACATCACACCACAGAATTCACAATAGAGAAGTAGTTGTTAAAGGCTTGTTCATTAAGCAAAGTCACCTGGGAATTCTTGGACGCTCTCAATATCTCAAGGATTTCCCATAAATTAAGTTTATTGCCTTTGTCACAAATATGTAAACTTTTTGTACTACAAGTTAAGTCAAATTTATGTCTATGTAATAAAATATGGTTTGCGAAAGCTGTTGGTGTGTTGTAAATGTCAGTATTCAGGTACTTATCTTACTTATTGATGTATTTTATTTCATTAAACCGAATTTGAAAGGTTCTACCTGTTTGACCTATATATATGGCGTTACAATCACTACAATTTAGTTGATAAACTCCTGAGTTTCTAAGAGTATCTAATTTATCCTTGGTATTAACTAAAATAGAACCCAAGGTTCTTATCGTATTATATGAGATCGTAATATCATACTTTTTTAACAGATTCTTGATAGAATAAGAGATATTCCCTAGGAAAGGTAAGGATCTATAACCAATTTGCTTGTCAACTGAAGAGGTGTCAAACGTAGGATTAAATTTGTTCATAAAATTAGTGTTGATTTTATCTAAATGGTGGGAAGAGTAACCATTATTCAAACCAATTCGTTTTATAATGTTGATCTCTTTAAGGAAACTTTCTTGGGAAAGTGGTAATGTGAAGGCTCTATGATACAGTGACCAAAACGCAGCCATCGTATGGGACCAAGGGTAAAGAGTCAAATGGGATCACATTGTCAGTGGCTGAAGGTTTGCGAAAAATGGTAAATTCGAAAGAGTTAGTAACTAGATTTGTAACCACTGTAAGATCTAAGAATGGTATGGAATTGTCCACCTCAAACTCTACCGTGAAAGAAATACACTTAGCGAGGGAGTTCAAGCGTAGATCTAAAAATTTTAAAACTAATTCTTTGTCACCGTTAAATAGAACAAAACAATCATCAACATATCTTGCATAAAAAACTATATTTGAGGCGAGAGAATGTGATAGATATTGTCCCTCTAATTCTGCCATGGACACTTCTTCCAAGAAAGGAGACAGACAGATAAACTTATTGTTGAACTGGGAAGTTTTGTTCTAAAACCACTCCGAGGAGAGTACACATATTTAAGGTTGTGTGGGTGTCGATATTGTTATTGAATAGGTAATAATTTTCTGATCAACTCAATACAATCTTCTCGTGGTATGCTGGGAAACAGGTTGATAACATCAAACGAGAGCATTAACGGAGAGGTTGGAAATTCAACTTTTAGCAGTTCATCGGTGAAATTTTTAGAATTCTTAATGGCAAACTTATTTTCGAAATTAGTTAAATCTCTTAACTTCGCATTCAACCAAGCGGAAAGTTTATAGCAAGGAGAATTTAAGTATGACACTACCGGTCTTATTGGAATGTTAGGTTTATGTATTTTCGGTAAACCATAGAGTCTTGGAGGTTTAGGGTTCATAGGTACCAAGGACAAGTAGTGAGACACATTGAAACTCTGGAGTGTATCATTCACATTCCTCAAAACTGACTTCTCATATCTATGAAACTTCAACGTAGGATCAGCATTAATAACCTGGAAAGAGTCCCCTTCTAGAAAGTTATTGATTTTATCAATATAAGTGACCTTATATTGATACTTTTTTTTTCAATATCATACAATATTTTGTGCGAGCAAGTACACCTATAATCACAAATTTTCTAATTTGTGGTTAATAAATACCAGTTTCTTATTTTTCAGTTTTCTGGGTATGTTTTATCAATTTCAGATTGGAAAACTTCCATTTCCGTCAACTATGTAGTATCAAGTACTCATATAAAAGTAATATCGCGAGCTAACTTTTAGCCGTACCGGAAAATAATTTTGGAGCTTTCTGGAAATTAATTATAATAGTAGAGCAAAAAGGGGCGACGACGTGCGTTGAATAATGTTCGGTGATAATTTTGTTAATTAAAAACTTTTATAACCGAGTAATAATTTGAAAATTGTTCAAGGGGAGACGAAAATAATCAACAAGGAGTTTCCAATTAAGGTTCACGAAAGTAAACGCGACAGGCGGGATTTTAACCTTTAGCGACATTGTAAGGTGACCGTACTTACCTACTTGATTGTTAGAAATGTGTTCTGCAACCATAACAATAATTTTGATGTTATTAACCTTAGCGTGTGTGTTTTTTATTGAGATTTAAAAATATTTTCGTATTATGTGTGTCCCATAATTCGGTTCGTATTTCGGAAAATTGCTCGCAATAACTTACCCGACAATAGAATTTCTCTCTCCCCACGACGTTTTCCTCGTGAACGTCGCGGAGAATTTCCGGCGAAAAAATCCCAGTCCCATTCGTAGAAAAAGACAATTTCCCGCATTGTTCCTTCCGGCGATCGTCTAAATGCCCTTTTTATTCAGACTGACTGCGCCACATTTTGACGAAAACGCTCTCATATATCATATTATTTCTCGGATAGAGGCAAACAGATTATTAGAATGAAACGGGACAAGATACTTTTCCGATTGCAATATCGCTCAGGGGGCACTTCGTTTTCCGTTTTTCTTCTTCTTCTGAAATATTTAATAAAGGCAGTCTGGAAACCTGAAAGAAATACAATTTAACAACTCTCGAGAGTATACAAGATATATTTATCTCCCCGCGAAGACAAAGTAACTCGTTATTTTTTTGTGTACTATATTGATTTAAAAAGTTATTTCTCTCTTAGTTTTAAATCCCCCTGCTTAAACGTCACCTCTTCTCTCTCGGTATACGTTTTAAGTCTTAACGATTTCCTCCGGGGCCAAAGTGAAATCTGCCCCATTTATATTCCCGAGGCCTACGTTTTCTCAAAATTTATGTTCTAAGTAATACTTTAATCCAGATAGGTGAGTCTATACATCCCTTTCAATTTCTGTTTCGCTCTATATGTATTAGATTGAAGACATTTTCGATAAATTCTGAAGCGAGTATTAAAATTTATGGAATCGTAAAATTTTCGGTGACTGTGACAGGGGGGGGGGGTTAAATTTTAACGTTTGGGTCAAAAAAATGGAAAATGTCTTTCATTCCGTTGCGCACGATGTGTCTATAAAGAGAACTAAAGGGTTTCCGTTTAAAAGAACTCTGTTATCTGTCCTTTACAAGTTCCAAGCATTTTTTTATTCTTCTCTAAATTCGTATCATTTTCCCAAAATATATGGGTACGTTTCGAGCACGCCACATTTCATCGAAAGTGAAATCTAATCGAAGTAGAATCTGCATTTTTAGGGAATATTTTGAAGGACCAGTGGCGGGATGACATATGGCTTGCAGAGGTTATATGTGTTATATTAGTGTCTTTTATATCGGAGCCTGGACATGAAACTTGCTCTTCTACTTCTTGGAGATCTGTCGATCTGTGAATCCTGAAGTTGCCTCCGCATTTTTCCTGAGAAGTAGAATGCCAACTATCTCTCCATCTTTTTGGTGATCTTCCGGGTGGTCTAGTCTAGAGCCGGGCGGGTTGCCTTATAGGGCGATTTTCGGAAGTTTGTTCTCGTCCATCCGTCTTACATGGTTGTACCACTGCCTCCTTACGCTGCCTTCCCCATCTTGTGTGTCTCACTCTGTCGCTTCTTGTTTTCCCTGTGATTGTTTTTAGTGTTTTCATTTCGGCCACCCTTAGCATGTGTTTCGTCTTGTTGGTGTCTTCGCGTACTTCTATGCCATACGATCGGTGTCATACAGGTCTTACAGATTTTAATTTTGCTCTTTATGCGCATATGTTGCTTTGACCAGACTACATCTCGTAGGCATCCTGATAGTGCGGATGCTTTGTTAATCTGACTACTCAGGTCTTTAACTGGGTCGTGAGTGCTTGATATATCTATGCTCAGAATTCTGAATTCCTTCACCTGTTCTATGGAATTGTCCTCCACCACGAGCTTACATCTGAACGGATCTTTCGCGATTGCCATGCATTTGATTTTGCTCGTAGAAATGTTCATATTGAGTTGTCGGCTTGTAATCTAATCAAATGGTAGAAAATAGGTGAAAGTTTTGGTGTAGTTTTGAAATTTTGTTTATACATGTTTTTTGGGTTGCTTTACACGAATATCAAGTTTGTTAACACGAATTTTGACCGGAAATGGGTTTTGTGAAACTCTCTTAAAAAAGGCATTTTTTAAAGATTTTATTGAATAACTAAAAACATATTCATGTTAGGTAAATATTGGTTATATATATATATATATATATATATATATATATATATATATATATATATATATATCGAAAAAGAATAAAATTCGCTACACTTTATTTCCCTTGAGTTTTTTTCTAGGGTCAACGGTTCAGCTGCGATAAGGACGCAAAGTTAAGGGTTTCTTCAATAACGCGTCCTTTTCCTTGAAGGCCCGGGCTCTTCATCGGCATCTATAATATAAAGGGAGACTGTTAGTTATATGTTATGATCATGTTAGTGTTAACACATCATACATCTATGTAATCTCACACACTGTACAGTTACCATATCGCTCACTCACACACATACACTTTTTGCTGTTAGGCCGAGCGCCTCTATCGCGTCAGGCTGCAGGTGTTTCAGTCTCTCTCGTCGGATCGTCTCGACCACACACGTTAACCCCCACCTCAAATCAATTTTGCTGGTGAATAAATAATCATTTAGTTTTGTTAATAATCGAGAGTGCAGTTATTTCACGGACCTGTTCCTTACATCCACTCCCAAGATCAAACATTTGGTCCTTCGAACGCCGGATCAGCGGCCAAGAGAAAATCAAAATCGAGTGAGGAGGAGAAAAACGTCGATCGCAGCCATCGCAACAAATCGTGACCTTTTGGTTTTGGAGCTGCAAGAAAAAAGAGTTTCCTGTGCACTCGACAGTGTGTTGCATCATTGTGGTACTGTGATAGTGTGTGGTGTTTGTGTGTGCTGACGGTTTTCTCTTCAAGAGAGAACACAGAGAATTTCGGAGCGAAGTTCTCAAGGCCAGCCGTACACACGCAAACTTCCAAGGTAGTCGGAATCGGAGATCACGATCACGATCTCGCGGGTTGACTACAACAGGCGATCCACCTTCAAACGAGGACGAGAGGATTCGGAGTGACGTCATTTGACGGCGTCAAGGAGCAAATTGGTTGCTCAACAACTACGAGTGACGTCATTTGGCGGCGTCAAGGAGCAAATTGGTTGCTCAACAACTACGAGTGACGTCATTTGGCGGCGTCAAGGAGCAAATTGGTTGCTCAACAACTACGAGTGACGTCATTTGGCGGCGTCAAGGAGCAAATTGGTTGCTCAACAACTACGAGTGACGTCATTTGGCGGCGTCAAGGAGCAAATTGGTTGCTCAACAACTACGAGTGACGTCATTTGGCGGCGTCAAGGAGCAAATTGGTTGCTCAACAACTACGAGTGACGTCATTTGACGGCGTCAAGGAGCAAATTGGTTGCTCAACAACCACATAAAGTAAGCAGACGAGTTCATCAATCCATCCCGCCAACGAGAGAGGACGAGTCCACTTCGCGGACGAGAGCGGTCAGCGGAGAGAGCCAGCAACAGCATTTAGTATCGCAGCGAGAAGCAGAGCGCTGTTCACCCGCGACGTTGCCACAATCAAGAAAGTCAAGTGAGATTTGGCAATGAGACTGGAGAAGAGTGTTTTCACCTGCATACACACTCTATCTGCGCTGCTTTGGTAAAGTCGTTTCAATTTTTTGTTTTCTTTGGCCTTTGCATGCTGGACTCGAGCACAGAGTTAGCTTGGACTGCTACTTTCCACATATCATTTTGCACTCCCTTTTTCAATCAAGTGATAAAAAGTTAGAAAGCAACTAGTAGAGACTGGTTATGCAATTTATTTCAAATTTTCAAAATAAATACTATAAAATTTAGCAATATATTTGTTGATGTATGTTGATCACAGGCATATGAGAAATCAACGCTATTTATTTTGGTAAACATCAACTTTAAATAATCACATGTTTTTAAAAAAGCAAAAAATAGTTTAATCAAGTTTTTTGGAAACTTGACATATAATTTTTTCCAAATTCAACGATGAAAAATTGGAGTTTTGCAAGGATATCTGTTGACATATATTGGGTATGTCTACTGCTGAGGTGATTTGGTAACGCTACTAGATTCTTTCATCCAACAGAGATTTAAAACAGAGTTTTGGTAAAGATTGGCTTTATCATAACTCATAACAAAGAGTGCTTTTGAGTTTGGTCGATACTATTTTTGCAGAATCATTGGAAAATTGAGTTTCACATTGGAGAGTATCGCATAGCATCAGGATTGTTTTTCAATTGCTTTTCTTGTCATACACAACAGTGGGTTGTGCATTTGACTCGTGTGAAGGATCTGAAATCACAGACTTACATCATTTGAACTTGTGTGTTGATTTTTGATTTTTTTTTCTCATTCGAATATTGGGACTCGCATCAAGTTTTGAGATTGGTGCCTGTCAAAGTGTCAAGTATTCGCTTTACATTTGGTTTCGTTATTTTCATGGAGCTTGTCTAGAATTATTACAAAATAACATTTCTTTTTCCTTTGGTCGTTTACAATAACGAATTATCATTTCTTTTTTCATCTTTTCATGCATTTCAATACTTGGTAGTGTAAATTTGGTTTACACTTTGAGCATTTCTTTCTTTTTTCTCATGCACGCATTACATTGCTTGGCTTAGTGGAAAATCTCTTCCCGCCATAACATTTGTAGATAATTGATTGGTTTTGCTTGATTTGGTTTGTCACTTATTTTCAATCATCTTTCATTTATTTTTTGGCTTGGTGTAAGCTATATACGAAGCCACCTGAGGGTGGAATATTGAATTTTCTTTTTCGTTTTTTTTCTAATTTTTTTTTGTTTTTCCTCTTCTTACACAAATCCCCTGTCTCGTGTTGACACAATGGCTACACCTGACAAACAGATTGTGCTGCAAGAGCGCATTAGCCGTATTTTTGCAAACTTTAGAAAGCTCGGTCAAGCCAAGATGACAGCTGGAGCTTGTGTGTCGAGAATGGAGATGTTGCGTGAGCTTTGGGTCAAATTTGACGAAAATCATGAGGAGCTCCTCGATAGCGAGGACATTGACCCAACGCATCAATACTTCAGGGAGAATATTTACGATGCAACAGAAGAAGCCTATTTGACCATTAATGGGCAGTTCAAGGACTACCTCACTGAGCTTCAGGCTCAAACTCCAGGCCGTTCGGCTGATCCTGCCACTCAGGCTAATCAAGTTCCTGTTGGGTCAGAGGCTTGGAACTTCAAAAACAATGAACTTTGGTGTCACGGTCCCAAGAGATTGTCTGAGAGCTCGTTGACATGGTCCCAAACACACGACATTGCGTCCGATAAATCTCGAGTGAAAACTCCAGTCAAAGAGCCAGAGCAACCGCCGGTGATCTCACTTCAAATTAGCTCAACGGCAACCAAACTGCCGGTCTGGGATCTCATCAACCAGTACTCAGATTTAGGTCGCATGCTACGTGTAACCACGTACATCCTCAAGTTCATAAGAAATTTGTTCGGAAGAGCAGAGCTTCTCAATAAAGTGTCTCCATTTCTCGCCAACCGACCACTTTCTGCTGACTCGAAGCTCACACAGCTCGAACTTCGCTCATCTGCTACACCGTGGGGCAGACTGACGCAGCTCTCTCACATGCCCGACGAGTTGAGCATTCTTCAACAGGGAGGGGAGCTAGGTAAGACTCATTACCTAAAAACGCTTAACGCTGTCGCTAACGATGGAGTCATCAGGGTGGGCGGTCGACTAAAACACGCCCTTCTCTCTTACGACGAGAAGTACCCGATCATCCTTCCTACGAACTCCCGGTTCACGGATCTGGTAATCGCGGACGCACACAAGACTACGATACACGGAGGGACTCAGTTGTGTTTGGCCCACATCCGACGTCAATTCTGGGTTATCAAAGCCAAGCTCCGAATAACGAAATATGTCCGAAATTGTGTCATGTGCAAGCGGTACCAAGCGTCAAGTTCATACCAGATGATGGGCGATCTTCCAGCCAGTCGTGTTCAACCTGCTCGACCTTTCTCCAACTCCGGAGTCGACTACGCAGGTCCTTACATGCTCCGCATGATTCAGTTCGTCCAACAATTTTGGAAGCACTGGTCACATGATTACCTTCATCAACTTCAGCGCCGCAGTAAATGGAACGATCGTCAGCCCGATTTTCACGTCGGCGACTTAGTCTTGATTAGAAGCGAGACGACTGCTCCTACTCGATGGCCACTAGGTCGAGTTACCAAGACCTTTCCCGGTGATGACGATCTGGTGCGAGTGGTAGATGTCCAAACCGCTACTACGAAGCTTCGACGTCCAATCACCAAATTAGTGAAACTTCTCGACAGCGCGACGTTGGAAGATTGAAGAAAAGAAGACTGAATTCTACGCCATGAAATTATTTAGATTCAAATATATTTCGTGATGCGTGATTCATTAATAACGTTAAAGTTTTGATAAATTTTATAAGGTTGAGATCAACTCACATAATTCACGTAAAAAATTTAAATTTTGCATTTCAGCTTGATCCTAACCTTGCTTATGTTTTTTTTGAAATTATATCATTTTAAAATGTTTAAAATGAGGTGGGCGGTAATGTTAGTTATATGTTATGATCATGTTAGTGTTAACACATCATACATCTATGTAATCTCACACACTGTACAGTTACCATATCGCTCACTCACACACATACACTTTTTGCTGTTAGGCCGAGCGCCTCTATCGCGTCAGGCTGCAGGTGTTTCAGTCTCTCTCGTCGGATCGTCTCGACCACACACGTTAACCCCCACCTCAAATCAATTTTGCTGGTGAATAAATAATCATTTAGTTTTGTTAATAATCGAGAGTGCAGTTATTTCACGGACCTGTTCCTTACATCCACTCCCAAGATCAAACATATGTTTGAAATTACAAAATGTAAGTTACAAATGAACTTACATATTGTTGTTAATTTATTATTCCTTTTAACTACCTTGTCTAGTCTTCTTTCCTTCTTTCATTTGTTAAGTGACGAAGAAATCCAACTCCAATTCATACAGAACTTCATCTTCATCTATATATAGACAAAAATATTGGAATTTTAATATTGGTAATTGTTAATAATTACTTTAAACTGGTACCTTGTACAATTTCCTCAATTTCTTTCATTGGTTCGGTGACTAAAAAATTGTACTCTAATTCGTTCGGCATTTTCACCTCATCTTCCGGGTTTACAAGAAGGACTGCTGTATTATCGCAACTGTTTTCACAGTTGAAGCACAAGGTACTGCAGCTAAGCCTTGCTTTTTTGCAGCCACAATTTCTTTGGCAATTTATAGTGCACTTACATGAGACAAGCTTCAATAAATCTGGGGGAGCAGTTGGTAACAAGCTAGTCACAGGTGCAAGACCAGTTTTCGATTTTTTCCGTCCCCACTCTTCTGGGTTTTTCTCGATACCCAACCATTGCTGAATTGCTGAACCTGATATTATACTCTTAGTGAGTGTTGTCGCGCTGCAGCAGCAGAAGGTGGCAGTGATGCAATGTTTGCTTTGAACTTGAAAGCAGATTTCATGTGGAAACATATCTTAAATGATTAAGCGAAGGCACAGTTTTACCACTGTATCCGTATAGTAAGACCAGAAAACGTTCACCAGCATCAGCAACCATATCCTAAGTAGCATTGAAGTCTTTAAATACTTTGATACGGTCAGCAAGATATGGGTTTTTTCTCAGGGTATGAAGGAACTTCAGTTTTCCTTGATTGTACAATGCCGATGTTGTATCACAACCACCCATTGCGTGCAAGAACAGAATATTATCAGCGATTAATGTGTCACTTATGGCATCAGTGGGAGAGAATATAGCAGTAGAGACTTTGTTCTTCCTAGGTTTCAAAAAGAAAACATTTGAGTGTTCGCAGAGACCAATTAAAATTACCAAGAGGTCTATATCCTCACCCACTATAATTACCTTCTCATTGGTTGGAGCCAGTTGCAATGGTGTATTCACTATTAGGGTATCAACATCTTTTTTCGGCTGTTTTCAAGAAATTCCTACCGAAGTGAATCTCGCAATGAGCATTAATATGAACCGACTTTTGTTTCTCATGTTAGCAAGAAATCTCTCTTTTGCCATTCTATCATTGTATCATCAAACAGCATATCAGCTGAAGCCAGTTTCTTGATCTGTTCATACGCTCTGCACTTTTAGTACCACCGTCGAGGCCTTCAGGGTACCCATCAAAAACAATTACTGCGTTTGATTGATATTTTGATTCGACATATTCTACGTACTTTTCACAAATAGAAAAAAATGTTTGATTCGTGGTCAATAGTACCCATGTAAGAGAAACCCGCCATCTATAACGTATTGAACTTGGTTTCCTCCTCTGCAGTTTGCAGAGCAGTGTTGCCAGATTCTTATTGCAGTGAGTTTCGCCAGCGGGTTTGAACTGTCAATCGGACAGCAAAACCATAATAAACATAAAATATATATTTTATTTGCTTTTTTTGAATTCTTAAAAAAGTTTTTTTTTTTGACAAAAACGAGTTTCCGGTGAAAAATTGTGTTGGCAAACATTAAATTCATGTACATCTGCCTATAATACCTAGTGAAACCAAATATCAAAACTACACCAAAACTTTCCCCTATTTGCCCTTTTTATTACCATTTCATTAGACTATTTCGAAGAACTGAAAGAGCTGTTTCTGTAAGTCGTCCTTTATATCGGAGTCTGAACATGGAACTTAACATCAATAATGTACTATCGTAAAATGTTGATCAGATTGAAAATAGCAACCACTTCCCAGCAGCTAAAATTTGAAAATTAAAAACCGCCATAGAAAAAGGTTATTTTTAAGGTTGCCATGGATGCCAATTCTCTATATTTTGATGAAAATTTTACTTCAGGCACTTTTCTCGATTTTTGCATGTTTTTTTTCTTTCGGAAAAAGAACATGATTGTAATGCATACACGAATCATTATGTAATGGACAATAATGGAACAAATTCCTAAGGAAAGGTGGAAAAAGGGTAAAGGGGTAGGGCAAGATGAAGAAAAGTGTGTCGTGTGTACAGGTGTCGAATGTTGTGCAGGGATCTAGGAAAAACATCCCCTGCACAAATATTCAAATGCACTCAAAGTGAGGTGAAATGTGGCACCCAAATCGATTGTCTGTCATAACTGATGAATATATGTGATGCACAAGTCGAACGCGATACGCCTATACGCGTTTTAGTTTAAGTTGCAGGGGAATTACGTTGGGATGAAGAGGTCCACCGCTGACATCAGATTTTGTTTAGGTTATAAAGCCGATAGCGAATGACAATTGGGGCCTATTCCGATAAAATTCTGCATTTTTAGGGAATGTTTACATAAACACCGCTAAGTGGAACATTACTAAGTTTAATTGCTAGGTAAATGTTTTTTATGTTGACATTTCGCATATTGAAATTCAGTTCTCAGCGAAAATGTACATTTCTTCCAAAAATTATTTTGAAGAAGTTAACAGGTTAAATTAGAGGTGTATATTGGCGAAATGATTATTACCGAAGTCGAACGAACCTGTAATAAAACGAGTGTGAAGCTTGCCACATCCACAAATTGTGTAGTCCGGTAAATTGTTTTTTTTTATCTCAAAATTTGTGCAAAAATTTTCTGGGAGAATTGTTTATCAATAAACAATTGTATCCGATAAAATTTACCACCCTAGCTGCCGGTTGAGGGTTGATAAATGGGGTGCATGTACAAAAAATGGAAAACAAGATTATTTGAACCACTTAAACCAATTTTTACCGGAAAATTTTTATCGGGAAATATTCGTTTATACATGTAATATCCCCCTGAAACAGTTTTAAGTCGAAAATCTGGGGATGAGATAATTAAACGGAGGTTCATATAGGTCACTTACTTTTAAATTTCGTACGGTTACGTAGGAAAAAGTATGTATATAAACAAAATTTTACCCTCCCCTGATTTTAGATTTGAAACTGTTTCAGGGGGATGCGTTATGTATAAACGAATATTTCCAGATAGAAATTAGGTGATTAATTTTTTTTCTTTCGAATAAACCCATTTATCAACCTCCAAACGACAGCTAGGGTGGTAAATTGTATCGAATACACTTTTCTATAAATAAACAATTTCTCCGAGAAAATTTCTTGCAGAAATTTTGAGATTGGAAAAGAAATACAAATTTACCGGACTACAAAATTTGTGGATGTGGCTAGCTTCACACCCGTATAGTAAAAAGTGGCCATAAATTTAAATAAACAACGTGGCACTAACGTTTTAGGAGAATATTTGTAAGGTAGATAATAATTGCCTGTAAAAATCAATTACCTAGTACCCCATACAATTATCGTCCGTCAAACTGGGTGAAACTACTCGTATTCCAAAATGTTATTAATAATTAAAAAAAATAACTTGGCATTAGTCTAAATGGGTTTCGTTTTATTCTCAACGTCACTCCGCCAAAATTAAACATAAATAAAAAAATCTCATGCACTGAATACTCTGCCAACTTCATTAGGTTCTCAACTGTGATAAATGAAACATTCTCCCGTATCGTCAAAAACGAAAAATTCTTTCGACGCTAATAAAAGTTGTCCGTAAGGCAATTTAGTAAATTTTCAACTTTCACGTGACTTCTGGGAAGAATTGATACATTATTGCCACACTTTTATAAGTACCAAATCAGGTCACACCCTTTTTAGCCCAGTCTGTGTAGATTTTTCACGACATTAATTCATAACCGGATGGGAGTGGTCAAATGTTGTAGGGTTTGATTAGTTGATCATGCGTATATAGTTTTAAACATTCAAAAAGTGTGCATTAACAAATGGGAGGGGTCCAAAGTTAGCAAAAGCAAGTTTTTTGATTCTACAAGCCAAAGTATGCATTTTAGGAGAAAAGTTTCAAATATAAGTTGTAGAGAATTTAAAACCCTACAATTTAATCTGCAGCACGATTAATTTTGTTAAATATTTATTGCAAAAATGCCAAATAACCACTGAAAATGGTCATTTTTTGCATATTGATTATTTATTGCAAAAATAATATGATTTAGGTTTTTACCACTTCAAAAGCTAGCTTTTAAAATTCCAAACCTAAACAGCTTTTATAAAAGTCAATTGGTTAATTTGTTGCTGAGATATTGATATTTGTTTATCCCAAGACGCATAATGTTCATTGCTGTTCCGTCTTTTTGGATAAACATTTCGAGGTGCACAAAGGCTTATTCTCTTCATAAATAACCAAATTTTCATATTCCGTTAAGAAAATATGATAAAAACAATTGTCAACCCCTTATTTATCGCTTTAAAAAAGGGGTGATTTTTTTTTATAAACAAATAGACCTGGAGACATTTTCATAACTTGTACAAATTTCTGACTTACAAATTCGGATAGCTGGATTGAAAGCGGAGAATTGAAAAGAAACAACAACTTTTTTTCAACCAATAGGAGCCGAGATAGGATTTTTTTAAAAAATTCGCAGCCCTTTTATTTATGATAATTAAGAAATGAATTTTGCCCTATTTGATAGTTAAATATTTATATTTTTTTAAATGTTTATTAGAAAAGACAAAAAACCGATTGTTATTGTTAAAAAGCTGTATGATGCAGTATATGCAGAATAAAGCTGTATAGGTACTCTCGGACTACGCGATAGTGCGAGTGGTGGGGCAATCGCTCGCGCTGAGACAACCGAATTGAAGCGTTTATATCCGCAGAGCGCGGACAAAATATCCGTATCTCAGTCTCAAAAAAAATTCTATCTCGGCTCCTAATGGTCGAAAAAAGTTGTTGTTTTTTTTTCAATTCTCCGTTTTGAATCCAGCTATCCGAATTTGTAAGTCAGAAATTTGTACAAGTTATGAAAATGGCTCCAGGTCTATTTTATTATAAAAAACAATCACCCCCTTTTTTAAAGCGATAAATAAGGGGTTGACAATTGTTTTTATCATATTAACGGGATATGAAAATTTGGTTATTTATGAAGAGAATAAGCCTTTGTGCACTTTGAAATGTTTAACCAAAAAGACGGAACAGCAATGAACATTATGCGTCTTGGGATAAACAAATAGCAATATCTCAGCAACAAATTAACCAATTGACTTTTATAAAAGCTGTTTAGGTTTGGAATTTTAAAAGCTAGCTTTTGAAGTGGTAAAAACCTAAATCATATTATTTTTGCAATAAATAATCAATATGCAAAAAATTACCATTTTCAGTGGTTTTTTGGCATTTTTGCAATAAATATTTAACAAAATTAATCGTGCTGCAGATCAAATTGTAGGGTTTTAAATTCTCTACAACTTATATTTGAAACTTTTCTCGCCAAAATGCATACTTTGGCTTGTAGAATCAAAAAACTTGTTTTTGCTAACTTTGGACCCCTCCCATTTGTTAATGCACACTTTTTGAATGTTTAAAACTATATAGGCATGATCAACTAATCAAACACTACAACATTTGACCACTCCCATCCGGTTATGAATTAATGTCGTGAAACGTCCAAAAATGACTACGTTGACTGGATTATTTTCTACCGCAAAGGAACCTAAAATCGATAGCTGAATAAGTTAATTTCCACTGATAATTTTTCACGCTAATTATTACGTATGCATTTTATAACTAGTTGTCATAGGAAACAACCATCAATTATACTTAAAAAAGAAAACTACAAATAAACCTAAACCACACCTACAAATAGCTTTACAATAGAAGATATCATGTATTGTCTTCTGTGAAATGTAACAATTTAACGTTTTAATTAGTTCAAGTTTTCGATCTATGTAACTGTTTCAACACTACCAGATATTTTTGTGTTTTCCTCCCCTGGAACCAATTTTAAGTGTAATTGACTGACCATGAATACGAAGTACCTTCGAATCATGTTTCAATAATATACAGTTTTCAGAGACATACCAGTTTAGTTTTGGCAGAGTGACTTTGAGAATAAACCGAAATCCAGTTCGGCCATATTCGAAACCCGCCTTTGAGAAATGGACTTCTTCGAAACTATGAAGAATTAAAATTTTGAGGCGATGTTTATGGTAGTAAGTAATTGCCTGTACAATACCATTACCGAATACCCCATATCCCAAATTGCTGCCAGTCGAAGTGTATGGGATATTCTGTAATTGTGTTTAAAGGCAGTTACTGTCTTCCTTATAAATATCGTCACAAAATTCTACTACAACAGATAACAAATATATTATAAAGTAAATGGCAATTGTCTTCTACAGATAATTGTAATCCGTGAATGCAACCTTAAAAAACTTTGTCTATAACGGCATTTTTTCTAATTTTGCCTGCTGCAAAGTAACTGCTAACTTCGCAACGGTTAAAATGTTTGCTGATGTCGACATCATCTATCGATACCGTCTGTGACCTATCATAAGTCACATGATGGCATTCTTGTGTCATTTACCTATCTTGCATTACCTAGGTAAATTGTCTTTCTAACATTTGTTTCAGAATAACTGAAACCGTACAGGGTATCGCACAAAGTTAATTGTAATAAGTGACTAGCTCTAATCGGTCAGATTCTAAGAAAGTAGAAATATAATTTGCTGAACGAATATAGTATATATATATATATATATATATATATATATATATATATACTATACATTATTATATCATGTCCGTACTGAATTTACTGAATCGATTTGTGACATTTAATTTTGGATCAATGAGGTGGTATTTTCTAATAACCTTATGTTGC
Organism: Cryptocephalus moraei; assembly: GCA_946251905.1. Classification (NCBI taxonomy): domain Eukaryota; kingdom Metazoa; phylum Arthropoda; class Insecta; order Coleoptera; family Chrysomelidae; genus Cryptocephalus; species Cryptocephalus moraei. The sequence continues at coordinate 36,005,015 of OX276454.1, read as the reverse complement.
TTGAAACTTGAATTCTGGAGTATGAAAAAATGTGTCGTCCCTTTTAAATACATTTGCTTGTATTCTATAGTTTTAAACCACAAGATCCAAAGAAAAGCAGATCAAAGCATAAGATGACATTAATTTAATAAACACTTTGCTATTGATTTTGTTTTCAAATTGCATAAGTCTATTGGCAACATCCTGTTTCGATCAATTTATCTGGTAACGACGAGTTGTAGTAAGCATCCAATATTACTTGTCATTGCGTCAAATCAACGACAGAAGTTTACAGTTCCTTTGAGCATGGCTCGGGTAAACTAATTCTTACAAGAGCTTTTAGTACCTTTGCTTAAGACATTTGAAATCCCCCGGCTAATTTCCTGGTGCTTAGTTTCTTACAAGTGTCAGCTCAAACAATTCTTTTTCATACATCTAAATTAGCTTTGACTACATAAAAGATTCTAGCCTCTGGCAGTCGCGGTGAATTAGTAAGGAGTTTAATCAGCACAGTTCCTTGGGAAATTTTGTTCCTGAACATCTGTCTTTGGCATTAGTGTAGGGTTTGACTGCATATACATAATTTATCATCAGATAATAACTAAGGTGAATTAAATTCGAAATAATAAGCTCGTAACATTTAAATCATTATTACATTGTGTTGCCGTTTACCTAATCGGCGAGCGTAATTTCGGCCGGTAATCCCAATGGCTCCCTGACCATAGGATGTAAATTCGGCCGGGGGTTTAAAGGGTCCTTCTTGTCTTATATTTATGTAATTTCGGCCGGGTGAAATAAAATGTTGTTAAATTTTATAAGTGATACATTCATACATTACCGGAGGAGGCGAATTCGGACCCACACAGGTTTTTCCTTGCAAATTCTGATGATGCCTATTAGGCTCAGTGAGTACATGTTTGATCCTTGCCCTCTTGCGTCGCTAAACTTTTTCTTATTTCCTTATTATTTCACCATTTCCAACAATGTTAATATGTTTTATGTTAATAAAAATAAATTCCACATTCCTACAATGAACATTACCCTCGGCCGAATGTACATCTGTGATCAGCAGTGCCCTTTACTTTGGGCAGGTATCCAAGGGGATTACCGGCCGAAATTGCATCTGGCCTACCTAATATATAATTAGATATAAATGGCACTTATGCAACTTATGCCTACATGATGGAAAATCTTGTTTGGAGATATATATGTTCATTGAAATTTTTATCCCTAGAGCCGGCTTCATGAGAAACTTAAGCAGCCTTAATTCTACAATAGACTAAATGCGATTCTTTCATACATTTATTATTTTAAACCTCACAGTCAAATTCAACCGCAAGATTTACTATTGAGTATAGTGTACTGAAAGGAAGTATAAGATCAACAAGAGTTTCATGTTTTTTGATATTGTACATCACAAAGGAAAACACTTCTTTGTTTTCGATATTTTTTATCGCTACCACCATTATAATCCGTATTTTGTTTGCAAAACGTATCTCTCGAGCGTAAAAATAGTGAAGAACCTGTAACATGTATTTTTTAAATATTTGAAAGAATCGGAAGAAGGAAGGAAATAAACCAAAGAAACAACCGAAACCGATCGTCGCCCGAGATTTCTTTGAATGCTCGTAATTTCTCGAGCAATTTGTCTGTATGCAAACCTTATATCCTTTCTATCTGTATAATATCTTACATTTCATCGATTGCTAACATTGTACAGAGCTTCATACTGGATTTAGTGTATTGTTTCAAATATTAGATTTGTGTATTCAAATCTCTAAATCATATCAACTTGATATATCATTTAGTAATCTGTGACATCTAAAGAACTATAATCAGTGTATCAGTAACCGTTTTCTCCTATTCAAAGTTTAAAGTAATGGAAAAATTAGTAACACAAACTATGAATAAAAATGAAATTTGATTATTCCTCAGGAAAGTTGATTTTACTATCACATAGCACTATTGTGCTATGCAAGTCTACAATCTTGATTTTTATTGTAACGTAACATCTTGTAATATTTCGTACCCTCGAGCTGATGGCCTTCAAAGGATTAAAATATTTTTTGATTAAATTGGCGGGTATCATAAATACTTCAAAATTTATGCCATAAAGTAAAAGGGTGTTTCGAATTTTTTCCTGCCGCGACCATCCTCCATTGTAATTATTAGTTAAGCCCCCCTTTCAATAGGCGCCGTAATTAAAATTCACATCATAATCCGGCAAGATTTTTCATCAGCAATTTCAATAATTTTCAACGGTGTGGCGATTATGGAAGCGTTTTCAGAGGCGGCAACATGAGGTTATTATTCACCGAAGTTAATAATCTCATTTTTTCACCCTGGCCCCTGTCAGTCAAAAGGCCTGTGCAGGAATTTAAATGAAAAAAGCCCTCTCGCCCTCTCTCTCATTCCCGGTCTGTTTTGCCTTCCAGAAAAGGGTTACCTACGGAAAATCGAAATATACGTCTGTATGGCCGGAAAGTTATTATTCTTTCGGTATAAAAGGACGGGACGTTTCGTTCGGAAAGGAATCCAGGATGTTGGGCGTTGTTAGAAACTGTAGGTAATTTATTCCCGGTGAAAAATGCGCATTCCCCCGGACACTGAGGGAATAAGGATAAAATTGTGTGTGGATGTGAGATTTTTCCTGCGAACATGATCGTCGGTCCAAATGTGAAGTTTCTGCTTCAATAATTTTGTCTGTTTTTATTGTACGTGGTCGTGTAGAAATCCCGCATTCGTCCTTTTGTCGTGTTGTAATAAATGCAGTCTATTCTAAAATTCAAAGCAACCTCATCTCTATCTTTACATGTAAAAATTCCCAAAGCGAGTGAAAATCTCTCGGTGAAATGAATGGGAAACTTTTGATGAATGTTCGCCGATGCAAATCTCTTCGGCATCTCGATAAAATGGACCCCGAAGTCGGGAAATATGCCTGGGGTACCACGGGATCATAATTTACGAGGTTCAGGGATTTATCTCGGGATTTTTTCTCGGGGAGCACCTTCCGAGGCATTCGCCATTTGTCGCTATTAAAATGTCATTTGGGAAAAATAATTTTGATGTATCGCCTCTTGGCGCGAGTATCGCGGGATTCGATTAGCCGGAGAACGTTTTTTCTTCTTTCGTTTCTCGATTTGGGAAACTAATCACCTCTATGGCCGCGAAAACGAAAGAGGTGATTTATTTTAATAAGTGCAATATTTCATAATCATATTGGCATTTTAGAGACGCAGAATGCTTTTTTTTTGAGAATAAGAAACTAGCTTCACTCTAATAATTAATAACGATCTTATGACTGAGTAATATGTGTTACATGATTATCTGAGAAAGTATGTTACCATCTCTCCAACGCAGAATAAAAACGTTTCCGTTATCATCCCAAATCTTAAGTCTAAGAGCAATGTACTTGTGCTTCTTCACTTTTGAGAACATTGACTTTTGCCACACAAAAAAGTATTAACAAACTATATTTATTTTCCAACTTCTACGACTTTTGTACATTCGTGCAACTTTAAGTAGGGACGTAGTTTTACGTCGCGATATAACATTGGAAGTTACAGTTGAAACTAGAGTCCCAATTCTATAACTGTTGATGCCATTTTGGTTGGCTGAATATATGAAAGTAGATCTTCGCCTAGATTATTACGGCTATTAAGCCTCAATAGTGGCATAATTTGTTACTGAAATTAATTTTGTAGCTGTGCCCGGAAAACACTTTTGGCCTTTAAGGGGGTAGTCTGGTTCCCAATAGCTTTTTTCCATTTTTTTTTTGTTTTCACATTTTGTCTTTTTTACATATGATAATATAGATATTTAGTATTACAAAAAGTTTTTTTTTTATTTTTAGGCCCCGATATGGGCTTAACACGGCGGTCTCAAAAGGACCAATCTTTTTTCTGGTTGACATGATTTCTCCATTCAGAAACATCTGAAAAAAAAAACATTTCAAAAGATTATTAAAATATAAGTAAGCGGCTATCGCCTGAACTAGGATAAATCATTTTGGCTGAAAAGACACAAAATGACGGACTTTTAAAATTTTCGACCCGTTTTTTTTGCACTTTTTTGTATATTAATTGTTTAAAAAAAAGGTGTAAATAATAATCAATTTTTAAAATCCTAGTTCGAGCGAAGACTACACGTGTTTGGAGTAACTCCTCAAAATTTGAGCGAAATCGGTAGGGTGGTTTTTGTAAAGTCGTGCCAACCAGGTCGAACAACATTGTTTCGAGAAAAAGTCGTTTAAAGTTTTTTTTTCGAAAATTACAGAAAATCTTAAAAAAAAAGGATATTACGTTGATCACCGATGACTGTTTTATATAGTATGCCTTCCTGTTCTTCAAAAATATCATTTTACTTACAGACAGATTATTGTTTACTTGAAAATCTGGGTTTTCTTGTGAAATTTTTCTTACACATGCACTTGTTCTGCTTGTGTCACAATTACTAGTATGTCGATTTCCACGAAAATGTCTTATTTTGAACGATATGGTCTAGGATTATCACATGTATTACTGGTTTTATCCATGTTGCCCTAATTTGCTTTCCTGAACAAATAATCTTGTATGTTCGTTATAGACAATAAATGCAAACTTTCTAGTGGAAGGCCAACCTACAATTGCTCCAAAATAAAACAATACTATTTGTAAAAACCGAAATTGTGTAGAAAAGGAGAAAATTAGCAAAAACTTTAGCATAAGCCCGGCTATACTGAACACCTGCAGAAAAGCTACATGCGCGCGCTCACACTCTAAAGCTCATATACGAATTTTTCGAGCTCTATGAGCAAAATATACTACAGTACACTATTTTTAAAGGTGTATTGTGTATGAAAATGACATTTTTGAAAAATCGATTTTTTTCAAAATTGAGAACCAGACTACCCTTAAGAAGAATGGGTGGTTTTAAAAAGTACAATGTGATTCCCTGTCGTAGCTACAAAATAGCTACAAATTCTCAATAGCTCAACTGCTTTATCCGTTGTTTATCTAAAACGAGCAGAGCTACACAATTAATTTTGACGGTGCAAAATCACCTACAAATTTTACCACTATTTTGTTAGTAGGGATACGAAATAGCAACCGCAGCTCAATAGACTTTACAGTATGATACTGATAACTTATGTAAAGTACTAAATTCCAATTATATATATTAAGTAGTTAGTACCTAACCATAACCATTACATTTAATAAAGTTAAAAGCAATCAGCATTGTGTTGCATATCTATATATCATATATTAATAAACAATAAATTAGGGTATGCAACTTAATGATCAATTTCAATGTCTCGAATGTACTTGAAATGGAGGTGACAAATTTTTAGATACAATAAAATTAATATCTTGCTGATGCATTACTGATAATAATTGAAGTTGTAAATATTAGTATCATAACTGCTTAAAAACGTAATCTTTTAGATATTTTCTTTGCATCGCACGATTCCATTCTGTAAGTATGAATACAGGTTTTCGTTTGATATTTAATTTCAAATAGTAAGGTTCCTCAGTATAATTTTATTCCGTTTGGGTCTGTCATTCTTTCTAAATGTTGTAGGGTTCTATAATAACTAATACTAACAATACTCGAAAACAAAAGTTAACAAACGATTTATGCATGTATCAATTTATCTATTAAGCTTTTTTTTTAACTCTGTTTGCAAAGCAGAAAAGGTGTCATTTCATAGTCCAACAAAAGATCCTATTTAATAGCCTAACGTGATTTTTCTTAACAATTTGTACGCCAAAGTATTCGTTCCTTCGCCATTTTTTAGAGTAGTTCATTATTACATTGAACATTAATTGTTAGTAACCTAAAATGGCCAAACCTTATTAATGGTAGGATTATTAAAAATATGAAGGTTCTCCCATTTTTCGAAGTGACGTTGGATTCATCTGAAGAAAAGATCTTGATGTGTAAACAGTTCTTTCCTATATTTTCGTTTACTAATTAAATAAATATATCTAGTAATGGACACTAATAAAATAAAGTTTACTAATTTTTAATAACAATAAGGCAAGCATACTGTTTAAATTAAGGAGAACAATACCAATAAGTATATTTTGGTTTTACTGATCATTCTTTCGAAAATTTCTGCGAAATTGGCAAATTGGTGTTTGATGCATTCAAATCACAATTGGGATTTTAGTTCCCTACTACCACGAACAGTCTGCCTTAATTCTAAATTCTTGGTAAATTACCTGAAATAGTTTTTACTGGAGATGCAAAAAATCCTGACAAAAAACAATTGTTTCAACATGTGCTTTTCCCCTCCTTGACTAATTTAAATGCAAATAAACGAGAAAAAGTTCTTCGTATCATCTTCTATTGTAAAATAAAATTTTGAGGTCGGATAATGATATGACATGCGAGAGTATTTGTTAATAAAGTGACAAGCTACGACCAGATCTCTACAAAGTAAAATAATTTTGTAAGATTACCTTTTCTATATATAGACATATTATACTATTTTTATTACCTAATAATTAATAATTATTATTATTAATTACACATAAGTAGATGGACTAGGGGAGTTCGGCGATAAAATTTGTAACATAACCTCACTTTTGCAAATCGTCTACCACCAGCCCCGAAGCCCGCGCCCCGCCGCGCTCCCACCCAGGGCTACTCCCCCAGACCCGTGGGCCCCCATTTAGGGCTACTCCCCAGGGCCCCCATTTAGGGCTACTCCCCGGGGTCACCCTGTAACGTTACTCCCTCAGGCTCTTCCCCGAGGCCCCCACCCTATGTCCCTAGGCCCCGACCTCGGACCTATGGCGCCAAAATTTGACAGTGAAACACGGAACGTTGACATTTGACAGCTTCACGTCAAAGCACGGAACACAAAAGTCCTTGATAGTCCCGTGAGCACGGAACATGAAGAACCATAAGCGCCACCTATCGTACAGTGGCGAAAACGAGTAGTTAGGCAACCCACCTTTCGTGGCGAGCCGCCTAGTGTCCAGTGGCGGTCCGTATTGGTTTTAAAACTTCTTTGAAGGGAGATAGATGGGTAGAAAATTAACAAAATTATGTATTACACGAAATATTAGATACTTCATGTAATACATCTACCGAAACTAGGATTCGAACCTAGGACCTTGAGATCCACAGTTCCCGCTCTACCAACTGAGCTATTTCGGTGTAGCCAGATAGGTTCTAATAGGTGCATTAAAAAATAGTTTTATTTTCATATTTTATTAATCAACAGTATCATAACCTACAAATTCATGTCCATCACAAGATTGGAGAGGCATATTCGACATTCGAAACCAGGACAGTGATGAAGGAAACTGTATAAATTTTAGTACTACTTTGAAGAGATGGGTGGGAAGTAGATGGGTAAAAAATTAACAAAAACTTTATTATATTAAATTATTTGATACCAGTTGATCCAAATCCACATTCACCACGTTCGGTTTCATTTAGTATCTGGACCTCCTCAAGCTGCGGATAAAAAATCTTCTCACATATCAGCTGCGCTATGCGATCTCCTACTTTCACTTCAAAGTCCTTATCGGAGTAGTTGAACAGTACAACCTTTAGTACACCCCTGTAGTCCCTATCAATAACTCCTGCGCCCACGTCTATAAAATGCTTAACAGCCAACCCAGATCTAGGTGCTATCCTTCCGTAGCTTCCCACAGGCAGCTCCACTTTTAGTCCCGTGTCGACAAGCGCCTTCCCTCTGGCGGGGACCGTAACCTCGAAAGCGCTGCGAAGATCAAATCCGGCTGCATTACAAGATGATTTGGTCGGGGCGAATGCCTCCGGGATTGCTTTAGTATACCTCAGAATCGGACCTTTCATCGAAGACATCGTTTGAGATAGATTTCGCTGTGGAGAGAAAAAATGATTAAAAATGATTGGTTATGACGATGAGACATACTTAAAAAAGGAAAGTGATGGGTAGAAAATTAATTATAATATTATTTTATAATTAATTAATTAATTTATAATATAATTAATATAATAAGGGTGACCCCGGGGAGTAGCCCTAAATGGGGGCCCTGGGGAGTAGCCCTAAATGGGGGCCCACGGGTCTGGAGGAGTAGCCCTGGGTGGGAGCGCGGCGGGGCGCGGGCTTCGGGGCTGGTGGTAGACGATTTGCAAAAGTGAGGTTATGTTACAAATTTTATCGCCGAACTCCCCTAGTCCATCTACTCACATAATATATATTCTATATAATATAGACATAAAACAGTGACAATTAATCAAAATTAGGTACTGTGACAACGTAATTCATCATAAAATGTGCCGGTAGTCTGACAGTAAAAAACGGTTCAATTCTTATAACGCTATATACTTCGTTTTAAAAGTATTTTAATGGATAGAATGGAAAAGATAGAACTGTAAGCAGGAAAACAACTGTAATAGTATTGATAGACTTCCTAGTTCTATATATACATATATAAAATACCAAAGTTACAGGGAAGCAGCCTTGGGCTAGATTAATTAAACACTCTTTCTATTCTCAAGTGAGAGCTCTCGACTGTATTTTCAGCCTTCTTCAATAACTGGAATAACGAGGTTATGAAAACTTACTACTCCATTCACAGGAAGTGGTAACAGAAAATATTGAAATCCAGTTACAAAAAGACGATCCACATGTTAACATAAAACGCAAGTTAACAAAAAAGTACAAAAATTACTTGTATAGTATTATATAAAAAAGAAAGATAAATAAAAGTTATAGATGACCCGGTGAACGTCGTATCACCTACATATGTTTTTTAAAAAATATGGTCAAAACTTTAATACAAATTTGTTATCTACATTAAATTAAATGCAACACAGTTATACACATAATCAATTTAAGGCTTTTTGATGTACTATATTTTTTGTCTTTTTTACCGTGCGTAAATAAATAAAGATAATGGTTTTACGAATCGCGAACACGCGACGTATAATTGTCCATGCGCGAAACAGGGAAACTCCAAGTTTATTCCGCAAACTGTCCTTGTATCTGCAATTATATATTATCTTTTTAAATTTTCAATAAACAATTTATCAAAAACTACCTTGAAAGTGGGCATGAAATTTTCCTGTACAATATGCGTTGCACCAAACGACGTCATTTGAAAGCAATTTTTATATTTTTGGATGTTGGCCAAAAAATGTTTAGAGTCATTTCCCACCCCAGAAACTAATGAGCGTAATGGATCTGGTGGTGGGAACATTTGTGGCAATTTTACTTTGCCACCAGCACAACATAATGCAGTAGATTCTCCGCTGTATTTTAACGCTTTACAATATTGACAAATAGTACTAATTGTCATTTCTCTAGTCGTTACTGATTGGTTGGCACAATAATCTATTTCCGGGTCGTAGTGGAATGCTACTCGTTCTAGGTTTAGAGGAACACTGCGTCTGCGGAATCGTTCTATTTCATTGTGTCGTGCTCGCTGCTGTTGTGTTTGATGTGCCCGAACTCGTTCCATTCTAAGCCTATTTACTTCATAATAACTGTTGAACGCAATTCTGTCATACCAATACGAACGTTATCATTATGTCTCTCGCTGGTCGTCAGTACGATTTGCACGTGAGGTATAGCTCGTCGCACATTTGATTAACTTCGACGACCTAAGTCTTCTCCTTAGCATTTTAAAATCAATAAAGCTCTCGCGCACTGACAAATAGATAGATAGATAGATTTTAATAATCGTCTTGGTATTTATTTATTTGACAGCCAACTGACACTATACTTTCATTTGATTAATTGGTTGCCTTGGCGATTTGTACCCAAAATTACAAAACGTCCCTTTTTTAATATTCCCTCTAATTATAATTTATAATTCATGTTTCTCACCGTTTACCCCTTCCCTGAACTTCCACAAATATTTCAAGATCAAAATTAGCAAAATCGGTCCAGCCAATCTCGAGTTTTGGCGATACAAGCGTAGCGTAATGTTCGTTAATTTTTTTTAGTTTTCTAAAAATGTATATATTTATTGTAAAACGTATAAGTCCATAAATTGACAATTACCGTAATTTGGTCGATTTTCGGTCGGATTGTAAGTGGTCAACGTCAGCAGGGAAAATCTGCACCTATATTTTATTACGTAATAAAGGTTTTCTTATTAGTCCCTCTATTTGTAGTTTTAATATTTTGAAAATGTCTAACCATCTGGGTTGTGGTAGTCATCTACAATTAATACTTGGAGTGTAATTCAGTGTAATTAAATGAAGGTTCTTGCCAACCTTGCTTCTTTTACGAACTCGAAGGTTTTGTGCAAACAGTCGATTTTACTCGTAATTAAAGTAAACAATCGGTCGCAAAATTAAGCGTGGAGCAGCACGTGAGCATCGTTATTATCATTGATTTTTCTCAACAGTCAGTGAGTCAAAAAGGGCTCCGAGTATCTTTACAACCCCCTACAAAGAACCTAATACAAAACGTGCCGACATTATACTCCAATTCCAACTTAGTCCCGCGATACGTTTCCGAAAATACTCGCACTCCCGTGTAACCGAGTGTGGAAGGGCCCATAAAAACTCAGCTCAAGTTGTCCAGGCCTAAATAAATAAATGGACAAGGTCCCGAGGAAAAATTTTTTCCGCGTTGTAGTAGCGGCCGCGAAAGGCTTGAGAAATTTATTAGTTTCTGGGTTTTTAACAAGCCCGACACGTTTCTCACGGCGCGCCTCATGGGAAATCGCGAAAACCGCTCGTATATTTTCATTTAAAACGAATTACAGAGCTCTGTATTATGGGGTAGAACGAGGAAGACTTGAATGGCCTATATCTCACTTAGGAATTCTCGAAATAACTTTCTTATTGCTGAGGCATTTGCATCGGGGAGATTGTTTCGCTCATGCCGGGCTATTTAACTGTACAAAATTATTTAAGTTCATCTGGGAACACCTTTATACATACTTTTTCCGTTCCAGCTGTTGTTGCTCTTTTTTTTTCATTTGGGAATTGCTACATGGACGTGGAAATTTATTTAACACTGAACTCTACTGCAGACATGAAACGACGCTCTTTTACTTATACCCCGTAATATTTCAATTTCTTTATTTTTGTTCCAGGCACATTCTCCACTCCTTGGCGCTGGGGACAAACCGGTAAGTCTCACAATAATCGTTAACTAAATGCTTTAACTTGTACTGAAGATTGTTTCTACACGAAATCCTTTATTAATTTATTGGCAAACCTCCAACTTGCGATGTATGTATAAATCCACTTGCGCTCTAAATATAACTAATTAGACTGGTTTTGACGATTTGTTGATGGGATTTCGCAGCCCAATCTTGACTCGAAAATGTTTTTATTAAAAGCGATATCGTTGATGAGGCCTTTAATTTTAAAATTCATGTTTTTTTTGTGCGAATTATTTTGCTTAATATTGGTGTAATGAAACAATCAGCAGTAGCAATTTTGAATGTAAAATTTCACACCTTGGCAACAGCGCATACAGGTTAATAATTACGAAGTGACTGATTTTATTTCAAAATTACGTCGTGTTATTGTTCGAGCTTTACTTATTCATCGTATTTCAACCTTAGTTTTGCTATAAGACATCCTTTCAGTATTTGCGTTTCTCATATTTTCTCCAAGTACTAGGTACTTCAGTCTTGGTTTAATATTTCTCTTCGACCTATCATGTTTTAAAGCGTATTAATTCAAGAAGAATTTTCGTAAAACGTTTCCAACCCATCTTAAACGATTGACCATGTTTGCAGTAGTTCAAGTCTATATGTAACTTCTGGACCGTTCGCGATTGTACTGAGTGCGCATGTTGCTGTTTCAAAGTAACAGTGTCAGAAAATAAAGCCAGATTGCCCTTTTAATTACATAATAGTATGATAGGGAATCCAGTATTAAGCGGTGATCGACTTGCAGAGGGGGCGAACTTGTCATTCGAACATCTTCGCGTATCGTAATATTGCATGTTTATTCGATAATTCAATAATTATTTTGAAGTAGGTAGACATAAAAGCCACTATGCCGTCTTAACCAATTAATAGTATGATAGAGAATCTACTGTGAAAAGGAGATCGACTTGCAGACGGTCAAAAATTGTCACTCGAATGAAGAAACTGCTACAAAGATGTAATAAAAAATAATGCGCTCGTACTTTTACTGTCAGCATCATAAAAATCCAATTCATCTTCTTTGCAGCATATTAATATTTTATCATGTCCATAAGACCATGAACAGATAAAATATGATTTGTTATACGATTGACTTCGGTACAATATTGCTTCAGTTCAATTTTTCTAAAGCCATGCAGAAAGCATCTGTAACATACAACAGTAAACAATGTTACTTTATTGCTATTTATACCAAATAGGTTACTTAATTTAGGGTGTTTATTTGACAATTGTGAGATTGGCGTAATCTGCGTTGCCACCAATAATTAAAGAACGATTCTTATCAAAAAATCTCTCAAAACGAATAGTTTTATCGACATTTTCTACAAGTATAAAAAAGTATTCAAAGACAAATGATTTTCTTTAAAAGAGATGAGTTAGAACTCACCATAACAGGTACTAAAATACAAGGGAAGCCATTATATACTGAACTTCCTCTATTTTGACTATTTGACAATTGTTGTTTGCTTTGTTTTTTCTAAAAGGTGTGACTTCCTGTGGTGAAGTATTACATGTAATAATTTAAAAATTAGTATCTTGAATTAGTATACCTAATAATCCAAGTTATTTAAAGCAAAAAAGGTTGTTATTAAAATTTTAAAGCCTAGCATATCGTACATTGAGGTCTAAAATAATGATCTCTATTAAACCATATCATCCACTTCACAAGTCAGCATTTACCAAAGTTTCATGTTTTATTGCTAATTTATTATTCAAACCACGATTTTGTTGCTCCACCTCAGCTAGAAAAAGGGGATAATCTGACTTAGGACTTAAGCATCCGGAACCGCAGGAGATACATCTATAAACCACCCGACATATTTTATTGCTAATTTATTGCTGACGATAGGGACTAGTAGCGCAATTCCAGAACCACGCCTTCAATTCATGCATTAAACTCACCCCCGAAGTATCGGAAAAATCGTAAACAAATGTATTTCCGTTAAATAGAGCCTGGGCTTTTTCTTACTTTTTAATCGCTCAACTTTCAAGCAAAGTATGATTTTAATGCCCCACCCCTTAGTCGTTTTCATTTAAATTTTATCGTATATCTAAAGTTGGTATGCTTTTTTTCATCTTTTAACTTTCCCTTTTAAATTTTGCTTCATGTCTAGGGTAAGTGCCATTTTAACTCTATTGAACATGAAAGTCATAATATTCTTTCGAATATGTATTTGTCTAAAGGACAAGAGAGAATAACATTCTTCGTGGTTTGAATACAATGTGTTCTATGAGTATTCTTCATCTATTTTCCATTTTCCCCACACATTTTTCCAACCACTGAAAGCAGACATTTACATCTCTGTAATTATTGCATGGACTAACTTATTTTACACTTGTTAGTTTTTAACACCAACCCAGTTTCTCAATTTGCCTTAATAGTGTAATGCGAGAAGTAAACAACGCGAGACATGTGTACTCGATCCGAGCGAAGCGGCTACTTCAAGGGAATTACTACGACGCTTAAAAGACAGCTCCATGAATTATCCCGGATTGTTGTTTACGGAAAGTAATTTAAGACCTTCTGAACATTTCCTACGTAAATATTATTAAAAGAACAATCCAGAACTATGGAGAATATACGAGAAGGTTCCGGATCGGAATCAAGGTGTATATATAGGCGGGCTTGTGATCGAGGAGATGATTAGAAGTAGAGAAGCAGACGTGAACGCGACATACGATCCGGAAGCGGAGCAGTGCAAATAAATTAAGTAGTGTCTAGTCTAGTGTACAAGTAGCTAAGTGTGTTAAATAAATTAGTGTACAATTAATGTAAATAAATTAGAAAATAAACGTTACATTGGTGTCAGAAGAGCGGATCATGAAGAAGTTACGCGAATTAAAAGTGGCCGAGTTAAAAAAAGAACTCGAGGAACGAGAATTGGAAACAGGAGGGAAGAAGACCGAACTCCAGGACCGACTCTCGGCATTTTTGAAAGAAAAAGGACAGCTACCCGCTACCACGTATCGACGACACACTCGATACCCTTGCTGGATCCACGATATTTTCGACCTTGGATTTAAAAAGCGGAATAATGGACCCTTCCGATAAGGAAAAGACGGCATTTACCTTTGGTAACGGCCTGTGGCATTTTACAGTCATGCCATTCGGACTTTGTAATGCCCCAGCGACGTTTGGGAGGCTCATGGAGAGCGTGCTAATGGGTTTGACGTGGAAAACGTGCCTAGTCTATTTGGAGGATGTCATCGTGATGGGCAAGACCTTCGAAGGACATCTGAAAAACTTAGAGGACGTCTTCCAGAGACTGTGAGGTGCGGGGCTGAAACTGAACCCGAAGAAATGTCAGCTCTTCAGAAGGAAGGTCTCTTACTTAGGGCACGTAGTGAGCAGAGAGGGCGTCGCCGTTGATCCGGACAAGACAAGTACGGTGAAGGAATGGCCAATACCGGCAGATAAACACCAGTTGAGGAGTTTTCTGGGACTCTGCACGTACTACCGACGCTATGTCCGGATGTTCTCCGACGTCGCTAAGCCGTTCACAAGGCTCACGGAAGAAGGCCGAAACTTCTGCTGGGATGAAGAATGCCAGTCTGCCTTCGACGAGCTGAAGAGGAAGTTGACCAGTGCCCCAGTGCTGAGTTTTCCTCTGCCAGAAGGACATTTCATCCTGGACACCGACGCGAGCAATGTGGGAATTGGAAGTGTTCTGTCGCAGCGTCAGGAGGGACAAGAACGTGTCCTTGGATACTTCAGCAAGGTACTCTCCAAACCAGAAAGGAATTACTGCGTCACCCGACATGAATTATTGGCCATCGTCAAGTCCATCGAGCACTTCCATAAATACTTGTGTGGAAGGAGGTTTTTGATCCGGACCGATCATGCTGCTCTTAAATGACTCCTCCAGTTTAAGAATCCCGAAGGACAGATCGCTCGCTGGATCGAGAGGCTCCAGGAGTATGACTTTGTCATAGAACATCGGCCAGGACAGAGTCATGGAAACGCAGACGCACTCTCGAGAAGACCATGCCCTGATGAGTGTCCTCATTGTCATAGAGCTGAGGAAAAGTCCGAGAAAGTCTATCGAACGACCGTGGTCGCCGAGGAATGGACACCATCCTCGTTACGACAAGAGCAAGAAAAAGACCCGGTTCTCAAAGAAATCCTGGTTTGGAAAGAGGGAGGAGAGCGTCCTGAGTGGCAAAAGGTATCACCTGGCTCGCCAAAACTCAAAAGCTATTGGGCACAGTGGGACTCGTTAGTGGTTGAGGATGGACTACTAAAACGCGTACTGGAGAGCCAAGACGGGACGGAGGAAAGACGGCAGTTGGTAATTCCCTCCAGTAAAATCCCGGAGGTCTTGCGGCACCTTCACGACGAATCGTCTGGTGGACATTTAGGGATCAAGAAAACGCTGCGGAAGGTACGGGAGCGATTCTACTGGATCAATTGTTCAGACGACGTGAAGGACTGGTGCAAGAAATGTACTACATGCTTCACAAGTAATGGGCCACAAAGACGACCGAAAGCTCCCATGAAACAATATAACGTCGGAAGCCCCTTCGAAAGGATCGCTATTGATATAGCAGGACCCTTCCCTGAGACTGAAAAGGGGAATAAATACATCTTGGTCGTGATGGACTACTTTACGAACTGGGTAGAAGCGTACGCTCTCCCTAATCAGGAGGGAGAGACAGTTGCCGATGTGCTAGTGAAGGAGACGATCTGCCGGTTTGGAGTACCCATGGAATTACACTCGGATCAAGGAAGAAACTTTGAGAGTGGCCTATTCCGGAGGATCTGTGAGAAGTTTGGGGTACGAAAAACAAGAACCACGGCCCTTCACCCTCAGTCTGACGGCATGGTAGAACGAATGAATCGCACCCTCAACCGCTATCTGGCGAAAATGGTCTCGTCACATCAACAAGACTGGGACGAACACGTGCCGTTCTTCCTGAT
Organism: Cryptocephalus moraei; assembly: GCA_946251905.1. Lineage (NCBI taxonomy): Eukaryota > Metazoa > Arthropoda > Insecta > Coleoptera > Chrysomelidae > Cryptocephalus > Cryptocephalus moraei. The sequence goes on along the minus strand of OX276454.1, from coordinate 35,989,019 downwards.
GGCCTACCGCTCGGCCGTTCATGAGTCGACAGGACAAACTCCAACCAAAGTCCTGTTCGGGCGAGAACTTAAACTGCCCTGTGATCTGGTCTTTGGTGCTAGACCGGACGAGGACGTTTCAGGGGAAGATTACGTCTCCAGGATGCAGAAAATGATGAACGAAATTCAAGATCAAGTCCGGTACCAACTAAATATCGCCAGTGATCGCATCAAAGAGCGTTACGACATCAACGCTAAAGAGGGTGGTTACCAAATGGGAGATCAAGTTTGGCTGTATAACCCACAGAAGAAACGTGGTTTGTCCCCTAAATTACAGACAAATTGGGAAGGCCCCTACGTCATTAAGAAACGGATTAACGACGTGGTCTACCGAGTGAGCAAACTACCAAACGGCAAGCCGAGAGTGGTGCATTTCAATCGTTTGGCACCCTATGAGGGGTCGCACGATGAGGCGGAGGTTCCCCGAGTAAGAAACACGTTGGCGCAGGAGAACGAACTTTCGTTCGAAGAATTTATGAGCGCCTACGGGGGTACCGGAAAAGCACGGTATGGGGTAACCTGTGAAAAAGAACTGGATTTGTTCAGCGTACCTGAAGAATACTCGTTGGCCCATTGTGTGTCCGCCGACCTGGTAATGTCACGAGGTATCGCCACGGTTTTCAAGAAGAAGTACGGGCGCTTGGAACAACTCAGAGCGCAAGTCCCGGAAATTGGCAAGGTTCTGGAACTACGTGACAACGTAAGACACATCTTTTATCTGGTTACGAAGGAGATCGGGTCCCTTAAACCATGTTATCACGATGTATGGCGAACCTTGCATAGGCTACGAGACCGACTGCTGGAGCTCGACATCAGGAAGCTAGCTGTCCCCAAGTTAGGTGCTGGACGAGATCAGCTGGACTGGAGGGTTGTCCGGAATATGCTGGAAGTAGTGTTGAAGAATACCGGAGTGGAAGTTTTAGTCTGCTGTTTCGGGCCTGCACCATGTCGACTCGGGAAGACGGTCCCCTGTTATTTTAACGCCACGTCCCGCTTTAAGCGGGGGGCTAACTGCAGCTTCCTGCATGGGCCTACCAGGGATACGTTCCGGGACGAAACGTCTCTAAAGCGGGGGCAGTGTAATGCAAGAAGTAAACAACGCGAGACATGTTTACTCGATCCGAGCGAAGCGGCTACTTCAAGGGAATTACTACGACGCTTAAAAGACAGCTCCATGAATTGTCCCGAATTGTTGTTTACGGATAGTAATTTAAGACCTTCTGAACATTTCCTACGTAAACATTATTAAAAGAACAATCCAGAACTATGGAGAATATACGAGAAGGTTCCGGATCGGAATCAAGGTGTATATATAGGCGGGCTTGTGATCGAGGAGATGATTAGAAGTAGAGAAGCAGACGTGAACGCGACATACGATCCGAAAGCGGAGCAGTGCAAATAAATTAAGTAGTGTCTAGTCTAATGTACAAGTAGCTAAGTGTGTTAAATAAATTAGTGTACAATTAATGTAAATAAATTAGAAAATAAACGTTACAATAGTATCACCACAACCCAATGTAATTGTTTACAGGTGCTTCCTCCATCTAATGTTTCCCAAATATCCATTTATACGTTTGTAAAATACGTCAGTTTGAGCAATTCTGATTTCTCAAAAGCAATTTCTCTAAAACCCAGGAAATAGATTTATGTGATCTTTCACGCTGCAAATCTTTTTCCGTTTCATACTGATTTTCATATTTTTTTTATACGAGCTACAGTTGTTCGTCTGAATAAAGTCTCCCCCCCCCGTTTTTCCTAGAAGAATTTTAAAATGAGAAGCGTCACGTTCGTCCAAAACCTGCCATTTCCATTTCACATTCGCACCTACTTAGAAAAATCGAATCTGAAATTCTCCTTTCACTGAAATATAGTTCTCCTTCAATCTTCTCCCGTTTCAAGTGGAAAACCATTCGAATTTTCCTTTCTTAGACTAGCACGAGATCAATTTGAAATTTTCGGTTTATCGCATAAAAACGATCACGCAGGGTAAATGTTTGCGCGTCTTCTCAAAATCGGGGTTGACACGTTCCGAAAATATAATTACGATCTTTCGTGATAATTTTTGAAGTTTTATATGTAGCAATTCTTGAAAAACAACGGCGTGCTATTAAATTGAATACATTTCGTTTGTTTTAGTTGACTCCATTTGAATTATCGAATGGTTAATTGTCCGAATTACGGAAATGTTCTAAAATCCCAAAATTGGTTATAATTCATAACTAAATTTTGAAGGCGTGCGGCGATCTAAAACGTTTACTCGCCAATGAACGGTTAAAAATATGGAACAATTCAAGGGACGCGATGCTTTTTTCGATTTTGATTTCCTGGCACCGTCAGGAATTCGCAATAGTAATACATAAATATAGCACCGCGAGGAAAAGTAGGCCGAAACTCCGATTCGACACATATTTTCAGTTGTGTTCCGCGACCTATCCGAGGCCTCCTCGATTTTTTCCGCGGAAAATAGAAAATTTTACTTTAGTCAGAAGGAAGTGCACAAAAAACTATTAATTATATCTATACATATGTATCCTTCGACCTTGACTTCCGGTAAAAATAGCCTTCGATTGTTTGAATTTACATGATTCTACTTCGGGGTCTCCTTAGTCGTCTAGCGTACGTTGCGTGGGCAATTTTTTCGTATTGCGGTGCTAAGTGTAGTGTACATATATATTAAATGGGATTGTGACATAACCTAGATGGGCTGTGGAGTGAAAAGAATCGACGGAAAGGCAGCGATGCCAACGGTATGAAACGAATATATCATTGAAAAACTTCAGTTAAGAGTCTAAAAAAATTTTTAATTGCTTTATTTGTATTTTGGGACAATTTGTTTCCATTTTTATAAGTCATAATAGCTCCCAATCAGAAGCGCTTATATATAATTGCAAGCAGAATTTTTTATTTACCGAACTTATTGCATTACCTTCATACCTTTAAAAGTTGGCTTCGTCTATTTACTAATCTCATAGGAAATATTTCACACTCCGTTTTAATTCTCTTAATTGATCTTGATCCAACATTTCCCACAAATTCATACACCTACTTCGTGTTTGTTTTCACTTACTACCACTTACACTTTGTCCACCTAGGAGTAATATTCTCTTAATTGAAGTTGACCTCATCCTCGTTTATGTTACGAATTAAGTTTATAAATAGTATAGATGTGTTAAAAATAGTGTTAAATCTTCGATAATTTATTTTCGTAACGACACAAGGCAAGAGTGGGATTTAACTGAGTTAGTCTAGTTCGAGTTGGTTACTCTCGTAAGATGTGCTCACCAATATTAGTTAATCAAAATTGTTACTAAATTACTAAATTATTTGTTACAAATACTTATTTTAAATAGATAGCTCAATCCTTTTAGATTTGGTTGAATAGGGAATTATAGATCTGAATATTTTTGTCAATGGGAAATCGTTTGAAACTCCTTTAATTAGTAGATTAATTTATTGAGTATTCTTCTGTTTTTTTTCGCAGTAATTTAAACAATTTACTTTGAGTGTTTTCCCGACAAATAATTTAACTTGTAGGTATTTTTTGTCCTGCTTCCATTTATTTCAAACTGTCCAAATACTACATTCTGAATAAAAAGGTGTTACATACAAAAAATTCGTTTAAAAATGAAGTAAATGTACAGTTCAGAATAATGTTTGACTAACGATTGACTTTAACGAGAACCCAAAGTGGAGGTTACCCCATTGATCAGAATTTTAATCCAATTATGGAAGGGACAGAAATAAAATACATTGGTCGTTTCCCCCTATGGTTAAATTGTATCGTTGGCGGCCAAATTTTGACGCATATGAAGTTAATTACATCCTCAACTAAAAAAAACCTTTCTAAAAATTTAACTTGTAACGTAAATGTTCACCAAAAACATGATTTACCGTTATAACTTGATTAACGTTATGCCAATCAATTATTGCTGTGGAATAAATTTTCTCATATATCTCTGAGGGTGGTGGAAATAGGAATGAAATATAAACAATCCAAATCTTTTATCAAAGTCTCACATTAAAATTTGGTTCTTAAAAATTCCTAAATTAGTCATTTAATGGCATGCCACAGGAAAATACTTCCGCACTGCCCTCTGGGAGTGGTAGCAGTTACAAATTTCACAAAGCTAAAAACTTTTCTCAATAAACGTGCAATGTATTCTGTGAATATTTACTCAAAATTGTATTCAAAGTTATCGATTAATTAAGTGGATTTTATCAAATATTATTAATCAAAAAACTTTCCCTCCGCTAACTTCTAGGGTGGTTAAAATTGGGGTGAAATGTGAAAAATCGATCTAAAATCATTTTTCCATGTTTTATATGCTATACCAAAAAACAACGCCAAACAGGCGTTAGGGGATGGTAATAGGGGTGGAATGTCGTACAATTAAATTCAATAAAGTTAAAAACACTAAAAAGTAACTTAGTATACCAAATTACATGTGCAGATTGCGATCCAGAAACCGTATATATAGGAGAAACAAAACAATACATTAACAAAAGAATAGAACAACATAAATTACATATAAAAAATAACATTCAGGCCTTGTCGATCACACATTAACAAAAAAACACAAATTTGATTTTGATAATATCACTATACTAGAAATTGAACAAAATTGGTTCAAAAGAAGATTCTTGGAAGCATTCCATATAACAACAACTCCAAATAATACAAATAAAACACACGATTTCGATAGCATTGCCCAATCATATCAATCACTTATCAACTTTACCAACACCTTATAAACAATGAAACAATGGATCCCTCCTAAAATAATAATCTTGATGTACGTAATAATTAGAGTCTTAAAATTGTAAAAATCCATATACCAAGGTCAATTTAAAAAGACAAAAGAATGAGTACAAAAAACATCCCCCTTCCACAATTTTCACCCAGGAAGTGCCTCTCTGAATAACACATCGACAGTTACCTCTCAACCTGCAAACAAAAGAGAGCTATTCTATTAGTTAAACATCGGAACTAATAAAGAAGCTACTCACTACGCTCAGAATAAGAGCAATAAACCAAACAATACCCACCGAGAGCGATATGCAATGGTTATAACAACATTGGTAACTCAAACAGTAAAACCTGGAAAAAATGTAAGTGTCAATATCACATGCTTACGAAGTAATACTTACCATAATACTTATATCGTAGGTTCCACTAAGTCATGAATATGTCTACAATAAATAGACGAAACGTCGACAGTTGATACACAAAATGTGTTTCATTTAATCCTGGGGAGGTCAACAGAAAACCATCACAAATTAAAAACACCCCTCATTATTGATTTCATTTATTTCGTAAATAATTATTTAAGTAAATTCTAAACAAACATTATTCTAAAAACAATTTTCACCTGTACCTCCGTGAATATGAAGATAATGGTAAAATATGAACAATCTAAATTTGCTTATTACTTTCAACAAAATCTGAGCATCTAATAAAACTAAAATAATGTTATTTTTTAGAGGTTATAAATACTCCCGGCTTATATCATAAGACGTGGGGAACTTAGTGCTCGTCTCCGTTATTACCACCCCTTTTTGCTTAAGTCAACCGTGAAATTGCTACAAGTATAGTCCTTACAAAGTCAATCGAAACACTATTGAGATACAAGCAAATTGCCAACGTATTAAGTGCATCCAGAAGTGCTTTTTGCCTTATTAGTCCCGTAAATGGAGGAAAAACCTAGGTTAAATTCTGCAAAGGGATTAAACCGGGAGCAGTTGTAGGTCTTAACTGGGTCTTTCGAAATACGGAAAGTTGTAGATTCTCCGGGTCCCGGAACATTGTAAAAAATGGTCCTCAAGTTCCAAAAATCCGTTTTCAGCCTATATCTCCGAGAATATGGCATTTAGAGAATTTTTGTTTAGATACAAAAGGAAGATCAGTTCATTGGCTACAAAAATGGTCCTTATGACTTTTTCCGAAAACTCGACAGTTTTCGAGATAACGGCTCAGAAACAACCGATAACAGCCCTTTACATGTTGCTCCTGTTCTGAATCCAGGAGAGCAAATTCGAGAAATGGAGACAAAAACGGGTAGACAAATTGTCCAATAACTCGAGTAAAGATGGATATTTTTTGATGGTTCAAAATTCACGTGAAAGAGAAAATCCACAGCTATGGTATCCTGGGGTCTTGGGCCTCATTTTTTTTCTTGAATGTTGGAAACCCAGGCTAAATTTTTTCTTCTTCGATATTTCTCGACTTATAGAAAATTCATCCATATTTTAAGAAATAATAGTAATTTAGTCGGGTCTTTCTTGATAATGTGTCTCCAAAACCTATCGAAGGAACCCATAAAGTTTGTTTCATTTTCTTTCTTTTGCATTTCAATAAAAAGTAACTATGATTATCTTTGAAGTATCTTTGAATATGTTGATTTTTTGACATTTGTGGCATCAATCTGGTATTAAAAAATTATGAATCATCGTATCGGTTCGCAATGCACATCACTGGAATGCTTGAAATGCCCCCTTTCCAATGGTTTCTTCGTTTTTTGTGCCAATTTCAACATTCTTGCAACCAACTTTCAAAACTCCGGAAATGTCAAAAAATCAACATATTCGAATTTACTTTTTATTGGGATGCAAAAGAAAAAAAATGAAACAACCTTTATGGGCTCCTTCGATAGGTTTTATAGACCCATTATCAAGAAAGACCGGACTAAATCACTGTTATTTATTAAAATATGGATGAATTTTCTAAAAGTCGGGAAATATCCAAGAAGAAAAAATTTAGCCTGGGTTTACAGTATTCAAGAAAAATAAAAACGATGCCAGAGACCCAGTGTACCATAGCTATGGGTTTTCTCTTTCACGTCAATTTTGAATCATCAAAAAATATCCATTTTTACTCGAGTTATTGGACAATTTGTCCGCCCGTATTTGTCTCCATTTCTCGGATTTGCTCTCCTGGATTCAGAGCAGGAGCAACAAGTAAAGGGCTGTTATAGGCTGTTTCGGAGCCGTTATCTCGAAAACTGTCGAGTTTTCGGAAAAAGTCATAAGAACCATTTTTGTAGCTAATGAACTGATCTTCATTTTGTACTTAAACAAAAATTCTCTAAATGCCATATTCTTGGAAATATTGGCTGAAAACGGATTTTTGGAACTTGAGGACCATTTTTTACCATGTTCCGGGACCCGGAGAATCTACAACTTTCCGTATTTCGAAAGACCCAGTTGAGATCTACAATTGCCCCCAGTTTCATCCTTTTGCAGAATTTATCCCAGGTTTGGGAGTTTATCGGCTTTCATTTACTGGACTATATGTCTAAGCACAATACTTATTTACGAAACTTCTTGCGACCGACCCTCGTATAATTTAGTCTAAGGGGATTATTCTGAAAAATTTCTGTGCACTACTGGGATCTTTTCTACCACCAAAAACGCTACTAGAGCAATCTCCTGCTTCATTTCTAATAGTTTCAACAAACTTATTAATCACGTTTAACAACAAACGCAGATGTAAGACTTATGACGATCATTTCTACCAATAACACAGCCCCACAAAAAAGTCCGGATCTGTAGATCAGACATGTGTAATCTTATGTATTTTTCGCCGCTAAATCCGAATCCGAGGTCAGAAAAAGGCCTACAACTCCTGGAATTGGTCCCAGAGGCCGAAAATGGCCGCTATAAGGTGTGAATCCGGCCTCCGAGGGCCCATTTTCTGGACCCAAAGCGTCAATTCCAATGGGCTTCGAATTGTTTCACCGTCGTCTACGTTGCTAAAGTTTGAAAGTACATGAAAATATGAGTGCTGCGATCCCGACTTGCGAATCGCGATTTTCCGGCCCCCGAGGGCCCATTTTCCGACCTCAGAGGGTCGGCTCTAAATTTTTTTGACCACGAATTCCGCTTTGGCTTGGAAATGCAACCTCGACCTCGCCTGAGCATCCGTCATCTCGGAATACACGTTTCACATCTGTAGGGGCCATTTTTGGCCTCTGGGGCCAATTCCAGGGGTGTAGGCCTTCACCCATGTCTGATCTACAGATCCGGACTTTTTTGTAAGGCTGTGTAATAGTTTTGATGTTACATCGAAAGTGTAAGTTTACATTTACTGTATGAGTGATCAGAATAACATTTCTCCCACATCGCCGTGTCCTTGATAGTTACATCCTGGTTACATAGCTGTAAACAGTTTCAGATTAACTCCATAAATCTTTTGCATATGCACAAGCAAAAAGAAATGCACAGCTGTGTCCATTATTAGACTCGGGTCTTAAAAGTCGTAAAACGATAAGGTGCGCAAGTTATGCAGTTGTAGAGGCTGCGTCGTTTATGGATTAAAGTGATTGTTAATGGTTTTTTTAGTTGTCTCAACTGGGGTTGGAAGAACTACACTGCTAGTGCATGGATATTATACTGAATGTGTGCTATCGTGTATTTTTAGGCTTTGCGGACGGGTTAAGTGGCAAAGAAACAAACTGACCGAACTTAGGTTTTACAATGTTTATTACCGATGTCACAGGATATGTTACTTCGCGAATCTTGAAGGGGGATACCTCTGATGCTGGAATTATTATCTGTGGTCTTGTTTCGCATACCTGCAATTTAATATATAGGTTGCGCTTATACAACACAATAATTAAAAGTCCGTGAATGGCAGTCAAGCGTCTTACCCCAATAATCGTAACGTCCATAGGTCAATCCGTTGCCAAATTTGGTGGTATATATTTGAACATCTATGACCCATCGTGCTGCACATGATCGGTAAAGTACTAAAGTCTAGGGTGTTCGCGACTGCCATCTATTAATAAATGACAGCCGATAGATCAAACAGAAAATGCTAATCGTGACCTAAAATTTTCTGCAATAGGCGGTGTACCGCCAATCGTCATACAACGAACAATTATTCTCACTCATTTATTATGGGCCTTATGTAAATATATTAGAATTTGATTAAATAATTTATTTTCTGACTTCAAAAACATGTTCGCGATAAAGTACATATAAATTCCCAAATTCCCAATAAGTCCCAAGAAATTTTATCATGAAGAGTTATACTCTTCGTGGACACCCAACTAGAAACATCTTTGTTCGTCGACACTTATTAAGTAAGTCTTTTCATCGTCGCGTATTATTAAGAGTTATACTCTTTGGCGCGTTTTTCAGAGTTATACCCTTCGTAGGCACCGGCGATATACCTAACAATTTTGAAGATTAATAACACAGGCCCACAAAATTCCACTGACCAAACCATATATACCACGTTTGGAAATAATAGGAGTAATGACATTTGGCGATGGATCCCTTTTTTGAAGAAACTGTAGAGCGTTTTGTGTGGAACAAACGCATAAATTCCTGTGCCGCACATACATATCGTGAACTTATCGCACAAGCCATCCGGCGTTGTCAAATACCGACCTTTCGTTTTCTTGAATCATAAAGTTGGTTCGAAACATTTAAAAATCATCTTTTGAAATGCATTTTCCAGTCGGTTAACTGAGCTTTACACTTTAATAAAACTAAAGAAAAACTATAATGGTTCAACGTGTGGTTTTAAGCGAGCCACGAAAAGAGTATTGTTGATAATCAACCAACAAGGTAACGCGCTGGTGTCAAGTACCTCATGGTGGCGTGGAAACCTTGACAAAACATGAATATGTATTATTCTTATTGATTTGTATTTGTATCTTCTTATTTGTAAAAATGTTTTAGTGATTTTTTAAAAAATTCCTTTAGTCACGACTCTATTTTTACGTAGGCCTATGAAATCCATATAAGTACCCACGAAACATCAAAATCGGACTGTCAATCACTCCTATTATTTCCAAACGCGGTATAGAGTTTATGTTGTTGGGGTCACTGAGTCCGAATCAGGGGTCCGTTTGGCTCCATCACGTAAGGTTTTTTTTAGAGGTCATTTTAGGGGTGTTTGTAATCCAAAAATCCTAAATTGCGAAGAGCACGTAACGTTATATAGGTTTTCGGGGTCGCTGAGTCTGAATCTGGGGTCTGCTTATCCATCACATAAGGTTTATTATGGAGGTCATTTTAAAATCCTTTTAGCAACTTGAGGAAAAACGTACTTCTCAAAGTTTACTTCATGTAAAACTCGCCCTCAAATTACCTTTAAATGATCTTCAGTCTTAGGGTACAGTCCAACAAACTTTAGATTTGAATTTAGCACCCCCAAAAACCAATATAACGTATGGTTGGAACGTGCTCTTCGCCATTTAGAATTTTTGGACTATAAACTCCCCCTAAAATGACTTCTAAAACAAACCTTACGTGATGGAGCCAAACGGACCCCGGATTCGGACTCTGCCACCCCAACAACATAAAGTCTATATGGTTTGGTCAGTGGGATCGAATTGATTTTGTGGGTCTGTATAATTGGTGAGGTTGGTTTTTCTACAAGTTTGTTTTTAGTAAAGTAGTGTTTTGGGGACTAAGACATATTTACTGATGTAATTATTGTTATTTTAATTGTCTGTTTGTAACATGTTTTCATTTTTTTTTTTAGGTCAACGGCGATGACGAATGGCAATACGAGGAGATTATCCTGGAACGCGGCGGTGCGGGCCTCGGTTTCAGCATCGCCGGCGGCACTGACAACCCGCACATCGGCGACGACACCGCCATCTACATCACGAAACTAATACCGGGCGGTGCCGCATCCAGCGACGGCCGCCTCAAAGTCAACGATTCCATACTCTCCGTCAACGATGTCAGCGTCGTCGACGTCCCGCACGCGGCCGCCGTCGACGCGCTTAAGAAGGCCGGTAACACCGTCAAACTGGTGAGTTTCGACCAACAAGGGATCGCGACCTTCGCACTACCCCTCCTCGCCTGTCTTATCCAATGATAACACGTACAGTCTTAAAATGCGGCCGAACTGATCCAGTAATTGCAAGCTCTTTCTCTTACTCAACCAATTAAATCCGTGACCTTGGTAAACCTAGTCTCTTTTCTGTTTGAACGGACCAATCGTAACACGTAAAGCACTAGAATGCGTCCAAATTGATAGTATTACTCCAGTGATTTCAATCAATATATGTAGTGACATTTATAGAACCTCGTGCAGTTTCCTTTTAAAGACCAATCATACTGTAACGCGAAATGTAAACAGCAGCGCGAAACGTGTTTATTCTTATCAGACGGCGGCTTACCTCAAAGGAACGCCGCTACGCTTAATTGAGCAATAAAAACCGTCCCGAACGTCTCGGCAACATCTTAGTAAAGGAAGTATGATTTATTACCTTCTGGGCGTTTCTAGAAAAGCGTAATTAGGGAAAATAATTATCGAGCAAATACTAGTAGGTTCTCGTATACATTATGGAGGGCTATAAAAGTGAACGCTGCGGACGAAGGAGATTAGATTAGACGTGAAGCCGCGAGTGCAAAACAGTGCGAAAAACGGACAAGCGAATTGTACGAATAAATTAAAAAGTTAAGTGCGTGTTATATAAATTAATTAGTTCACTAATAGTCTAAATAAATTAAGTAGTGTGTAGTGTATAATTAGGACAGTGTAAATAAATTAGAAATAAACGTTACAATACTATGTCCCTTAGTTTAACCAATTCTCTCTCGAGTTTCGATTCCACTCTGCCAATAGAAACCGCGACTTTCAATATAAACAGTCCAATCGTAACGCGTATACATTTCGTTATTTCAACTAGGTAGTATATTTATTCGCCTTCATACAAACTCGTTAGGTTTAGGTAGTGGGTAAGCACTCCTTTGTGATCCCTCCCGGCAGAGAATAGGTCTACTTCAAAGAAGCGATCCTGCATACACGATCTTACCCATTAGTACCGAAGGAAGCCATGTCTTGTCTCACTTATCCCGACAAAATCGAATATCGCTCTCCATGTCTCCATATATCCTACCACTCACCAGCTCGCGCTTACTCAGCGTGACGAGTTAAGGCTAAAACTTTCCAAACGAAACCACAACAAAATGCGTTGCCCTCAGTAGCTGGTAGGTCCTTAGCGATTCACCATGATGACGGTAAAATTTACCTAGACCAGAGGGTGCTAAGAATCCCCGGAACGGACACAGCCATCAGAAGACATTGACGGTAGTTGTGTATAATATAATGTGCACATGAAAGAGAACGGTGGAAAACCTTGGAGGAGGTGAATGTTCACATGCGGACAATTATGACTGGTAGAAGAAGATATAAACTCGATCAGTTTTATTATACGTGTCAATCGGACTAGGACTAGGATATTGATTATAACAACGTCGCGGTTCATCCCGTCAATAAAAACCTCGACCTTGTCAAATGAAACCTCTTTTTTGTTTAATTGGACCGATTGTAACGCGTGTAATTCGTTAAATGCTGAGTTCAACTAATAATATCAACATATTTATAATGTTGCTAAGTTTCTTTAACCGGGTTATTTAGATATTGAATTTGGTAAAATAAAATATCCCTTTAAAAACGTAGGTCCAAATTTGTCCACCGTTGTGGTTAAGACGTATTGGCGATGCTTAGTATTAACCAACAGCTATCCTTTTGTATGTCAGTGTACTGGCAAGTTGCGCATTTTTTAAATTATTGTTTGGGGATATGGAAGCGGAGTTGACAAATAGAACTGGAGTTTCCTATGCTATGAGAACTGCCGATACCGTTTCTATGAACGAATATTAAAGTACGTTGACGTGTTTTAATGTTCAACCTTTTTTTACCAATTTAATCTTTTGTGTAATTCAAAAGTGGTTAAAATCTGGCATAATTTCTCTTACTCTCTTGTGACCAGACACAATAAAACACAACCAAACACGCTGACACTTTCAGCGAGACAATAGCTGTTATAAGCTACCAATCACAAGTTTTAATTCCAATGAACTAATTTTCGATTGGAGGTGGTGGGTTACTTCAAATTCATCACGGTAGTTTTGTAGAAACAATGTAAACACGAACTCCTCGTTATTCCTTCCCTTCTAATTCCGTTCCGAATGCAGTAGGAAATTCTTATTTAAGGGTACACTATCCGGTAAATTTAATCCTGTTTTTCAATTCCAAGTGACTAACACACTTCACATCGTGTTGTTTTGAACTTCGTCCAACTTAGTTGGAGAAGAAGAAGGCAAGAAGGCAGGAATTGCTATATCGTTATCGCGTTAGAAACACGCGCACAGTTTAATATGTCGTGGACGGGAAAACGTCATTTGGACTTACAAACGTGGGAAATGCACAAAGAGGCGGAACTGTCAATTTTAGTTAGTTTCGCCCAGGTAGATTAGATCGTGATAAGATTTTGTGCTTGATTGAAAACTCCACCTTCTCTCTAGCACCCCATTTTTTACCTTTTATCAGAAACGAAGACAGGAAATTAAGTGGTCATTTTTTATTTTTGCTACAGGTGAATTTCCTTTAACTGTCCCAATTCTCAATTGTTTCTTTAAAGTCGCATTGTCACATTAATGCGTAATCACGCCTGTATTTCGATGAATCATCGTCGGGTCGGTACTTGGTCGAATTTGCATGTACCCAAACAGAAGACTCCTTACAAACGATACGGCCTAGCATTTCCTACCAGACATGACGGTGAAGCGATGTTCCGACTAAATCTCTGGTCAGTTAAATTCACTACGAGTGACTTTTCTGCTTCGAAACGTGTTCATACTCTTAATTGATTAGTCAGCAGTTCCGTAAATATTAATTATACGTTACAATGCCCGTTTTCTATCTATCGGAGTTGTCCAAGTTCGCGTGTGACACTCGGAACGTCGAAGAATTTGAGGGAGGATTTAAAGGGCTGGCCATCGTGAGAAAATATCCGAGAGAATATGAGGTATGAGTTACATAACATAACAGTGGAGATATCATTGAAAGTTTGTGGGAAAATTTTTTGGGATTTATCAATTTTCGATTTACCCGTGAAACTTATAAACGATTTTAATCCAAGTGTCTTTATAGTTTCTCCCTTCATCTATCGATATCGATATTCTGGCATTATAGCCTTATTTCCCAAGTCTTGAATTTATTCCGAACGTTTATCTACAAGGAGATTGTGCCGATACGAATTTAATTAACTTACTTTGTTTAGGCCTTTATAAACGCTGTTTAAGTGGTGCAATAAGAAATAGTATTTTAACATTTGCGTCCCCATATCATTACAACATTCGAATATGTTTTCTTACAACCATTTCGTACTAGTATATTGTGTTAGACGGATTAAGTTAGATCTAGAAGGTTTTAATAATCATCATTGGATCATTTGAGTCTTTACAAAATTATGAATTCTCGATATCGATCAAACTAGATCAAAAATACGCTAAGAGCTTGGGGAGTGAGAGGTTACGACTCGTAGGAGCAACTCACTCAGTCACCTCAAAGTCACTCTACTGAGTGACTGAGGAGGGTTGCATTAAACACAAAAAACCCAAGACTGTTTCATTATTTCTTAAATTACAAGACTAGTTATCTGATATTTTTAACATTAATTTTTATTCAAAAAGAGAAAGTATATTTAAAGATATATTTATCTATCATTTTTAATTTTGACGTAAAACTTGAACTTTCTACGAAATAATTTGTTTGAGTATTAGGCGAACATTAAAAATGTAACGTACTAACGTCTAAAGTGGTCATCTAGAGCTAGTTTTGACTTTATTTTCAAATCTGGTTGAAAAGGAAAGCCAAAATAATCGAGATGTATTAATTTGACCAATGGTCATTACGCAACTGGCACAAAGACAAGCAACGCTTCTCAGGATCCCAACAGGTAGATGTACCAAAAAATGTCTAAGAGTTAAGTGAGTATCTCCAGCCATTTACTAAGATTAAACACCGTCGTTTTGTGGAAGAGGCATATACCCAATGTTTTATTAAAACTCGACTTGAGAACATATGTGTATACGTGTATATAAGTTGTAAGTTATGTTTTGTATTTAACCAAGAATATTTGATACTACCCCATCCTACTGGCAAAGTATGTATATGATGTATAACTAATTATAAGTCCACCTGAAATAAATACTCTCATGGCTAATATCACCAGAATGACATTAAACGACACAGGTTGATTTATTCTCGTTTTGGACGCATTTGAAAACGAAAGAACATAAAAAGTTTTTTTTTGTAAATTTCAGAAAAAGGCATTTTCGACTTTGATCTCAATTCGAACGTGGGTCTCCCGATTGCGGGCCGTGTATACTACTAATTGTCATAAAGTTGTATACTAAACAAGTCATACCTTAATTCTTTTCCCATGTGATTGTATTGTGAATATCTGATCTTGCCTATTAAGCGAATGTAAGTGGTAGTATCAAATTCAAAGGTTATGCAAATTTAGAATTGCTTTGTAATTGTTCTGAACAATGTGTTCTTAGATGGTTTAAGAATAATCTAAAGGTCTTTAGGAATCTAGATTGTAGACTCATTCGGAAATCAGATTAGTGAATTTAGGACACTCACTTTTTAACTTTTAGACGAATTTGTTTAAACAAAATTCCAGATCTACCGAGACGATCTTAATCCTATTTGGATGATTGCAAGGTATCTGGAAAATGGTTCAGTAAATTCGTTCTTGTAATTAATAAAAGAAAGGAAATTTTGGGCAACCTGCAAGGTGCTAAAAACTGATTTCAGGTCATTGGTGACATCTTAAAGACTCGTAGTTTTAAACGAACTTAAATATTATAGATTTTAAGGGTAAAATATTAAATTTTCAAGATTATTTAAAGAGGTCTTAAAAATAAGGTATCCAAGGGAGGCATTTGTGGAACTTCTCGTCGAGTATTGTGAAAACTTACGTTTTTAGATATCACAAGATTATTCTATCGTATCACAGCTGACTTTCCAAGAACGTTGAAACAGATTTTAAATAATAATCCAAGCCAGTTACCCATACTACGTATCGGTAGCAAAGAAACGATGTGTTTAATTTGTCTTTTTATTTCATAAAATATAGCTGGCCATGTTTATACTGTCTAGTACCCATTATCAGCTATGTTCTATGTAATAAAACAAGAAATGAGTGAAGCAATGTGATATTAAATTATAGTGTGATACTTAACTCTGATATAGTAGCTTTAAGTTGGTTTAGTACCTAGTGTAACGTTTTATGTGAGTCAATTATAACTCCACTAATTTAATGTAACGCACTATTTAATTTATGTTCATTACTGGTTAATACATCTGCACCTTTATTTATTTGGCACAGCTCGATCTGAATGACTGACTGCGTGACTGCCTCTCGGAGATGGGTCCGTCTTTATGCCTTCGATACAATTCGACACATTTCGGAAAACTTCTGATATCCCTCTCGACTTTTTCTGAAGTAAAAACCCTGCCTTCTGGAATCAAGCGAAAAGTTCCCGATAAATCATTTTCACATGTAACCAATAGATGGTCGAATCACGATTTGTTGTATCTCATGGGGAAAAAATCATTATTTCATTGACGAATAGGTTTCAAGATTAACGTGGATTAATTGTCCCTCAACTTTTTAAGCTATATAAATTTGAAGATAAATTGTTTTAACGAATTTGGTCGTACCGACTCGAGACCCTCTCTTATCCATTTTTCTTTTCTAGTGCGTCCGACGCCGTCGCCAACCACGCCACACGCGACTTATGGAGATCGAGCTAGTGAAGGGCAACAAAGGATTGGGCTTCAGCATTGCGGGCGGCATAGGTAACCAACACATTCCTGGCGATAACGGCATCTACGTCACTAAAGTGATGGACGGTGGCGCCGCCCAGGTCGACGGTCGCCTATTAGTAGGCGACAAACTTGTCGCCGTCAGGGATGCCGTGGTAAGTTGACAAAGCATATGAGCGAGAAGTCGATGGAAACTTTTAAAAATGTGTAACGGTACATGTTTTTGTTTTGATACGCAAAGCTTGGTGAGTCATTAAGAGGCTGTTACGGTAGCTACAAAGTTTTACCTGCGGGGCAACGGGTTGGAAGGAGGTAGAGATATGGCTTGGATGGGGCGTGGTTAACTCAGTGTTTAGTAGATTTGTTTGCAGATTTCTGTTTCAAGTTTCAGTTGTAATTAACCGGCGCAAGATGACGCAACAAGAGCACGAACTTTTGGCGCCTAAATGCAAACTAGCAAACCAGCAAACCGTACGTAAGATCGTACATGTTTGGTTATGATTTAAAACATAAACATTAGGCTTGCCTTGATGAAAAGGATATTGGATAAATTAGCTGTGAGTGATAATAAAATACGAACAATAAGACGTTACGAAAAAAAAACAAAGAATACGAACATGTACTGATAAATACATATATTCTTTATGTTAATACAAAAATGCCGTAAAGACTATGATATCGCACACACAATAGCTTGTTAAAATCTTTCCGTTACTAGTGATAAATAGAATAAAGAATCACTTTAAGGCTGTTCTCTCAATTTATTAGTTATACCGAGTTGAGAGGTTCACTCTCCATCCAGTGAGAAATAAAATTGACGTGGATTTACACCACTTATTTTGTTTTAAACACACGATAAATCTAATACTAACTCTTTCTATCGCATATAATAATAGGTAGGATTCTGCAGTCGCCTTTATCAGGGACGCGATGTAACGGTATATAACAAATATATATGTATATTAATGCACACGTTATTGTATGAAATAGTAAGCCTTGAAGGGTGGGCGCTTCGCACCCGCAATTCAAGGGGTTGTTGGAACTATTATATCTTCGAATAATTGATAATATTAAAGACGAAAAGTATTATTAGCTCATGTCAAAACAGGTATGTATTGTTTATTTAAAAAATAGTTGTACATAGTAGGTTTATTTCACATTTTATTAAACGTATTGTAACGTTTTTACTATTTACTAAACTAAACACTACACTATTTGTCCTAATTAATTTATTCTAACTCTTAACATTTATAATTTAAATGTTAAATTTCGCTCGAATGTTTACACACCGGTTCTTCAACTGTCCTGCCTCGGGTCCGACATTCCCTTTTTATGGCAGGTAGAAGGCTTCTAGACGTTTGCCGGAATATTCCCGAAGTTTCTGGAGATCATTCTTGAATTCGCGGAACTTGTTATCGCATCGAAGCTTCTCGAGCCGTCGGCTTCGACCTGTCCTTCCCGGTATCGCAATTCGGCGAACTTGTGTAGCTCCCGGCGTGTTTATCGCGGCGAGCCGTTTCGTTACAATATGTTTACTATGTTGTTTGCCCAGTCAAGACGTACGTTTCCCGAGAAAAATAGTTAGAAGGCTCCAAAAAATATGAGCGATAGCTCATTCGGCACGGAATGCAAATACGAGAAAGTCGTTTTGAGGATTTTTTCTGCCAAAAAAATTTCAATTGTTATTAACAAAAAACGATGAAAAAAATTTCGATTTTTTTTATGACAACTCAAAAACCATAAGAAAGATCAGAATTCACAAAAAAAATCCTTAAAGAGGAGGGAATTTCCGATAAAAAAGTCCCTACTCCCGGATTTCTATCTCTAATATTTATAATTTTAATTTGTTGCTGAAAGTAACGCTCCGGGCGACCTTTATAGACTAGTCAACATGTACCATTTTTGAAAACTTTTATGTATAGTCTCCGAAAATTATGACCATGCTGTCATTCGATTCGTAATGTCATGTAGAAAATTTAAGGAAATGTTCCAAAAGCCGCTCAAAACAATTGCAAAAGTTATAAACAATTAGGTAAAAAAAGTCTGGCTTTTGGTTTTTTATGGAATATCTCGAAAAATATTAAAGATATGCGAAATATTAAAAGAGATCTGGAGAGATCAGTAAATTTGCTGAACAATAGTTCCAACTCCCGAAACTGTACCTCCAATATTTATAATTTTTACAGAGCCCTGAAAATAGAGCCAAAAACGGCTAGTCTGGCTTCCGCGCGCGTTGCCTGACTCTGACACAATAACAAAAAAAATATTTTAACATATTAAATATGAATATCAAGGAACAAAAAAATTCATGTACTATAGGAATACATCAGTTAACAATAATCCGTGGTTAAAAAATTGTTATCCCAATTTCTTCATGAATTATGCATTTGTTATTTAACAAATTTTTCTACACTGAATGTTAACATAAAAACCCCGATAATTATTGAACTAAAACCCTAGGATTTTTTTCATTTACTGAAAGTATTCTTAATAGGCTTACAAATAGATCACAGTTGCAAAAATTGTAAAGTGTTGATTTTCCACTTTTTTATTAACAATTGAAAATTAAACAATACGAGAAAGTCAACATTTTTTTTTAAATATCTTAAATGTTTCGATTTCTAAGGGTTTCAAGCTGTATATTTTTTTTACCACCATTGTTTAAAAAATTGTTATAAACAAATACATTGCTTATGAACAAATCAAAAATATTTTTTTCTGTAATATATTCATTGATGAAAATCATGGTTTTTAAAGAACAAACGATTTCTTAAAATATGTATTTGTTGCTAAAAAATGCATTTGTTAATTAACAATCGTTATTCCGGCTAAATATTAAAATTAAGGAACCATTTTTTCTCTAAAAATCATTATTTCTATTGTTATTAGAGTTTCTTAAAAAATAGGGTGTTTTCTACTTTTCATTTGTTTATTTAATAAACAATTTGTTATTAGCAAATTCATTTTTTTCGTTTATTTTTTTAAATAGTACTTAATTATGTAATAAAAATAGCCATGTGTTGTTTTTTTATGAAAAAACGTTATTTTCTATTTTTTATACAATTTTTAATAGATACTATATTATACCTTGAAACTTGTCCTTTTTATTCGGTTTTTGCTTTCATAATTACAATAACTTTTAAACTATTGCAGATATATCAATAATGCTTTGGGTATTTTTTGTTCACTATTAATTAATTAACAATTTACGCATTTCTCTGTGGTTTTAGCTCTGTTATTTATTTAATTATAGACTATTATTTTTTAGTATAGACCGAATCGGCCACCGAATCTACGCATCGCTTATGGACTATCTGTACTTCAAAAATGTACTTCAAAATACACGTGATTCGGCTGCAGCTCGGCATAAACCTCTCCGTGTGTTTTCCTGGAAGTCAGTAGTCCATAATGAAATAAATAACCACAGTGAAAGGTTTAAATTGTTAACTAATTAACAATGATCAAAAAAAAACATAAAGCATTATTGTTATACAATAGTTTAAAAGTTTTTATTGTAATTATGAAAGCAAAAACCAAATATAAAGGACAAGTTTCAAGGCATAATAGCATCTATTAAAAATTGTATAAAAAATAGAAAATAATGTTTTTTCATAAAAAACAACACATGGCTATTTTTATTACAGAATTAAGTACTATTTAAAAAAATTATCGAAAAAAATGAATTTGTTAGTAACAAATTGTTTCTTAAATAAACAAACGAAAAGTAGAAAAGACCCCTTTTTTAAGAAACTCTAACAAAAATAGAAGTAATGATTTGTAGAGAAAAAAATGGTTCCTTAATTTTAATATTTAGCCGCAAATACGATTGTTAATTAACAAACGCATTTTTTAGCAACAAATACATATTTTTAAGAAATCATTTTTTCTTTAAAAATCATGATGAATGATGATGAATTTGAAAATTGTACCCAGACAATTTTTCATATCACTTATAATTTTGTATGCTTACATGAAAATTTAATAAAATATTTTTACACTTTACTGAGGTAAAGTGCAAGTTCTTTCATTGGGGTAATTTAATGTTAATTCTCAAAGAAAAATATTTTCTCGCAAAGTTAATAGCTTTGCATAAAATTCGCTAAGTAAAACATAAATACTACTACATTTAAAAACAGCAACAAAATTAAAACAACCTTGCGAGTAGGACCACTTTTCTTAGATTTTTTTTCACCTGAAGTCGCAGTAGCAATTGTCGATATTGTCAACCAAAGAGGTATCTACCTACTTTAAATTTGAACAAAATTTAAATTTTTGAGCAAACCTCATATACGCCTGAAAAGAAATTAATACCTGATGGCTGCACATTAGAGGTCCTTAGATGAAACAAAACTTTTTATAACGAAGAAATTTTTAAATGAACCTTAATAAAAATAAAATTTTCCCTAATATGATTTCAGCTTGAAATTAGACATTAGATTGTAGTTTTTGAACTAATTCCTTTCGTTCTGGGGCACCGAAATCGTAATGTCTTAGGTAGCGGCCCCATCAAATACCACGTAATTCACTTCCAAAATAAGAGTGCCACATATATGCAGAATTTAATCTGCGCTCTGCCGCTTGAAGGAGAAATGGCTCATTATACGAGTATATGTTTGCACAGTTACGGGCGAGCGTTCCAACACACTTAAATACAACGTGAACGCGACGCGCCAGCGATCCACGACCGGGCGAAGCTACTCTCCGTAAGAGGCGCCACTAATCAGTATCACATTAATCAGAATATGTTTTACACGTTTTATTCAAAAGTGGCTGATCAACAAGAATTCAAATTACCTTGTAAATTCTTAAAAAAAAAATCTTTTCCCCGCAAAGTTACTAATTAAGCACAAAATCCGCTAAGTAAAAAGATAAATACCTGTAAAAAAAAACAAAAAAAAATTGAACAACTTTGCGGAAAAGACTAATTTTTTTTTGATTTTTTTCCCAGTAGACACTTTTTAGTAATTTAAAAAATAACGCTGTAATTCGAGTAAAACTAATTCACCAAGATGGCCGCCTCTGAAACAGCCTCTTAAGAAAACAATTCACAGTATAAACTGTAATATGTTCTCTTTTCAAAGTCAGTTGGAGCAGCTAAAAAAATGTTAATATAGGCATTCCACCTTTCAAAAAATATAAAAACTTATGCTTATTTCAAAATGCCCATTCTTAAGTCCATTTTTCATATTCAAAAATACATATACTGGGTGATCAAGAATGACGGTTTGAGTTGGCAACACTTTTTAGAAAATTTTTTACTTGTTCTTTTGACAACACTACAACCGGATATGTTTATTTGACAAAAATTTAACAGAACAATCAGCGATAAGATTGTAGGTTATGTGAATAAAAATTAACGCTTAAAAAATGAAACTCTAAATACAGAACAACAATTTAATTAAACAACTAAAGGTAATGCTCAAAATGTCCCCCATTTTGGTCCAGACATAAATTACCTCTCCTTTTTAGGCTCTCGAAGATATTCACCAGCATATTGGGGGTACCTAATGTTTGCCACTTCCTTAACTATCGCCTCTTCTTCAATATGCAATATGTTCCTAAAGACATTGTCCTTCAAGAGCCCAAAGAACGAAAAATCTAATGGAGCGAGGTCTGGTGACCTGCTTGGCCAAAGGCCCTGACTAATTACTCTGTCGCCAAAATTCTCTCTTAAATATCCCATAGTAGCACGAGCCTTATGTGCCATTGCAGAGTCTTGTTGGAAATATCCAATTTTACGCTCTTCGTCTGTTAATTGGTTTATAAAAGGCCTCAAAAGGTGTTGGATATATCTCTCCGAATTGACGGTAAAATTTAAAAATATTGGCCCATATACCCGCGTCCTTGAGACTGCCAACCAAACACCAACTTTAACCGGGTGCAAATGTGTCTCTCTGATAGTGTATGGATTTTCCCCTGATCAAATTCTGTAATTTTGTTTATTCACATAGCCGTTGAGATGAAACCAGGCTTCGTCGAAAAAGGAAGGTATTGTCAAGGATATCATTATTATTTAATATGTCATTGAACCAATAGCAAAATAAAACTCTGCGGGTGATCAGGAGGGGTTAATGACTGGACGATGGAAATTTTGTAAGGGTGGTACTTTAATTTCTTTTTAAGCACAATGGAGCAACTTCCATATGATAAACCTGTAAAACCGTGAATTAGAACAACATGGAAAAGTGGAAATCTTATGGTTAAGAATGAAAATTGGTTGAATAGAAGGCATAAGGACCAAACCTGTTTGAAGGGAGAGCTTTCTTAAGGATATGCGAGGACTTCTTTGCATTTGAGTTCTGATATCTTCGACAGCTTCCTCGTTTAAAGTATAAGGTCTACCAGTTGATTTTTGTTTGCTTACGCTCCCTGTGTTCAAATAACTTTCAACTACTCGCATGCAATGTTGCTGAAAGACAGCAAAAGTGACCAAAGTCTCCGGAAACATTTCTTGAAATTGCTGGTATGTCGCTTCGAGAGAGTACTGCCAACTAGTAGTAACTGGGTTATAAATCCTGCTTCGAAAGTACGCCATTCCAATGAAAATATCGTGTTGTAACGTGAAAACCATTTTAAATAAATAAATTTGATAAGAATACCAGAAATTTGAATTTGAAATAGCAAATGGCATCTGTCAATGGCGCTGTCAGTACAAAGAAGGTCTTTCTGTCCTTATTTGTCCGACAAGTAGAACATCATGCTTTACATATTTTAGAGGTAGGTTCAGGACATCCCGTTAGCTGCAACTCTCGTTGTTTTAAAGATAAGCATAGGTTCTGCCTTCGCTGATTCCTAATCTCGGATATCAGCTACATACAAAGTTCTTTCAAGGACGTGCGTCTCTTTATATTGTAATTTTACATATTGCTTTTTTATATTACTTGAGCATTCACTTCGACGATGTTCAATATCGAAATTGCAATCTAGTCAATGAACCCCAGATTTTCCACTTCATCCCCTGATTTTCTACCTGAAACTGTTCGAGGGCTTTATGCTATGGATAATAAACGAATATTTTCCAATAAAACTTTTTTTGTAACAATTGGTTTGGACACTTAAGACGGCTCGAGTCATCCAAGTGAACTATCACGTCTACGTCACCCAACGATTTCCTGGACTATAAAATTTGTGGATGTGGATGTGGCTAACTTCACACCCGTGCCGAATTAAACGTTCAGCTATGTCTTAGAGTTTGTTATTAGTTAGAAAAGGGCCTTCTAAGTGTATGTCTCCATGTTCAGGAAATAATAGGATTTGGCATTGACAAGAGCGGATACTTTGGAAAAGTGTTCCATAGATCTGCGATGTTTTGCCGATTTGTATTTACTTCTGTACTGTGCATCTTTTACCAGATACCGATGTCTTTTGTGATATCCATTACCTCGACTTGCTAATTTGGCATTTCTGTATTGAACAATATCATTTAGCACCTGTTATTTGAAAAACGCCAACAATTAAGAGGAGTGTTCTTTTGCAATGCGACGTCTTTTATGCCAGGTAATTGAATTATTATATTTTTTGATCTCGTTCTTACGTTCCTGTTATTCGGAAACTGACCATTTTGATTTATTTTTATTTAGAAGCATATACCTATTATTGTTGTTAAATGTATCATTTGCTGGGTCTTCTGTTTCCACAAGATTTTTAGTTAGTGAAGCCTTTTTTTTCTTCTGAACTTCCTTTTTTTTGCTATATCTCCTATGTCAGTCAATCAGGGTATGTCACATCCTGATTGTTTTTGGAGAGATCTGATGTCAAATCGAGAGCTTATTATTGTGCGACTTTTCGAAACATACATAAACTTGAGCTACAGAGAGATAAAGATTACTGGCGTTACTAATTTTGAGTTAAAACTGAAAATAGGGATACGGGGAATCGGGTACACTGAACACTAACAAAAGGCTAATCGTGTATTCAAAAATTGGAAACAACGAAAGAGGTAAATACCACTTCTATCTCCTTAAAACGTAATCTTTCTATAGAAAATTGGCAACAAATTTGGCACGGCACGTGTCTTTATCATGTGCTCTTCTTAGTAGTGTTACTGAATTGAGTGGAATCTAGTAATGTTTTTCAGCTATGAGCATTTTCTACTTCTACACTCTTTTTGATATTCTGTAATTTTCATAAAGGTTCAGTCTTAGCTCTTCATAATTTAGTCATCTTTAATAACCTCCCATAACTGCGCAAAAGGTAAAACCCTCGATGGCCGTCATTGGTGGATTTTTTTTCTGTCAGCCGTGTCCAGTGAAGCTAAACCTTCAGTGACTTTTAGAAAAATGAAATCGTTCGATGTGGAAAGTACAATTTACCTCGCCGAAGGGCAATTATGGTAGGTATACAGAAAACGCACAAAAACGACACTAACAAACACCGAAACGATAATTAAAATTTTAAATTGAATAACATCAAATCAAGCAGATTCGTAGAGTCTGTTATACTGGAAAGTATAACGTTTGATAGGCTGTGTATGCTGAGCTCCTTTTCAGTTTGCTCGATTTTGTTTCATTTTGTCTAAACGTTTATTACAGGTTTTAAGGTACTGTTTGTAAATTTTGTTTCTTCTAATCCTTTAACAAAACATATTAATAATACTGGTGATAAGTTTTGTGCGCTCCAGACGTGTGTCACGCGTTTATAAGGTCTTTGGCAAGTTTTTTTTTAGTTTTTCAATTAAGACATTTCACATCTAAGAACCAGTGCACGGCTGCCATGGTATTTCCATGAGGTTCTTTTGAAAAAAATGTGGATGAATACAAGCAGAAAAAATCTGTAAATTGTAACTATAATTTTATTGTGATGCAATGCAATCGTTTTAGTGAAACGAACAAAAATCTAGGAATAGCTTTTAATCAAGCTAGAAGTTGCATTATTTCTACAAACTCCTGCGGAATATCCCACTTCTTTATTGTTTAAAATATAATTCAGTTACGTATACCTGTTTCAGGCGTACTTCACTTTATAAACTCTGCAGTCTAATTTACTTGAATGTCACGTTATTAATTTTCCCTTTTGTGTTATATTTTATAGATCGTAACGTACAGCATATTACGTTTCTTATTCATCTCGTCCGTGTTATTTCCGCGTAAGGCCGGTTTATTGTCGATTTCCCAAAAGTCTGCAATAATCTCTCTTTCTCGTTTCCCCTCGGCCAATTCCTCAACATCTGCTAGATAAATAACAAACAATTGTGCACGGCTTCGCCACCGAAACTTCGCCACATATCAAAACTTCGCCTCGTAAAGGGCCCACATTATTTCGGACCAGATGAGTTTCTCCTCTCTTTATTTCTTCCTTTCGAAAGAACGATAATTTCTCACGCGGAAATGGCCAGTTAAATTATTTAAGCGGCCGCAGGAAATATTACGCCAATACTAAAAGTTTCACAGCAGCTACACGATCGTCCATTATTAATTTTTGCCGAAAGAAGTCGCTGCAGACGTTCCCTTTACTTGGGATTTTGATTGCCATATTTTTCAAAACGCTTCTACCTTGTTGTTCTTTTATCTATATCCGGCCGAAGTGCGGTTATCAACGGGACTGAATGAATTTTTAAAAGTTTCCGGAAAGTTGTAGGGCACTTGATGTAATTTTACTTCGCAAATACGGAGGGCTCTTTAAATGAGAAAAACTAGAGCGGCAAAAATCGCTTCAAAGATTACGGAAGTTGCGATCGATTCGAAAATTGGTATGCATATACGTACGTCTTCGTATAGAAGTGCAATTTATAAGCGAACACTGGCAGTTTAATCTTGAATTTTAAAAGGTAAAAACGTTGGAGATTATCCATTATTCAAAAACGTGACAGTTTAAGGAAATAACGAATGAAATTAAAGTTTTATTCTTAATATGTAATTTTACCATGAGTTTTAAATTTGTCTTAGAAATTTACTTACATAGAATGAAGTGAAGTACCTACTCTTAACCGTTTTCCCTTAACATAGTGTTTAAGATGTTTGCAATAAACGACCAAATGTCGCGCCGTCCAAACGTCCTGACGGCCAAACGTTCCTACGTCCAAACGGCGGCGGCTAAACGTCCCATCCCCATATATAACATATAACAGAACATATAACAAATACAGTTAATTAGCAAACACAATAAAATCGAATTGTCACAAACATCTCTGATATGTTTTAGTAAATCAAATTAATTTGTCGTCGTTTTTCAAATGTATTATACATTAATGTCCCAGCAACTCCTCGTAAATGTTTAACAATATTTTCACGGTTATATAGTTGTTTACCATGCGCCTCAATCGTTCCTGGGAATCTTTATATTTTTTTACCCTTCTTGGTGTTTCCGCTCCTGCAAAAATTTTCTCAATTTTAAGTTTCGAAACACTTTCTTCACGCTTTAGTGCTTCGACAAATTTCCATATAGAAGGATAACAGGCCGATACCTGACTGTCGAAGCACCTGTGCCACCCTTCAATATTGTTATTCGTCTTTGACAAGTTTTGGAGAACAATCCCATAACAGTTTCACATATTAGGAGGAAAATAAGGATTTTTCCTAATATATCTGCGATCAGGACGCCCTATCCATTTATCTTCAAAATAATTTATTATGACGTCGGCTTCAGATGGAAAGATATCACTGTCGCCTAATGCTTCGAATGCATACATTCTTTATTAGGCACAAAAGCCAAACCACTAACCATCTTAAAAGCTGTAGAAAATATTACATCCTGATCATATTGTCATTTGAATCCCTCAGATTGTATTTTCCTATAGATACATTGCTCAAAGTGAAGGAAACATCCTTGTATAGAACAATTTGGAAAAATTACGTTCATGGCGTTTATTGTGGCTTTTTCGAAGTTAATCATTACTATTTCATAAGTTTTCTATTATCCCGTTTTTCTCGCTAAGGGGTGGAGCAATAAAATCATACTTTGCTTAAAAATACAGAAATTAAATAGTAATAAAGAGCCCGGGCTGTATTAAACGAAAATACATTTTTTACCATTTTACCAGATACGTCGATGTTTGGATTACGTTTTATCGCTCTTACTTTTCATACCAGAGACCAGTGCTGAATAGAATAAAATTTTCGGTGATTGGTAGTGAACATTGATATCGTGTACCAATCTTTACGTTACAACAAAATTCTGTGTGTAATCAAAAATAAGGACTCGCTGTGAAACTGCCTGGTCGTGTGCCCCGACGCGTTCGGCACAGCATCACTAGACTTATCAGTGGCATTTTACTAAGTAATTTTGCATTGGAATAAATTACACTGTGTATCAACTGTAAATAAATTCTTTTAGAAAGTGAGGAGAAAAAATATGTCTTCACCACAACAAAATTTATTGAATATTATAGGTGACCGGTTTCGGTGGAACCCACCATCATCAGACCTTATAACAAGAACACTGGATAAAAAACTTCAAAAACTCTAAATCTAATGTGGGAGGCTCTGTAGGAGTAATCTCCGCCAAAGGTACACAAAATTAACCAAATTCTGTTGGTATGACGTGATGCTCCCAAAACTTGACCGTGTAAATGAATAGTACAAAGGAATACGGATTTCAGAAAAATCTATAGTAATCACGTCTTCAACAAAGCCAAGCCCACCACGAAAAGTAGCGATTGTCAAGCGTAGTGGTAGTAGTAATTCTTTTAGTCAGAATGTCCAAGTGTTTCAATTACTACAATCCATAAGAGAACTATCAATTTGAAGTATAACTATTTCCATCAATCAAAGTACTACAGCAAAGGTTTGAATATTACTGTCTCTAAGAATTATTTTTGCCTTTTTCAATTTTTTTTCCATCTCGAAACTATTGAACTTCCTATATCATAAGGAATGATGAAATATGATAAAGCAGATAAAACCTCTACATACAGACAATTCAGCTAAAATGACAAACACAATGTAAATGCTTTATTTTCCTCTTTCTATAGTAAATCCACTGAGAAGAAAACACCTCCTAAACAAGAAAAGGTAGTAAAGTTAGGGTACGAACATACCGAAGATTACCTCGATGTCGCGGTCGATGTCGCGGTCGATGTCGATGTGAGGGTGAACATACCGAAGATGCTTTTCCTTTCAGTGTTCCTTGCAGTCTACTCGGGGAACGACGGGAACGTTGTTTATTGATTTGTCTATTTATTAAAAAGTAGTGAAATAATGTACAACAGCGATAGTAGTGACAGTGATTATGACATGTCTTCAAGTGCAAAGTGGTGGATTCTCTGTAATTTATCAAATCGCCAATTTAATGTTCATCCCATAAACCAGAAAAGACAATATTTAGGTGAATATCACCATCTCTTCAATGAGTTAAAACACCATCCAGATAAATTTTTTGCGTACATGAGAATGACTCTTGATACGTTCCAGTATATCTATGACAATGTAAAAACAAGAATTGAACTTCGCACATATAACAACTACCATACAAACCCTATTCTTGGCGAAGAAAAACTAGTAGTAACATTTTGCCGCAATCCTTTTCCACTCCCTTGCCAGAACATGTCTATTATGATGCTGTTTGTGCCGCTTATCCCAAACAGCAGGAGTACTGTATACCAAATCTATTAGTTCGTCTTTCATTATCTAGATTATCTAGTAACACCAATCCAAAAGTCTCAATACGTCGCAATGAGAAGGAATACGGAAATTCGCCCGTCTTCAGTAAATAAAATTGCCTTCCGTATCTCCCTCCAGCTAAATGTCACGTGGTTTGAAGAGCACCAATGAACGTGCGAGTTACATCGCGATCAACAGCTCGATCGCGATGTAAAACAAACTATTTTGATCTGGCATCGACCTCGCTGTAAACCGCCATGATAGGCGGCGAGGGTGAATGGGTGAAACATCTTTGGTATGTACGCTTTCATAAGAAAATAAAGGTTTGTTTCGACATCGACCGCGACATCGACCGCGACATCTTCGGTATGTTCGTACCCTTAGACAACACCTAATACACGTCGTTTGCTATTGGTGGAAAAGTCATAAAACTTTTGGCGGGAATTGTTGATGTACATAGTCGGTTCAGTAAAATTAAAAACTTTAGTTGTCTGATCTATGGTTGTCTGTTTACAAGCGTTCATGTAAGTCGTTGACGATGATAGTGGACTTTTAGTTGATGGTTTATTTTAACGTATCGCTATTATTATTCAGGTTTTTGATATAAATTTGTACAAACATATTTCTGTGATTTATTGCAATTATGGAAAGACACTTTCCCTGCTCGCCTCCCAAAAAGAGACCTGGAACATCTTAAGCTGCGGGGAGAAAACCATTATTTTAAATGTATACAGAAAAGAAAGAAATGAACATCCTTAGTAAAATCTTAGTAAAAGATAAGTAATTATAATCAAGGCGATCATTCTAAATGAGACGCTGTACTTATTCGCTAGCTGGTCGCGCGCTTTGAATTTCGACGTTTGTGTTTCATGGAAGTTTTCGTCTAAGTGGATTTACTATAGTAACAAACTTATAAATGCTTTCGTTACATATGCAACCAAGCCTTCAAAGCCCTGCGTTGCATATAGCGTACACTTATCATTTAGGTATGTTTTAATAACGCATGTTTTCAATGGAACGTTTTTTTTTTGTTCTCTAGAGAGGAGAGGTAAATTTGGAAAATGTCTCACACGAGGACGCCGTCGCGACGCTGAAGACCACACAAGACAGGGTCGTACTTGTCGTAGCAAAACCAGAGAGTGCCTTCAATGCCCCAGCATCCGACACGTCGTACTCGCCGCAATTGTGTAAGTATTTTGAGAGAAATGATCCGGTAAAAAATGTGTAAATTTTGGAACACGGAATGGTATTTATTTCCTATTTTAAACTGTTAAGGAAGTTGAGTGAAATTTGCCTCAAAAACCACTCAGTTATGTCCTATTTTATGTCCTGTCATAATTAAGTGAAATATTCGCTAATTAGAGATGAGTTAACATTGAGTTTTGGGAGTGAAAGTATAACACCAACACTGAGTTATTCTTATCAAATCAAAATTATATGTAACCTTAGTGATATAGTAATTTAACTCCAGCATTGCTTTTGTATAGTCTACATCGAGTTATATTCAAGAACATTTTGAATATTATCGCCAAATAACGAATTCTCCTGTACCCACTCGCGAGTGAACTTAACACTATTTTGAGTGCAAAACAACTCAATGGAGAGTTGCAGTACCTTACAAATTGGGTATTGTTAATCAATTTGATATCAAACATGGGTACATAGGGACTCAATATCGAATACAATGTAGCGCAATTAACTTTATTTTTAATAGGGGGATGAGGTAAATAATATAATAGATACAAGTATACGTGAAAATGTTTCATTTTTATTTAATATATGTTTTTATATATACAAACAATATATTTTTTTTTATTGGTACTCTATTTTGCCTATTTCAAATACGCTCTGGGGTGCGTAAATCGGGCTTTTTAGCACGCGCGTGTTTTAAAGTTGTCATGGAAACGCATCAACAACGACGAAATCAACCAATAACAGAGCGTTTTTGGCCGTAGCGGGGCGAGCCGATTGGTGGCACGATGGGCGACGGGCCTGCACGAAGCGTCCCGAGTGTTGTTCAAATTAATTAATTTAGGTAATGCATTTGGTTTTAGTTTGATTGGTTTGGTACCAATAAAAAAATCGCGTAAAGTATTCGTGAATAACTGCTCTTTCAAACACTTGCTCTATTTCTTGCTCGTGTTTGAAAGAGCTCAATATCCACTCATACTTTAATATACTATTCCAGTATACTATCAAATAGTTTGGTGTATCATATGGCACATGAATTTCAAGGGATCTCTTGTACAAGAAAAAATCCAGGCAAACTAATTTAACTCCAAAAATTGTTTTCGGTATCTCTCTTCTGTGCATATTGTGAATAAATTGTCTGTGT
Organism: Cryptocephalus moraei; assembly: GCA_946251905.1. Taxonomy (NCBI): domain Eukaryota; kingdom Metazoa; phylum Arthropoda; class Insecta; order Coleoptera; family Chrysomelidae; genus Cryptocephalus; species Cryptocephalus moraei. The sequence continues at coordinate 35,957,521 of OX276454.1, read as the reverse complement.
ATGGTATATGTCAAGATCTTCTTCTTCTTCTCAACAGGGATTAGGCTCTTGCCTCTTCCGATTTTCACGAAGTTAAGACCATCCTTTCCTTGGTCTACCTAAATCTATTTTGCTGTGTGGGTTATAATGAATTATATTCTTGGGAAGTCTTGCATTTGTCATCATATTAACGTGTTGTCTCCATCTATCTTTGTACTTATTTATTCTATCATTTAAGACGTATGTATTCAGTTCGTTGCGTTTATCTTCGTTTCTTATTTTAGATCTCTACTTGTACAGCTGTGCAGGCTCATTTCTGTTGCCTGTATTTTGCAATCATATTTTTTAGTGCTCACCCAGCTTTCGCTCCCACACATTTTAATAGAGGCGTCGCCATGGTCTTGTAGAATATGATTTTTGTATCATTTCATGTTTTGTAATTTAATGTTCTGTTTATTGTACCTCAAACTGCCTGAAATTTTTGTATTTTCTTTATATGTCATTGTGATATTGTTAGCTGGTGTAGCATCCCAAATATTTAAAATATAACGCCTGTTCTGCTGTTCTATTATCAATGGCTATTTTCGATCGTGCGGGATATTTAAAGGCCATATTTTTCGTCTTCTTTAAAGAGATTTCGAGGTTATATTGTGTACCCAGCATGTTTAGCCGATGTACTGCCAAATGATTTTGCCATCTGCGAGTAGTAGGGCACTTGGGTAAGTAGTTCTGTCTATTTGTACACCTTGGCATTCATTTGATTTCCGTTTTTTAGGACGTCATCATGTCAACATGAGGGGGGGGACGAGAGAATGCAGCCTTGTCTTACCCCCTGCTATCTCATCTGTCCTATTTTCGTCTGTGTTTGTTACTATTCTTGTCTGATAGTACAAACTTTTTGTCGCCCTTATGAGATGTAGGGGATACCGGTTGTCAGACGGTATTTCCCAGCCTCTTCCGGTCGACTCGGTCGGAAGCTTTCTCGAAATCGATGAGGCTATGTGGGTTTCGAGATTACATTCCCTACGTTTTTCTATGAGTCGTTTCACTATAAAAACGTTGTCGCTGCATGAACGCCCCTTTCGAATTCCGTTTTGCTTCTCTTGTAGGAGTATTTTAGTTAAAACTTGTAATCTATTGTTTAGGGTTTTTGAATAGAGTTTGTAGACGGCGTTTTGCAAACTGATACCTCTGTAGTTTTTACAATCGCTTCTGTCGCCTTTCCTAAATAAGGAGACAACTTCAGCCATTTTCCATGAACTTGGAATTTCGCATCTGCAAGCACATATTGATAAGCTGTAGAAGTCTAAAATTACATACAGTGGCCTAGAATTTAATTAATTCTGTACTCATTTGATCTGTTCCTGTAGCTTTTATGTTTTTCATTTCAGTTAGCAAGTTTTGTTATTCCTCCATTGTTATATCGTCTACGTCTTGGATTTCCTTGGTGTCGTTAGAGTTTATGTTCTCGTGTTCTTCATACTTGCACCATACTTTTGTGTAGTGTCTAATCCACTGGTCTTCTTTGATTATATTTAGTTTTGCTAAATGAACACCCACATCAGGTCTCCTTCTTTATACATGCCGCTGTCAGCCCGAACGTCATATCGATCCTTCATTCGGTCGCTGGCGACTCGTGAACCTAGTCCATCTTTCTGCGCAGTTCGGTGACGCAGTCCTCCCCAGCCAGATCTTCTCCCGGTTTGCAACCGAGGCTCAAATCGCAGGGAAGCCTCATCTCTCGCCCGAACAGTACCCTTGTTTGTGTTTGGCCGGTGGACTCGTTAATGGCAGAACGGTAGGCCATCAGGAAAAAGGGAAGATGTTGATACCAGTCTCGATGGTTTTTGAGACACTACCTTCGAAAGGTACTTGCTCATGGTACGGTTTATCCTCTTCACCATCCCGTTAGACCGAGGGTGCAGCACTGTTGTCCTGGTTTGGCGAATTCCCAATTTTTCGCAAATCCCCTGGAACAGCTCCCTCTTGGAGTTACGCCCCTGGTCGGAGTGCAGTTCCAACGGTATTCCGAAGCGGCTCCTTGGTTGCATAGGCCCATAGACCCATAGGCATAGATAGGCATAGACCCATTTCGTAAAGTAGTCCATCGCTACCAGAATGTACTTGTTGCCGCAATCAGTTTTAGAAAATGGTCCAGTGATGTCTAGGGCGATCCTCTCAAATGAAGTTCCCACATTGTACTGTCTCATCGGGGCTTTCCGCTTGCGGTGAGGCCCATTATTGGCTGAGCAAACTGTACACTTCCTACACCATTCGCAAATAGCCTCGGAGCAGCCCACCCAATAGAAACGCTCATGCACTCGAAGTCGTATTCTTGAAGACGCTCAATCCATCGAGCTACTTGGCCTTCCGGGTTTTTAAATTGCAGGAGCCATCTGATCGCCACGTGGTCCGTTCTCAACTGGAACTTCCTCCGGTATAAATACTTGTATAAGTGCTCCATTAACTTCACGGCGGCTAGCATTTCCCTCCTGTTGACATAGTGGTTCCTTTCGGACTTTGATAGGACCTTACTGAAGTAGCCGACGACCTGCTCCTGCCCATCTTGAAGTTGGGACAAGACTCCTCCGATCCCGTGTATCCAAGATGAAGCGTCCCGTTTGGGTCGGGAACCCGAGAACAGGGGCTGTCGTTAAGCGGCTTTTCAGTTCGTCGAAGGCTCGTTTTTCTTCAGTTAGTCGTGTCAGCGGCTTTGCGATGTCAGAGAACATTCAGACGTAACGACGGAAGTGCAAAGCCCCAGGAAACTTCGCAACTGGTGCTTGTTCTTCGGTGTTGGCCATTCTTGGACTGCCCGCACTTTATCAAGGTCCACCTTGACGCCGCTACTGCTACGTTTCCCAGATAGTGTACTCTTGTTCGTAACAGATGACGTTTCTTTGGGTTGAGTGACAGGTTGGCCATTCGGAGTCTCCCGAAGACCTTCTCAAAATTTGACAGGTGTTCGTCAAACGTTCTCCCTACGACAATTATGTCATCTAAGTACACGAGTGACTCTCCCCGACTTGTGTTTCCTTTGAGCCTATCCGTTGCAAAACTTTATCTAACCCATAGGGGCCATAGGAGAGACTATATTAGACTGCATTCATTTCCACTATTCTTAAAGGTAAAATCAATTATGGTTCGAATCTCTCTTAAACGAGGAAAAGATGAGGAGAATCTACTTCACTCAAATATAGTCTTTTACTCATCGGGTAACGGCTAGACCACTGTTTTTGAGTGTAGTTAATCAATAGTCACAATAGTTGCTTCATGAATGGAGACAAATAGTCAATTTTTTGAATTATTCACTCAGAAGTTTTCACTCCTGCTTCCAAATCGTTCACTCTAGTCAATTTTTTAGTCTAACGAATCGATTTTTTTTCATAAGAATTTTCCAAGTGAAATTTAAATAAGTTAGTTTATTTGTTTAAAAGTTTGTTAATTTAATTGAAAAATGCTGTTGAAAAAAATGTACCTATCAGAACGCCAATTTCAGAGCTTAGCGTTCAGTTATTGCTAATTACTTTGGATTACTTTGGGTCGATACTTCGAAAAGAATTTTAATAATTTAAAAATGACTCCTCCTCTCATGTCTGAAACTTTTTTTCTAATTAGATAGGACCGGAAAGCCCTTAAACTCCGAAACTGGCATTCTTTGAGTTTTTAAATCAGCCAGATTTACATGTTTACATAAACATTCCTTAAATCCCTCCCAGCTCGATTGCCAGACTCTTTCTTCTTTCGTTCATCGGACATGTTAATCTCATTCATTAGATCCGATAATACGAGTTAATTATTCAATCAATTTTTCGAACTAGAATTTACCCCTTAATTTGCATTAACTCTCATTTGAATAATCGATCTCGACAACCTAGGCATTAATTAGACGTGGAAAGCGTTTGGGTTTCTACACCTCTGTTTTGTCTATCACGATCAAACCGCGGAGCAGCATGTTAAAATTAAATGTCAATAATGAAGGCCCCTAAAAATATGCTTTTGTTTTGAAATTAAATGTGGTCCATTAGATTTTCATCTAATTATGCTTTTTACTTTTTTTTCGCAGCTACAAAAGCTTCGCACGGTTATGCGGAATCTGTTCACTCTGCTCATTCGTCGAATTTGGCTCTGCATCACCCCCCTTCGACTCCGAGAGCTGTTAGCGCTGAAGACATTACGAGGTGAGTTCATTTTGTTTAGCAAAATTGTAGAGACTTAAGTGGATATTTTTAAGAAAAATTTAGGAAATTGATTGTTACACAATTTTTGCGAAAATCAATCGGAATCGTATATTGACACAAACAATAAATCAGGTTGCATTTTGAAAGTCTAAGCAAATCCTGAAACGTTGAGTTGGATTTAATGTTACTTATACTTCACTGTACTATATGACTTTTTACACATTTTAAAAATGGCGACTATGTCTTTTCAGGTAGATAAAATAGGCAAACGCAAATCAAATTTGGGTAGAAAATGCATCAGAAACTTTTGTATATTTTCCGGTTTTTTTCCTTTTATGTTACAAGTATAAAACCAGCAGTTTCTACATTAACGTAAATATATTGTTTTAGTTGATAAAGTAACAAGTTAACAACAAATATAATTAACGTGTAATATGCTCACTGGATGTTTGACTATTTTTGTGTGTGAGTAATTAGCTTGTCCTTTTTTTCTCTTCGTGTCACGTAGATGGAGTTTTTTTTGTGTTTTGTTGTTTCTATATGTAGTTGTCATGTTTTATTTGGTACCATATTTGCATCAGCTGTTTTTTGAAATTAATAAGTCGGTTAATTGCGTTGCAGAAAACAGATATAAAGCTGTTTCGATAAACGTAAATTTTGGTAGAAACCCGTATGTACCACCATACCAAACCAATATGTTATTTCACCATTTTCTTTTCTGAATTGACTACTCAGTTTTGAATATCTTATATCTTTCGCCATTTTATATTGTAACCTGTTATTTCATATTTGGATTTTTTTCACCGTCGTTAACTAACTGTAAGTTGTCATTATGATTTCTGAACTGACAACTCAAATTTGAATTCTTTATATCTGTAAATTTGACATTTGGAGAAGAAATTGTACCGAATGTGTCGAATTTTTGATCCGTTAGCTCTTTCGCCATTTTATATTTTGACTCTGGGATGTGAGGTTTGTTAACTCTATCGTTAAGGAGCGTACAAGATTAAAGTGTAGACTGCCCACGCGATCATCTGCCAAGGGTGAATTCAAGCAGGTATGGAAATTAAGTGTAGATTATGCCAATATGTAGCTACTTCAAAAATATCTCAATTTAAAATTCACTAAAATCAAAAGACTAGCAGTTTAAAACATTTTTTTTTGTTTCTTTTGTCAGCATGTACTACAGTAAATATTGCTAAGTTAAAAATAATACAATTTTAATACGTACTTTTAAAACAGTTAATTCAATTCCATTTAATACAATAAAAACAATACAATTTTGTTGTAATTTTTGTGCATTTACTTATGTACAGCAGCAAGTTTTTAGGTCGCCGGTTATTTCAAAATTATTTAAAGTTTTTTCAATTTCTTCGTCTCATTTTACATAGTGTCTTCTTCTCTTGTATTCATTTAAATCAATGCGATATTGTGTCATACGTAAAATCAAAATATTCGGATCTCGCTTAGTAAAGGATATCATTAAACTTTTTGCACCAGAATTTAGCTTACTTAAATATCAGTTTGGCCAAGAATACCTTCCTTTGATTACATAATTTATTCTGTGATGATGTCTGTGAGTTTCACTTTTCTTTTATTTCTTTTACGATAGTACTACCTATTATTTTGTAGCCACTGTTTCACAAAGAGTCGTTAAATGCTATTGCTGTCTGAAGTTGAACAATGTTCCATTGGTTCAAGCCGTCCCTCATCGATTTTATGCGAGCGCAGAATACATGGTAATATATGTGAACTTACATATTTGTAATGAAGTACCTACAAGGTCAAGCACTAAAATATTTCTCCATAAGCTTTGAAAATGGTAGAAAATTACATCCGGACATACGGAGTATTGTTAAAATAAAACGACTTATCGTTCTACGTGTAGGTACGCAAATATATATATCTGCTGGCATTAACCCTACATTGGATCTTGTACGCTGTTTCGTCGATATCTTGGAATCTGAATTATTCTTAATCTTAAAATGAGTGTCAAAAAATGTAAGTAAAAATAGCATCAAACAACTTGAGATTGCCTCAAGATTAAAGAAAACTACTTTTTATTCAAAAAGTATGTGGAATAATATCACAGTTACAACGCAAAAATAAGTGTATGGGAAAGATGTATTTCATAAAGAAAGTCGTGTTGGTGTTATTTTCCAACAGGAAAACTTTCGTTTCGTAAAAAATTTATGAAAAAAGTTTTGTTTAGATTAATCAAGATAATACTTTTAAAGAACCTCTTCTTTCTAACTTCCGCGCATGGATTAACCTCGATTTTATTATTAAGCAATTTGTTTGAATAAATTACGAAGGAAGTCCACTAACTCCCACGTTTAAAGTAACGCAGCTGTGTCCCACTTCATCATCCCTCAACGACCTATCTCAAGCGCTTTTATTCATTTAACCCGCTCGGACGTAACGCGCTGATTAAAATTCTCGTTAGACCCCCGGGAAAAATCCAAAACAAACCCCCTTCATTGCCGGCCCTAATCTACGACCGTAGATATTTCATAATATCCAAGAGACAAGCGAGCGTAATTTTCGGGTCTCGAAAAATGAGGATTCATTACGAGATTTATTTAATACGGGCTAATTGTAGAATCATATTGCACCGCAGATGGGAAAAAGAGACGAATGCGGATTTTTTCATTTGCGCGATTGCAATCGCGTTGCACGCCTGGAAATACTTCCAGAGATGGAAATAGGACGGTCTTAATTAAAAAATATCTGAGCCACGTTTCTTTGCATATCTCGCGGTTCGTTGTGTTTCTTGCTTGAATTAAAAGTCGCCCGACTGGAAGCGCGTATCAGCACGACTTTGTTAAAATTACTCCGATTCAAATTCTCGGAACGTAGTTATTTCAGAAATGGAAAAGTTATTGATGATATCGTTATCGCGAAAGACTGCTTACAGGTAATTTCAATCTGGTTTTATCGATTCTGGCATGGAGTTGCGTGATAATGGGAAATTGAGAATTGAAGACTGCACGCTTTCGTCGTCCAAGATTTAGTTCAGTTAACTAAAACACAAAATCGATATCGAACTCTCTCTAAATAAAAGCTCGTCTAAATTGAAATGATGGAGGTAAATTGATTTATCAACCAATCAAATGTCGTTTTTTGCCGTGTCATCATGTAATTGAATCCCTGTTACGTTTGTTAAAATAGCATCAACTGCTTCTTGTTTCAAAATTCCACAGTTTGTAGTTATTCTGCATTGGATAAATTGAAAACTACTGTTGATCTACATTATACACAAGAATACTACAGCCCGTTCGATATCTGATGAGTTAGAATTCCAAGAACCTACCCAAGTAGCACACCAATATTGTACCAATATTCTGACAATATTGTGTTATAATGGGCCATTATAGGTATTAAATATTGGGCCAATAATAAATGTGAACATTTGACAATATTGCCCCAAAGTTGTGAAACAATATTGGTTAAATATTATATTTTAATATTGGTACAAAATTGTTTAACAATATTGGTCCAATTTCGATGTACAAATATTCTGCCGATATTAAAAAGCAACATCGGGCCAATATTTTTGTACAACCTTGGCGCAATATTGCAAACTGTTTAAATTTTTTATTGGCCAAATATTTATGAACAATATTCTTTCTATATTAAAATGCAACCTCGGACCAATATTTTTGTACAAGCTTGGCGCAATATTGCAAAATGTGCAAATTTTTTATTGGCCCAATATTTATGTGCAATATTCTGCCAATATTAAAATGCAACATCGAATGAATATTAATATATAATATTTGACCAATATTGATGCACAACCTTGTGAATATTGCAAAATCTTCTCAAATCTTAATGGTCCATTATTTAAAAACAATAATTGGTCTATTTTGAAATGTAATATTAGACTAATATCTTTATGACATGTTGTCATGCACATGACAATGAATATCAGGAAGAAATAAAATAGAAAATAGTCTTTTGATGTGTACAATATTTAATTACAAAAATTAATATTTACAAGGAGTAACAATAAAATAAAAATTATAAAGTTAATATTTGTTAGTTAGTTAGTTAGTTAGTTAGTTAGTTAGTTAGTTAGTTAGTATTAAATTTGTAATTAAACCACCTTCATCCCTGAAGCTTTTACAAAATGGTTGTGTAATTGACGATATTACCTAAAACAAACGAAGTAATTCTTAATATTATACATATATATCTACCGGGTGTAATTTTAATACTACATGTACTTTTATTGTAAGCTACAATAGTTTTAAGGAAAACTTTACATCACAGAATATCGGTTAAATCAAATTCAGAAGTTTGGGAATAAAATTGAAAATCAGTCTTATGTTTCTCGAGACATTCAGAAAACAATTTGGTAAATAGTTTTTTATTTATACCAAAATATTTAGGTATATTTAATATAGTTTAATTTATATCCAAATATATGTAAAAGAAAACAAACCAGGTAGTCTCTCTTTCCTGCCTCCAATAAAGATTGTTGCTGCCCGAGGTTAAAGAAGACAAATTAATTTCTAAATCAGTAGATATAAATGAATCGTTATGTTGAGTAACTGTTTCAGTTTCATTAAGAACATTAGCTTTTTTGTTTTCGACTTCATTGTGAAGTCTTTCACTTTTATCCAAAAATCTCTTTATAAACATAGATTTTCGGGATCTTTGCGACATCTTTAGCCAAGATATGCAAACCGATGCAATATAAATATGAATACAAAACTTATTTAGAATTAACAAATGTATGTATTTGATAAATCACTAATCAATTATGAATCAGAATTACTTACCTTGTAATTAAATAATGGGCACTAAACACTGAGGACCGATAACTAACTAAAAAGATAGTTTACGTACCGTTAAAGCTCAAAATATGAAATGAAGTTCGCCCAAAACACGCAGATATTCCACCCTCTCTAACAATAAAATCGGGATAATACCGAGTCGAAGAACTCTGTCCCGTCCCGAAGAAAGTGAACCCTCTGCAGCAATAAATCAGAGGCAGGTACATAGTCGAAAACGATAAAGAACAGATATCTTCGAATAGGGATATCTTCATGGGCTTCGAAAATTGTCACTAATTTATTTCTAAGGCAATTTTTGCTTTTTTTAAATGACAGATAAACAAAAACTTGTATTGATAGAATTTTGTAAAATTAAATTATCAATATATGTACATATATTAAAAATATCCGCAATTTATTTTAGGTTCAATATATTTTAGGCTATATAGGTTAAATTTATTAAATTAATATTGATCCAATTCAAATATTGACTGGTACTTGTGTAACAACATCAAATAAATATTGGTAATTTATCTTAAGTTCAATATTGGCTAAATTTATTAAATCGATATTGGTCCAATAATATATATTTCAATATTGACTGGAACTTGCGTAACAATATTGGATAAATATTGGTAATTTATCTTAAGTTCAATATTGGCTAAATTTATTAAATCGATATTGGTCCAATAATATATATTTCAATATTGACTGGAACTTGGGTAACAATATTGGATAGATATTGGTAATTAATCCTAAGTTCAATATTGGCTAAATTTATTAAATCGATATTGGTCCAATAATATATATTTCAATAATGACTTGAACTTGCGTGACAATATTGGATAAACATTGATAGTTTATCTTTAGTTCAATATTGACTGGAACTTGGGTAACAATATTGGATAGATATTGGTAATTAATCCTAAGTTCAATATTGGCTAAATTTATTAAACCGATATTGGTCCAATAATCTGGATTTCAATATTGGCTACATCTAATGTAACTATATTGGGTAAATATTGGCAATATATTTTTGGTTCGATATCGGCTACATCTAGTTTGCCAATATTGGGTCAATACTGGTACAATATTGGAATAACCTTCTATATTGGACCAATATGTTCCCAATGCTCTGCCAATGTTGTGTGTTACTTGGGTACTAAGCCAATAAACCCCTTCTTACCGGAACTACTGTAACAATATACCGCGACAGAGGCGTGCCTTAAAAATTTCGACATTATTGTCAATGTCGAATGTACGCAAAAGCTAATATGGTAAGTGCTACGACCGCGCCGTCAATGACTTTCTAACGCTGCTCATACTCCATCGATTGTCGGATACCGACAAAGGTAGTTACGCGTTTTCTTGGAATTTTACCTCATCACATTTTGAACAAGCAATAGTTTTATATATAATTAACTGTCGACCCATCCCATGGTCACTGAGCTTTTAGCCGTTATTTTTGGCATCTACGAACAATTATGTATAAGGATGTGTTTAAGTGTAAAAGTTTACAAAAAATTAATAGTTCGTGTTTTTGGTAAAATAAAAAAATAAACATCTCTGAAATGTAAAAATGGATCTTATTCTTTTAGAATTTTTGCTTGTTATGTAATCAAAGGAGGGATATCATAGTTGTTCAGTTATAGTTCCAAAATATCAACCTCGAAATTAATACTGAAAATTACAATTAATTTGTACTCTGAAATATAAATATGACTATAAATTTTCAAGGAATAAATATGCAGCCAATTTCTGCCTACAACAAACGGAGTACGTATTACTTCCGTTACTGTTTCAAAATTTTATCTTGCAAAAGATAATATTTCCGTAACTACACAATTTATATTTTAAATACCTAATGAAGCTATAAAAAAGTGAAGATATAATCATTTACTACATCTACTACTGAAATATAAAATTACCCTCGGCTCTTTTTAAAAGGCAGCCAACGCTGAATGTGATCGATCAGGTGTATTCCTCGTCATCTCCAGAAATCAACCGTATCAAAAATCACAGTAATTTCTAGTTAAGCAGTACTTACAGTTTTTTATAGGACAAAATTTGAGAATTACTTTATGATGACATTCCTTCAAAATTCCCTTTTAATGTGGTGGACAATTCCATCTCCGTTGTAAAATTTTCTTACTAAATTTAAACATGTTCGGATGCTGTTTAGGTTGTGAGCCCTTACATTTTTTCGGTGTGGAAATTAGTGTAATTAAACGATTTTGACAAATTCCGCAATTAAGATGATACTTAACTTGCACGTATTCGTACATATTTCGTCCTGGAATCAGAATTTAATTTTCTGCAAGCTTCGTCGTTTGATTGTTTCTATTATACAATCCAACCAATAGAGTCATGCAAGTCACGACTCATTGATAGCTACAGATAAAGGTGTATGATATATGTAGCCTACGTACTCTATATTGTTTATGCTATGCTTAATAGCTTTACTAGTTTCCAAACTTAGTGTCTGCATTAAGAATGTAATGCAGCGAGTCTCTTGTCATTTGTGTTTTCTGTCCAGTCTGCATCAGTTGGGCCAAAATCATCACAATTTTTTTATATCATACATATAATGAATCTGCCTTTAGGTGTTATTTGGGTTATGCTTCTGCGCTTTATTTTCTAGAAGTCCTAGGCCCATAACTAAGATTTCGTCAAAAATATTGAAAAATTTCTTTAAACATTAATTGGGAATTCTGTTTATTTAGTTTTTTCATAACACCTAACCTTTGTTTTATATTTTATACCATTCATACTTCGTTTTAACTGTTACAGTTATATCCAATAAATTTAGGACTATTTTTCCATCTTGCCTCAACCTTGTATAAAGAAATTGACCAGTGTTGGTGTTGGAACAAATACTGGTTTAAAATTTCTTGTTATTGATCATCCAGCTGGTCAAGTGATTAACTTCTTACATTGCCCTGTTTATAGTTTGTTTAAAACAGTTTATATACTATATGGAATTGTGACGTTCCAGCATTGCAATTGCGACTGCTGTTGATTCAAGACTAAGTTTTGGTATGTGTGTTAATATTTGTATTATTTGTAAGTACAGAAAAGCACAAAAAATAATACCTTAACGTATATTTATGCTTGAAGTTTATCCGATGCATGCACACCTATTAACAAATCGTATTTTAAAGACAGTTACTTGTAAGGGCAGTACTGTTTGTAAAATTTAGGCAAGCCAACCCCAGAAATGACCAAAAATAATTGTAAAAACAATCATTAATCCAAATCTTCTCCAAATTTCTGTTCAAGTGGTTGTCCGCATGTGTTTATAGTGGAAAACTCCTTTTTGCATTAGGTGAAGTAATCGAAGTATTTTTACAGGGGTCAAGATTTTAGATCTATCACAATGAAGTGAATTCAACTTTCAATAAACATGTTATTCATTATTAACTTCAGACAAACGTATTTTCTTCCAAGAACAGTGTTATATTTTCGTCATTTCTCAAGTTTTACCATGCACTGAACGAAAAAAGGTACGTGATATTAATAAAAAAGTACATCAAATCAATGAACGTCGACATTAATTTCGGGCCGATGACAGGTGTTGTTGATTCAATGAACGGTCGTACATAAATTTCTCTGTTCATTAAGTTACGATTTCTGTACATTGAGTCAATGTACAGTAGACATGGATCTATGTTGGCGGTTATTAATGTGATGTTTGCTATGTGTTAAACCAATGAATTGTGAGCATAGACCTAAGGTTGCCGGACGTTAATATTATGTACGACATACATTAGGCCTATGATTGCTGTACGTTAAATTAATAAACAGTGAGCATGGATCTATGATCGCCGGTTATTGATATTACGAACGATCAACATCGGCTTATGATTACTGTACATTAAATCAATAACTGGTGTTGATAGACCTATGACCTCCAATTATTAATTGCAGTGACTTTTGAAAAAATATTGCATGCAGCGTTTCAGAAGCATTGGAACGCGGAAGGAGGAAAATCTTACTAATACATACCACTTTTTAATTCTTCGCAAAGGGTTTTGCAGAATAATAGCCTTTTTTGTTAGATCAATTTTTTATTGCATCAGAAACTCACAAATCATATGAACCTTTGGGCTCTCAAGCGACACGTCATGTTTATAAAATGCCTTTTCCATTTGGAACAAAACTTGGCCGATGGCACCAAATATCCATGGATCGCCAATCTGAAAAAAAGAAGGAGGAATGGTAAACCAAACCTAGATTTACGTTTTAAAAGAATGTTCGTTTTATGGCGTTAGAAAGTAAAATTCAAATTTTATAAACACCTTACGTTTTAGAACATTAACAATTGTGTTTATAACTATTTCTACATAAAACAAAGTCCGAGCACGATGTCAAGCATAAAAAGACATATTACAGTTACTTAGCAACGAATATCCAATATCTGAAACAAGGATTTAAAGAAAATGTTTTTTAATGTGGAAGGTTTAAGAAAAGCAAATTTTCCTTTTTTTTTAAGTATGTAAAATAGAACTTACTTTAATTACAAGCATCCTCAAACGCTTTATTTAGAAGGCCTTTAGTAGTTTTATTTTTCATGTGTCCGTCTTTCTGTAGAAATGTCACTGTGTGGGGAAACCATTTTTCCCAATTATTTAAAAGTAATTCCCAATTTCCGAAAGCAATCTCATAGTCTATACCAACCTAAAAAATAAAAGTGTTATAAGTAATACAAAATTAGACATTTTCCTAAATGATTCGAAAGAAAAATAAAATTTGAAGACTACCTACTAGTAAGAGATTTGGTTATTGCATAGAACTGTGTCATTTCAACTTTCCGATAATGCTAATACTTACCAATTTTCCATTCTTAGAGGGAAATACTATTTCTTTCTCGAGCCTGTTTATCTATCACACAATAATTTGGCACAATTGGTATAATAGTTAGAACGCTGTACTGCCTTTTCTACTTTATCAGACCGACTGGAGGAAATTCAAAAGAATTCGCATAAAAAGTGGTACAAGCAGAGAAGTCTACGACGGTGATTCGTAATATTAATGTTCGCCGACATCGTTTCAAGTTCCGACAACATTAAATCTGCTGCGTTTTTAAAAGTTAATGGCTGGCTTCGTAAAATCAATGTTTGATGTTCATTGAAACAACGAAAACCGTTCATAAATTTTTTATGTTTGCTGTTCATAGATCTATGACGAAAATTTATCGTTATAATGACGAAGAACGTTGTTTAATAATCCTCAAACATTAACTCAATGAATTGTTACATTAGATTAATGGATGAAATATTTAATTTTAATGTTTGGCCTTCACTGTTTAATGTTGGCTCGTTTATTGGTTCAATGTATGAAGTCATTAGTTTATGACCAGAAATCGTTGTAACAATCACCGATTCATAATATTAATGTTCACAAAATTGACGACGGCCGTTCATTGATTTTACGTACGAAATTTTTTTCTGTGTGAACACTATTAAAAGCTACTTTACAATCTTTTTTTCTAATTTTATGCTTTCGGGAGTAAGTCCAGACTGCTTACACAGTCTATTTGACTGTGTAAGCTGCATGCAAACATAATGATTTTCACAAGCAAGGCGAATATATTTAAACGCCCAATTGTGGCACGTCATCTGACCCTTTCCCCTCTCCCACTCCACACCGCAGTGTTGTATCGGGTGTTTTTTTTTAAATTTCACCTCATAGTAGGCTGTGGATAGTGTTTGTGAATGCGCCTTACTAAAAAATGTCAAAATTGACATAACCTCACTTTTTTAATAAAAATTGAAACTGCTCCAATCAGTTACTAGTGTCTTGAAAAAGACAGCTTGGCTTTAAGCCAAGCCAGAAGGATCCATTGGATCTTTCGACCGTGTGTCTGAAAATTCCGGGGCCCACGTTTTCGAACTGTCGAAGTATATACAGGATTTATCACGTTTTGGCCGAAATTAGTAATTTTAGAATATGTAGCTCCACAGGCCCGCAGTTTCAGGTGAATTCCAGTGACTTGAAGGATCCATTGGATCCTTAGACAGTGTGTCTGAAAATTCCTGGGCCGACATTTTCGAACTGTCAAAGTATATACAGGAGTTATCACGTTTTGGCCGAAATAAGTCATTTTAGAATTTTTGGCCATTTCTGGTTATTTTTTGATGACCCCCTGCTAGCTTCTGAGCTCTCTGTGTACCACATATTTGACCTGTCGACGTATATACAGGATTTCCCATGTTTTGGCTGAAATAAGTAATTTTCGAATTTTTGGCCATTTCTGGCAATTTTTGACCGCTTTTTCGGCCAATTAACAGAAGGTTTTCCATGCCAAATAATTTTTAAGATCGCTACTATTTCATGAAATTGAACCGCGAATGATGATTGGACATCTTGTCATTTTTGACCAAATGTGGCCAAAATTTTTTTTGGTCCAGTGACTTTCAAGTACTTCTAAAGACACAAATTCCTGCGCAAACCAGAGCATCCTATTACATTCCGTGTATGAGTTATAGCGGTGGCCGCTAACTTAATATTAAGTTATCCCACCTTTTGTAGCTCCGGCTATTCAAAAGCTACAAAATTCGTGTTCTCGCTACAAAAAAGACACAAAATCTCCACTATTTTGTTTTGCCGGCCTGAGAGGGTGGTCCGCCAACTTTATATACATACATTTACCAGACGTCCCTCAACGGCTCGTTTTGTTATATTCTATGCATTGCGGGTAGTTTCAAAAAATTGCAAAATAATTTACAGAAATGTTTTGAAATACACAAAGAATTTGACCTTCAGAATACCAGAAGATACGGTCACCGATAGCCCGATTTTCCTGTTTATTTTCATTTGATCAGATATGCAAGCAAACGTCAACGTATAAAATACAATTTACACCTGGGAGACATTCCGTGTTTCGAAGCACTTTAATTGGATTACCGAAATTTCTTTTAAATCGTGCATTAAAGAATTCTTCCAGAAAATATGTTATTCAATTCGTCCGCGGCAACAACAGAAAAAAACATTCCCGCTAATGCATCTCGTTCTCTTCTCTGCGGTTCGCTCCCTCTCTAAAAACGAATTATTCTCGTTTATCATCGTCTCTGGGTATTTCTGTTGTCATTTAGAGACGACTCAATGAATTCTTCAACAAGGGAAAAAGAGAGAGGGAGGGAATCCGCCGTTTCTAACGAAATAATCTGGAATTAATTTCCTTCGGGCTCACGTCCGAAAAACGAAACATTATTTCCGGAAGAACAAAAGCGCGTTGTGGACTCGCGCTAATCCGAAATTTATCCTGCAAAGGTGAACCTGTCCTAAACAAAGGCAAGCGCGGGATAAACGCCGTTGATTTTTTTTCAGAATTGGCAGGGGAGGTTTACCGCTTATGCGAGGTGAATATCTAGAAATTAATTTTATCATCATTTTACCCCTTCTTCTCATTATACCCATCACAATTTTAACCACTGTTCTTATTATTATAAGAGAGCCCAATCTCCTTATTCAATTAACAGTTTAACCAAAATTAATTTCATCGCCGTTTCATCAGACATCTATCACAATTTTAACCAGTTTCCTTATTATTTCAAGAGAGGTGAATTTTCCTATCCAATTAACAGTTCGAGACGACGTTGTATTCATGGAAAAAGTTTCGGGGTGGATCCACTTCGGATTTATGTAGGGTCGACCGTACTGGAGGGTTCGATGAATAGTTCGAAGGGTTTAGGAATGAATGTTAATTTATGCTGACTTTCAGTTAACTTTTTCTGTGTATCGGGAGTAACGAGAGGATTTACTAAATCAACGGTTTAAAGTTTAAAACTCTAATTTGAGACAGGTTCACTAACAATTTATGACCTTTTGCCAGTTTTAACCCAGGTTGTCAAGGTAAATGACACAGAACAGTGTTACCTGGTATCTAAACTTTTGTTTCGATATGCTCTTGTAAGTTTCCTTTTGCAACAAAACACTCTGCGCTTTGATAAAACGTCTTTAATAAATATAAACATGGATTGTTAATGAAGTCAAGGTTTCAAGGAACTTTTCATGATTTTTCGAAGTCTGTTTCTTCGAACCTGAAAAATCGTTAAATTGTTAGATAGGCTGGAGCAACTTGTAACTTAATATGTAAATAATAAATTAACTAGAAATCATTTAAAATTTAAAAATTTAATGTCCATTTCGTATGGTTTCAAGAGTAAAAAAATAGATCGCTTTATATTTCTTTGAACTCTAAGATATTATTCTACTTGAACCTTCAAGGGGCACGTGGTTTTTCTTTTTTTTTTCGCAAAACACTTTTGGAGCCGCCACCATGTCAAAATTGACCCCTTGACAGCGTTATTTGAAACGTAAAAATTCACATCTTTTTTAAGTGGTCGTCATCTAGTTAGATATATCCAATTAACGTGTTTTTTAAATGTGCAGAATTTTATAGTTATAGTAACAAAAGGAGGTTGTCCAAGTTCTCACAGTTGACCATGATGAGCAGAAGGAAGAAAAAACTTCTATGTCTTGCCAACACTTTATTTGAAAATACGTAACCGGTTTCGACCTACTGCGAGGTCATCTTCAGGCGTACTACAAACAAGAAACAACACAAACGTAAAGTATCTCAAAAGGATATAATGTAAAAATGGTATAAACTTTGATAAGATAAAATTAAAATTAAAATACGCTAAAGGAATACTTACACACTTGAAAACTTAAAATAACTACAGCTTGTTCAAAATGCGATGAGGTAAGGTTTGTTCCAACAAGCACCTTGCGAACCGTTCCGATCCTAGTAATGAATTTTTTAATGCGCATGTGCCAACAAAGTATTAGTTCCAGTCGTTCCAGAATCAGTTCTGAAGTTCTGTTGGAACATAGAACGCGTTCTATTATTAAAGAGAAAGAACAATTCCTCTTCCTCACTTGATTCTGAGGCCAAATAGTCGTTTTCATCCAAATCACTATCGCCCATTTCGCGTTTAGCTAGTTTGTTTTTACGATTTTTAAAATATATAACCTCAAACCTCACAGAAACAGTTGAGGGTGGGAGAGTCCCTATTCTCGTTCTTGGTCAGAACCAATAACTGATTTCACCGTCCCTGAACCGATTCCGAATTCGTTCGTCGCGTGTTGGAACACATGTAGAACCAGTCCTGGGATCAGTTCAACGTTTGTTGGAACACCAAAGCGCTTCTGCGCACGCTCCGCCTGATTCAGAACTAGTTCCGGTACTTGTTGGAACAAACCTGTAGAATTCCAAGAAAACGCGTAGCTACCTTTGTCGGCATCGAGGACTTTCGACAAACGACGGAGTATGAGCAATGTCGAAATTTTTCAGGCACGCCTCTATATTGTTACAGTAGTTTCGATAAGAAGGGGTTTAGTAGTTTCTTGGAATTCTAACTCATCAGATATCAGTATTAACAGAAATTTTTACAGCTCTTGAGCTTTCAAACATTTTAATTTCAAGCTGAAAAGATGCAGAAGTGTAAAGGAGTTCTGTCAATTCACGGCATTCCAAATTTGACGAGTTATCCGAGAGATCGAGGTATTAAAGCCAACAGCCATGACTGGTTTAGTGTTAAATGTGAACTAACATGTATACACTATGTCCAGCTACAATTGGAACACAAAAAAAACACTTAATGGCTTTTTAAGTAGTGAAGAGCGATGCCGCCTTGTCCTCCATGGGCGTATCATTACGGATAATAACTCTAACAATGAATTCACTTCCAAATCGCACAAACAAATGTCACACACATTCACACACCACTGCTTTCTCGAGTATAAGTGCGGAAGAAGACATCACAAGGAAAGCACACGTGGCCGCTGTGTTATGGTCCAATGGACCATCCAGTATTTGTAGTCTCGCGTACTTCCTCGTACACGATTTCACTGATCGACTGTACACCTGCACCTTAGAAGAAGAAGAAGAAGATACAAAAGAAGTACCGCTGTCGTAAAAAAAATTTGCTGTCCAATGGACCCTCTAGTTCTTTATCTGTACATATCCATACATTCACATATATGATTTCACTTGGGCAACTGAACACCTGCATTTTAAACCTACCAGTGCGTTTCTGAATATGCAAAAAGATAAGTCGCATGGTTTTGTATAGAGACAACGGGCTCTTTTCGAATGTCCTCGGTAAATTCAGATTTTATTGAGTGTTCCAATTCCAGTATACGTGATTCTCCTCTATTATTCCTTACTTATTAAACCCGTGACACATACGCAAATTGCTGTAGATATAAAATGCCTGATGAAAAGTACACTTTATTTTACTTCTACTTGTGTTAAGTGTTGATCAATTATCATTTTTATTGTTACCTTGAGCTTGAGCATTGACATTTGTGTGTTAAAATTTCCTAATACGGTTACGATACTAGCTTATAAATCACGCATGTATGTAGCTTAAATGTGTGAAAATAATCATTGTCTTTGAAAGGCCGTATCTTTCGAAGGTGCAAAATGCCATATTATTGGTGAAAAAGCTTATCTGGCCTTGAATAAAACCCAAAATTCGAAAAATTATGGTTGGTCCTTTTGGCATGTTCAGTTTAAAAAGATGGTTTTTCAGTTGTCTCGTATTTAAAAAGTTTTAGAACAATTTGAGTCTAAAAAAATTCATGTGAACGCTTATAAAATTCTGCCCATTTTGGAAACAACAAAAACCGGATGATTTGAATGAAAATGACGGCTATTTCAAAACGATGTGAATTTTACGTTCCAAGTAACGCTCTCAAAAAGTCAGTTTTGACATGGCGCCACAGAGCGCCAAAAATAATTTTCGGCAAAAAAAAGGATAAAGTGCGTGTAGTTTGTAGTTAAATTCCAAGTAGAATAATGTCTCAGGATGTTAAAGAAATCAAAACAACCCATTTTTGATGGTTAAAACCATATTGATCGAATTGCAGAAAATTTAAAGTTCATTTCAATCTTCCATGAATTTTAGAGCTACTCCAGGTGTTAAAATGGGAGGCAGCGAATTAGGCCACGAGGTTGTATAAAAATGAGTTAAGGCCATTCATTCGGTCGTTTATGAATTTTTTAAAGTTATAAAGCTCGGTTATAAATAGCACTTTCTCTTTAGAACGACTACCGCTGCTGGTTGTTTACGTGTATGGACATTTTCTTTTAAACCCTAGAGTAAACTGAGAATAAATGTAAATGGTCGTTTTAACCAAACTCGTCTACGTTCGTTGTCAATTTGTTTTTTTTAAAAACCTTTACCAAGTATGTAACCATATTTCACAAAATTCCTCTCCAGAATGAATACAGGTTGACTGAACACTGCTCGATATTGAACATACATCTTGAGCAATACATTTTTAAGTAACAATTAAATTGAAGAACCGGTAAGTTTTTTGTGAATTTTTGAAACCCAAACTCCCACTGCATATTCAAATGTAAAACAGTTTAACACATCAGTTATCCAAGTTAAGAATAAATTAAACCCACAAAATTGAACACAATATTCCATAGAAGGGTTATTTCGAAAGTATGCAACAAATTCGTTCCCTGAATTCCTGTTCACAAAAATAATTTTCGTGTCCTGTTCCCGCATACCATCACCATTACTCATTACGCTCAACCTCAATCAACGTGAACGCATTTAAAAAGCTAAATTGTGTTTCTACCCGCGTAATAACAAACACAGTGCTAGTGACGCGCACGGAGCTCTATTTTCGGGTTGGTATTTAATTTTTTTTTAACGAGCGTCCCGTTAATATAACACGTTGGGTAATTATCGCGGACATGATGGAAACAAAGCGGATAATTTCGCCCGAAGAAATTAACACGTTCCCAAACGAGAATGTCGCGTTTTAATAAGAAGATTTAGGGTCTCGTTATTGGGAAGTTGTTTAAGATTGTTTCGTTAAGTGGAACTGGAATCTGAATTGAAAAATTTATAGAGTAATTGCGATATATATCTGCATTTTGAATACCGGTGTTTATAGGTGCAAAATGGTGAAAATAAAATTTTTGATTCCCAAGGATACTGAAATGGTTAAAATCAGTACCTAAGCGCTGGGTCTAATTGTCAGTTCCACTAACACCTAGCAAATAATGTATCGTAAATAACACACAACTCAGACGAAGAGAATATATTATAAGCAGATACTAACAAAAAGGTTACAAGCATTGATCGGAAAAGGCGCATTTGTATGTTATGGACTTACAAAAAAGCAAGATTATTTACGAAAATTGCAACTTAAGCCTTAAATTTATTTTATTTTACAAGGCAACCTATTTGGCTGCCTTGTACCATTAAAAGATAACGTTATTTAAATGACGTTTTTATTTGCCACTCATTTTATTCACTGAATTACATTAATTTGAACATATATTTGAATTTGTATTTGATCACAATACATATGTAGCTAATATGTATCAATTTTAAACATATTGTAAAATTATTAATATTACAAAATAATAAATATGTACATACGTGAAGTAAATAAATAATGTCAAAGAAACAAACAATTTCGTAAAATTTAATATTTTAAAAAAAATATTTCAAAATTTAAAAAAGTTTTAATGAGATAAGATTAGATGTTAGATAACCCAATGGCGGAGACATGAGAGGTTCTCGACGTAACTGCCATTTATTTTGTTAATTTTCTAATAGAGTCTTAAAATTGTTTTAAATATTTATCTTACTTTTTCCTCCAACTATTGTAAACTCCTTTTTTGTTTTCTCTATTACCACAATGGATTGGATAAGACATGCCGACGTATTTTGTAGTTGCATAAGAACTTCTAAAACAACTCGATGATTTGGTTTTATGGATAACTTTTGAAAAGATCTTTTGGCTCATTTTTTAACACCGCTTATTGGGACATGAAAAGAGCTTCTGAAGAAGAATCTGATAATTTAAGAATAACTTTATTTATTGCTTCGTAATGGCTTACGTAATCATAAGAGTGCAACTAGCCATGAGTACCACCATTATAGTTTTTATTCAATTTTGTCATATAAACTGACGTTTATTGACGTCAAATCGAACCTATAAAGTCATTGTTTATTTTGTTTATTTAGGCAGCGGATTAAAATATTTTAATCCGCTGCCTATTCGATTTCGCCGTATAAACTGACGTTTTATATGTTTAAAATTGTTTTCGTCGTTGTCAAGGTTGCTGAACTGAAGTTGTCATCTTGTCAAATTTTCTCTTCAAAATTGGACTTACTTCGCTAAACGTCAGTTTATATATGGCAAAATTGAATAAGACATGGTAATACACTCGCGGATACAATGAACGTTTAACTTGCGATATTAACGCGCTTGCGGCGCACCAAGAGTATACATTTGTGTGAGGGAATAGTTAATAATAAAAACAAGTTAGTTTATCTTATTATATTTACCTTTAACTTGGTTGTTTTATCAAGCTGCTTGGATGATATAAGATGTGCTTTCACTGGTTTGTCTTGCCATTGAATGGCGATTAACAAATGAATACTTACATCTACCGTAAAATGTATATGGAGATAATTTATATTGTATATTATGTTTTTTACAATTATGGGCATGGCATTCTCTCATTGAACTTTAGGTTGGGTTATTTAATTTAGGCGGGATATATTTACTGAAATCTTTTTGTTGATTTGTTGTGGTTTTGTGTTTTCATCTATTTTTTTCAACCCTGCAAAATGTTTTGCTGTTTTTAACGTACTGATCCATGATAAACTTTTTGTCGTAGATCTTAAATAACAAAGGACACGCAAGATGTTTGGTATGTAACGATTGGAATTTGCTTTTGAAGAAATTTTCCATAATTATGAAAATCCTTACATATGTAATAAAATAAATAAAAATAAAAAAGTATAATTATTATGGGTTAATCAGGATCTTCTACGAATTTACATTCCATTATAGATACCTAGAAGCGCACCCTTACAAAATATTGCCAAAACGGGATTTCGGCCGAAATAAGTAATATTCGCTCGTTCAATAAAATGCAAAATTTCTAAATTTATAAAAAATACAGGTTGCATTTTAGTTATAAAGGTTAGTAGTGGTTTAATTATTTCGCTTAAAAAACAATATTATTCTACATTTTTGCTCTGCATGAACTGAAATATTTACTTAGTATAAGGAATTAATTGTAATAATTTGGTTTTAGTATCAAAATAGCCCACAGCTACTTTTACAATTACAGTTATTAAAATGTTAAAGACGTGTTGGCACGATTTAATCTGAATTCCTCTCCTATTATAAATGGATAAATATACAATATACTTCCTAAGGGACAAGGCGGTAATATCTAATCTTTATAACTAATATGAATATTTTAATTAATAAAAGAATGTTTGTTTCATTTTTTAAAAACTCAGTATTTTAGTTATACACATATTATGTACCATTTGTTTCTTACACTGCATTGTTAAATTTGAGTATGAAATTAGTAAATAAACTATTTTTAAAATTTTATGATATCGAAAAAATATTTAAATTCAAAATATTTCGTAGGTACATAATATACTAATAATATTATTGTCCTTCTTGTACCAACATACTATCCTTTTTTTCTATATCGGGCATTATGTGGCATGTCAGTTTAAATATTTATATGACGCGTCGAAGGAATTGTTTCTTGGAGGAATAATTTTGCCCACATTTAAATTTATGTGCATTATGTTGTTTTTTTTGTATTCTTGTCAGATTGTTAAGTTTTAAACATGTTAAATAAGTACCATTGTTTGATACATACTGAAATCATTGGCTGAAATATGTGTAAAATTGGTTAAACGATAAAATAGTATATTGTTTACCAAGGGCGTAAAAACGAACATTTCAACGAGAGCGGAGTTTGTGGCTCGAGCGAAGCGAGGGCCACTTCCGCACGAGTTGAAATTTCGTTTCCGCCCGTGGTCACGTGGTGAACACAGTACTTTTTGCGCAACCCGCTAATAAGCAAATAACGAGAAACTTAATCAGTTTTAATATTAAAATACTTGTCCTATGATAATGCTTTGTACTGACATCTGACATGTGTATTGTGTGTTGCGACCATAGAGCAATCGTTTTCACCAATCACAGTTCGTGATATTTCGCTCATCTCTACGCCGCGCATCCGGAGCATCTCTATGCCGGGCGGAAATGTGCATTTTTCCGCTCTAGGGCGGAAAAGTACGTTCGGAGCTGATCGGCCGGCAATTCGTCGCTTCCTCGAAGTACGGATTATAGCCCCTCTACTTTAAATAGTAGCGCATCCTTGGAGCAAAACTAATACCAACGTCGAGACGAAAAAAGTCCCTACCTTTATGAGGGACATTCAAAACCTATATCCTGTATCCTAAACAGCTGGAACCCTTTTGCCAACTGTTCTTACATTTACGTGCACAACAACCGGGCATTTTGCAGATAATTATGTACTTAAATGCAAAAACCAATCTGCCAGTACTGTCAATGTCAACTGTTCTGCTGAAATCCTAGTGACTTTCAGTGCAACCAACGTGATTTTGCTCCAAGGAAGGCGCTACTATTCAAAGTAGAGGGGCTATAGTACGGATATATAGAAATGACACGTTTTCAACCGGGTGGCGCAAAATAACGATTATATACATATAGATATATGAAATATAAATTGTTGTTATTATTATTATTGTTATATTAACGTGATAAAAGGATTATGTATTGTCTCTTACCTGCATCAAAGGTGCAAAAGTCCACCTTTAATGACAAAAACTGTAAAGACAACGTTTGGAAAATCAAGGTCTGTTATTCTGCAAACGGCAATACCCACTTATGTTCTAGCATAACATAGCATGTTTTCGGCATAAAAGATACTGTTAATCAAATTATTATTTAAAATAAAAGTAGGTGACGTTAAACCTAAAATTGATTAGAAATAAAAATATGTCAGTTTAGCTCCGAATCTGTTCCGGTACTTTAACTAATACGGGGAGTTTGTAAAATCCTAATGTTGACGTCTGTGCAACAACATAATCATTATCATCTTACGATCATTCCCGATCAAAAGTGTGTTTAACGCAAAAAGACAAACACGTGATAAATTATCTTACTAACCGGTCCCTTGTTGTAACTAATTAAACGAGCATTTGTCAAAATTTCAATATTTCTCCTTGATAGTTAATATTCCTCTCATTAAAGAATAAAATGATGGATGTTTCACTGGTCCGGCTGCATGATCAATTTCCGCCATCATTGACGCTTGTCGAAACAAAAAACTTCCTTTTCTCATAGAATCTCAACTGATGCAAAGTGTTATCTCTGGCGAAAAAATCCTTTCCGTCCGCAATTATGCTACCATTTTAATTGACGGTAAGTTCGCAATCTCACCAGAAACACATCGTTAGATTCATAATTGTCGTTAATTAAGTGGCGAATGGGAACACGTCGATTCTTAAAGGCACCAATTAAGTTATTGATAAACGACCGTGTAATGTTTTAAAAAAGGCTCAAGCGGGAAAGTCGCCAGGGGAAGAGTTTTATTGAACAGTGCTGTAATTGCACTCGTTAGGGAAAAACTGATGAAAGTATTCAGTAAAGAGTATGTCAGTTTTTAAAAAAGTCGACCGTTTTAAGGGCATCGGATAATTACGGTTGAAGCCGTCACACGAATGAGGAATAATTCGAAAAAGAAAATCCGGTACTAATACAGACCTAATACGGTTTCGTTCCATACCGTCACGTACATTCAATTCATAAGAGCGTCGTAGTAAATATCGGTATGGAACTGCTGCAAGCATAATGAGCCTTAAATTGTCCATGTTCTATATATAGAGAAATGCTAGACATTTTTGTATAGAGACATACATACGTACAATATATACAAATGGCTCGGTACGTCCTACTTTCCCATTGAAATCAAGTGTAACAGAAGCCTTTTGTGCGGTTTTATCTGCCTGTGTACGATACGTCACCATACGACATAAATATGTAGGACAAAAGGAACAGTCACTTTGTTAATAATAATGTAACGATTTTATTCTTTTCGGTCTCGATAACGCGCCATAATAGGGGTTACTTGGGGCATTTATAAATCGACGATTTTCTTTATCGCGCGTACAGCTTTCTCCTCGAGTGTCTCGAGCTTAGAATAATTAAACAATTTTTTTTTAATTCATAAACGCAAGTTAACCGGACCTCGATAATGTCATTAGTCGCGATAAACGTTCGGATGATAAATTATTTAAAAGTTCGGCTGGTCGCACAAGTCGATTGAATGAGTTGTAATAATAGGAATATTAGCCGGATTCGAAGCAAAATATTGTCAAACGGTTGAGTTCAATCAAAAATTTATGCGTAATTTAAGGAAGATAATTTAGGTCTCATTGCAACGTTATACATAGAAATATCGTTGCTGTACTTCATTGTTTATTATGGCTTGGAAAATTTGCATTTGAAATGTTAGAATATGTATTAAAGTGTAAGGCATATATTTTATGTGCATTTTCTTCGAACACTCTTACTTATGATTTATTGTAATTATTTATTTATTTTTTATTATTATTATTTTTTATTTTATATTTATTGTATAGCTGCAATGGAAATTTCACATATATAAAACATATTTCTTATTTATTTTTACAACTACGTATCAGCACATTCATACATCGATATTACAAGTAATTATTTTTCTAAACATTTAATACCACCTACTTTTAATGCATCTAATAATTCATTGGAAGTAACTACTACACTTAAATATACGAAATACTGATTTGAATTTTTTTTTTATAAATAACTATAATGCTACTCAGGGTTCTAAATTGTTTCTTTAAAATTTTGGTTTTCGAAAATTTGGGTATATATATCGCCACTTCTAACTACCAAATTGAGTTTATCATTAGACAAGACATGGTGTCTACTAAGGAGCATTTCCTTTAGTGAGAGGGAAGTTTATAGCGAAAATTATAAAAATATGCCAAAAATTGAAGGACATATATCACATTGCCCATATTTATGAAAGATGCAAATCAGCACTCAACATGCATTTTACATATTTTCCGAACCTTACTGCTTGAGAACCCGACCCGCCATAGGGCGGTCGCCCTTAATTTTTACGGAGGGAAGGCTTCACCCCCTGAAGGTTTCTACTTTTCGCGACTGAGTGCAGTATGCAAGGATAGTTTCGGTCGATACTGGCATAAAATTGGTATGTACGATGGCTACGAACTTGTACTACTTCGGGAGGTCACCACTGCAGGTACGGAATCGAAAATTTTGATTGTCTGGACGATCCTGAATAAATACAAGAGTTTTGTATGGCTCAAAGTGGATTACACTAACCGAAATTCGTACCCCTAAATTTTAAGAGAATTTTAAATAGAATCATCCAGTTTTATACACGTATAGTTAAATTGGTAGTAAACCGTTTTTTTTTAAATCTCACGTTTTCCAAGTTTCGAAAAAATATTTTACTGTAGAAATCGATATTTAAAGGATGTGTCCATACAAAAACTATTTGAAACTGAGTGTTTTTCAACGTGATTTATTATATTAGCAATGTTTTTGAATAAATGAAGTATAGTTAACACGTCACCAAACTTATATTATTGTACTTTGTGTTAACGATCCAATAGGTACAAATGTTCGTCAATTATTAATACTAAAAATACGATAATTGTTTAATGAACGTAATGGATCGTTTAACTTTTGTGTGATAAAACTTTTTTAATCTCGCAATAAATTTGAGTGATGAGTAAACTTTTCGTGTTAGCTTGATAAGTCCCTGTAGAAATTGATTTCTAAGATAAATTTATCTTCAAATTAGTTTATTAACAATTTGATTTCATTAAGATAAAATGACTTTTCCGTAGGTAATTGAAATTGGAAAAATATAGGGACATCGGGCAACTTCGTCCAGAAGTCGGCAGGTAGTTGTTCCGCACACATCCGTTCTGTTAGCGACTGTAGGCCAAAGTTGGTAGTTCTATCTAAGTAGTTATGTTCCTTGGATTTTGATGTCTATACAGCTTTGTTATTTATGGCTGGTTGTCGCTACTGCCGCCAGTTATTTACTTTTAGGGATCTCATCTTTTTAACCCCTATCGTAAAATGATCATTCTGTAAAGTACAGAATACTAATTCCATAAGCGACACTTGACCGACCCCCCACCCCCGACCCGTTCTATGGCCGGTTATTGTTTGTATTGGTAATAGTGCTATACAGGGTTCGAAAATATGATGATATTTATATAAATATCAAAATATCGTATATATATATCGATACATATCCGATATATATCAACTTTGTGATATTTATTTTTATAAACGATTTTTAAAGTTTTTTCTTAAGGAAAATCAATAGATTAAACGCATTCAAAAGGTGGTTGTATCAAAACAAAGAAAATGACAAAAATAACCTAAAAAAAGTTAATTAGTTAAAAAATTTAATCAAAGGTTCGTCATCGGAATCAGAAGGAATCTCCTGTGCAGGCGCAGTGGTCTCATCCTACATCCATTCTGTATTGCTAATACTATTGCAAGCTTTAGCAAGACGCATGGTCTCTGTTTAATTATTTAAACAAAAAAACAAGTTGGGCTGTTTTGTCACGTTCCAATCGATTTCTTAATTTCGATTGTACCAAGCCGAATGTTGAAAAATACCTTTCCAAGGATACTGTCGATGTAATTGCTGTTAGTAGCTTTTCACAAAATTTTAGAGTTTTCTTTTTCTGTAGGCCAACCGGTAAGTTATGGAAGTCATATAATGACTTCCATCACACCAATGGACTGGTGTTGCGAAATTGTAGTCCAAACATATATTTAGGAAATGGGAGTGAGGTGGATAAGGCCATCACAAATGACAAAAATATTTTTTCTTACTGGCAATGATTAAATTATGATTTTTCCCAGAGTCGCACATTTTAGTAAATTCATAAATATCCGTGATATATATCATTGCTTATAAATATCGATATATATCGTGATATATATCATGATTAATATCGGCGATATATATCGGTCGAACCCTTGTGCTATATTGAGAAAAAATAAGTTTTTTTTAGAACTACTTTCTAAAAACTTTTTTTTTTAAATTTAATATTTAAAATAAATAATTTCAGAAACATTACACCATAATTTGGTGACAAACTAATGGCAGCAACAAAATGGCCGAAGATCACTTCAATTTGTAAATTGAACTTCAACAGGGGCGCTCCCAGTTTCACTTCTATATATTCTATGACTTAAGCATTCAAAATGACAGTGAGTTTTTAAGAATTTTTGTAGAAATGTAAATAAATCATGGACAACAAAAAACTATTAAACGAGTAGATAAGCGAAATCAGTTTCGACGTTTTAAGTCGTTTTGGGGGGGTGCTCAGCACCGAACTTCGAGTTAAGCTGCGTTACATAAAAAAGAGATTCAATTCAGAACGCTGTATCCATAGAAAATAAAAATAGAATAACATGAATAATCAGTGAAAAAAACGTGACATTTCAAATTGAATTAGGACTTTAAGAAATTCTAACTAAACATCTTATGTTTTGGACGATTTTGGAGGAAGAAACCTTAAACAACTTGATTTGATTTGTGGATCTCTAATAATTCAGAAACGTTCTTAATGACTTTAAAGCAAAGATCTCTGAAAGAGGTGTGCTTTAGCGTAGTATTATAAAAAATACTGACGATATTATTTTAGCTTTAAATATTTTGCTTCCACTAAAATTATTGTTCGTGAGATTTTTTGATGTTTTCAGATAACATGCCCGGAAAAGTGTCACCATTAGCACGAAATTCTGCATTTCGATATTTAGTTTTTTCAATTTCATATCACTCCGGGAATTTTCATTGTAGCTACTTCGATATCAAAATAATTCAACAGGCCATATGGGGCAATGGAGAAAATTTATTGAAACGGCATTTTGTATATTTACTCAGTTTGGGTCTAATGTCCCCTCCTTTCCTGCATGACCATGATTTCACACTTGAACTACCAACGCATTAACTATTTCTTTTTATTGTAATTCTCGCACAATTTGTTTTATAACCTGTCTGATAGTCAAGAATTCACATCTGATTTCTGTTTTAGCTCTACAATTTGTTAGAATGGTATTGTTAATTTTATTATTCACTCATTTGTCAATGAGCATATTCCAATACAGAAGCACAAAAGCAAGTTAACAGATATGACACCTCGACGTCATACAATATTGAAAAATGTCGATAGTACAAAGCGATTATGAATCAAAACAAAATTAAAAATAAAAAATGAAGTGTAACTACAATCTACCACCATCAAAAGTGATTGAAAGAGTATAATTACTTCGACGGTTTTACGTGTGCTTAAAACGCATACAAATCTAATGTTACTTTGTTTTGAAGGACACAAATTCACGCAAAAAAATTCAAACTAACATTTCCATATTATATTCCCATTGCTTAGCTCTTCCGCTGACTGCGGCCCTGAACGACGCTTCGTGTGGTTGTGGAGTTGCATTTAAATGTATAGACGGGGCAAGGCAAGCCTCGAAGTATATTATTGCCATAGTAAATGCCGTAGTAGTTTGCGGAACGCTGTTGTCTGGGTTGAGTCACGTTAATTTACAGTGAGTCGAGGGAAGCCGGAACGCGAGGTTTTTCCGATATATAAACTTTTTATCGGCGAATCGATACGAAAGTTTTTTTTGGCGTTCCCGTTGTTGTCGTAGTTGAAGTTCCCGGGAGTGATTTTCGTTTATTTTGTGCGCTACTGTGCGGGCGAGGCGGAGAAAATTTGATTGAAATCTCCTGAAAGTAAACAATTTTTTTTTAAGTGAGTTGATGAGTAAATTGTATGCGACGTTTTGTCCAGACAGTATTTTTCTTGGCTGTTGCTCAGAGACTATTCGAATTTCAAATTAACGTAAAATATGAAGGTCTTTTCTCGTTTAATAATCGGAACCTTGAAGATAATTTTGTCATTTATTACTGCACAATTCAATAACACGAGAATTTTTATTACTAAATAATTTAAATTTCCTTACCACCAATTACTATATCATTCATGACACAATTCACTGCCCCCGGTTTTGTCCAAACCTTTATTTTTTTTTTTGGGGGGGGGGGGAGGTAATTGGGGAATTCAAAATTGTTCACGATACTTTTAAGATTCCATTGAAATCCTTTCATCATTTGTCTTTAAATGACTTTAAAGTGTATTCAGCAGTCTATATAAATTATAACTTTTAGAATGTAACAATTTCTGGAGAAATTGTTCTTCATGTTTTGAATTGTTTGAAGTTTCAAATTTTTTAAAAAATTTTCATCCCACGGTGGTTCTCTGTACTAAATTATATTGTGCGGTCGAATTTGATGGTAATAAAATTATATTCTCAAAACGTATTAACATATAAACTTTTTTGGGGTATGGGAACAAGTTAGAGTTGATTAACTATAATTAGGGCATTACAAATTAAATTTATGCAGTGTGGAATAAAATGATTTACATGTTGGTATATTTGAAATGTAAAGTGCCACAAAGTAAATACCTATGTAGCTCTATTTCAAATATCGTTTTTCAGCCAGTTTTTGTAAGGTAATAAGATACCTCACAATGAACATGTCTTGAATGGCATACATTTCAATCACTTGTCTGATTGTTTGACAATCATGGATAAATGTCAATTTAATTGATTGGTACTTTTTGGTAGATTTTTTATACCCTTTGTGTGGGAAAATTGCAAGGGTAATTAATATATATCATTTTCTTCTGCATAATATAAAATTGATCAAATCTCATAGAGTAATAGTTTTTGAATATTTGATCAATTTCTTAATCCAAATACTTTTAGACTCCGTTAAAGTACTATTTTTGTATTCAAATTGGGTTATATAGGTTTTCAACGTAATTTTCTTCAATTTTTAAATATACGGGTGTGACCCATTTGTTATCCAGTATCACTCTAAAGTCACTATTAATTGTGCGACTATTACTAGATTTTTTTTTCAGATTGGTGCCTAATATTATCTGATATTGTGTACCTCTGATATTATGTGAACAAATATTGCTACAAAAACGAAGACCTGTTACGTCAATTTTCAGAATAAAAATCCAGGAATCCATACAATCGATTTTTAAACGGTGTGTACCTAATTTTATCGAAAATTGTTGAGTAAAGTAAAGATTTGGGAACCAAATAAGGAGTACAATACTCATTTTATTCTAAAACTCGTATTATAAATCCTATAATTCTTGCACTTCATTAGTATTAATTATATTTGAAATAATGATTTGCCATTAAAACGTGGAGTAGGTACATTTGAACGATAACATCCAAGAAACACATCGAGAAATATCGCAACATTATTCTTATGTCTATATTCGATAAAACGATAGAAACTTGAAGCGGAAAAGATGTGGAAATTCGTTTTAAAATCCGTAATATATTCCTCGTTAAATATTATACCATCTGTGTTTCATATCGTCATTTCTGCATGGGCTTGTAATATCCCAGCCTGAAGTTTTTGGTGCAGTTTGTGGTCTTGAGCTGTAAACTTTCTGCTTTAGTAAACCCCAAAGAAAAAAAAATCGAGTGAGGTCGTGTCTGGTGATTTCGGCTGCCACTCGGTCGAAAGGGACTCTTGATCTAACCAACGATTATTGAAATGTGCATTTAGCCTTTCCTCTTATAGAAAGACCATTATGGTTTGGACTAACATCTAACTAGAACTTCAGATTAATATAACTCTGTAATGGTAAATATTCTGTTGAGTTCCAAAACTCGTGCTCAAGAAAATTTAGAATTTTAACATTTTTTAGAACATTAAAATTGTGTTTGAAGAAGGAATGACGAATTATTCTGTCATTTAGTGTTCTGCACCAAACGGTATTTTTTGCGAATATTCTCTTTACCCCTATGACCAATTCCCCATTTTGAGTTTCATGCAAAAAGTTAAGGATATTCAGATATTCCCCCGTAGTCAATAGCAAAGCTCTAATTATCTCTCATGATCTTTTATTCTTTCATCTTGTAATAGAGTTACTAGCTATTCTGTGGCTAATCCGGGGGTCGTTATTAAAATATTCCAAAATTCAATCATTATTTCTTCAAATTACATCCTACGCCTTATGTTAATTACACATAACGTCTGAATTTAAGTAATTTTTTAGCACCTTCTCATTGAACGCCTAATTAATGTGCTGTACAGCACTTCAGCTTATGTAGGTACTAGAGAACTTGATTATTAGAAAAAATTAATAGAAGTAGATAGCATCAAGCATTGTGCGTTTCTTATTTGGCTATAAAATCCTTATTACTCAAAGTTTTCGATTAAATTTGGTACACGCCCATTTTATGAGGCGAATAAATTCAATGGCTTAATACAGACTCTATTTCAAAAAAATTGATGCTGTGATTTCGTGGATTGTTCCTCTTAAAAATTGACGTAATTAAATCTAGTATTTTGTAGAATTAAAGCACACTATTTGCTAAGGTAATACAATTCATCAAGCTCTATAATCTACAATCTGAAGAATAAATCCGGTCACATTTAACAAAAGATTCACATTTAACACAGTTTACAGAGTCCAGACACTTATAATGAATTTCAGTAAATTAAGTCTTACCTGATTTACCTACTATTCATAATTTTCAGATATTCTTTTATAAAAATCAGATCACCACGACCTTTACCGAGCCGGTATACAACTTTTACGCATCGCAGCATGTACAGAACGTTAAACAGTTTTAACGTTTGTTTTGACCCAATTTTATCCCGTATCCCCCCTTTCCGGTATTAGCCGACGTAAATCCTAATTAGGTAACAAGCCAACACACTGCACATTGAGAGTATTATTAATTAGTGGATTAAGCTTATGTCACTTCTACAAACACGTCATATCCATTGATTGTTCTATGGAGAAGTTAATCACGTGTCCCGTACACTAATCGAAGCTTTGGCTTTGACATAGACTTGAGAATTTTGTGCTCGTTTTCCGTAAACATTTCTTTAATTTCAGCTTTACATAAGCCGTAAATGTCACATGTTACATAATCAATCAATTCGGTGACTCAAATACGACTTTTGATTCGCACGTAGGTGAACACCGAATACTTTTCCTTATGCAACAATTAGCACATAAGTACACACCGCATGCACGGATAAGTAACTCTAACACCGCTTACATAAAATATATAATCTTTCACGGTTAATTGGGAATCGTTGCGGCAAACTGATACAGGATGTTGCTCAACTGTGGGCTAGTGAAGGTGTTATTAAACTAGGGAGAGGCGTTTTATCCAAAAGTGTCATTATTTCACGATTTGCCATCTCATAAGTTATTCAGTGTTTAGTTTTGTTTGGCTTGGAATGGGTCGTCTGTGAAAAGAACGACACCAAAACGAAACGGCTACAAAAGTGGATTCTTCAGAAGGAAGTTTCTGTCATTTTATTTATTTAACCTAGTACCAACATAACTGTAACTTTTCTATAAGAAGCTGATATAGACATATCATTTTTATCACCTTAATTAATAAAAATCTCCAGTAAAAACAATTATCACAAGTGTCTACTGTGTCTTAAATGTATTATTCATATGTAGGTGTTGTAAATATACCTACAAACTAATACCTGTGAACAATAATCTAACGGTGTCCTTTCATTTATGTGTAATTTTCCTAATATTTTGGTTATCCGCCCACTAACAATCAGCGTTGTTTTTTCTATATAAAATTAATGTGGGTGGAGCGAGTTGTATAATTAACACACTTACGATTTTCGTATATGGATAATAAATCATTATTTAGAAACGTCTTTAACGAGGTCAAAGTGTAAAGCTATTATTTACACATCAGATTCTGTGTTTCCTTCTTTGAGAAATTAAACAACTATGAGATTTATATTGCGAATCGCCGTTCACTGCTTTGATATCATATATCACATCAGCGTAAGTAGAAAATCGAATTATAGAATAATACATTAATTATGTACTTTCTATTCGATCGACACACATTTCGCTGAGACTGTTTCGTTTACTCTATGCCTTTTATAGCCTGGAGTTTTGTTTCCCGAAGGCTACAAAAAAATGTAATAAAACTTCATATCACGTCCTTTTTCTTACAAACACGCAACGACGTTCGATTCCTATTCATTCCAGCCGCCAGGTCGATGGCTTTTGATAAACGCAAAAAAACGTTTAATTGTACAATCATCGCATGAAATTTACATTAGATGGAAATATTAAGACGGGTGACCCGGAATCCTAATTTGCCGAAATTCAAATTAATTTGAGTAATTTTCGGATATGTCCCGAGGGTAAGTGGAGGTGGGGGGAGCTCGCCTAATCGTGACTTTTAAATTTTAAATACATTAGGGTCACCACGCACATATGGATTAGAAATCTTACTTGACCTGATAATTTTTTGTTCTGTCGGTGTATCTGCTTTATAAATAAATTTAATATTATATGTTTATTGCACTTTTCTTCATAAACTGTGTCAAACATTCGATATACCTACATACGGGAATATTCGAAGGAAACGCGCAAAATTTCAGTATCTTAACTGTCTTCTATATACTGGCTTTTCTGTATTTTATTGTTTCGTTAAATTCTTAGATATCGCCGGGTAAGAGCCGAGGTTTTCAATACAGCCGTTTTTAAGAAAAGTAAATCATCATAACCAGCGTCCTACTTTTTGGATGTATTTGTGTATTAGATGTATTAATATATAAAATATATTTTTCATTTCTCCAAAAAATTCAGTTTACCTAATACATTTTCCAAAATATGTAATACTCTGTTTTAAGAGGTTCAAAATGGAATACGAAGGATTGCTTTCATCTCATTTGCGAGATCTATAAACTGAAAAAATTATTGTTTGGCAGTACACCTTGTTCAATTCTTAATAAAGCAAAAGTCTATTACTCGACAATATTTCTTTGTTAAACGCAAAGACGTATTCAGTTTTATTGCCACTACTACAATGTGTTTCAAAATGATTGTCATCTAGTCGGCTGTGGAATTCCCATGTAAAATAAAATAAAACCGCCTTGCGAAAATAGGAGTTTCTACTAGCTATACATAACCTCAAAATAACCTACTTAACCTCTTTTGACTTCTGGTTTTTCTCTGTCAATAGAAAACGAATTCTGAGTATTTGTCTATTTGTAGTATTTGTTTTGGCCCTGAAAAGGGCCGTTAATTACCAGCAGTACTGATTGCCAGTTTAACAATGTGTAACAACAAGTGACACTTGTCAGAATTAGATAGGTTCAAATCAATAGAGCGCGGCACATTAAAAATTACATGCACAGAAATTCCAACGCCAACTAGATGACAATCATTTTGAAACACATTGTATATATGTATAAAACACAATTAGATCAATTTCATGTACAAAATGTTTTCTTATAAGCAAGGTAAAAAGTTTTAAAAGAAGAAAAATGCATCATACATAAAGTTATAATACCTACCCATATTTTTTTAAAATACATACTAAATTTCCCATTTCAAAGGGTGAGGATGTTACTTATAAAATTAAAAGTAATGTAGTTTCCTACCCTTTTTCATTCCAACAATTTTGGTGTGATGTTTATTATAATATCTATTCGTTTCTGAAATATTAGACAACTACTTTTGGAGGTAACTTTTAGGGATGGCATTTATCATCTAAAAGTATTTTTTCGCAGATACAAAAATGCACGTCTCTTATTTCTTAATACATATACACACTTGCTATAGAATTAATTAGAATGCGTTAATAGTTAAGAGTTGATAGAATTAAATTAATGGTGAACACAAGATGCTTATAGTGATACAAAGGTAGCCAAAACATATTCTTCATAGCATCAGATAAAATCAAAATTAAAACACTTTTATCCAAAGAGAAAGTATGAATAAAGAAATAATAAAAATATCTTAAACCCAAAACGATTTTTGGGAAGTATAAGATTTATCCTGGTCAGTGTTTTATGACGTCCAAATGTGTTTCTTTTCAAATAACAATTTTAACCACAATTTCTTCATCATCATCATCAACCAACCTGATGTGTCCACTGCTGGACGTAGGCTTCCCTCAAACCCTTGTCGACCCTGTGCCACTTGGATCCAATTTCCTTTAAATCTCTTTAAGTCGTCCGACTATCTGGTCAGAGGTCTGCCCCTGCTTCTGAGAACATCCTGTCTTGGCCGTCATTATAGTATTCGCTTGCCCAGCCCAGTCCCATTTAATTTTTTTAAGCAAATGTATAGCATCTGTTTCTTGTATGCTGTTTTATTACTGTATTGGGTAACTCGCCTCTTAGTAATATACCAAGCATTGATCTTTCCATAGCTCACTGGGTTGCACCGATTTTTTCTGTGGACTTTTTCGTCAGTGTAAATGTCTCTGCACCATAAGTAAGTACTGGCATAACACACTGATGGAACACCTTCCTTTTTAAGCACATTGGTAAATCTGATTTTAACTGATTGTCGCGGGTCGCGGCCAATTGTTGTTTCCTGCCCCAGATATTTATAGGAATATACTTGTTCTATATTTGCCCCATCCATCGAGACACTTCCACTAATAACTAGATTGGTCATTAGTTTTGTTTTTGAATATATTATGCATAGTCCAATTTTATCTGACGCCTGTTTAAGTGTTTCTAACATATTTTGTGCTTCGTCTACTTTGTAATCAGCCTAGGTCATCGGCAATACGTAAGTTGTTGAGCATCTCCCCGTTTATATTGTAACGTTTTTTACTGTCTACTAAAACTAAACACTACGCGAATTGTCCTAAATTATTTATTTCTTACACGACACTTATAAACTAACACCAAACTTAGTAATTTATTTTCACACACAAATGTTGATTTATTTAGCGCGCGTTCTCTCGTCGCCCGAATATTTATGCTCCGATTCTTCAACTAACTCGCCTTGGGTCCGGTATTCCTTTTTATGGCAGATAAGAGCCTTCTCGAACTTTCTCGATAATTGCTGGAATATTCCCGTGTTTCGAGGAACCCGTTATCGCATCGAAGCGTCGAGAAGAATCTCGCGGCATCGCGGCAAGCCGTTTCGTTATAATATTAATACCCATTTCCTCCCAATTTAGTCTTTTCAACACATATTATAATAGTGTTGAAAGTTGAAAACAATTTGGGGGAAATGGTATCGCCTTGTCGGACTAGTAGGACAAATTTTATACTACGCAACATTTAATTATCTAGCAGGTGCTGAAATGCAAAATGTCAACACTATTTTTATTTTCAGACGATTTTTCTAAATTTTAAATTTCAAATCCAAAATTCAAAAAATCTAAGAGCCTGTGAATCTATAGTTTTTTAATAACAATTTCACAAATATATGTGATAAATATTGTATTCAAATCCCTTAAAGAAAATGCATATAACACACATGAGAAGCAAGTAGTGGAAATATAGGATAACAAACTTAACCACAACCTCCTTCAGTATTTTGCTAAGTTTTGCCTTTGTCAAAAGTCTTTCTAGTTATTACTCTATTTGTATGCTTACCCGATTTGGGTAATGGTAAATTCTTGTTTCAAGTAATACTAGTTGATTACATTTCTGCAATCTCGTACTTGAAATCATAATAATGCATTTTAAGTGAACTACCGTTTTACAGTTAATGGAAGAATAAAGTTGTTATATTGTAACTTTTTTTAATGCTTTTTTTATACTGAACGCGTGACATTATTATACCATAATTACATACATTTGCTGGTATAGAGAGAGAGGATACTTGGTAGCATGGTTTGTGCCAATTTATCTTAATGTTTAATTCAATGTTTATTAATTACCTAACCGAAATCAAATATATTTTCTACATATTTACAATTTGGGCATTAAATTATATTAATTCACACGCATTATTACATTGGTTTCCAAAAAACGTGAATATATATTATTTTGACGACATTTAAGGTACATAATAAAACGAAAGCATGCCGATCATTGCATGTATTCGTTCTAGCTGTAGATTTTAAAACTGTATCTTTAGTGTAAAGATTGAGTCGTTTATTACACATGCGATATGCATACATTTTTGTGTAGGTGCTCTTAATATTGTAATTTACAATTTATGTTGTACAGCATTTCTACTAGAAACTGGAAAAAAAAACAACTAAAATGTTCGCTTTCTTTCATACATCTCAAGTAGTATCATTACACCACATCAATTTCAAGAGATAATTTCAGTAAGCCACTTTCCATTAAAGCTAATTAAAATCCACCGGTACGAATCGGACTAATAATTAAATTTACCCGAGGAAGGAAGAAGTAGTCGGTAGACGACGATTCCATCGAGATGAAACCTCTTCCAAATGAGATAAACCGGACTGGTTTTTCTCAAGGAAGATCAGTGAAATTTGGATCCGCTCCAGCCAATTAAATCCGTTTAACGAATCGTAATCCACTTACTTTAAAAGTCACGGTTTCAACATTGAAAAATCTCGTTAATCGAAAAGGAAACAAGGCCGGATTTTATTGGTCCCGTGAAATAGTTCGATTGCGGCTAAGATAAGAAATCAATTTTTGTTTCTATAAATGAATTGAGGAGAGTCCATTGATCATCGACGACCTCGATTATTTTGATTGTGAAAACGATAACATTGGTGCAATTAAAATAAATAGTAACAGTTAATTAATACCAAGAAGTGAAACTCCTCTCTCGAAGTTGGGATGTCGTTGATGTATTTTTATTGTTAGCTTTTATTTAACTTAACCAATTGGTCTGCGTGTTTGTGTCAAATCAAGAATATGTTTCCAGATGAAAGTTTCAGGGCCTATGCGACTCGGTACACTTTAAAGGTAGGTATTTATGAGTACAATATGAGGAATATGAGAACTTCTAGATATTTACCCATTTAATTTTTCATTATTGTACTCTACTTACTAGACCAGTGCCTTAAACAACAATAAAGTTTCATTATATCTTGATCAGAAAATTTAATTTTGATATATATTCATCGTCATTCAACAAACTTTAAACTTTCCCCAGTGGAAATCCAAAAAAAGGCAACCCTCCCTAACTTTCTAACTCGTTAAATATTTGTCGAAAACTCATCCGATGGAGCGCCTTCTGCAACATTGTAAACATTTACGTAAACGAGTTTCCCTCTAAATTTAATTGAAATCTGAAGCCGGGAAAAGAGTCACACCCCTCTTGATTGTGTTTGTTTGTAATGGAACGATTAGAGTAAATGCCAGCCGAGTTAATTGGCAATGGGAGGTGGTTAATTGATCGACGTTACATTTACGTAACCGTTATTGTAAGGTTATAATACAAATCGATTTTAAGACGGCTTCTAACTTAAAAAAGAAGCGTTAAAGCATATGGTTTTCCTACAGCCGAGGTAGTGAAGCGACAATTACCGTAAATGGTTTTAATTAGATTACGTCATCCTGATTGGATTAACTGGAGTACAATTTAATTTCGATCCATTTGAGATCGTTTAGAATGATTGAACTGGCCGGTCAAAGTCAGCAGTTGACATAATGGATTACTGTGAAAGAGCAAGCGTAATTTTAACGAAGGCCACCTTCTATTGATGAATTTTTGAATTTAACATTTATTCAAATTATTTTGGTTCCAGCAGCAGTTATTTGAGTGTATTTAACACCGCGTGGTATTGACATCTACGATATGTCATATTTTCCGATTTCACCTAAAATTTATAATAGACAGGATTCTGTTATAATTTAGTGGTTAAATCCCTGTTCACGTGTAGTTGGAAATGAAATTGCCTACATTTTCAGTTAAAACAATTACTTAAATCAAACGCACCTTAATACATATTATCTGGGTGAGCGGTTTACATTTTGATTGTGATTCAAATATTCTACCTATTGATTACACAGGTACACGTGTTAAATTCGATTTCCACCAATGCTATCTGGTTTTACGTCAGTGGAATTCATAGAAACAACTTCAGGCCGATGGATTTATAAATAATCGCCTTTTGAAATTTTACTTTCAGAATACACCTCGATAAATCAACTGAGTTTATAAAAAGAAAGAAAATCTAGGCATCTTTATTTCTCTGCAGGGCTCAGGTGGGTAGTCACGGAATGCGAACGGTATCGCATTTTTTGGATATTTACCTTGGGTTTGTACCTGTAAAAGGTTTCTATTATGTGCCTTGATCGAATGTCTAAAGGAAAGGGAAAACTATTATCATTATATAAATATGTTGAAGTGACTGTAGCAAAAGTACAACCTACAAAATGAAAAGGTATTGTCGCTTATTTCCGGCTAATCCGAACCAGTGTTTTAGTCGTTTTTCCATCAGTCACTTTCCGAATTCACAATATTATAATTTTAATTCATATGTAGATTATTGCAGTGTTTTAGGTAAAGAAAAGTTTTATGGCATCGCAAAATTTAAACGAACCGCAGCTTCTTTTTCCTCGAAATTCAGCTTTTTGCTGTCATTCTAGAAGTTACTTTCTAAATCTCCATAACGATTATTTGCATAGGTGGGTATTTGACCGTGACGACGAATTTGACGAATCTCATTAAGGCTCCGCTTAACCGCCACGCAAAATATCATTTCAGGG
Source organism: Cryptocephalus moraei (assembly GCA_946251905.1). Classification (NCBI taxonomy): domain Eukaryota; kingdom Metazoa; phylum Arthropoda; class Insecta; order Coleoptera; family Chrysomelidae; genus Cryptocephalus; species Cryptocephalus moraei. The sequence goes on along the minus strand of OX276454.1, from coordinate 35,916,161 downwards.
GTTTAGAAATCCGGGTGCAATTTGGAAACCGTTGTACTTTTTAACTTGACTTTTTTTTTATGTTTTAGATAAAGGATCGACACATGTCCGTAAATATATGAGAAATTTAGGAAATGTGAAAAAGTAAAAGAAAAATATGAATTTCCTAATCAAATATTGTCAATATTCGAACGGCGCTAAAGAGTACTAATAGGTCTCAAATGTTATTTAAACATATTTATAGACATCGAGCAAACCTTTATCTATAAGCTCGTGAAAAAATATTTGAAAAACATTAAGCCGTTGCTGAGATATCCCCGGATTTCCAAACCCTTACAAGTGCATTTTTACTAGCCGCGACGTGGCGGCCTCTGCTGATTATTTCGGCGAGAGTTCTAATTTTTCAGGTTCGTACTCCAAATATTTTATTGAAATATAACCAGCACTTATCGAGGATTGAAGACAAAGTGAACCGACTTTAACTTAAATTTAAAATCAGTAGGTATTTAATAATTATTTAAATATCTATTAAGTATTATTATTTTTATTTTGTTTTTGGATAAATTTGGTGACATTTGAAAGAATTTTTCCTGTTTAATAAAAAGCGTAACAAAATTAGGAGAATGAAGTAATTTTGTAATTTCAAATGTAATGAAGCTACTTTTATAATTTAAATGGATAGTTCACGAGAGTGTATTACACCGGCAATAAAATCGGTATTCACCTAAAATTATTCCCACCTGGACAAAACCAACAACATCCTATTACAGCAACAATTTGTTAACAATGTCAAATTGTCAAAAATTGACAATGTCAATTTTTAAAATTGTGAAATAGTCATGAATCATGATGAATACCACTCGAGAAAAGATGGGCAAAATTATTCTGGAGATTCAAGTTTGCTGCTTCTTTTACAATTTCGTTCGCTATTTATAGGTACTGGATAAAATCACTCGCCTGACGACTTGTGATGTCAAAAATATCATTCGCGAAATTGCCAAGCAACAAATTATATTAACAAACAGATATTATATCGGGTGTTTTTTTAAATTTCACCTTATAGTAGGCTGTGGATAGAGTTTGTGAATGCGCCTTACTAAAAAAATGTCAATATTCACATAACCTCACTTTTGGGATAAAAATTGAAACTTACTCCAATCAATTACTAGTGTCTTGAAAAAGACAGCTTGGCTCTATTAATTAGGCGTAGATGAGTGAGCTGTCTTTTTCAAGACACTAGTAACTGATTGGAGCAGTTTCAATTTTTATTAAAAAAGTGAGGTTATGTCAATATCGACATTTTTTAGTAAGGCGCATTCACAAACACTATCCACGGCCTCCTATGAGGTAAAATTTAAAAAAACACCCGATAGTATTTATATGAAACGAATATACAAAAATAAGGAATTTAGTGAAAACAGCAAATTTTTAAAATAAATGTACACCTGGTACCTAAACAACCTAAAACTTAATATTGAAATTTGAAATAATAGATAAATGCCTATGAAGATTTTAATGAAATATTTCTAATATCCATACTTCTACATTTGCGAGGATCAACAAGTTCGGGTAAATAACAATTCATATAAAATTCCGTTAGTTGTTTTTTCATCTTATCGCAGAATGTATTGTTTTTTAAAATTATTTCTTTCTTTATACCGAAAGGCGTCCAAACTGCAAAGCAGCAATAGGCTCTTTCAGTCACAAGCAACTGTCCTTGTATCTGATAAAACCATTTGTGGTTTTTATTGATTTCTCCGTTTTTCTTCCAGAATAATATTTTCCTTTGTATTATACCATCTTCAGGGGTGAGATCCTTAGAGCTATAGGGACACTTGATTTCAACGATGCCCTTCTCCCCAATAAGGCCATCTGGAGTTGCTGCCAAGAATGAAGTACTTTCGCTTATAAATAGGCCACATGGCAATATTTTCTCATCAATGACTGCTTCTAAAGCACGGATTGCCCGTTTTTCATTTTGCTTGCCCCACTCAATGCTAGCAGTATGAATTCTTGCTGGGTAAAGAAGTCGTTCCACAAGCTTCTTTGTATCGCCCTTGCTTCTAGTACTGAATTTTGAACAAATTGCCTGGTAATTTGATGCCGTAAGACGCTTTCTTCGTTCTAAATGCCACAAATCAGAATCGCTTTGTTCTTTTGTGAGCTCTTGAATCAATTTTATTTCTTCTGCATTTTTTTTAATATTCTCCAAAAAATCTTCTTTTGCTTTTTGCCACTCCTCGGGCGTTAGATCAGGCTTTTGGCATTGATCACCATAACTGGAGTCAAGTCCTGAATTGTCTTTGGCACGAAATAATCTCTTGCGTTTAAAATATTTTTTTCTTGATTCCCATTTCTTTGCTAAGCTAATCGGGCTTTTCTGATTTAAAAATTTTTTAATAGTATATATAGGCCTTTTCGTATTATGTGATATCACAGAGGCAAAGCATCGAGCCTGATACGATCCACGTTGGCAATAATTAATGCGTTTTCCTCCTATAAATTTAGCAATAATTGAATTGAATTGTTCCGCTACGTTATTGTCAACATCGTGAATTAAACTTGTGCTATTTCTTGAAAGGTAGTTGACGAAGCTGAATAATTTATCGTAAAGTTCTGAAAAAAAAAAACAAGGTATCAATACGCATAAAGTATTCATAAACCGTACTCCTTCACACTTGGCTTTTACAACATATGTAGTACCTGTCATTTTTAAATCCGATAATATGCTACCACTGGGTTTATATTGCTCACGGCAAAAGTATCCTAGTTTTGCACAATACTTGTGTTCTCCAAAAACGTGGCTAATCGAATTATCTATGTCCTGTTTTAATAGTTTAATTTTCTCATCCATCGAAATGCCCTCCTTTTTTCTATGTTCGATAGCTTTGGTCACTGCACATCGTAATCTTAGCTGTTCTTTCTACAAAAAAAGTCATTAAAGTATTAAAATGTTTTCATTCACCAAGGAAATAAAATTTATAAGCTTTATACTAAAATATCTAAATAAAATATCACTAAATATGAGTACTTACGCTTATGTGTTTTCGAAGAATTAATGGTCCGGCATTGGTGTCTCTAGCTAAATCACGGATTTTCCGAGAGTAATTCCGCAAAAGGTGATTTCTGCACTCAATTTTTTTTACCACAACATTTTCATACGGATGAGCATCTAAAATTTTCTTGAGGGAATTGCTGTCTCCGTCAGCTATCAATTTATGGTATATTAATCCATGTTGCTCTACACTACAGAGAAATCCTTCTCTGAGAATATCCCCTTCCATACTGGTCGAAGAACCTTCAAAATTTTTAAAACATTTGTGTTTTTTAGGCATCAGTTCTCCTTGATTTTTGGACAGCTGGCAAATTGTGCAATATTTGTTTTTTATGCCGATAAAAAGCACCTAAAAATTACAAATTACTTTGCACTCAGAACTTGAACATAATATTTTAAATTACCTGTTTAGTTCGACAGCCTATAATTGCTGCAGCTCCTGAAAGCGAATTATAATTAGTTTTATATGATCTTTTGGCCCAGCATCCATCCGCTACGACAGTAATCATAGGAACCCCATCAGGCGAGATATCACCCGCATCTATAGCCAATGCCTTTTCTATCTCACCAGCTTGCTTCATACTTTCGAAAGAAATTTTTTGAAAAGCTTCCCCAAGAACATTTTCTTCAATTTGATATGATCGCTGCGATGGATAAGGGATTTCAAGACATGTTGAAAACTGGGCTAGGGCACTGTAACCTGCTCCTATCATCATCACTGCCAGAACACCATCCTGATTCGGGTTTGTCACTGTCGTTTGCAGATTATATGTTCCATTGCACATATTACATTTAAATTGAAATGTTGAGACGTATCCATCTCTAATTTCCTTTACGATATTCATGTTATTTAAAGTGCACCCAAACCTTGGCGCGTGGTTGTTCAGATTTATTAGACAATCCAAGAAATACTGAATGTCCACCAATCTTCTTCCCTCTAATTGAATAGATTCCTGAAATGAATTATTTTGAAAATATAACTCAATATATATGTATATCTTTAGAATTTTCAATAATAAACAATACAATGTACCTCATTTTCGGTATGAACTATTTTAGGGGTATTTGGTACAATATTGGCACTTTCTTCATCACTGTGAAGTGGTGTTATATTTTCTTTACCAACGTCAAGTGTTGCTGTAATCCCCTAAAAAAAAATAGATAAAATGAAATTCAATAAAATATAAACGTATATAAGTATTACAAAGTAATACAAAACCTTACATTATCGCCCAGAAGTTCACCATTTGATTGATTTTTTGTCACATTATGACTGGATGACGTAGATTCGTTATCCTTTTTTTTAGCAACCTGAAATTATATTGTTTTCAATGAAAGGTGAGAAAGTGTAGTTTTTTTTTTATTAAAAAAGGTTCTCTTTCGTGGGTATGATTTTTTTTGTCATTTACCTTTTCTTCTACTACTACCTTAAGCAAGTCTGATGCGTCCTAGGTATGAATGAAGAAAAAAGAAATAATATGACAAAATTGTAAATGTACCTACATACTTACAATCTGTCCCTTTTTCCGACCTGGATGTTTTCTAACTGCATTTAACCTAAGTCGTCCTTTCAGTCCTTTTCTTTTAACATCCATATTAGTATTTTAAAAGTATTTCAGTATTTTCACAAAACAAGATTAACCACACAAGAACACTTTTCCGTATATAACCACCAATGTAAATAAATAAAATACAAGTACTCGACGTAGCGACGAAAAGACACTGCTCCACTTACGATCACGCACTGACATACCTATCGCCTATGTAGGCCGACCCTGGAATACACGCAACGCGCCGCAAGCAAACACAGGAAATATGCGAATATTTTAATGCGTCCCTCACCGATTCCCCTCAGCAGTAACTCTAAAGGATAGATATCTTCCTCTTAACAAGGGGCCTCGCCTCTTGTCTTGCGGTATCAAATTCCCTGCGAATGATAATTTGCAAGTTGAAAAAATATGATGGAAAGGAAAAGACGAAAAAATAATTATGGGTACAGTCGTGAAATCATGTGACGAGCGAATGGGACAACCACCGAAACGAATAGGTTGTGTATGCACAAAAAAGTAGCCCGAGGTTAATTAATTGTGGACGGACAATTAATTAAATGGACGCACATGCACAATCCATTTCAGAATTTTGCTTGAAATTGGGTGAAATTTTCGTTGGTGGCGACTTCGTAGTACTAAAATTTGCTACACTCATTGGACAACGTTTTCAGAAAAATCTAAGATATAGGTACCAAAACAACCTGTCTATTTTAGTTATCGATTTGCTGAGAAATTGCTGGTTTACCATACGACAGACGGATTCAATGTTCCACTGAAGTGAACACCCAGTCGACCTGCCTTTGTGGGTATCTTTTGAACAAATATTTTTATATGTGGTAGTAACTTTGTTAAGGTCTCATAAATGGACTATAAAAATGTACATTAAATTTTATTTCTAGAACGGTATCGAAATCACCTTTCTAGAGGTTTACTTCTGTTAGGGAAGTCACCAAATTTAAAAGGTTAAATGTACAAAATGAAGAGTACTTTTTTGTATCAAATATGAACATAACAATCGAGAACAGTCTAGAACGTAACTGTCTTAAGTAAGGTCAGTATACATAAATGTCATTATTCATAGTTCAGAACATTTTGTCAAAGAATGTGTAGTCATGGTCATAACTTTTGGTTCCAAGTTCTCTACTCTTCAGGACATTAAATGGTTAATAATTTTCACCTGCAAAGGTTTTTACTGTGTGTTAAATATAAACTTCCTACTCATTCCTTAAAGTATCTCACGGTGTAAACGCTTAAAACATTTCCAATTTATGGGATCTAAGTACAAATTGTCATTATAAAAGAGTTCTTCGATAAAAAAAAGTTCTCATTGTTCATTTTGCAAGACGTGTGCCAAAGGTTGACTAATGGAAATAACCAACAGTTTCATGTTTTCCACCCTTTAGGGCGAATGATCAGTTCTCGAGCTTAATTCTAAACAAGTGAATTTATATGAAAAGTGATTTAAAAAAAATATCACACTTCTCTATTTTATTGTCAGTATCACACATGATCAATTTTTTCTTCTTTTAAATCCGTTAAGAATGTAAATAATATGACAAGGTTTTAAAGTGGGAAAAAATATAAAAATTGTACAAATCCTTTTTTTTTTTGGGAGGGAAAATAGTTTTTGTAATTTTTATATACATATTTACATTTGGAGAAGAGCGCCAAAACCAAAACGGAATACAGTTAAGAGAATTTATCGCCTCAAATGAATTAAAGATTACAAACACGTTTTTTAAAAAAAAAGAGACATAAACAAATTCACATGGTCCGCGAGAGGATACCGTTCCCTATAGACTATGTTATCGTTTCTCAGAAATTGGCTCCCAGAGTTGTAGACACACATGTGTACAGAGGCAGAAATGTTAACACAGACCACCACCTAGTCAAATCTAAAATCCAATTATGGACAACGTGGAAAAAGTCGCATACCGTTAAAAACAGCAAAAAAGCCGAACAAATGTATAAAGTACATTTATTACAGGAAGAAAGCATAAAAGGTTTGTATTAACATAGACTAACACATCTACTTAACCAAACTCCAACAAGTGACAATATAAAAGAGGAGTGGACAAATATTAAAAACTGTATACAAAAAATAAGTAATGGAGTGCTGGGCAAGAGAACAAAGAACAGAAGGAAGAGAGGACTGAAGATATGGAATGATGAGATAAAGGAAGCCATTGAACATAAGGACAAAGCATATAGGAAATACCTCCAAGAAAAATCTGAAGAAGCAAAAGATCTATATAAAGAAGCAAGAAACAGAACGAAATCAATAGTGAGGCAAGCACATATGACATCATGGGATACCTTCATAAGTCGTGTAGAGAATGATGTCCATGAACGACAAGAATTTTCGTATAAAATGGTGAAACGCCTAAATAAAACAGAAAGCGATATAGCTACTATACAACTAAATATAATATCACAGAAAGAGTGGATATAGCACACTATCGGGAGCTATGGTACGATGCAACAAAACAAGATATATTTTAAAAAACTGATACCACTGGTATAGATCCAATAAATATGATATATATGCAAAATGTACTAAGAAAAACTAAAAACAGAAAAGCAGCTGGACCAGATGGTATCAACTCTAAACTAATAAAGTATGGTGGCATGTTCCTACACCTACGACTACTACACCTATTTAATATGTGCCGGATAAATCTTGATATCCCCGGCGGTTGGAGACTCGCAAAGGTTGTTTCTCTGTTCAAAAAAGGGCAACGAAATAAAACAGAGAATTATAGGGGTATTAGCCTCCTAAATGCTGCTTATAAACTGTATAGTAAAATTATTAATGAGAGACTTCCAACTATCTCAGACGTTATACTATTGGAAGAGCAAGCGGGCTTTCGTAAAGGAAGATCGTGCATTGACGACGTTTTCAGTCTAAAATAAATTATCCAGAAGCGCAAAGAATTCAATCTAGAGACACACCTAGCCTTCATAGACTACACGAAAGCTTTTGATCGAATCCACCGAGACAAACTCTGGCATATAATGAAAAAACGAGGATATCCTATACACCTAATAAGCATAATACAAAACCTATATCTAAACACTAAAATCATTATCGACACTGGCAAAGGAATAACCCAAGAAATTACGACAAATTAAGGTGTAAGACAAGGATGTACTCTATCTCCTACATTATTTAATATACCTATATGTAGATGACCTTGTGAGAGAATGGAAGAAAACCGCACCTACTGGGATAAAGATTAGGCCCAATGATTTTGTAAATACAATGTTATTTGCCGATGATCAAGTTGTAATACAAAACACAGAAGATAAATTACAACTAGCTATACACAAGCTAAATTTGCTATCGGCGGATTATAATCTCAAAATATCTATTGAAAAAACAAAGACCATGGCGTTCCTGGGAAAAGATCCAATTAGAACAAAAATTGTAATTGATGACCACACTTTAGAGCAGATATCACATTTTAGATATCTAGGATGTGATATCACATACGAAGAAGATAAAGATATCTCAAACAAAATAAATAACTATCAAAGAATTTGTGAAACCATCAGAAGAACACTAAAAGGAAAGACATCAAGAGAAACGCAAATCAAATTTTACAAAGATATGGCAATCCCCACGTTATATATGGATCAGAAACTTGGGCGCCAAGAAAGAAAGACTACATGCAATTGGAAACATCGGAAATGAGATTTTTGAGATCAGTAAAGCGCTGTACACGTTTAGACCACATAAGAAATTAGGACATCAGAAGAGAACTAAAGGTACAGCCAATAACAGAACTAACAACAAACTACAAGAACAGATGGAAAGAACATGTGATGCGGATGTCTCCAGAAAGAATACCCCAAAAAATCATTAATTACAATCCCATAGGGCGTAGAAGTATCGGCAGACCGAGAACAAGATGGTGAAGTCGGAACAGGCAACATGCCTACTCCTGGAACGACAGAAGAAGAAGAAGATATACATATTTTCATTTTGAAGCCCATTCGTGAATAAGTTTCTATTAGTTTAAAAATGTGAGGTGATAAGTAAGTCCCATAAATTATAGAACTTCTATAAATTTGTCGGACACAAGCTTTAAATAACAAAATCATACCCTTACCATTTGTACAAATCAGTGAGACGGGTTATGTTTATGAAAATTTCGACTATTTTGAAGTAAAATATTAATAGCAAAGACCGCAAGTTTATAACACTTTTGGTGGCTTTCATAATTATTAGGATAGTAAATATAGTCCTGCGACATGTACACAATAGAATTCCGTTTCTTCAACTTAACACTTAACCAATTTCTGTCTACTTTTAACTTTTATATTCAACACTTGTTCTAGATATTTCAGATTATAAGGAACAATCTATATTTTCACGTAAAAAACGTAGCATTTTCCAAATTATTTCAACAAAATCACCTTAAATCGTTTTGTTGTAGCGATTTGGTTCCGCTTATTAGATATTTTTACTATTTCTCACGTTCGCGTCCTACCATCTCATATAATACACACAAATTAATAAAGTTATTTGTCGGTCTATTTGTCGGTAAGTGTTTCAATTACTAAATTAGCAGTCATCATCGCAGGAATCTCTTCTAATGATTTCGTGAGAAAATTCTTGAATAATAGCTAATCCTTTCTGACCAACTAAATACGGTTAACGTTTTTATGGAAATCTCCGAACATAACAATAGTGACTGTCATGAAAATTCTAAAATAACAACACAATGTGAGAAAAGAGAAACATCGTCCATTATCAAATAACAACCTTAGCACTGATTCATCGATTGACTGGGTTAATTGATGGTATTCGATTAATCTGATTGATGGTTCAAAGCAACCAGCATCGTTTATTGTACCGATTATTGAAAGAAATGTGTTGTTCCAATCGAGGACATCAGCCCTTTTATTTTATTTTTGTTTTGAGAAAATGTCCCGTAGCATAATACAATTTAATATAATGGTATTCCCCTATAAATTTGTATAATGATTGATCAGCCGACCTGGTTAAGGGAGAAATGTCCAAAGTCTGATTTAAATGATTCCATTTTTATTGCTTAGATTTTCCTTATAACCTTGTTGATTTTAGCTGATTTTTGGACACGCTAAGGCTGTAGTTGTAAGTAACTTTTGTTGAATCTGTAAACTAGTGGCGTCTACAAAAAGCCCTTCATATTCTAAATACAGTTTGACAACTTGGTGTTGAATTTATTTATAGTAAATGGTATTCATTTCATATAGTAACCCTGTACCCTTATTGTAATTAACCAGTTATACATTTTTCTGGCATTGCTAGTTTTAACTGGTTCATATACGCGCCGGGGCTGTACGTGCTTCAGGCTTTCATGTAATAAAAAGTTCTGTGCCTTTGTATCTTTTCGATACAGGGTACAAAGAAATTCCCTCTATGTGTAAACAGGCGTTATCTAATTGTAAGGTTGTTCTAGTTTAACCCCCCCGAATCATGACACCGCTGCCGCAATTAATTTGTAATTGTTCATATGTGTGTCCCAGTAATCAGTTATTAGCGTAAAATTTACCATGCTGTTTCTATAAGTTAACTGCAGATGCGTAATAACACTAATGACTAACTATTGACGCTTCTTACAGTACCAGTCATACAAAGACAAAGAAAAGTTTGGAATTTGAACAGCTTATGAGCCTTACTTCGGCTTGTTTGTGTCACCAAACACTTCAGCCGAGGATATTCATGAGTGTTTTTTTTTTGCTAATAGATAAATGCGAAATGATGAAAAACCACAATATTGTTACACATCACAGGTAAGTACAATAACACTTAAAAATACAAGAAATGAAGAAACTTAAATAGTACTATACCCCTAAAAACGGAAAACAGATAAATTAGATTCAGTCTATTAGTGGATAACACAATATGATGTGAAATTATTCTTCCTGGAATCAATTAAGAAGAGGAAGATGAAGAAATGGCTCTGCAGAGAACAGAACACACCTGCACTTGCATATTTTGCATGAATAACTGCAGTGTAGAATACGTGATTGAGCTTTGAGCATTACCCATTGCTGATTTAGCCTGGCTTTGGTGTCCACAATATCTGTTTTGATCTGTGAAAATCTCTTCGATTTTATGCCCATTATTTGTCATGTAACAGTATCCATTTATCCACATCCACATCCGTTGTGGAACAATGGGCGTCTACCTTTGTAGGTCAGATTCACGAATCCTCCCTGGAATTCAAGAAAACCGGCGATATTTCACCGTTAACGGGAAAACAGTTTCCCCGCCTGGTTTGTCTTTCGGCATGTCCGGATAAGTAATCGCAACTTACCATAAAGTTAATTAAATCCGAATGCTTCTGTATTTGTCAGAGAAAGGTGCTAAATGCGGACCCGTCTGTAGAAATTTTACGTTTTACTTCATAGAAAGCTCTCACGTTAAGGTCACATCGCAGGACGTGCGAGATAAGGAGAGGCCGCGCTCTTGGATTTCCATTAATCCATCGAAGATCGTTATCGGATATCTGGATTTAATTAGCTGCTGCCTTGTAGAGGGACGATTAGTTTAATCACACGTTCACACGATCGGAAGAAATCGATTTTACATACCTAACGTTATGAAAGAAACGTGGAAATATTTTGGTTTGCTTTCGGTCCAACGGTTTGTTTATTGGAGAGTGATCAGAATTAGTGAATATTAAATTGAATGAATTGGAAGGATTTATGTTAACATAGAATACTGTGTGAGAAGTTACATGTTACGTACCTATCATTCCCATTAAAGCAAAAAGTAAGCTGCATCAGTAAAATACACATTTATCATTCTCTTATATTTGTATTGAAACTGGAGTTTATAGGTATTCATTTATTAAAATACACACCAATAGCAATGAGTTCACATTTGCCTTTAAATAAATAAGAGAAAAGATTTTATCCCTTTGTTCGCTTTAATTACCTTTGATGCAACCACACGGTTACGGCATGCTTCTATGTACTATCATAAATGGATTTAGTACCTTTCGAAACAGACGCGACTAAAAATATTGCTAATTCGTAGTCATCCTTTAAACAATCACAATATTGTTTTAAGAAACAATATCCTACATATAAGTGTAGGATGATTCAGTATGAATCAGCGTGATAAAACTGTTCTGCGTGTCTCATATGATTTCAATTCTCTTCCGATTACCTTTTGAATTTTCCAAATCACATTTCAGCTACATTCCGTATTTAAGTTCATGAACATTTATGAAAGACATAAGGTAATTGATACGTTCAGTATTTTGCATATACTATTTGTTTAGTGTTCTGCTCATGCATGACCTTTGTAATTTTGAAATAACACCTAGGAAATACAGGACAACCGTGTATTGACTACCAGCCGGCAACATGAGAATGACACTCATGAAATGTATCGATTGTTTCCAGGTGGCCGACCGAATCGGCCTCTGTTTGGTAATTCGATCGTAAAATGATTTCACTGCTGTTTGATACTTAAGACATTATACAATATGTACAATAATTCGTATTGTGTTACGACGAAACTTTTGCTTTTTGGTACACACTTGTTGAATGTTCTATATAGACCAACCAGCAGAGCTCTAAACGTGGTCATTTTTGCATTAAAAAAAATAGGTTGCAAAGTATGCAGGGTGTTAAAGTATGATTCTTAGATGAAAAGGGATAAAATCATAACCACGAATTATTGTTTATAACAAAATGGCAGCCAAAAAAACCGTAAAATATTGCAAGAAAATATGTTTTATCTGTTTCTAGCAGAAACTATAGAAGATATCGTTTTGACTACAATGCAAAAGTTGTAGAGAATTTAAAAATCTTTGAAATGAGTCCTACCGCAACTCTGTAATTGCGTTTTTCGCCGAGAAAACCCGAAAAAACAAAAAAAATACGCATTTTTTGAAAAGTCGTAGTTGCTACAAATATGAACCTACAGCACGCGCTCTTTGGGAAATAGTAGCTGTTGATATGTTTATTAAACAGGTAACAATCTGGACCATATCGGATGTATGGTTTGACAAATATACCCAATTCATTTTTTGGACCGATTTTTCACTTGCTCATTCTTGCTCGTACGGAGGTCCGATCGCAATTTTGAAAACTGTTTTAAAAACGTCAGAACCTTTGCTAAAAATCGTATATTCTAGCTATTTGTTACAAAGCCGTTAAAATGGTGTAAACCGCATTCGAAAATTGAGTAAAACGGAAGAATTCGCGCTGTGCCGGTGCACGGGGGTAATGGAGGAGGCATTCCGCGTGGAATCTGAGGAGGAATCTTCGGCACTAGCGCGAATTCTTCCGTTTTACTCAATTTTCGAATGCAATTTAGTCCATTTTAACGGCTTTATAACAAATAAGTAGAATATACGATTTTTAGCTAAGGCTCTGAAGTTTCTAAACCAGTTTTCAAAATTACGATCAGACCTCCGTAGGAGCAAGAATGAGCAAGTGAAAAATCGGTCCAAAAAAATGAATTGGGTATATTTGCCAAACGATACATCCGATATGGTCCAGATTTTTACCTGTTTAATAAGCATATCTTAAATCAAGGTCTTAAACAAGCATATCAAGGTCTTAAACAAGGCTGTTGCATAGCCCCAACACTGTTTAAAATATTCGTGAAAGGAGCTTTAGAAAGCTGGAGTAAGAAGTGCTCAAATCTCGGAGTACCGATAGGACATAAGAGACTGTTCAGCTTACATTTCGCAGACGACCAAGTTGTGCTGGCGGAAGACGAGATGGACATCCACTATATGGTTAGAAAGCTATATGAAGAATACAAGGAGTGGGGTCTGCCAATCAACAGCACAAAGACAGAATATTTAATAGTGGGAGGAACAGGATCTGATCTTATCTTGGGAAACGGCACAATCAGAAACACACGAATATTTAAATATCTGGGGGTAAAATTGACGGACACAGGAGGAAGCAATGCGGAAATAATCAGCAGAGTCGGACAAGGTAGGACAGCTATCCGTCAGCTACACAGCACCCTATGGAACGAGAAAATATCAAAAGCAAATAAGATTAGGATTTACAAAACCATAGTGGAAAGTATAGCTACCTATGGAGCTGAGCTTTGGGAAATCTCGAATCGTAATAGCTCACGCATAAACGCCATGGAAATGGACTTCTGGAGAAGATGCTGCCGGAAAACAAGATTAGACAAAGTTAGAAACACTGATATCAGAGAGGAAATGGGCATAGACATAAGTACATTGGAAACTATTGAAATAAAAAAACTGAAATGGTATGGGCACGTCAATCGGATGTCCAACGATAGATGGCCAAAAAGAATATTAGAGTGGTCTCCGCCCAACAGAAGGAAAAGAGGTAGACCAAAACGCGCCTGGGAAACAGAAGTGAAAGAAGCCATGGACAGAAAAGGGTTAAAAGAAGGCGACTGGCGCGACAAAAAGGCTTGGAAATTAGGATGCGAGAAACGGCCACCAGAGCTGTAAATAACTCGTCTATATATATATATATATATATATATATATATATATATATATATATTAATAAGCATATCAAAAGCTATTATTTCTCAAAGAGCGCGTGCTGTAGGTTCATATTTGTAGGAGCTACGAATTTTCAAAAAACGTGTATTTTTTTTAGTTTTTTCTGGTTTTCTCGGCGAAAAACGCAACTAAAGAGTTGCGGTAGGACTCATTTCAAAAGTTTTTAAATTCTCTATAACTTTTGCATTGTAGTCAAAACGATATCTCCTATAGTTTCTGCTAGAAACAGAAAAAAACATATTTTCTTGCAATATTTTACGGTTTTTTGGCTGCCATTTTGTTATAAACAATAATTCGTGGTTATGATTTTATCCTTTTTCATCTACGAATCATACTTTAACACCCTGCATACTTTGCAACCTATTTTTTTTGTTGCACCAAAAAATCTCTACTAGTTGGCCTAATAGTATAGTGGACATGATACATAAGGGATATATCTTGACGGGATACTGTTGGTAAAGTATGCATATCCCTTCAGTCCCTCCATAAGTAATATTCTCGTAACCTAATGATTGCACACCCACATCTTAATTACTGTCGTCTTACGGATGCGTACCATTAAATATTTTAGTATTTTTACCTTCCATCACTTGTAGGGATATCGTTTGTATGTTTAGATTCTACTGTCTCTTCTTTCGCAATAGTTTCTTATATTCAATTTGTTTAACAAGAGGACTGTCACGAAATGTCCGAATTTATGTCCTTTACAACACAAAATAATTTCTGTAAGCGTTTGAGATGCGCATACTCAGGAAAATGCTTTTAACGCTCTCTAACTTTAACTAATATTTTATAATATTTACTCTCTTTGTGCCGTAATTTCAACTCTAGTTGTAGTCAGTTAAACATGGTTTTCTATTTAAATTTTCGGATTGGAAAAAATTTACAATATGTGGGATGAAAAGTTTCAATTTTAATTAGATGTATTTCAGTACTTGAACATTCAAGTTTCTGAATTAATGTCGACAAACATCTCATTTTCTAGGGGGTACGGGTCATTCCCATTCTAGCGTATGGTAAAGTCTGTCTTCGACCCAGAGGGATTCTCTTGGGCCTAGTTGAGTCATGAGTCCCCCCTCTTAAGGATAAAAGTTAGTAAATCGAATAAATGTATCCTGCTTAAAAATACACTTATTATTGATTTCCCTCAAAAGTTAAAAACAAAATTACAGTTACGCTCTTCCTCCCCGTCTTTATCTGAATCTCCTAAAATGCCCTTACCTCTTGGCCTTTTATTTTTATGTTTCTCTTCTTCTTATTATGCGTTTACCGCTGGGTTTTCTGTTCTCATTAGGTCCATGCAATATTCTCTCGATCTGTTAGCAGTGATGGTACTTTTGTTTCATCTGAAATAGCATGTGTGACCTTGTCAGGGCCGTAGCATGGGTAAGGGTGTGAGGTGCATAGAGACGCCTACTCAGAACACTCATCACAATTTTCTGGCTACATTATTATTATTATTTCGAACATCAACATAATGAAAAGTATGTCTTTTATTAATTTTTACAAAGTAGATATATTTTCATTAATTTTGGAAAAAAAAGAAAGCAATTAATAATTATACCTAATTCGACTAATAAACAAATTGTTTAAATTCGTGTTCAGTTTCCAGCAAACTATTACTAGAAATTTTCGTTACGTAGGTTATTTCACCAGTTGTATTTGGTAGAAAATTATTACATTTTAATGACAATTCGACCAAAGTGATGTACTTTTTCACATCAAATTTACCTAAAAAATTAGTAAATTTGGTGAATTTATATTATAAGGTATTAGATCGTCGACGACCTATTAGGGGGTCTCACGTCGAAATTACGTCCTGGCTATGTCATATTTAGTAAAATACTTACCTTCCCAGTTTTGGACTGTCACAGAGGTATATCAATTTAAATTAAAAATTTACTTAATGGTGAAAATTAGCAGAGGTATCCTAAACCTACACTTCTCGTCGACATCAGTATCACGAATCGTAGATAGAAATATTTCATACACTGATGTAATATTAGATAAACTTAACATCATAAGTTCGTGTAGGTAAGAAATTGTATTGTGAAATCTGATGTTTGTACTTCGAAATATAGCAACGTGCCTCAAAAATAATCGATATTGAAATAAATTGTTTAAATATTTTGTCAATATTAACAAATATGTATAGTACTTTTACTATCTCAAATATGTCGTGTTCAGTTTCAAAGTTTTACTTTATTTAATTTGGAAAATGTAATTAAATATATAATATAATTATTCCAAAATTAAATATATACTGTTTGGAAATATGTATTCGCCATAATGTTTCCAAAATATCTAAGTGATATTTCACTTACATTACTTAAAAGTTAATCAAACTGAAAGCCACCCCTTGGGAAGAATATCTTGCTGGTGTTAAAATTGAGTAACTTACACCGTTTAGTCGCAATGTAACATGTTCCGCCAATTAGGTGAAAAAAAATACTTCTTTGCGTAAATTGAGCACCTACTTCGTGAAACAAGAATTTTCGGCTTACGTCACTTATTAGGTGGTGTTCGTGACACCTACTAAATTAACTTACTACGTAATATAGCGAAAATGTGATCTGATGAGTGAAACATGGTACCGTACATATGTCCCCTATTCGCTACGTACTGTCACTAGCCCTGTTCTACCCATTTGGTAATTGTGTTCTTGGGAGACCTGTTAGGGGGTCTGATAGTACATAACTTTGCGTTGCGGATTATTGGGGATCCTTTTCCATCAAATTTTCACGTCACATATTTGATTACCCCGAACGACCTCACTTAATTCACGGAAATATAACTCGATATAAACAGGTAAAATGAACTTTGACTTTGGTGAACAACACCTGAATTGTTAGCTGGGTTATATTCTGTTACAAAATGTTAAGTAAAATAAATACAGTAAGTAAACTAATGCAAGATTTCGAAACCACATTACTAAACGTACAAACATTACTGGAGGAGACTATAAAATAAATCAATTTCTTTAAATTTGGATAAAACGAAGACATTACAAAAATGTACAACTTTACAAACAAGATTCCGTTTGGAATGAAAAAGCCTTAACGATCAAGTTTCATGTGGTGACTGATAATGGTTTTTTCCATCCTGGCCTTAAAGTATTTATCAATTAAAGAAAACTAAAATTGTACGATGGTAACATAAACGAAATAATAGTTACTGCATTTACTATTAAAAGGCGCGAAGGGTTTTTGGCTTATTTGTGGTAGTCTGTTTTGAATATAACAATGTTTTAGTATTAGAATATTTTGTTTTATTATCAACAAAATTTGTTTATTTCTAATTTTGGTATTAACTGTAAAAAAATTGTATGGTTAATATTTTGTTTGTAACTACAACACTATTTAAGCAAGTTTGACCACAGTACATATTCAATCATCGAATCCACCCATTGAACCAACTGAATCTTTGTATCCACATATCCTATTGGCGAGTTTTTTTTTTTCACGTTTGGCACAGGACTGTTAAAAACTATATGAAACTTTTCTTTTAAGGGACTCGTGGATTCCAAAACAAATTCATTATATAGCAAAATACCAATTTTACCAAGTAAATACAAAAGAGTACCAATACTATAGTTTATAGTTTCAGGAGATCTTTTAATGTTAATATTTAACGATTACTTTGTTCTATTAGAACAAAGGTGCTGGAAAGTACGAATAAAATGTTAGTGACTGAACAATCCGGGGCAACACTTTTGATAAGTCCGAATCACTTCTAGACTGTAGGAAATGACCTTGCTCAACCTGCATTTCAATATAATTCAAATATACAACCTAGCATGAGTTTTTCGTTGCGAGTTTGGTCTGTTTCTTCTCGATTACAGTTTATATGGTAATGTCCATTCCCATCAGATTTTACGGACTGAATCCGTCCCTGTGATTGCTTGTAAATTTCTTCACGTCAGTTTCATTCATCAACATCGCGGCTTCGCCTTGAATATAATCCCAATATAACCAACGCCTCGCCTGCGGACACTGACAAAAGTACGTACATACAATGTAGTAAACTGTGTACAGTACAGTATAATATATATATATATATATATATATATATATATATATATACTTGTATGCAGTATCACTCCGCGTCCGGACCAAGAACGTTCTTACCCTGCGTCCGGCGTATATGAGGCGTATATAAACGGTTACGTTGACGGCGTCACTGTGCGTCTTTGACTACAGACAGGTTCACTCAGCGTCGTCTATTTTTAGCACATTTATACATATTTAGGTATATTTAATACGTCACTCAACGTCCTGATGTATTTGACTATCTATGGGTTTACTATGCGTCGTCTATTTTTAGCACATTTATACATATTTAGGTATATTTAAACTGCTAGTCTGCGTCCTATAAAATACGTTTAATGAGTGGCTATTTACCCTGAATGAGACTTTCGGGTTTGGGGCAGAGTACTGCTAAATCGCGAAAAACGATCATTTTTCTGTTTTGATCGGTTAACTGGGTTAACAAACAATGCAACTGCCAGTTAATAACAATGAAACCTAATAATGCCACTTAACTACTTAATTTTCTAGAGGTTAACGGTACTTAAATTTCAATTTATTCTGTATAAAAATTAACTTTAAATTTTCGGTCTAGCAATTTAAAATTTTTTCAAATTCAATAAATAAGCGATCATTTAGTAAAAATTTAATTTTTGGAATAAACTTTTAATTGATAGTGAATAAGTCTTGACGTCGAAAACTAATTAAAGTCCCGTAGGTTCGTAGTTGAGAATCTTATTTGTTTTTAAATAATTAACAATTATGTTGCAAATAGATTTAAACTAATTTGAATTTTATTGCGTTAATTAATGAAGGAATCTTTTTTGTAAAAAACCGCTCGGATTTATTAATGAATGGCAGTTTTACAGGTGATTGGACAGCGTGAATCGTTTTTAAACTTTTTAGTAGTTTCTTGCATTTTTTGTTACTAGTACTAACGATCAAAACTCGATCACAAAAATCATTTTTCGCAATTCAAGGGTTTCCTTACAACATTTTTTCTTCCATTTTTCCCAAGAACCTTTCCCTCGAAGATATAATTAGGTTATTAAAGAAGAATTTTATTATCGATAGTTCCCGATATTTGCCCCTCTAGACCAGGGAAATCAGATATTCCCGCTTTTCCCGCCCGAGAAGCCCGCTGAGTCCATCTAAGATTTTTTGTGTTAATTAAGTTATTGCTAATAAATGGCAAAAAGAATGATTTGTTACTTTATTTTAATCATACGTGAAATTGCTGCATGTAATTAAAAAAAAGGCAATCTAGTAGAGCATAAAAAAACCTTCAAATTGAGCTATGGTACATGTTTTTTACTGTATTTGTTGCTTAATTATACAATGAAAATGAAAAAAAGACGGAATTCCTAAATTATTTATTACTATTGCAAAAAGGGCTCAGTAGTTTTAATTTTTTGTGAAAAGTAGGGTATTGTGTTGCTAAAGTTTCCATAAAAATTTCAAAGCGATTCACCAAATAGGTATTGCAAAATTAATTTGTTTATCCCAGACACTTAAATTTGCACTAAATTTCTACGTAAAAGAATAAAGTTAGGGCAGTTCTAAAGAGTGCTGTTTGAAAAAGAAGACTTGCTCTATCAATATACTATGTTAAAATTCATAAATTGTAATTTTAACAATAATAAAACTTCACTGCAAAAATACTGCATTTCTTAGCTAATAAACAATAAAATTATAATAACTTTTTTGTTTTCAACTCTTGAGAAATGGTTTTCTCTTATCCTAAAGGGTGGTATTCTTACACGATTTTTAAAAAAAGTTGCCCTACGACCAATAGGAACGGAGTTCAGAGACACGTTAGCCCTAAAAAATTAAGTTTTTCATGTTTATATTCAAATTTAGTATAATTTTTTCTTATAGAATATTAACAATGTAGTTTGTATCATGTTTATAAACATTAAGAAACAAAATAATGCCATTTTGCAGTTCAGATGTTTAACTTTCAGTACAAAAATTTTCAAACCGATTCCATTAAAATTGAGCTGTTGGCAAAGCTTTATTTACGAAGGGTTTTTTCAAGCCAGCCAGAGCGTGCACTGTGGATGCTCAAATTGAAGTAAAGTTGCATCATCAAACTGATGGAGTTTGTTATATCTCAGAAACTAATTAACATAAATTGGTGTTTTTCTCAACATGTATTAGCTTTTCGGGTACATCAAGAATATGCAATTTGTTATTGGTTAATTGTAGAAATAATCATTTGTCTAAAAACTTTTTTTAAACCGTTAAATATTGATTCAAAAATTTGAAAAAATTATGGTGTTATTTCAACACATGAAGAAAGAAAGTCCCGTTGGGAAAAAGATTTTAATGCTTTTTTCAAAAAGCTCACCTATTGTTAATTACCTATTTTTTTTGGCACCCACGGCTACATTGAAAGCTGGATAATTCTTGGTAATCACCGTAAAAATTTTTCGCCTATTGGAGTCCTTTCTATGAGTGTACTCAATAAGATGATGTCATAAAGTTGTTTAAATTTTGTTTATTTGGTTTATAACGAATTTTCTAACTTAACAAAAAATGAAAAATCCTACAATAATTGTTTTGTTAAGATTTTTTTTCCTCACATATTGTGGTATATTTGTTGTTTTTATATTTTAAATAGGAATTAATTATTGCGGGTAATTTCTTTTATCGATATTTGTTTATAAATTGTTTATCAACAAATGGTATTATTGGTTTGGAAAAAGTTTTTTTACCATTCTTTGTTTAGGATCAATGACGATTTTTAAATTTTCATTAAACAATTTTTTATTGTTCATAATCGTTTTTTACATTTGCATTACTTAAATCATTAGTTGAAAAATAATTTTGTCTTTAAAAATCATTATAAATGGCTCTTAATAGAATGTAAAAAATAATAATTTTTTCATTAATAATTTCATTAATTATTTAGTTAACAATGTGTTATGAATAATATTTGAGTGTCCCAATAATTTTTTTCTAATACAACTAAAAATTGCAAAAACAACATATTCAACAAAGGTGAGAAAAAAGTTTCTGTAATTTTAACTGAATTTTCAAAATAACACGATATTAAAAGTGACACGTCTACTTGACTTATTAAGCAATAAACGCTCGTAACTTTTGAATTATTAACGATAAGACAGTGGACATTCAGGATGATTTTTGAGAGCATTCGTTGATATTTGACATAAAATTTACAAGTCTCTATCTACAATGGCTCTTTGTTTACCCTCGTTTGTTTTTAAAATAACCTTCTATTTGCATCATTCATTGCTTAAATTTTTTTAAACTGTTGAAGTTACGATTACTTTCATGCAGAACAATTTGATACGCTTATAACTGGGCAATTACATAGATTGTTAATTTAGTCTTTAGCATTAATTTTTAAGATTTTTATTATAAACAAATGCGTGTAAACAATGTACCATTCTACATACAGACTTGGGGTAAATTTTATGTTAAAGATCAAATAATGCTCTCTAAACTAATCCTGAATGTCCATTTTTGTAACTTTAGTTATTTAAAAGTTATGAGCGTTTATTGCTTAACATTAATATCCTGTTATTTTAAAAATTCAATATTACAGAATAGTTATTTTTGTACCAAGGGCATGATGAAGGTGTTGTTGATCGAGGACAACCACAGTTCAAAAGGACGAGGGCCGATAGGTCTCGAGACCTTTTTAAACTGTGGTTTCCCGAGATCAATAACACCCAATTATGCCCTAGGTGCATACGTTTTATTTCTCACTTGCAAATAATCGGTTGTATATGTTAAAAACCGAAATCACGTCTACGTTGTCATGTATGACATGTATGTCAAAATGACGATGAAGTGCATCTATGGTGAAGTTATTGAAAAAAAAAAAAACTCGTAAAGCGTATTTATGGTGATATGTGTCAGATTCTGGACCAAATGATAAAAATCATGTCAAAAT
Organism: Cryptocephalus moraei; assembly: GCA_946251905.1. Lineage (NCBI taxonomy): Eukaryota > Metazoa > Arthropoda > Insecta > Coleoptera > Chrysomelidae > Cryptocephalus > Cryptocephalus moraei. The sequence continues at coordinate 35,894,118 of OX276454.1, read as the reverse complement.
GACGTTTTTTGACGTTCTAGTTCGCCCCAGGAGGGCGTTCTTTTCCGCCCTAGAGTCGAACGTCATTATGTACCGCGTATAACAGACATAAACAACCGATTATGTAAGTGGAAAATAAAAAAAATCTCAGCTTTTTCTCAGTTGAATATGATTGTTTTTGTAATTTTTAGTAGTATAAGAAAAATATTATTAGGACACTTAAAAGTTATTTATAACAAATTGGTAACTAAATAAAGAGTGAAATTATTGATGAAAAAAATTATTATTTTTTACTCTATTAAGAGCCATTTATAATGATATTTAAAGACAAAATTATTTTCAACTAATGATTTTAATAATGCGGGAAAAGCGGGAAAATCTTATTTCCCTGGTCTAAAGGGGCAAATATCGGGAACTATCGATAATTCATCTTTAATACCTTACTTATATCTTTGAGGGAAAGGTTCTTGGGAAAAATGGAAGAAAAAAATTTGTAAGGAATTCCTTGAACTGCGAAAAATGTTTTTAGTGTGTTTATCGAGTTTTGATCGTTAGTAATACTAGTAACAAAAACTGCACAAACTACTAAAAATTTAAAAAAATTCAAGATCTCTAATCACCTGTAACACTGCCATTCATAAATAAATCCGCGCGGTTTTTACAAAATGATTCCTTTATTAATTAACGTAATGAATTACAAAGCATATTAAAACTATTTGCTACGTAATTGTTAATTATTTAAAAATAAATAAAATTCTCAACTACGAACCTACCAGACTTTAATTAGTATTCCACATCAAGATTTATTCAGAATCAATTAAAAGTTTATCCGCACAAAGGTAAGTTGCCAAAAATTTAATTTTTGGAAAATGAATTAAACTGAATTATCGCCTATTTAATGAATTTGAATTTTTTTAAATCGCTAGCCCGAAAATTTAAAAGTTAATTGTTATACAGAAAAAAAATTTATTTGAGTACTGTCGACCAGAAGAAAATGAAGTTGTTAAGTGGCATTATTAGGTTACATCATTATTAACTGGCAGTAGCATTGTTTATACGTTAACTCGGTTAACCAACAAAACAGAAAAATAATTGTTTTCCGCCACTTAGCAGTACTCTGCTCCAAACCCGAAAGTCTCATTCACAGTAAATAGCCAATCATTAAACATATTTTATAGGACGCAGAGTGGCACTTTAAATATACCTAAATATGTATAAATGTGCTATAAATAGACGACGCTGAGTGAACCGTTTCACTATTCGCAGTATACAATCGGACGCTAAGTGATCCACCATAACGATTTATATATTCGGACGCTTGGTAAGCCTACGCCATATAACTATTGAATACACGTATATAATTCGACGCCGACAACGCTACGCTTGGTGAAAGTCTGAACTACGATTTTATACAGGGATCATTTTTAGGTGTCAGAGCACCTCCGGCTTTTTTTTGCTCCATGGTAATCTAACCATCCTAGGGATCACATAGACAAATTTTTAGGGTAGGGTTACTGAGCGTCCGTATATCCGGACGCTCAGTGACACTGGACGCAGCGTGAACCTAAGATTTAACATGGGCGGACGCACAGTTGTACCATATAGATATATATATATATATATATATATATATATATATATATATATATGTATGTATGTACATACATACATATTATGTAGTCGTCTGTGAAGGCAGCGATCGCGTGTCGACTTCTTCTAACTTTAATACATAGATACATACCGTATTATACGGAAAAAAATATAATTATTAAACAAGTAAGGAGGTGTTATTCACATTTTCTCCAAAAGTTTGCGTATAGATCATCCAGTGACTTACTCCACAGGACGTTATTGAAATGTCGCATGTGATGAGAAAAACAAAAATCCGACTCAGTTTTTGTGTTCCCTTTTCTTTGGTGGCGTGTGCGTTCTCAGTTGTGATCGGAAATTCGACGAGTGCCGCGTGTCGATATTAGTAGTTCGGATATTCCTGATCAGATGGACGGTTTCGAGTAGGAATTTTGACGAAACACATGTCTTGTCTGGATATGACGAAGAACAAACAGCACCGGTTCCCCCTGAGAAGCAGCTTCGCCACACTCAGTAAAAAGTTCAAAAACAAGGAGAAGCTCAAAAGGTAAGGACGGATATTTGGTCGTGGAAGATCTGAAGTTTTTAGTTGTAATTTAATTATGAAATCGATCTGGTTTTGGAATCATACCCGCAGCAACGAGAACATGTTTTTTATTAATTTATGTACATATGTTAATTGGTAATTAAAACCGTAGAATACGTACCCCCTACGCACATTAAATGTGTTTTCACAATTACTCTAATTATGGAAGTTGCAAATATATGAGTAATCGCTGTGTTATTTTCTTAAACATCAGTATAATCTTGGCTTAGCTAATTTGTTTATAAACATAATCGCTATACAGGATGGGTAAAACAGTGGTAATATGAGCTGTTGAAGGAATAAGTATGACTTTCTTAAAGTTTGAAGTCAAGTTCAACTCAAAAGATTAGTGGTGCGTACGGCTCTAATCATTTCAGGCGTGCTGTGTTGGCACGATGCTCTGATTTTATTGTGATTGTGAATCGTTTACATCTTTAGGCTGTATAGAATAATCCAAACCTCTCAAATATCACAAATTATTGTACAGGTACATGGGGAACTAGTAGGTCAATGTAGTTACAATTTCGTTTAATTAATATCTCATGGAAGGTATCGTCAACGTACTGACGGAATTTGCCGGGTATAGTGAGCACCTGAGATGAGCACCATCATGCTGCCACCAAATCGTCGTTCTCTCGTTCAAGGAAATATTTTCAAGTAAATCTAAATATCTACCATCATTCAAAATACTTTGATAAAAATCAGGTTCAATCAAGCAACCTAATTAGTCTGTAATGTCTTGTTTACAGTATACAATAAGTACTGAGTTATCTGTGAGTTTCATTGTAGTTGTCTCGTTTTATAATCTGCTGAAATCAAATCTTTCGTTGTATTTATGGTTTTTAATACTCAGAATTATAATCTCGTTTCTAATTCTTGCTAAAAAGAAGTTGGTAATTTATTTAAATGGCCTTTCTTTAAGTAGTTTAAGTCTTTCATTAAAGAATTAACCACAATTTTGTTTCATACAAGCCAAAGTATTTTTAATTGTTGAAAACAGCATGTGCACTAATAATAATTGACAGCTTTTAGCAACCATTCTCTTTTTAAACGGTCTACTTTGTTTTAATATAATTATGGAAATTCGCTAAAAAAACCGTTTTCGGTGCTCACAAATATGGTACTATATCTTTAAATTCTCACAAAATTGTAATATAAGATGTCATATTTAATATGCTGAAGTCGATGTCACGTGCCCGGAATTACAAAGTAGCAATAACGTTTCTTTACATTAAGTACTGAAAAGGATTCAATCGTTTAAAACCATCTTGTACCACCTTGTATTGTAACTATTGTCTACGAAAAATACACCAAAAATACATTTAATAAAAGTAAGCCTGCAATCTTTTTACAAAAATTTAACAAGCTTCACCTCCCGTGTTTCATCCTGTGACTATTAAAATTTATTATTATTGTTAACTTAATTATCACATCTTGAAGGTAATTGACAGAAACAGTTTTAAAACACATATCATTTTCAAATTTGTCAGTCTTTCCATAGTGACCCATTAACTATACACTATACCTAAGTACAATTCATTATTATAATAAACGTATTTAAAATATTTTCATAATTACCCTAATTACAAAACCGAGCGTATATGCCTAGTAGTTATTTATTTTGCATTATTAAGACGACAGTGTGAATAGCTGTGCTTACAAAAATAATGGATTGTCTACAAATATTTTTAATGCAATTAGATCGAATTGTGTAACCTTGTAATGTATTCTATATTTGTGCAAAAAGCATACTTTAATTTTTAAAGCATATTATTCGACTTACGCAATATGTTAGTTGTTAGAGTGTCACTTTGTGTAATTATTGTTTCACTTCAAAAAATAAATCAAAAATTATATTTTCAACAAGGCAGAAATCCCAAAATTGCAGTGTCGGAAAGCATTTCAACAAAAATGAACGTTGAGATCAAGATATCTTTGTTATTGACATTGTCACAAGGTTAAGATTTTACGAAAACTCTTTTTGGGGACTCTACAGTAAAATCACCAAGTATCAAGTAATTAGAAAGGAATTTCAATAAAACTTGAAGAAAATTCACTGAATAGGGTCTACCCCTTATCTCTTAAAAAAATGTAGGTAAACATTGTGCAATAATTTTGAAGCGAAGCTTTTTATGTTAGCTTTGCCGAAGATAAGTTAATAAGAAAATAAACGACACGGAGCAGAGCAAGCGACTGCAAAAGTGAACACCAAAAAACCAAACGGAAATTTTTACTGTTCCTAACAGGCAGTCCGCAGTCTCGACTTTCGGCCTCTCTTTTCGTACCCATGATCCATAATTTAAGATTTGCTGTCAGTAGTGTACCTATGTCGGTTCTAACCCAAAAAAAGGCTTTTTTCGTCAAGGTCAGAAAACAACACAAGTTGTACCCCAAAATACGTGGTTTGTTGCCTATCTTCGCATTTCTGACCCAATTCCCCATGTAATTTTAAATGGGGGTACAACTTTTTGCCCATTTTACAGTCTGAAATCGCCCGCGGCGGAATTTCTAATCCAACACGTTAAGGTCGAAAAACAACACAAGTTGTACCCTCGATTTCTGACCCAGCTCCCCATATTATTTTAAATGGGGGACAGTTTTCGCGCCCAAAATTGTGCGCGATGAGTTGTGCCACAAGTATGACGTCATCGGCTATGTAGGTTAGAAGGAGCGTGCGCTGTGTGTGTGTGAGAGAGAGAGAGAGAGGGCGAGTGCGTGAGAGAGATAGAGAGAGAGTGAGAGAGAGGGTGTCATACTTGTGGCACAACTCATCGCGCACCATTTTGGGCGCGAAAACTATCCCCTATTTAAAATAATATGGGGGGTTGGGTCAGAAATCGAGGGTACAACTTGTGTTGTTTTTGGACCTTAACGTGTTGGATTAGAAATTTGTCCTAGAGATAGGACAAACCACGCATTTTGGGTTACAACTTGTGTTGTTTTCTGACCAGACCTGAAAAAAGCTGTTTTTTTTGTTACAACCGGCATAGGTACACTACTGCTGCCTCTCTCTTTTTCTATCTTTGTTTTTCGCATGAGTACTAAGTGTTAGTGATTCGCCTATGCGAGGCCACGGTCGATTGTGCAATGTGGGCATTGCGAAGCGAACCTTCGTAACGTAACGAACACCAACATAGTGTATACCCCTATTATTAACACATGTGTTAATCTAATGGTAATATTAACCATAGTGTACTATTCACCATCCTCTTTATACTAGTAGTAACTAATACCTTTGCTCCGTCATCCTATATAATTTCTATTCGAAAAATACGTACATGCCATAATTTGTTATATTCTTAAAATGTAATAGGTAACAATGAATAGTAATTCATAGTTAATACAAAAAATAAAAACAGTTGTTAGTTATGGTTAATTCGAGTTCCGTATTAGGTACTTTCTTTCTATTCGCTCCTCTTCGACAAAGTTAAAGTAACAAGGTTCGCTTCTATCGGTAGGTTCGCGAGTTACACATCTGTTTTTTAACAAAACATATTGTAACTATTTTATTTTACAGATTGATGTTGAATTAGTATTTTACCGATATAATTCTGAATTGCAGACAAAACGAAATAAACTAAAGTTTGTAAATATGTATACCCTCTAGGGAGCTAAATTATGCAGTCATGTCAAAGTATTCCTACAGTATCAGGTTTCATTTGTTTAATAAATGTTGTTACATTGACGTGTTCATCTTCATGTAATTAATCTTTAATTGTATAATTATTTCAATACACTTGAGTGTTTCCATTATAGAATAATAATAATATAAATAAATCTGTACTAATTAAATTATATATATATATATATATATATATACATATATATATATATATATATATATATATATATATATATATATATATATGCTACGTTCCACGCCGATTTTTTTTTAGATGAGGCCCAAAATGAAGGAAAATGGTCCTTTTGGCCCCCCGAAACTCCCCCTAAATTTTAAGGGCCTCAAGTGGAATAGAACTCAAGTTATGGACAATTGAAAATTGAAATTTGAAGGTTCGGCTCCAAAACCAAAAATTTTCAACCATCCATAACTTGTAAAAATACCCATTTTTATGAAAAAAGCTTTAAACAACAGTTGTTTGCAATGCTTTAATCTTTTGGAAACTGCTAAAAAAAGTTCATCCGACATGGTTCACTGTTGACGAGTCTGGGCGCCATTAGTCGTCAGGCAGCAAAAAAAACATCATCAGCTTTTCTGACAAAAAAAATCAGGAGCGTAGTTGGATTCGATATTAAACTTTTCAGCCCAAACACCTGAGGGCTCTGAGAAAAAAAAAATGGTTTTCAGGTTCGGCTCCAAAACCAAAAATTTTCAACCATCCATAACTTGTAAAATTACCCATTTTTGTGAAAAAACTTTCAAACAAAAGTTGTTTGTAATGCAAAAAAGTTCATTCGACGTGGTTCACTGTTGACGGGTCTGGGCTCCATTAGTCGTCAGGCCGCAAAAAAAGTGTCATCAGCGTTCCTGACCAAAAAAATCAGGAGCGTAGCAGGATTCGATATAAAACTTTTGAGCCCAAACTGAATTCGCCAAACCTAAGGGCTCCGAGAAAAAAAATGAAATCCCTTGATACCAAAAAATTTCATTGAACCCAGAAAACCATTGTTTGCTAGTCAATATCAAACCATGAGCGACATTTTTTCTTGAAGTTGACTGGGGATCAGTGTCACTAAGGTTGGTATGCTATTTTCATATAAGTATAGCATTTTCCAAGTCCCCGGCGGCTCAAAAACTCAAAATTCTCTAAAATACTTAAATTTGGAGCCCAGACGACTTCGCTTGACGCACATTTTTTCCCCAAGTAGCGACTCTCACCTAAATTGTTGCATTTGTTGATGTTTTTGAAGGTCCACAATGGTAAAGACAACGCTGAAGCAATTTTCCACGAGAATTGTGCTGAAAATTTGAATTTTCAACACAATTCTTGAAATTTGGGGCCAGGCCTTAGGTCTGGCGAACTTCTGTTTGGGCTCAAAAGTTTTTGTGTCGGATCCAGCTACGCTCCTGATTTTTTTGGTCAGGAACGCTGATGACGCTTTTTTTTGGCGGCCTGACGACTACTGGAGCCCAGACCCGTCAACAGTGAACCACGTCGAATGAACTTTTTTTTTGGCAGTTTCCAAAAATTTAAAGCATTACAAGCAACTCTTGTTTGAAACTTTCTTCATAAAAATGGGTATTTTTACAAGTTATGGATGGTTGAAAATTTTTGGTTTTGTAGCCGGACCTGAAAATCTTTTTTTTTTTCTCGGAGCCCTGAGGTCTGGCTAACTTCTGTTTGGGCTCAAAAGTTTTGTATCGAATCCAGCTACGCTCCTGACATTTTTGGTCAGGAAAGCTGATGATGTTTTTTTTGCCGGCCTGACGACTAATGTCGCCCAGACTCGTCAACAGTGAACCATGTCGGATGAACTTTTTTTTATTAGTTTCCAAAAGTTTAAAGCATTTCAAACAACCTTTGTTTGAAACATTTTTCATAAAAATGGGTACTTTTACAAGTTATGGATGGTTGAAAATTTTTGGTTTTGGAGCCGAACCTGTAAATTTCAATTTTCAATTGTCCATAACTTGAGTTCTATTCCACTTGGGACCCTAAAAATTTAGGGGGAGTTTCGGGGGCCCAAAAAGACCATTTTCTTTATTTTGGGCCACATCTAAAAAAAATCCAAATTCGGCGTGGAACGTACCATATATAAAATTATATTTATCTATATATTATATTTATACCTAACGTATAAAGAAAAGTGTTCTTAGGTTTGTGTGTATTCATGTCCGGAAATATTAGGACGCTTCCCGGTTACATAGATACTTGAAATGTTCACTTACCTAAGGGGTGGAAGATAGTGGAAAATAAGAGAAACAAATGAAAATCTAGAATTTCACTTTATGAGGAGCAAAAAAAAGAGATGAAATTAGGTCGTCCCCCGAGCGTATCATTTCACCGACTAGTGTAATATGAAATATAAAGATAACTTTTCTAAGGACTACAATTCTTGGGGATTTTTAGGAAACCAAGTTTACACCGTGAGTTGCTCAGCGAATGACTATTTTTTTCTCCGTGCCTTTCATATTGTGTATTATTTTTGTTGCTGATGGACCACAAACAAATCCTTCTAGGTTCATTTTAGGTTTCCAACTTTCTTACGGAGGAATGTTTTGTGTTTTTTATCTTCAAAAATAAAACTGTGTGACCGAAACAAGGAGACTACTCAATGTAGAATGAAGCAAGGCCAACGAAGAAAATGGTACTCCTACCTTTTGTAATCTTACTTCACAGACCACATTGTGTAACATTAATTTTAGGTTCATATTTTTAATATACCTACGCCTCCCTTCTCCCTTCGCTAATACATACTTTTATTAAGGAAATTAAAACATTGGAAAACTTCTATTAAATATGTATTCTATTCATTTTACCTAAAGTTGTATTGAGTAGTGGATCCGTTTTCTAACACAAACCATGTTCCTTAGCAAAAACTTTCCTCGGATTCCGCAATTTTCGCCACATTATTTAGTTCCTTTGAAACACTAATAATCGCAGCCCTTTGATACCTACACCCGGTGTAAATTCTGCAGGATCTTTATTAAGGTCTACCCCATTAACGGGAAGAAAAATCGAGAAGAAAAGGCTGTGAATGAACCCGACTAGCAAACTTTAATTTAAACCGAAGAAAGGGGAATTTCGAGCTTTTAACGTCCCGGGGCATTGATGTCTTTCATCTTTTTCCCTCGTGCTTTATTTTCCACAGACGAAGTCTCACCTCGACGATAAAGCGGGTAACTGAGAGACGCGACTGTTGGGAAAATTGAAAAATTTTAACCGAGTTCTTTGAAACTAAAATGAAAAAATAACACGAGGCGAGATGGTTTTGTTTGTTTTGTGGAAATGATGAATTAATGAGTCATCAACAATCATCTAATGATATAAAATAGAATGCTTGTTTACGTGGACGCAGACAATTTGAACGGTTACATTAAGTTGAAATTATTAACAAATTCTAGTTTAAAAGTTATGTGTAACCTTATTATAAATGTATTGTGGGGACAAGCTTTATAGGACTCTAGCAAAAATTTGACGGAAATTTTCAAAATAGATGGTTGCCAGTTAAAAAATTAAAATTGGTGATGGGTTTTATGTAAACGGGTTCGCCAAAATAACATTTATTAGCTCGCCTAAACGACTATTTAAACATAAGTAAGGTCTATTTTTTTTTAGAATTTTCGGGTGACATTTTAAAATATTGGCTTGGCAAAAAAAGTGCGAATATGAAACAAATTTTGTTTTAACTTGAATTGCTTAAAAATCTTAACGTGCCGTGCAAAAAATATTATTCATCAGAGCGACTTATGAACAAAATTTCCTTATCTGAGCATAAGATTAGAACTAGGATTTTTACCCGATTATCTTTGTCTCTCGTGGCACACTTTGATAAAGGATTGAAGAATTTTCTATAAATCAAAAGTGAAATAGATTTACAGACATTTTTGATCAATTTGAGATATTGACATTTCTAAAATTATGAGGCTAATCTACTTACCTGTGCGAATCTAATAATACGAAAATATGCCCTACTAGCTTTTAGAAAGTATCAGATTGAAATGTACGTACAATTATTTTAGTAATAACTAAATCTATGGAACCGTCTAAATATAGTTTGGTTGTAAAATTACAACTATTTATGGTTTCTTAAAAAAATGTTGACGTTAAACTAATCCCATTAAAATTCATGAGAACGATATTCCTCGATGATGACATTCCGGATGCCAGACGGAAAAAATGAAGAATATGCGTCTATTTATGAAATGTTTAAAACGGGTTGATGTAAACCATAGGTATGCATGTATGCTGTACACTTTTCCTTTAGGTGAATGACTGTATTATATTACTGGAGCGTATTTTTAGAACGGCGAAGACGCACAAATGCTCACAAACGTTCAGGATGTTAATAACCCTTCTCAGATAGGGTGGAATGAAACTTTACAACTGGGAACATATATACAGATTGAACGGACAAGTAACGCATACGGCTTTTTTAGATGTGTCACCTTTGAAACTATTTCCTTCTAAAATGCATTGTTCTAAATGTCTGAAAATATGAAAACATAACGTGGCAATAAAAAGTTTTCAGCTTAAGGGTCTACTTCATCAAAATGTACCGTGCTCCTGTCGTGCTTCTACTGTGGTCGAAGCACGAAGGACGTCATGACGCAATGTTGCAGGGGTCATGACATTATCCCATTTTTGCATTATTTTTGTGCTATTCTGGTAGAATAAAAAATGATAAACATGATTGTCACGTTTAACTTTAAATTATTTTAAAGAATAAAAAACACAATCACAAAAATTATGTTAAGAAAATGACAATTATGTAACTCTACACGACATGGTCGAAGCACCGTAGGTTTTCGTGTACATAGGCTCTAAAAGGGCTGCGAAGTGAGTTTTTGTGTCTTTTCTTTCTCATTTTTTTAAGCTTGCTGTCAAAGTCAGTACTTTGTAATTTAAAATTTAATTGTGGAGCCTACTTTAATCTGAAAATTTTTGTCACAATTCAGCTAGATAACACAAAAATAAATCTTCTAAATTTAAATTCTGAATATGTGGAAGTTCTCGAAATGAAATCATAGGACAGGTAAATATTTTTACAGGTACATAAATTTAAATTCCTTCATATTGTAATAGATAATCTACAACATTCGTGTGCGTTTTAAACACACAATAAGCTCATTACAGTCATTACTATCAGGCTGGACGAGCCAACTCAAAAAGGCCATATACTAATGAATCTCATTACTTATTGCTAATTTATTACGCTTTCAATAAATATTTCAGATAAGAAATATTTCTTGATGTAATCAACAGTATATCGATTTGCGGCTAATTTGTTGGATTAAGGTGATCCAATCAGATTCACCCTAATAGATCTTCCACCCTTTCTCGGAATTCACCCTTCGATAACCTGTTGAAGGCGAAAAGTGCACAAAAAGAATTTCTTTTTGACGAATGTGCAAAATCCACGTTTGAGCAACAAATTAGCGTAAATCAGCAACACATATTCTAGTGATGGCGAGGTTGATCAGTACGATATTTTTTTATTTCACATGAGTATTTCAATTAGAGGTTGGTTTTGAGATGAATCTGATTGATCTACCTTAAACAATATTGTAACGAAATAGCATACCATAAAGATAAGCACGTCGGAATGAGTCTTCAAGGAAACTCCCAACGAGATAGATTCGGGGAACTGATGGATTTCCCCGAAGTCGCCGAATCTTCTAGTTAGGACGAGATATTTCTAGAATTCGGCGAACGGGTGAATTTTCTGGGAACCCGTATTTACATTCGGGAAGGGACGAGATGTTTCTGGAAATCCCATGAGGCTTAATAAATAGCAGACGGAGAGCGAGACTAGGACAGTCGCCGGTAGTCGTAAACGGTCGCCGGTAGACTGGTCGACGAATGTCGGCCAGGTCGGCCGTAAGATAAATAAATGTGGTTTATATAAATTAGATGTAAGTGTGATAATATAATTTATATTATGTAAAACGTTATAATATATTAGCAGCAAAAAGCTATACATTAACTTATAGTTTTTTAAAGAGCTCATCCAGCTTGACAAAACTATTAAATTATTTTATTTTTATTTCATCAAAGACACTTTTTATTAATATGCATGTCGTCTGAAGGTCGTCCCGATGACAGACATTTCTATTTAAATTTACACCTAAAAAATTTACCCAAAGTATTGTATAGAAAAACACCAGAATCTTTTTTTTTTTGTTGTAATTTGGACTTTTTATTTCGATTTTATTGGCATAGACTGCCGCAAATTTTCGAAACTTAACTTTTTCGGCATTTTCGCCTCCCCCTTCTTAAAAGGAGATTTTCTTGAAAACGCCGTTTTCATGCTTTTATTTTTAATCCTATCATATTGTAACGTTTTACGGGTTCGAAATAACTTACACTAAGCGAAGTGTCATAGTCATAACTAATTTATTTTCACCCAGAACTAACACTTAATACCTAATTTATATCACACTTGTTTATTTATATGCCGCGCACGGACGCTCAGGTCAAGTATTCGTCGCATTCGGCAGCTTATTACTCCTCCGTTCGGCGGCGTCCCCTTTCATTTTGCCGCATGCCGCTTCTCGAACATTCTCGTCGCTCTCGAAGGGTATAGAATTCTTGTCGAACAGTCTAGAATACTAAGAACTCAAATCGATTCTTCGAAAACGGACTCTTCCCAACTTTTGTTTATTTTGTGGCGAGACTTTCCGTTACAATATTATTGTACACGAAAAATCCTGGTAGTCTTTGACAAGAAAACTTTTCACGTATTTTTTTTTCAGATCTAAAGAGCTACTTTTAATGTCTTTAAAAGGTCAAGGTTTTAAAAAATGTCATTGGGAAGCATGTTTTAAGCCAATTAGAAAACATATCTCCGATTTTGAGTAATTATCCAATTATTATTTTGTGTGATGGTCACCATTCACCATATACTGTGACTGTATATGTGTTGTAACGAGAAATATAAACATCGGCACGCAGGGCGTGCCAAACGGCGCAGTTCAAAGAGAAGACGCCGCTACGCTTAATTGGGCATAGAAACCTTCCCGAACGTTCCGCAAACGTCTTATTAAAGAAAGAATGATTTATTAAATAAATTAGAATAAACGTTACACTATGATTAGAGTAGGTTTGATGTCCTACCAATTTCCAAAAAAATCCAGTATTATGTCTGCATGTTGGTGCTCTATTTTAGAAATTTTGATACTTTCTTCGTTAGTGAATTTTCTGTTTTTTTTTTATTTCTTTATAAGTATATCATCATATTTTTCTGTTTGATTGACCTCTCGTTTCATCTCTAGGATTCGTTTGATTGCTATATATTTTACGGGAAGGAGTGCCTTTTGTTAGGCGTTTCATGTGGTACCAATTTTTTCAAACAGCATAGAACAAGGCTTAGAGCAAAAATGCATTTTAATGTAATATTAATATTGTAATATTAATTACCTTAAAAATGGGGACATATTTATGTGTTTTTTTAAATTTGTGGAATTAGTTCTAATTGGAATTATTGCGGACATCATTGGAATGGCAGTTTCTAAGAAAAGGCGCGTTCAGCTTCTCAAGAATTCAAGAAAATGCAATTATAGCTTTTACACATCGCAAAATTCTCCAAAACAGAATTTCGTTTTTTTCCGGTTTTTACCTTGGGTCTTTTAAAAAAAACCGATTTTTGGTTCAACGATTTCAGGCTACATCAAATTTTCACTGACGCCATTTAGTTCAAAATTAAAATAAAAATAACAATTTAAACTTCCTTAATATGTTTTTAGAGTTCTTTCAAATAACATTAATACTACGTTAAATACGATCGAGTATTGTATTTTTTAAACAGTTCAGAAGATACGAAGATTTAGAGTTGCAAATAGAGATCATAGTGCGAACATATGTGTTATTTTTTGACAAAAAGCCCTAAAAATGGGAGAACTTGTGTGAGAACCACTTCTTCTAAAAAAGAAAATCATGTTGAAACTGTAAATGTATGGGGTTTATTAAAAAGATCCAAAAACTGTTCAGTGGAAAACGCACTGGTATAAATTAGCGAAAGGCGTGTTTCTTTATTTGCCACAGTTGATTCTCCAATTCGAAAACGGAAATCACGAAAATTTCTCCAGTTATTTTCGGATAATATAACTAACAAGTTAGGTGATCAAAAAGGTACTGCAGTGATTTACACTAGGAACTGTTCCTTTTCATGAAACGCTAAACCATGTACCCCACATAGCTGTTGTTCCATTAGTTGGCACGTGTACTGGTATGTCGGCATCGTCCGTTGTTTTCCATGTGACAGGGAAACGTAGGAGAAATCCCCCCTCAACCCCCAGCATTCCAAATATAGAAAGTCACTTTTCCGCGGCGACCCTCTTTCATTATACAGGCACGTAGATGAGGTTATTTGTCTCTTGTGCTGTACCCGATAAAGCAAACAAACATCCCTCCAATTGATATCCCGAAACCGCCCTTGACACGTCCGTGGGATGCGTTTCGGTCTCCCGGCGCCTTCCTCCGGGGTTCTCACTAAAACAATCACCTGATATCGATTGCTCTAACGTTATAAAAGGCACACGCGCGCGCTAATATCACCCATCTTCTACTGCTCTCTCTCTCCCTGTCTCTCCCTTTGGAAGGACCGCGATTTGTTGTCACAGGTCAGGGTTGAAATTCTGCCGAAAAGGGCAACGTGTTGCTTCGTTCGTTTCAGTCGTGTGCCCGCACCTTTCTGCCCCGCGGTTAAGAGGGACGCTGGGGGAAAATGAAGAGGATACCGCTGAAAGTTGAGTGAGTTACGTTCCTACAACAAATTTTCAAAGGGGAAGCTTTAGAACAAGTAGCATGCGCCATTTCATCTTGAGATATGTTTATTTTTTGTAATACCATGTAACCTACATAATTCTGGGAACATTCTAGTCCTGCCAAAGATTTGGCGGGTAACTATTAGGAACATACGAGTTCTGCTAAGAAAGATAATGTGTTAGGTGAAACCGGTCGGTTTTTGAATTTTTTAAACGTTCTAAATAAAAGTCGGTCTCCTTGGTCCAACTCTGCCTTTTATTACAGTTGTTGTTGCCTGATCTTTGTAATCCATATCCCTTCATGTTATGCGAATGACAGAACTGGCGGAACTGCTATGCGTCCCTATATTCAATGTCTGGTTATCACTTAATAAACGAGGAATGAATAAACGTCAAAAAGAGAAAATGTTCATTCCGTTTAATTGATATATTGTAACTGAATTGATTACAGTACCTATGCAAATTTTAAATGAAATCTATTGTGCAGTATAATTCAGTTGAATTGTACAAATATTGAAACGAGGTATTTAAAATAATTATATTAATTTACTCACATATACAACGTATACACATACAATTTATGTTCAATCAGGGTAACTATTATGGTCGTAAACGTGGAAAAACTTTCATGATTTACTATAGTAAACATTTTTCATGCATCTGTAAAGAAAGCCAATTTATACGCGATATATCTGTTACGTAAATCGTATGCTTTTGAAAATTATGCAGCGTAAAGTCTATGCAATTCCCCACCAGGTAGGTACGTTAAACTGTTTTACGTTGAATCCGGAGTTCTGAAAGCGATGCTGGATACTAATGGAACAGCTCTTCAAATGGAGTAGAGTGAACTATAATGAATTTTCCCAGACTTTCCTCCAGTTTACACGTATACGTTTATCTTAAACGTTTATTACAGTAGAACCTTTCTTTAATAAGCAATGTCATAACGAAAAGTGTCCGTTATTGATGTTCGTTAAGAAGGAGCCATCAACTTAACTAAATCGCCCCAGCTGCACACGCTGTAGAAACGTAGGTATTGTAATCATTACTAGGAAGTTAACGAAATAAAACATTTTAACAATAGAAATACATATTTAATAGTTCAATCCTACGTGAAATGCATTCAAATTTGTAAAACACTATGAACTTGTTAATATAGTAATATAATATTGTCAGTGGCGTATCTAGCAGTGTTCCGGGAACACGGGTCCGGGCCCCTTAGGGGCCCGTTCGTCAGGGGGGGAAATTTAAAAAAAAAAACGTGTGCGGCGAAAATTTTTAGAACACAGGCCCGGAGCTCGGTTAATACGCCACTGAATATTGTGTGTTATGCAATACGACCCATTATTTTTATACATACATTTCTTCAACAGAAAACTTTTCATTCATTTCTACTTTTGCACCAAAAAAAAAAAAAAAATTATCTAATTATTTTCCTACTGGGAAGAATTTCTATAACAAACCGGCGTTTCGGCAATTGATCATCGTCATTATTGTTTTTCAAATTTTCCATTATTTTTTTTTCAACATTGATCACGTTCTTTCTTCTGAAACTCACATTTACATATACAATATACATAGTACTAAAACGATGGAAACAATAAACTACGGTTCTACATTATAGCTAGAGTGGCGGTGAAATAGGCTGTCAACATAATAATTACAAATTTGATGAGAGAATAGAGTTTCAACATAACAATTCAAATTTGATCAGAAAACATAAAGTGACCTTTAATTATCGCCTACAGATGAGATTTTCTGCAATAACAGTTTCTATTGCATTACAAATTCCACCAAAATGATGATCCCAAGACGGAGAGTGACCTCTATGGTCGAGTTACCCACTCCCTTCAGGTCACGTTGATCCTCCAAAATACACTTTGATCGCTGAACCGGTTCATGCGAACTAACCGATCTAACCCATGACTCACAACCTGACTTACCTTTTTCATTCCTCTTTTGCAGAGATGTGCGAACGGTGAATCTCCAGAAGGGCACGTCAGGTCTGGGTTTCAATATCGTAGGCGGCGAGGATGGCGAGGGGATCTTCATCTCTTTCATCTTGGCGGGCGGACCGGCCGATTTGAGCGGCGAGCTGAGGCGAGGCGATCAGATACTCAGCGTCAATGGGGTGAACCTGAGGACCGCCACGCACGAGGAGGCCGCCCAGGCCCTCAAGGTAGGAGGTTTTCTTTTTGGTAGTGTCAGTGGTCTGGCTTTTGCAACAAGTATTTCAACTTAGTGACTAAAAGGAGAAGGACTAAACCCTTCCACCAAATTGACACAAGAAATCTTCAACGGTCTTTGATTTATAAGAACTGGGACGTATTTTCAGACTTCTGGGAAAAATACTTGTAATCAGCTGTCTATTTTTCTATTTTTTGTGTCTAAATGCAGTTAACCCCCGTGTTGCAGAATTTAATTGGAAAACTCTAAAAGCGACATCACAAATCGTTATTAAAGTAAATAAAACAAAACATATATTCTACCCTATATTTTCTTAAAATTCTTGTAGGTGCATGACTTTCTTTTATGGTATGTTAAGTAATGTTTTAATTGTAATGCCAGTTTTAATCATACATAAAGAAATTTAATATATTTTTATTCTTCTATCATGACTTATAAGTAGTAAGTTAAACATAATTTCTACATTTCACTCGACTAAAGTTGTTTCTACCCAAACAGATATACAGCTTATGATAAAAAAAATAGAAATTACCTATTAGAATAAAATAGTTCAAAATTTCCTGTTTTGTGTTGGTGGACTGGTGGAGCGACTTTGACCCGTTTCTGTAAAGAAAATTTCAATATATGACTTATCATTTGTGACTCAAAATATATTTATAACACAATTTTTCATTCATCAATTGATGACAAGAAAGAAAAATCTGATTAAAAAATTGCGCCATTCGATCAAAATGGCTCTGAATTTATTTTCGCCCCAATGTTTCAAAAGTTACAAAATGATCAATTATTATAACTTTTGAAAGAAGTAATAACCTCACCAAATGTATACAAAAAACTGATGTTTTTCTGACCTGGAAAACGTTACAAATCGATCAAAATGGTTTGTCCAATAACATTGTAGCAAAATCTATCATATTCGCTGTTGCTGTAAGCTACATTTGGACTGGCTGGTGCTGAAAAATGATAGGAAATTTTTATCCTAAGCTACTATCCTAATAGCCTTCAGACGCCTAATCTTCACCTTACAACATATAATTCGAAGGTTACAATTTATAATGTTAGTCTAAACGAGCTGAAAGTTTAAATATGAGTAGTTTGACATTTCGTTCACGCTTGTAGACACCTGCCACAGACTTGGTCAGCTCTGTGGAACTTTGCTATTTTTCACCTCACTCTCCCTATCGATCAGATAAACATTATATTGTCGCCAATAAAACCTAATAATAACCGTTCAATTATTTTTTTTAGAGTACCAACCAAATTGTTACGATAGTCGTACAATACCGGCCCGAGGATTATAACAGATTCGAAGCGAAAATCCATGACCTCAAGCAACAAATGGCGCATCCCGTCACAGGGGGGACACTGCTCAGGACATCCCAGAAAAAGTCCTTATACGTTAGGTGAGGATGAAGGTTAAAGAAACTTTGTAATAAATTGAAAAATGAAATTCTGTGTAGGAGAATGTTTTTAATTTTAGAATTTAAACTGTAAGGCGTTATTAATGTATAGAGGTTGTGGTGGAATGGAGGTGTCCGGTTTTTTCTGACCTATGTGTTTTTCCCATGAATCGATAAAGGGGAATGTGGTGTATCCAACGAGACCATTTTGACGACATGAAATTGAAAGGGCCCTTCAAATTTTGAATTTAAAAACGTGATGACTCATCCGGTTATTTCCCTAGAAAATTAGATTCTATATATGAGCTGGCAATGGTGCACATTATGACGGAACAATTTTAAGCGCTTGTAAGAAAAACGTAAACACATACATAACCTAACTTTATTATTTGTTCACTCTTTCGCGTGTTAATTTTGTGTCCGCTGGCGTTTTGGAGAAATTCGTTCCCTTTTTTGACATGATATACGTCTTATAAATTGGTGTGCGGGCTAGCTGCACTTTCCACAAAATGTAACGTTACCCATCTTTCTCTCTTCCACTACAGCGACACAGCGTTCGAGTGAAAGAGATAGAGAGACCGTAACCACACAACCAATGGAACACCTAAGTCTGACGTCACAAGTGGGCGGTGCTTAGAAACCTTTCCAAACAAATCGATAAAGCGTGTAATTTACCCTAGAACAGTTCAACGTTTGAACGAAGTATTTTTGATAAAGTAATAGCGTGTTCGGATGGTCGCTCTAGAGCACTCTGGGAGCAATCTGAGAGCATAAATTGCGTTCGGGTGGGAATTCTCTCTCAGAAGTTGGCGTTTGATTGGGCGAGAGATCAGCTCTCAGTGTTCCGAGATTACTTGACAGCTCCAGGGCAGATGAAATTGTCTCGTCCGAACACGCTATAAGTCTAATTATTATTTTTCGCCCATTTTACTTTTTTGAGGTTATGTTTTTGTTTACTAGTGTGATTTATTTTGTGTACTTTTTATTTAAATGAAACGATTTGAAATCAGAATTTTGATTGAAAATGGCATCCAAACATGTTTTGAACATCTGCAACATTATTGAGTCTTTTGAAGACGAGAATAAAATGATAAAAAGGGGTGAAAATGCATTGGAATCCAATCATGTAAAAAGCATGCAGTTTGATGCTGACGCTGACTTTATGATCATTAGAGGGAAAATACATGCCAGCATGAAGGATAAAATATATAGAGTACAGGTAGCTATTCTGCTTTCCATAGATTTTATTGATATTTGCCTTATTAAATGTTCCTATTGCAGATTACACTAAACAAATCAGGAGAGATTACTTCGGCAACTTGTACCTGCCCGAGGGGTATAAAATGCCACCATATTGCTACGCTGGCTCTTTTTGGGCATTATAATATATCAGTCACTGAAAAAGAATGTCAATGGAATGCTTTAAAACTAGAAGAATTGCCAGTTAAAAACAGCCGTAGAAATGTATCCTCCAAAACCATATGGGGCTATCGAGGACCCTTTGACTGAGTGCTTACTTTTGCTCTTAAAAAAATAGTCTTTAAACACAGCAACACCACTAAACTTAACAAAAATGATAAGTTTTGATGAAAATAAAACAATAACATAACCTATAATATATAATATGGGTCAAAACTACATTATACTACATACCTATCTAGAAATATTTGGTGATAACATAGGTTTGAACAAACTTGATCACAATATACAGCTGGCAACTCTTATTTAGAACAAAATTAGCAATAAATGTGAAATTAAAACTTTCTTATGGGCAAATTACACGCTTTATCGATTTGTTTAGGTCGTCTATTAGAGCGATGCAGGAGTGAGATGACGCATCTATCTCCCTTCCACTTCGTCGGCGGCGACAGCTTACAGCTGGACGTTAGCGATATTGTCGACTATTATTTATAAAGTTACCTGAATATTTACTGTGAATTGCTTATTACTATTACAATAACAATAGGGTATTTAATTGTTTCATTCTAAGAGTTCGATTAGCTATATAATCTCATATATTTGTTCTTGCATCGGTCAGCGAGTGCAGTAATAATAGGTTATGTTACGAGTTCGACTAAAACATGATGAATGATATAAATGATCGTGTAAAAAGTCGACTGCTTTCATTTAGTATTCAATGAAAACAATTATCCTGCGCAGCAATTCATGTAAGGTTCAAGATTAATGTTCAACTTCACACATGTCATGAAAATGTGTCTAAAATGAAGTTGGACCGGCCCAACGATTATAGACAAAAACCATGATTGCTCACTTACATTTGACCAATGTTGGACAATTTTCTGAGGTCACCACCGGTGCTGAAGTGCATTTACGTGTTGATCTGTGGATGACGTGATGTGGATATCGTACGTAAAAATGGATTACGTAGAGTACATACGTAAACCGTACAGCTTACATTGATAAATCTTACTGTTTACTACAGTAAAATGAATAAAAATTTATATCTTCTGTCCAGCATCGATGGTGACGTCACAGAGTTTGCCAGGCAGATTCGGCAAACTGAGCAATCCTGGTAGTCTTTAATCGTTGGGACCGGCCAACCGCAGTGCGAAAAAACCTTCTAATGATAATTTAGTGATAATAATTCTATTCAATTCATAATCCTATGCCATTTTTCATCACTGTTTTCTTATGACGTTATCACGTAAAATTATCGTACGTAATCCGACTTTACAGACAACCAAATTTTTGTTTTGCATTCATCCTATATTTCCTGGCGACAGTAATATCTGCACTTTTAGGTGCACATTTACTTCGGTTTTCAACGAGAAGGTAATCATTGTATTACTTCAATAACATAAATCACAGTAGTAATGATTATCTACTCCTGTGATATTGTGTAGATCATGGAAGTTGGCTATGTAAAAGCTGATTGTAGCAATCTGCCTGTAGTGGAGTTTGGAATGATCCACACGAATATTATGTGGATAATCCACAGAAATTCACTCTACACCACACACATGACGAAAAAACAATGAGGTTATGCTTATATGTCCCTGTATCACCTTCTCGCACGTTCTTAAAACATAAAACGTAAGAATTCTAAGGGTCGTTTAAGTTTTTTTCAGATCGTAGGAAAACCATTAAGCAAAAGTTATTTCAAGTCGGCCCTCTCTCCTGTCGTCTTTACGTTTCTACGATAATTGACAAGTTTAGTTTGACTAACTGGAAATAATCCTTCTGTACTGGACAACGTTTTGTGTTGAAACAAACTTTTATTTCCCCAGTGTGCACTGTTGCCGATACACGAAAATATTTAAAAAATGACCGGGTGAGTCATCACGTTTTCAAATTCGAAATTTGAAGCGCCCTTTCAATTTCATGCCGTCAAAATAATGTCGGTAGATACACCACGTTCCCTCTATCGATTTATGGGAAAAAACAATAGGTCACAAAAACCGGACACCCCCATTGTGAGATTTTTGTGTGCATTGCATTTATCCTAACACAGTCCATAACATTGTTTAAAGAAAAGGGAGATTGAAATTTATCTTTATTCTTGAATTTTTGTGTTTAAGTTCTTTTTATTTTTAATGCGTTTTCCAAATAGTTTTTGAAATAAAATACGGAAATTACTGAATTTTCTGAAATATCTTCCTATTCTTTACTTTTAATAAATCTTGTTTATGATACTTCTGTGTATTTATTCGCTATACCGCGCTATAGAAAAAATAGGCTAAGTTAATATAACTTGTCTGGAACTTCCATATAAAACTCTTGTTACCTAACAGTTCTTGGACCTTGATTAAGATCTAACCTACTATATACTATAAGCTATTGTACCACATAGCAGAAGACATATTTGTATTGAAATTGATTAGTCTCTAATTTTCTGTATTACTTAGGGCACTGTTTGACTATGATCCCATGAAGGATGACGGTCTACCTAGCCGAGGCCTTGCTTTCCACTACGGTGACATTCTGCATGTCACAAATGCCAGTGATGACGAATGGTGGCAGGCGAGGCGTGTGCTCAATACGGGCGATGAACAGGGTATGGGCATAGTGCCATCGAAACGTCGATGGGAGAGGAAGCAGAGGGCGAGAGACAGATCAGTTAAGTTCCAGGGGCACGTGCCGAGTATCCATGAAAAGGTAGAAAAATTTTGGCCCTAACCTAACATATAATACTTTACTTCAATAATGCCATAAGTAGTACTGTGAGTGTAAACCATCAAGTTTACTTCACAACTTGAACATAATATTAAATTACTTTTGTCTTTTAAAATTAAATCAATAATGCTAAATGGATTCTATTTGTAAATAAAATCAATCCATTAATGGATCACGTGGTGTTAAGTTGTTTGTTTTGGTTGAATAGAAATCTAGCCTAGTCACATTATTTTTTTCAATCTTTTTCACTCGACATTTCATCTTGATCGTTAGTCGTCACTACCATCATTTATAAATTTCCGTTTGGCTTTTGTATTGTTCATGGTTTATAGTTATTTTATTGCCTATGTATATTTTCCATGAATATATACTTTTCTGCTCCACTACTTTGTCCTTTCGAATGCTTTCCATATAATATTCGGTTAATCATGTTATTTCGTGTGTTTCACCATTTGTACTTTTATTTTCAGCAATCTACTTTAGATAGGAAAAAGAAAAACTTCTCGTTTAGTAGGAAATTCCCATTCATGAAAAGTAAAGATGACAAATCTGAGGACGGCTCCGACCAAGAGCGTAAGTACTGCATTGTCTACTATCTGCTCAAATGTTCTCCCTTTCTTAAGTTGATTTATTTAAGTAGATTTTTATTAAATTAATTTGTTTGTATTTTTCGTTGTGAACGCTCTGCCATAGGAACTTTTTCCCAGTGCTGAGCGTTTGATTGTGTCATTTTTAGTTCTTATGTTTCGTTTTTCTTTTTTACCTTTAGAAACCCCTTCTGAACACCTTAACTCTGCTAATGATAACGAAAAACATCCTCAATGTAAGTATCTTAATAGTAGTATCGGATTTGTTATTTTAATTTTGTTTGAAGCAAAGAAATGGCTCAAAGTATCAGAAATGATAAAAACACATGTATTTACTTACTAACACCGCTTGCTTTTACTAATTATAATTATTTTCGTTGGTTTATGGAAGGAAATTAACACAAAATTGGGAACTTCACATTTTGAACAGAATGTTAGTAGATATGTTGGTGATTTTTCAAAATAGTTTGGGAAGAAAATCCAACGACTAAATCTCAAATTGTCTCTGTTCGCGTGAATATAATGTTTCACTTAAATTTGAAGTTAATTTCTGTCAACATAATTTTTTATTGTGATTGTTGAAATCGGTCATATTTTGGTGATTATTTGCAGAGCAGTTGTTAATATATATATTCAATTCAAGAAAGTGAACTTTGACTGATTGTATGTTTTTTACCCGACAATTTTTTTTCTCTTGCAGCCTTCATGTTGTGTTATACTCAAGAGGATACAAATGCCGAAGGTACAGTATCGCAATTGTTCCAATATAAAAAAAAATTAAACATTCCAACTCTATATCCAATCGCATTGAAACATAATTTTTTTTCTTTTTTGGCTTCTTTCTCTGTGTTACGTACGTAAAAGTACAGGTGAAATCTTATATCGTGTCGAACTACCGTATATGGAAGAAATAACGCTAATTTATTTGGAAGATAATGACAATTTATTTAGTAAGTGTTAGTGTTGTGGATTGCATGGCGGCAAATTACTTAAGAGTTCGCGTCCCCCAAATTGCACTTGTTTTAAGTCCAGCGTTTGTTTATTTTTTTCTATTTGTGGTTATCATCATCAGCATCGCTGTATTTATACATACATTTAATCATCTCGGAGCTAAAAAATTGTAATATAGGCAGATACTAATTAGGGTTGAACACATTTACTAATTAAACATGCTTAGAAACGTTTTACTGACAGAAAATACAACACTTTTCTGCTGTAAATATTTCGCTGCCTCTGTTGCAAATTAAACATTACTAAACTTTCAATTTTCGGTTTTATCATCCTTTATTTTTTATGATATTTTTGAAATAAATATTTGCCTGGAGAATGAAATATTTTTTCCGGAAAATAACCTGAATTAATAATTGCCATCATTCATGTAATGACTAACCAATAATTAATGCAAATTGCCAATTTGTAACTATAAAGCGATCATAATTAAAATAATGTGACTAAGTGAAAATTTGTTTTTTGTTTATCGAAGTGAAAATTTCTATACGCTCGCTTGAGAAAAATAAACATTTTTAGACAGGGTAAAATCTTCAACTAAGCGTCATGGTATATAATTAGACGAAGTAAAACAAATGTTTAGTGTAACTTCACTTTATTATGAACCGTAGATGGTTAATGGTAGATGGTCATGGTATATCCAAAGGCGTGCTATAAGTATGTACAATATACCGAGAAAGAGTGAGAGGGGGAGGGAGTGGGAGAGAGCATGCAGGGTGTTCCCTCTCTGCTGGTCTATTCTTTCCAACAGAAAATAGAGAGTTTATATTATATAAATAGAAAAGGAGGAACCAAAGAGCATGTTACATGAGATACGATAGTCAAACACGTGAAGTACAGAAAAGTGTTACTTCAATATGATGCTAATAATGAAAATATAGAAATAGATAATGCTGATAGTAGTGTTAATAATCTATCAGATTTTAGAAATGCATAGATGATAAATTAATGAAAAAGTAAAATATTGTATATTGTACTAATAATCAATTATAAAAATTAATTGTGTATTTCTTTACTCACCTCTTTCATTAAAAAAAAAACAACTTTGTCATAATAATCAGAAGAAAAATATCTGAATATGATTAAAATAATTAGAATATTTAAATTTATATACATATTATGATTATTTCAGATAAATTTAAAAAGAATATAAAAATCTAAAAAAAAGAATCAAAATGAAACTAGCAGCCACATAATTATAATGAATTTTAAATGTATTTTGGGATTCAGAGAAATTTTATATTTTTCTAAATATAAAAATATTTTCGCGTATAAAAGTTTTCACTTTTGTCGGCACTCTCCCGAGTGCAACATTTTTTTTTTGTTTTAGTTTAGTTTGAAGGCTTGATATTTACTTTTGGTGAAATGGACGTTTTCCAACAGTAATATATCCATATTTACACTACATTATATGGAATTCAATGAGGAAATCTCCATTTCAATTTAGGATTTGTCACATTATTTTTGAGTAGCATTTTGCAGCCATCACTTAGCATTCGAATGTGCATTTTACTAGCGCAACAATTTAAAAACATAATTAGCGTGAATCTGCATACAATATAGACTTTTGATTAGAGGTAATTTGAGTAAGTAGGTGGAGTTCTTTCTGTCGTTTTATATTTTATTTGCCTATTCGCATTTCATTTTATTGTTAATGTGATTTTGTCTAATGTTTAGGTATTAATGTTAGTCTTAACACATTTTTTAGAAATGAAAAACTACCCCTTTAACTGAAATATAGTGAAAATGGACTCAATTTTAGACGATTTCTAGTTGCTGGGGTATTTTTTTAGGAGTTTAGAAACTTTTTGACATGGGTTTTAGCTTTTTTCTTAGGGGCAAAAATTCATAACTTGAATGTTTGTCAAAAAAATGTAGATTTTTTTTATCAGTAGTATATACATTTTAGAATTTAGAAGTAGAAAGTTTTAAACTAAAATCACTAAGTATAAAGAGTACTTAAAAGTTTTTGATCTTGGTGTTACAGGTTTCGGCAGCATGGAGACTTTGACATTACTGGTCAAAATATCCTAAATTAATACATAAAGTCAAAAGTTTTCATTACTAAGTAAATACTAAAACTACACTAACAGTAGCTGAAGTGTAAGGAATTAGATGACCAAACTAACAAACTTCTTTTTTGTTTCCAGGCAATGAAGAGAACGTGTTGTCATACGAACCAGTCCAACAGTTGCATATTACTTACACTCGACCAGTCATAGTGCTCGGTCCATTGAAGGATCGTATCAATGATGACTTAATTTCAGAATTCCCTGACAAATTCGGAAGTTGCGTACCACGTAAGAAATACTACCTACCGTATTTAATTTTCATACACTCACTTCAAAATTTAGACTTCAGTGTATTGAACCAACGCTAACATTTCGATCAAATCTCATTCGTATAATTCACTTTAATTAGTTTAATTTAAGACTAATAACACAACAATTTAATACTAATTAATTTAGCATGCTAAATTCAAACACTTTTTTATGCACTTTCTCTACATCTGTAGATACTACGAGACCCAAGCGTGAATATGAAGTAGATGGTAGAGATTATCATTTCGTCGCATCAAGGGAACAAATGGAAAGAGACATACAGAACCATCTCTTCATCGAAGCAGGTCAATATAATGACAATTTGTATGGCACTTCAGTCGCTTCCGTAAGGGAAGTTGCAGAAAAGGTGAGATTAAAACATTTTGCAATCTACCATTAAATATTAGACCAACTTGTGGTTTAGCGCTTCAAATGGTGATTGATAAAGACTAAGGAATTTTTACTTATACATGTTTGTAATGTATTGTTTTTTCCAGGGCAAGCATTGCATCTTAGATGTTAGTGGAAACGCAATAAAACGATTGCAAGTTGCGCAACTGTATCCGATTGCAGTTTTCATCAAACCAAAATCTGTGGAGTCCATAATGTACATACACTTTTACATTTTAAATGCGTTTGATACATGTTTTTAATTTTAGGGAGATGAATAAGAGAATGACCGAGGAGCAAGCTAAGAAAACATATGAAAGAGCACTGAAAATGGAGCAGGAGTTTGGAGAATACTTTACAGGTAAAATTTAGATGATTTGCAAAAGTTTTAAATACTTCAGATTCTGGAATGTTAAACATGCGGATTCGTTACAAATCTATATATATATAGGTATATAAAAATGGATTGCTGTTCATTTGCTCGCTTAAACTCGAGAACGGCTGGACCGATTTTGCTAATTTTGATCTTGAAATATTTGTGGAAGTTTAGGGAAGGTTTGAGCGGTGAGAAACAAATAATAAGTAACAGGAATACTAGAAAAGGTACGTTTTGTAATTTGACATTTTTAATCAAACAAATGAAAGTATAGTGTCAGTTGGTTGTCAAATAAATAAATGTCAAGACGATTACTAAAATCCATCATCAGTTTGTTAGTGCGCGAGAACTTTATTGATTTTAAAATGCCAACGAGAAGACGTTGTCGTCAAAGTCAATCAAATGTGCGACGAGCTACTTCACGTGCAAATCGCACTGACGACCAGCGAGAGACAATGACAACATTCGTATCAGTATAACAGACGCAGTGTTCCTGTAAACCTGGAACGAGTAGCATTCTACTACGACCCGTAAATAGATTATTGTGCCGACCAATCCGTAACGATTGGAGAATTAACAATCATTTGTCGATATTGTAAAGCGTTAAAGTACAGCGGTAAATCTACTGGATTATGTTGTGCTACTGGTAAAGTAAAATTGGCAAAATTGTTCCCACCACCAGATGCATTACGCTCATTAGTTTCTGGGGTGGGAAATGACTAAACATTTCTTGGCCAACATCCAAAAATATAATAATTGCTTTCAAATGACGTCGTTTGGTGCAACGCATATTGTACAGGAAAACTTCATGCCCACTTTCAAGGTAGTTTTTGATAAGTTGTTTTTTAAAAATTTAAAAAGATAATATACAATTGCAGATACAAGGACAGTTTGCGGAATAAACTTGGAGTTTCCCTGTTTCGCGCATGGGCAATTATACGTCGCGTGTTCGCGAGTCGTAAAACCATGATCTTTATATATTTACACACCGCAAAAAAGACAAAAAATATAGTATATCAGAAAGCCTTAAATTGATTATGTGTAAAACTGTGTTGCATTTAATTTAATGTAGATAAAAATTTTGTATCAAGTTTTGACCATATTTTTTCAAAAATATATGTAGGTGATAGGAAGTCTGAAGTCCACCTGGTCATCTATAATTTTATTTATCCTTCTTTTTTTAAACTTAACCTGGCATTTCATGGCATGCCCCCTATGGCTTGTAATATAATATATATGGAATATGATATAAGTAGCAATTTAGTATATAAATATGTGTAAAGGAATGTTTATAAGAGCACAAGCCGCATCCCTTGCAATGCCAGGTAAAGTTTAAAAAAAGAAAGATAAATAAAAATTATGGATGACCCGGTGAACTTCGTATCACCTACAAATATTTTTGAAAAATATGGTTAAAACGTAATACAAAATTTTTATCTTCATTAAATTAAATGCAACACAGTTATACACATAATCAATTTAAGGCTTTCTGATGTACTATATTTTTTGTCTTTTTTGCACTGAGTAAATATATAAAGACAAAAGCGGTACCCGGCATGTGTTGCAATGTCATGTAAAATATAAAGAAATAAAACGTATAATAAATAAACAAATAGTATATATAAAATTTAATGTTTGTCCACTATGCATTCCGAAAATATTGATCAGATTGTGATGAAACTTTGGTAGGGTATTATGGGGACGCCCAAGATGGTTTCTGGCCCAAAAAATCTATATACAAATGGCAAACATGGCTAACATGGCAAACGTTATTTTATCATATGAATTATTAATAGTAAACATTTTGTTATTGAAATAAAAAATAACTAACTTATTTTAAGAGTGTGGAGATGTGGTATTTGACTCAAAAAAGAATGCAGTGCTATGAACATTAATGACAATTACATTACGGGTCGACTCGCGTGTGCAGGAGCTCCGTCATGCAAAAACCACATATTTCTTCTTACGTCCAGAGGTATATCTTCGAGCAGTTCTGAGAGGAAGTTCTTTAAGAAATTTAAATATGCCTCAACTGTTAATCTGGCTGGCAAAACAAAAGGACCCAGTAGGTGGTGCCCTAGGATTCCACACCAAACATTAATAGAAAAACGATGTTGGAAATTTGATCTTTGTATGGCATGTGGATTTTCCTCTGCCCAGTTATGGATGTTGTGGAAATTTAAAATGCCATTTCTACTAAAGCATGCCTCATCAGTTGCCAAAATTCTTGAAATAAACAGGTGGTTGAGGTCGGATTTAGTTAGAAACCATATACAAAAATTTAATCGGGGGGCGAGATCTTGTTGTAACAATGCCTGAACCCGCTGTAGGTGGTAAGGGTATAATAATTGTTGTCTTAGAGTTCTATGCATGGTCCAGTTCGACACTCCCATTTCTTGAGCAAGATCTCGTGTACTATGTCTCGGATTCCTTTCAACTGCATCCAAAATATGTTCCTCCGTATTCACATCGATCTGCCGATCTGGACCATGGTTTTCCGGACGAGGAACAACACTTCCAGTTTCACGAAGACGTTGAGACACTTCAACAAATGTTCTACGGTTAGGCAATCGCCGTTGAGGAAATCGTTCGTGATAGATACGACGTGAATTTGTAGAACTACAACGTGCCTCCACGTAAATTAATAGCATATCGTGATATTCACGTATACTGAACATTTTAACAACCGAAAAATTTACACGCACCGAAAAGAAACCGTAACGATCACACTTATCTTTCGAATTCAAAAATGCACACTGTCACTGTCACTAGTGTCACTGTCTGGCTCTCATGTCACGACGCGAACGATACCTTCGCGGTGTTGCCACACCACATCGTAGCCATTTTATCGAGATCTACTGATTGGGAAAAAAATGTATTCTTTAAAGAAAAGATTGTTTTGTTACAAATTAAACATAAACACATTAAAAGAATACACCTTATAGTCATTTCATGTAGAAAATTATGTGACATTCTTTAATAAAACTGAATTTTCACACCTTAATATTAGAAGTTTGCTAATTTTTTTCTCGAAAACGGTTGGTTTTAGGACACCTGTTATATAAGGTTTTTTTGTTTGTTTTGATGAATACTATCACCTATTTAAAAAAAGGCAGTCAAACCCCTAACACCCTTTAAGGTAGCCATAAAGAATGAAGGCAGGTTTAGCCAGCTCTTAATGCACAATGGATAACTTGTAGTGCTTAATGGATAATAGATAATTCATAATGCATAATGCACAAGAGAAATTTGTGTTTATACAACGCGTAACTTTTATGTACCTATTAATAAACTGACAAATCAGTGACGTTTGTAATCGTTAACCTTACTTTTGTGTTGTGAATATTATCAATTCGGTTTTGCTTTTTCTATTCTCTTTTGAAATCGACTACAAGTGATCACTATGAAGATAAAAGAGATACATTGATGAAAGCAAATCTTGCCTTCTATTTTATGTCTCTTGTTTCATCAGTCGTAATAGGTATGAATAAAAAGAAAGAAATAGAGGTTGGGGTGTTAATCAATAAAAAAAAGAACGCGAAGGGCTCTTCAAGACGCTTTTTAAAGATATGTGGAAACTGGACAAACAACATTTTTTCAAATATACAAGAATGACTCGGGACCAATTCAAGGAACTTCTGGAAAATTATGAAATTATGAAACGAAACACGAAGTCCGAGCCCCTCATAGAAATGACAAGTCGATATTTTTGACATTCGCATGACCACAAGCATAATTTACATAATTCGTAATGCATAAAGTTAAAAGTTGGTCAACTTTGTGAATTGTGCGTTATGCACTAAATTGTGAATTGTGCACTATGAGTTGTATAAACGGGTACATATACAACTTAGGTTTCAAAATTATGCATTAAACACTAAGAGTTATCCATTGTGCATTAAGAGCTGGCTAAACCCGCCTTGAGACAAAGTAGGTTAGCTTTCAAGGAAAACGTTTGATTTACTTGTCAAAACAGTAAATAACGTAATGAAAAAGATGTTTCTTTGCCAGATATGAAATACTGAAGTTTGCATTAGTTTTTTCCCTAAACATCGCGATTCCGAAACTTTTGAAAGCAGCGAATTGAAACTTGGCCACAGATGAAAGAGCGCCCCCTTCATCCTAAGAGTTTTATCGCGAAATTCAAGTTTAATTTTTGACTTCAAAAAGAAACCCCTTCCATTTTTTTTAAAAAATTGGATTTTTAAAATGTGGGCTATTATTAAATTGACACTCTAAGTACAATCAGTATAGATCATCAAAACATTACTGTCTCAGCACCCTTTGGCACTTTGAACTCCATTCTTGTCAAACTTTGTCCATCAATCTTCACTGACTACCTACTTTATTCATGTTTCCAGCGGTGATCCAGGGTGACACGCCAGAGGATATCTATGGCCAAGTGAAGCAGGTGATCCAGGAACAGTCCGGGCCGAGCATCTGGGTACCAGCCAAGGAGAAGCTGTGACCTTTGCCAGGTGCTGCACCGCTGTGGACGGTGCCAGCGCGCACCAAACGTCTACACTGAAGATACATTCATGCTTGGAATAGGAAAACGGAATACGGAACGGGAGGCAGTGTCCCAACTTCTTTTATTTTTTCCCTTCTCTATTGTATGTAAGTTCGGCCGAATCTCAGTTAGATTTAATGGTTAATTTAGCGGTGCCTAATTTTACGTGAAGGATGAGTAGGGGTCGTCCATGGTGTTGGAAATTAAAATGGGGGGATCTCTATAAAATTACTCCTAAACTAAAAGAATTTAGGACTCGGTGTAGACTGTTAAAAATATTACACTCGCAATTTTGATTTTGGTGTAGCTATTAACTTAAATGATCTAAATATTAGACTGAAGAACAAGCTCTATAGTAGATCGTTTCCATGACTGCACTACACTTTGGGACTCTACCATGGACGCACCCGCGAACTTTCCTCAAGTCTGATTATTATTTTAGACTAATTTACGTTTTCTTTTTCACATTGCCTCTCTTTTTAATGTAAGAGAGTACACCTTGTTGTGCGGTGCCTATATACATATAGCGTGCTTGCAAAATTCAGCTCACTTAAAATCGGTCACTTGTTATATCTTTGAGTGGTTTTGCAGATTAAAAATGTTTTAAAGTAATTATTTCACTAAATTAATGTTTGGATGAGTGGGAAGTGCCTTGATTTCAAGGGGATCAAAGATTGGACTGGTGGCGTGTTTACTTTAAATATTTAAAATGTTTTTGAATTTTCGACTAAAATTGTTATCAGGATGGAAAACAGGAATAGCGGGTTTATGATGTGTATATATAAATATATATATATGTTTAATTTGTTTCACGTTTATAGTCTGCAGAGCCCTCTCTAGTTTTGTTATAATACAGAAAATACACAATTAGTGTTTAAGAAAAAATAATCTTGTTAGAATATAACGGTGAGGCGATACACCCAAGAGATTCGTATCACCCTGTATAAGCTTTGTATAGATGTGGATAACCTCTCCGAGCCCTTGTGTTATTTAACAAAAATAATAATATATAAATAAAATAACTTTAGTCAAATTTTGAAACGTTTACAAAAATATTCGATTGTTATTTAACACATAAGTAGTTTTATTCAATGTTTTCTTTTGTAGTGTATGTATTATATTTACATTTTGAATAAGGAACTAAGGAAATTGTATATACACAAATTATATCTCTGTGTAGTATATTTGACAGGAATCTGTTATTTCAGGAACAAGTTGTCACCTAACTTATTTCAGTTAATAAAACAAATTTTATTAAACCTGTTTCGTGTTCACATATTGGAATGAGATACTAAACGACAGGTTAGTATTGTTTTGAATTGGTTTTAGGGTGTATGGGTGTTGGAGAGCTTACAACCATGGAACAACCCGGATTCATGAATTCATAAAATAAGCTCTTCAAATGAGCTAGATTTAAAGTGAGCATAGGCAGGAGTATTGGGTATGGTCATGAAACTTTGGGTCTCCATAATTTCAACAGAACTGACCTGAATACAGGCATTAATCAGGTGTCGTAAATCTAATCGTATTTATTTTGCAATAACAATTTGTGATTATTTTATTTCATAATGAAATGACATTCATTCAATTAGATTAATTAATAGAAAATAAACATAAACAGGTTACCAACATAAAATAATGTTCCATAAAAAGAATACAGACTAAAGCGGCCCATACACGCACAATATTATTGCGCAATATTTAGGTTTGTGCAATATAGTTGATCGTGTGTAGTCGAAATTGAAAGGTTGTGCAATATATTGTGCTAAATTCAAATCTTTGAAAATATATTGTGCAAACGGGAAAAGGTTGTGTCGTCTGTAGGCAATATTGCGCAATATCCCATCAGTCAGTATCAACACGTGGTAGAGTACGCGTCGTCATGGCTGCCAAGGAAGCTGATACGCAATCATCCAATTCATTCTGGAATTCATTGAACTTTATGTTGGCCTTCTGGCTCTGTGAGATGTAAAGTGTACAGATTATACTAATCCTGCGAAACAGTGGGAGCAGTATGAACTCTTGTTAGAAAATACCGCGAAAATATCCGAAGGCTATAAACCAGAGCTCTTCTTCATTTTCGCATTGGCACCCACAGCAATAATCACACAACACAAATCCCTATCACTCAACATTACTTCACTACATGAAATTGTGCTTGGAACTGCTTGCACAATATATTGCCTTGAAGGTTGTACGTCTGTGCTCGCGATTGCGCAGTATATTGCACAACCGTCAATATTGCCTGCATACGATACAATTTATTGCACAAATCCAAATGTTGCGCAATAATATTGAGCGTGTATGGGCGTCCGTCAAAATATTGTGCAACCCACATTGCGCAATAATATTGAGCGTGTATGGGCCGCTTAATGTCAGTTAAAAAAGTAATTATGTTAAAAATAAACTTTTAGATTATTCAAAACTCTAAATGTTTGGGAAATACTTTAAATTTTCGTCTAAATTATGCTATTAAAAAGAATCCATTTTTGAACAACCTAAAAGTACATTAGTAAACAGTAAAAAGTATGAGTAAACAGCTTAAAAATTAAACTTTTCTTTTATGGATTACCTAATATGCACCATAAATAAAACAGTTTATAATAATATATCCTAATATTTTGCAAAATACTTTGACTAAATAGCACTCGAGGGAATGTTATCAGGTTAGATTTAAGTAAAAAATATATGTAGAGATAGAGTAGTTACAAATTATATAACTATGGCGATATGAATATGGATGATAAGATATGAAAAGATGGAAAGATTTTATAACACCCTGGGCATTTTAAAGCATAGCAATTTTCCCAAAACCACCATACAAATGGATCGGTGTTCTTTAAATACTGAATAGTTAACTGCGAAGATCTACATCTTTGGACCTCATAGCTTTTTAACTCAGGTACGTATAAAAATGTCAATAAATCAATTTTTAAATTAAAAATAATCATAATAAAACTAGAGAAACAGTTTTAATATAACTACTACTAAAGGTTTTGTGTACTGTGATGTGATTCATTAATAAGCCGAGCAGTTACGTGAAGCTCCTCTTCACATTAGTAATCTATAATAGCAGAATGGCAAATACCCTTTGGTTAGCCAGCATGAAAAGTTAAATTCCAAATAATCCATAAAAGTGTAACAACTTTTAAAACATTCTCTATAATCTTACAGTACTTATGTCAAACTTAACATTTAACTTTTACGTTTCTCAAAGCAACGTACTACAGTTTCATATTTAACTATTAGAGAGAAGCGACTAGAGGGATCGTTCTAGTTTTGTTCAACGTTAAAATTCTTTACAATTAACATCATACAATTTATACAACATAATCCTGAAAATATGCAAAAACATCCATTTAGGCTAGCCAACTATATTCAAAGTTACTTTGTTTAAACATTAACCAGTGAAAAGACACTAAAATGAAACCTAGAAAATTTGCTTCTAAATTGACCCCTTTATCGGATCAAATGAAGCAACTTTGAATGTTGGTGACTTCGTCTAAATATATTAAATGAATTATTTGTGGAAATATTTTTCAGACATTCCATAGGTTATAAACTGCAACGGTCACTCTCATCGCCGCCCGATCAACGACTCAAAAAAAATATTTAACATGGGTTTTAGCTTTTTCAAATAACGTCCTAACACTTACGTTATACTTCAGTTGGCACACACATCATTATTTTTCTTTTAGCACTAGTTTGAAAAATATATTGCAACTTATCACCAGGGAAAAATGTGTTTTAATACTAATGACGTTTACGGCGGCCTAGCTCATTTCTGGCCAGTTATGTAGCAGTGATCGGCTGGAAATACCTTATCCCGTTTATCTGGAAAAAAAAATAAACAGATCCAAAATTGAAGAAAAGTCTTTTAACTGTGGTATATAATTTGTCCAACTTACGGTCATATCATATTCTGTAATAAATGCAGGTATCTCCAACTGTTCCGGGGACATAACTGCATACAGATATTCCACTCCCGGTAAACTGTGCACCTTTTGCTTTATTGCTGGCGCCATGAACGTCGTGAACCACCATGTCATCATCTAGAAACAACATAATGATTTAAGAACACCATAACAACAATAATATTATTGTGAAAAGCTAGCAGACTCATCTTTTAGTTGAATTAAGAGATAATTATAAAGTGTGTTATCTAAGTAAGAACACAATGAATATATAATTATGTCATAAAATTAACTTTATTGCACTACATCTGAAATTTCACACACCTGAGATGTGAAATTCAAAACATGACAGAAAAATGTCTTTCCAATATATTCATACAAGCTTGGAAATCTTGAATTACATATAGTAGGTAATTAATGTGTCATATATAGGTATGGGCAAAAGCGAATACTTGATTTGAACAAAAAATTAATGAGAGTAGCATTAGAAGACTTGTGAAATTTGAGCTGAAGAGTTCAATTCTGAAAAGTGCTAAGGCAGTTTGACTGTTGAATGCACAAGATAACAAAGATAATTGAAATTTCACTCTAAAGAAGTATGCTAAGTTCTTTTTAGGTGCTCTGGAAAGATCTAAAGTATAAAATATGGTCACATAATAGTAATATCAAAATATTTAAGTTTCTCCCCTAGATGGATTAGGAATACAATAACATATGTGAGCATGTTATTTTAAATAAAAAATATTCCCTATTTTTACTACCTTATAGCGCGAAAAAGTCACGTTCGCAGATTCTGAGAATTTCCTCTAGGTTTATCAACTATTGAGCCTGTAAGGAA
Organism: Cryptocephalus moraei; assembly: GCA_946251905.1. Taxonomy (NCBI): domain Eukaryota; kingdom Metazoa; phylum Arthropoda; class Insecta; order Coleoptera; family Chrysomelidae; genus Cryptocephalus; species Cryptocephalus moraei. The sequence continues at coordinate 35,857,910 of OX276454.1, read as the reverse complement.
AGGTCTCCCGATGACAATGAGAAGAGTTCTAAATTGTCATGTCTTTCTTACTTGCGTTTTGAAACACCCTCGAAATTATATGCAAACCTTAACAAGATACATTAAATAATTATCTATACTAAACTCCAACATTGGGCGAACATTAACGAAGCCCCAAGATGTACATGTATATTGATTAAATATTGGATACCACATTCAAACGAAAAAGAACTAAGTATTATTATAGTTTTCATTACCTTATTGTTAATTAACAAAAAATTCCAAAAAGACCATGATTGAATATATATGTTTGGTGCGATTAGGTTACATAAAGCATTGAAGATTAAATCAACGCGTAAGGTTAAAAGAGGGTTTAAATTAGTAGAGTATCACAATATAAATCGCTGTGAACCATTCATAAATTAATATCCAACTGTATCAACACTGTAAAAATCATCCTTGTGAGAGTATTTTAAGACATGTCTTACATTTTCAATACAACATAATTAATGCAAATTTTATGAGGTATGCCTTCCTTATCCGACAATAGGATGAGTTTAATTATTTTACAATTAGTACACATCGTTAAGATTATAATCAGGTTTAGTATTGCAATATTTATGTGACAATAAATCCTTATGATGATTTCAATTATTTTTGAGAAAAAAAAATCACAATTTACCTTTTATGACTTTAACAACTGACTGACAATGTAATAATTCCCTCAATCCCTCAAACGTTCCCGGATATTTTTTTTTCTGAAAAAAAACTTCTTATAACTCTCTATTTAAAAATAATTCCATCTCCTATCGATCGGATGAGGAGTGGAAAGCCCTCATCCCGGAAACTTTCCCCGGAAAACTTCACCGACATCCCAAAAAACCGAGCTAGAAACTTCTTATATTTGACCAGAAGTTTTATCCACACGAATTACGAAAGTACGTAATCATTATTTGATATACTTTGCCATCACCCCTACCATTTATGGAAAAAATAGGTTTATACTATGGTATATAGTAATAGACAACGTCAGTATGATGATAATATGAATATTAAAAAAAACATGGTATTTTAGCATATCCTTATTACGTGAATTTTGAGGTTGGTCTTTTCTTTTCGATATAAACAAAATTTTGAAGAATGCGGAAAGTGAGAAGTAAAACTGGAAAGATTGTGAATAGAGATTTTCGGAAATAGTTAAGTCACAAGGAATGTAAAGACATGTCGATACTTTCCGTGTTACTTATTACATTTTTCACGCTGCCGTTGAAAATTTCCTCATAATTCCTCAAAAGATGAAATGTTTGCTTTAATTCGGTACGTCACTCTGAGATAAGTTGATTGACATACGCAGACTGACATATGCCAGTCGGACATATGCGTAACTAGGGTTACCCGATGCGACAAATTTAAACAAAAGACTGTTAACATCCTCGGCAAGATTATCAACTTGATTTACTCTTTTGATTTTCCTATGAATGTAAATGACAGTATTTACATTCCGTCGTCAAGGAAAAATAATACTCGAATGTTACACATGCTACGCGTATCTATGCTTACGATAACGGCAGCGTGAAATTTAATTATTGTATTTTGAAACAATTGTCATGCTTGTTATGATTGACAGGTAACAACCATAACAATCGGGTTATCTGTCATGTCCCATCCTACAGCTCGTAAATATATGTATTTCTCTTGCTTACCAAAGTCGTGATGTGTGTATGCAGTTTGGTACAATTATACATTAGTATTAAAACATAAATAAGAGAATGGAAAAGTGCATGAAACAAAATCAGAATGGAGCAATCAGTGCTTACGCGTTTTGCACAGCATAATAAGAGAGAGAAGGAACAGATTTACCTATTTCCCTCACTCGATTCGCTATTTGTCAGTACACGTTTCAAACCAAAACTGAGATAGCAGAGATCAGTCTTGGAAGAAAAAGATCAGTCTTGGTAAAAAGATCCACGCGCATTAGGTGAACTCTCAGTGAGTAATTCGAAACACAGGCAATAATTGACAGTCCACAATCCTCCACTTTGTCTTGTGCAACTTCTCCAAGTTAAAACATAACACTCAATTTTTAAACGTTGTTTAACTCGTGGTCATTAACTGCATAGAAAAAGGTTTTTTTAGGGTTTTCCATTAGTAAGAATTTTACACGTTTAAAGCGACTCAGAATGGTATATTTCGATATACCTACGTCATACATTCTTCCTTACTTTTTTGGAATCTAGCGAGTACTTAAGAAGTTATTTTACAAATCGGTTAGTGCAAAAAAATGATGATTTCTGAAAAAATTATCAGCTTTGGAAATCTATCAGACTAGGTAGAAATTCCAAAAGTATATGCACAATTACAAATTTGCAAAGTCCCTGAGAAATCCCGGAAGTTTTGACGAGGCTAAATGTTTCAAATTTAAAGTTTTCAATGAATTTTGTGAATTTTGATAGGTCAATCGGGTCACAATTGTTCAATTTGGAAGGTTTTAAGCAAATGTCATAGATTGTTTCAAAACAGTTTATAAACTATCAAAACCTGGAATAGTTTTAAAAAAACAAAATTTCCAGGAAACCTCCAGTTCGTCACAACTTCTTAAATTGAAGTAGATCCTGATATTCAAACACTTTTCCACGCATCATCATAGAAACTGTATAATTACTATAAGAAGAAGAATACAGGGGTGAAATAAGTAGACCCAGTTTAACCGATCGGGAACTTTATATGAGTCCCGGACATTTGTTCGAAAGACAAAATTTCGAAAGACACTTATTCGAAGGATAAATGTTCGAACGGACAAATGTTCGAAAGGACGAATGTTCGAAAGGACAAATGTTGGAAAGGACAAATGTTCGAATGGACAAATATTCGAATGGACAATTATTCGCATGGACGTTATTTCGAAAATACAAATATTCGAAAGATTAAGTATTCGAATGAATATTTTATCGAATGAGCATTTTTTCGAGTGTACATTTGTGCATATATACCTGGGCGGTAGATGAGAATATAAATATGTTTCAATCATTTGATGACAGGAAATAAAAGGCAAATTACCAAAAAGCATTTATTCGGAAAGTATGTATTTGATATAATAAAATGAACGAATAGTAATAATGTTACAATGAAATATTTAGTGCTAATCTATTTATTTATACTTATTATATTCGAAAGGACAAATTTCGGTCGTTTGGATTTTGGTGTTTCGAAGAAGTCCCTAAAAATCATCGTTAGGACGAATTACCATGTAAGATCGCCTACCTGTACCCTAATGTTAATCATCATATAAGACTAAAAAATATCGTCAATCAATTTTCATTACAAGACCCACTAGGTTTTTTTTAAATAGATTAGAAGTAAATATTTCATCGTAACATTATTATTATTCGTTCATTTTATTATATCAACCATTATATATCAAATACATACTTTCAGAATAAACGCTTTTTGGTAATTTGCCTTTTATTTCGTGTTATGAAATGATTAGAACATATATTCTCATCTACAGCCCAGGTATATAAGCATAAATGTGCAGTCGAACAAATGCTGATTCGAAGAAATATTCATTCGAATAATTATTCTTTCGAATATTTGTTATTATTTTTATTTTATAATTTATATTATTATTTTCAAAATAACGTCCATGCGAATAATTGTTCATTCGAATATTAGTCCATTCGAACATTTGTCCTTTCGAACATTTGTCCTTTCGAACATTTATCCTTCGAATAAGTGTCTTTCGAAATTTTGTCTTTCGAACAACTGTCCGTAGGCGACTTTATATCACTTCATACGCTATTAGAAATCAACTTACCTTCGTCCAAAACGTCGGATGGATTATGTAAAACGCCTTTAAGTTCTTTTTATACTTATAGGGTAAGACATTGTAGACCTCTTTCAGCCAAGAAAACGAGGGATAGTTGCTATTGGAGGTCAACGTGTGGAAGTAAGCGATCACGTAGTCACCTTTTACGATCGGGTCTAACAGGAAAATCAGATATAACAATGCCTGAAACAATAAACAAATTTAACTCAAAAAATATCATTTCCTTTCAACAGCAATTTAAACATGTAAATGTTTTCATTTTCATTTTTTCCCAATAAGAGAGTAGTTTCTAAGTGAATACAATGCATTTTTAAATTATGAATAATTTGCACATCACACGATGACGACCGTAACGTTGAATGCGTTAATTGTTTGAACAGACAAGACTCGAAACTATTGCAATTAATCACGGACGCAATGTAAGAATGTGTATCAAATAATTCACCAGAGCTACTTTATTTCATTGGTCACTAATATAGACCCTGGAGCAAACTTTAGAAGCTATGAATAAAAACCGCACGTCAATATGGCTATTTGTAGTACGTGGTCGAGTGTACATTTACCAGGACCCCGGTGGTTTTCGAGATTTTGTAGTTTGTACGTAACGTTTTTTTTTTAATTCCGTTAATTCGCAAAATATTTCATTTTTAGACAACGGCTTTCAATTATGGCTTCATGAAGCCGGCTCCTACCATTTGAAAATTTTAAAGATCGAGGCGGCTTCCTTTTAAAACAAAATCTGAAAAATTAACAAGGAGTTAACCTTATTTCTTTCTCCGCACAATGATGATGCATAAATCTAAAAAAATTTATTAAAGGGTAATAATAGCGAAGAAGTGGAGCGCTTCATGGGATTCGTATTTTATTTTCAGTGTCTGGCGAAAGGTCGAACGGGTAAGATAAAATGTCAACCTGAATTCGCTCACCGTGAACAGTAATTCATGAAAGGAGTACGAAAAATACTGCACAATTACCTGTGCAAGTTAACTATGTTAAAATATTATTAGGTAAAATAGCTTAACTGTTTTTGAAAACATTGATTTCCCCCGAAATGATCATGAAGTATACTAATACATACATTGCTTAAATTTTTTTTAATTTCAAATTTATACACCATTAATTCTTTACTTCGATAGCACGTAATGATTCTTTCAGAATAAAGGTTTTTATTCTAGACTGAAATCATTAGACATAAACTGAAAAAATAATTAGCTCGATATGCCAGATGAGGCTTAGAAATATTTAAATTACTGTTCTGTCGCTTGGTCGTTTCATCAAATTTACCCAATAATTTGATTCATGTGGTTTATCCTGAATTTTCAACATTACGGAAACCTATATTCCTAAATTTAAACATGTTTAAGAAGTTTTACACAACTGAGACGTTGCTGTGAAACTCTATCGAAGCGTATTATAAATGTTGAGTCTTCACGGTTTCACTAAACACCCTGTAATTTGATATTCTTCACGATCTTCAGGCGAGTTTCGGCGAATTTGCAGAGCAAAGTTTGTTTTACAACGCAGTAAAATAATTTCTAAAATCGTACAAGTTTAAGAAAGGAGGAATTAAGTATGAAAACTTTTAAAGGATCAGGGAGTGCCATAACGGGTCTAGCCAATTTCATGTAAATTGTATAAAGGTAAATTTAGAATTATACAAAAAATAAAAGTAGTATCGCGTTGTTACGATCTTGTAGGTGCCTAAAGTGAAAATTAATTTTTAGGTATTTTGTAATAAATAAATAAAAGATTTGTCGGGTATTTGTTAATACCAATTGTCTCAAATTTTTGTTCCATAGTGAAACGAAACGACTTTCTGCGAGATAAACACGCCTGGAGCTACCAGAGTTCGCCGAATTCGGATCCCGTGAAAAGACGGCTCGAACGGAGGAGATTCTTCTCGACGCTTCGATGCGATAACGGTTTCCTCGAAAATCGGGAATGTTCCAGCAACTACCGAGAAACTTCGAGAAGGATCACATCAGCCATAAAAAGGAATACCGGACCCAAGGCGAGGGAGTTGAAGAATTGACAGTGTAAATACGTTACAATATGTTGTATAAATGTAAAAGTGATGTTAAATCAGACAACTTTTGGATAGTTGCGTTAATCATGAATTGTAATGTTTCAATTACTTAATAAATATGAGAGGTTTCACGAACTTTTGATAAAGTTCTAACTTACTGAAGTTACGTGAAACATTAATAATTTAAAAATCACAAACATTCAATGTGCTCGACAACATCGTGCATATACCTATTGTAGAAAACCTTTTGTTAGGTACATCTCAAGAAAACGGAGAATAAGGTTATTATTTCGGATGAACGAATAAGTATGTACGCTTCGTGATATAATTATTATTATTATTGCATGTCATACGCTTTGCTCGGTAGCGAGAACTCCGCCGGATAAAAATTCAATATACCGTCGTCTTAACTTATATGTCGGAGTGTATTTCACTTCGGGAAACGAGATATTAAATATGCAACAACGACACAGAATCTGTGTACATATGAGCATACGAGATACACGTACGTATATGAAACGCTATCGATTATAAACCGCACGACCAACTTCATTGTACAAGAGCATTTCTAACAATGTCCCCTTTGGAACAAAAGGGAAACTCTCCCGTTTCTACCTACCTCCCTCCCTTCCTTGGAGATGAAATGGATAAATGTGGACAAAAGGCCGCATTGTAGTTTACGTTTACGTTTTAGAGATATCAAATGTAAAGTTATCGTTTTGATATCGGATAGTTTTGGGAATTAATCATAGAGAATACCCTGGCTATTAGTTTGGGGCAGTCTCCATGACTGGGGTTCATCACAACTTGTCGATTTTGGCAAAAAAAGTAAGTCATCAGATAGCTATTATTGGCCTGAGAAAAGCTCAAAATCTGGATTGAAATTAAACCATTTAAGAGTTTGAAGCGGAAATAATTTAGGTTTGGAGTGTTTTGTACGATCAACATTGATTTATCGATTCAGATGATATGTAACAGTTCGAATTTTTGGGTTTCAAAGTTAAATAGTAGTTAAGTTTCATATGTCGAATTCATAGTTCAAGGTTTTTTTGTTTCCATGTTCCGGTCAGTTACAGTTTAGGAGTCCTGGTTTCACAAACTAATCCCCGTTTAAGACCTGTTGTTCTCGTATTTAATGACCGTAAAGCGGTGGAAGTTGGATTCGAATTCAGTGAAACCGCCTGCATTAGCGACAACTACTCTAATTACTTTTGAGGAATGTTTTAGTTATATCGTATAGTTATAATCATTTTGATAACTGAAAGGGTTGTGGTCCTCTCAAGAAGATTGGACTTTGGTAATAAATTAAACAAAAATTTATATGAACGGAGAATAATAACGATAAGTATATAATTTGTCCAACTATATGTAAATGCCCAAATTTTCACTTCGAAAATATAAAGTACAGCAAAATATTGGTTATTACAACGTGAACGTATGTTTACAATGTAACGTAAAGTTAAAGCTTAACTGGAAACAAATTGGTTTTTAATGTATGATGTATTAAAGGTTTAAAAATTTGTATTCAGAAAAACAACTGACGGGTGTACTTAGATAATGCCAACACTAGTTTATTACCGAACCCAACAAAACTTTGCTTATATCCCAAAGTAAATTGATAAATAATTTAGTCCAAGTTTTTTTTTACTAATATAACACATTTGGCGTCTATCTATGAAAACATTTGGATCACATTCTTTTAAAAACCCAGACTAGGGAACAGCAACGAAAACCACGTAGGGTAGACCTTTCATCCCTTTAACATGGCACGCGTCTAGTAAGCATGGTCGACCTGAGTCATGACAGGTCTGTAGGCACAACTCACCTTATCTAAATTGATTTTATTGAAGGGGAACCACTTGCCGACGAAGACAACCACCGGCCTGCCTAGCCTATCCACTCCGCTCTTGTACAAACATCCTATGCCGGAGACTTCTGTCAGGTCCTCGCTCTTCGCTCGACGTAACAACCGTTCGTATCTGGAAATAAAATTTCACTGTTAAGTGGGATAATTATACTCAAATGTTCGGTAAACGTAACAATGGTCAATTATATATTGTAATAAACGGGACATATTTAGGGACGAGTTATTTAGTCATACTTCATCATATTTCGTTTCAATTATTTACGAAGAATCTAAATATCAAGAAAATAAATTTTAATTGAAAATAGCAAACGTGATTAATCTTCATTTGGATATACAACTCTTGACATATACTGTAGAGGGCCTAGACGGGTACCTTTATTGTTCACTTATTGACAAAAGTCTGTTGGAAAAATCAATATTCAGGCACAATAAAGTTTTGAACTGGAGGTCGGACAATTTATTATTTAGGCGAAGGCGCAAACTGTTTGTAACTGTAGGGTAAGTAAAAAATATTATAAGTGCCTGTCAGGCTTCCATGGAAGGATGTGTTACCGGAAAAGAATGAAGATTAATACCGTTGTAAATGAAAACGGATTTGTGGTTTTTCACTTTCCATAACTTCCAACAAGGAAATAAAGGCAGAAATATTCGAGAAATATTATGTTGAAGTTATAAGTCATAGATTATGAAACTGCGTAGTGGTAATGTGTAAAGTTTGTTGTGAAAAAATGCAACCACACCGTTAAGCTATGCGCTCCGAAACAATGTGTTATTTGGTAACGTTATCTCTCACCAGTAGTCACCTCTTAAAACTGGTTTCGTTAAAAATATTCATTTCTATCCTCGTCAACTTTTGTGATCTTTTAGTTTCACTCTTTGGTTTCACTTATTGTTTGGACCGTATGAAATAATGATTTGCTCTCTCCCCTTCTCTCTTAGCTGCTTTTTGTATTTCTTGTGCTATGTTTGCTCTTCTTATGCCATTGCGAAATGCGATTGTTCACATTTCATCCATATTTCTACCACCCTCGGAGGCAGAAAAGAAAATTTCTTCGGCAGTAATAATTCGTTAGAATCTCCCTAATCAGCTGGTAACGTTAAATAGAGTTTTTGATGAATATTTTACGAATAATTGAAATTTTAATGAGATGTATTTTCATTCTTTTAAATTTGTGAATGTGACTAATTTCACACCCGTCAGAAATTTACTTAAGCTCCAATGAATTAAGAAGTATAATAAGCCTTTTATAACCCTATACCGCCCTATACCCCATGAATTAGGACAATAACAACAATGGCTTAAAAAACATTGGGCAGCAAAACTAATAAACTAAAAAATATTTTAAAAGTTCAATCTTGTTTATTTTTGGGTACGTATTATGTGCAATATAAGAAGCCTATTATAACCCTATACCGCCTTATACCCCATGAATTAGGACAATAACAACAATGACTTAAAAAATATTGGGCAGAAAACTAACAAACTAAAAAATATTTTAGAAGTTCAATTTTGTTTTATTTTTGGGTACGTATTGTAACGAAACGGCTCGCCGCGGCATAAACACGCCGGGAGCTACACAAGTTCGCCGAATTGCGATCACGGGAAGGACGGCTCGAGAAGCTTCGATGCGATAACAAGTTCCGCGAATCCTAGAATGATCTCCAGAAACTTCGGGAATATTCCGGCAAACGTCTAGAAGCCTTCTACCTGCAATAAAAAGGGAATGTCGGACCCGAGGCAGGACAGTTGAAGAAGAACCAGTGCGTAAACATTCGAGCGAGAGATCGCGCGCGTTAAATAAATAAACATCTATGTCAAATAAATTATAAGTGTTAAAGTGTAGTTAGAAATAAATTAATTAGAATAATCGCGTAGTGTTTTAGTTTTAGTAGACAGTAAAAACGTTACAGTATTATGTGCAATAAGTAAGAAACTGAACATCATTTCAATTACTAAACCAAACCCTTCTTTTTCTTTGTCCCACAGATATTGTAAATAACACTTAACACTATAAGATAACTGCAATATTTATCAATATTTAAAAAACTTGATTTACACCAGTCCATCTTTGTTGTATTTTAATTTCGCCATTTAAAATTTCTAATTTTTTTTATTTTTATTGACAGAACTTCCTTTGAGAGGATTGCTCTCTTTCCTTTTATCACTAGACAATAAAAACAACAAACCTTGTATTCTAGGTCTTTGTGTAATATTAATACGAGTACATATATCTGACGGGAAAGTGTGGAATTGCTCTCAAGTGTGGGTGCCACTGATCAACAAAATCCTAGATTAGACACATGTGTCTCGAACCGCGTGTTGTAAAAAAGGACAAAATGAAAAGGAAAAAAACTGAAAGTCTTGGAATATCGTTTGATGACGTAGTAAGCCGTACTTTGGTTGCATTGCTCGACCCCTCCTAGGTTTTGCAAATACTAAATGATAGTCCTACTCAATGTCAGCTCTTCAGTGACGCGTATACATGACTGGTCAATAACACTATGGTCAATGGACAATCAATTTTATTGTCAAATAATTATTCGACTGATTTGGTTTTGAATTCACTTATCAGGTACTTTACATTAACATTAGCAGTAGAAAATGTTAAATTCGAAGTTGTTAGCAACTGTTGCGTAATGCACAAAGGTAATATTGTGCGTCTTGCAAATGAAATTTGGGATCTTGACCACTTTGTTTGCTTGTCTGCACCATATAATTCTGAGGAAGGCAATGAAATGTAAATTGAAGTTGAAGCATACACTACATTATAAAGAGTTACTTACAATTTGGAGAAATTTCAGTATGACACCACTTTATTAATTGCGTTGATATCCGTGGCGTGAAAGAAATTCTCTAATTACGCAATATTTTAACTAAGCCTGTTATAAATCTGTCACTTCGGAGCCAGAGTGGAATGTTTCCTAAAATCCCCGTAAAAAGTAATTAGTACTGTAATATGCAGCTCCATACAGGATTGTATCTACAACCCAAACTTGGAAAAAAATCCCTCTCGCAATTATCCCATTTTTCCTACTACGTTTTTTCAGGATTACCCACCGCGAGCACAACGGAAACGTTCCCCGCCCGTCGAGACATTTTTCAACCTCCGCTAATTAGAAACTTTAATTAAATCTCCTAGACGTATCTTTGTTATCCCTGGAATCAAGGGCGTAGGCTGGGAGAAAGTAGGGGAAGATGAGGAATTTAATATCTGTCCTGTTTAGAAAAGAGAGAGGAGGACGAAGTAGAGGATGCGAAAGGGTGCAGGATCTGGAAGGTACTCATTTGTATCGGTTTTTGTCATAGCAAATCGGATTTCTGGATGACACCGGGAAGAGTTCTGGATTTGTTTTTAAGGGAATACGCGCTGTGGTTAAATAGGCAACTGTTTACTTTTGTGATCAGCGCGACGTTTCAAATAAGAAAACAATGGCGACGTGTTCATCGAACTACTTTCTTACATTTTATTATAAATATTCGATGCTAGAATAAATATTCATTGTATAAAAAAATTATCGCAACGAATTTCGAAAAATTTTTAAACAAACAAAAAACAATGTGTAAACTGCCCTTCAGAGGAGATATAGATAAGTGTTATATAAGACTTAATTACACATATTGGACAGTAAAAAATTATTTAGTTAAAAACAATTCTTAGGGCTGATGTTGGGAAACTTTCAAAAAATGTGAAAAGGGCAGGAGTGAAACGCCCTTTACAGACGAATTTGTCAAAAATATTATTCAACTGTATCATACATATTGAATAGTGGAATAACTATTCACAGTGTAGAACATTTGTTGGGGTGGATTTCGAGAAAATTTCGAAAACCAAAAAAATAACAAGAGTACTGTGCCCATCAGAGACGATTTATAGACCAGGGTCGATAATTTTGAAACCGGTAAAAAGTGAAAAAAAAATTATAGTAGAATGAAACCCATCGGAAAAGGTAGAGAATACAACAAAAATGAAAGGAAAAATAAATTACGGGCGATTTGAGGTCGGGAAGGGGGCTGGGGTGAGTATTTAAGGGTAAAAAACGGTTTAGCTCTATTTCCGGCAAAACTGCAAGCCCTATGAAAAAAAGTTAAATGGCAGAGTTGTAGGTAATAGAAAGGTCTACAACTTTTGTATCAACACTTTTTTCACATAACCTCGAAATTGTTGTGAAAAATTCAAATAACCAAGTTTTTGGTTTTTTATTTTTAGCTTTTGCAATTTTTTTTATTTTTTCACGAAATTTGGTGAAAACTTCCCTTTTTATGTCCCAAATTATATACAGTAATTTTTTTGATTTTAAATATTCAGTATTTCACCTTATTTTGACTTTATATCGAAAAAGCACTCTAATTTTCAATCGAAAATTCTCACGTCAAAATATCTGCTTTTTTAAAAAAGTCTGTGTGTTTTTTGTTCGTTGAAATCTCTACTTTCTAATGGTAAAAAAAATTATACATTACTATGGAAAATGTTCTCAGAAAATGCAAATAATGAAAAAAACTCGAATCCAAAAATTTTTTTTAATCATTATGTATAACTTTGAGCTATTTATTAAAATTTACACTTTAATTACTCGAAAAACGTGAGACGTCATGTTACATTGATAAACAAAAAAAATTACAAATCCATGAAACATCAAGATTGCAAAAAACATGCGAAAATAATTGTTCTAAATATTAAAAATAGGATTTAAAGGGGATTTCATCTAAAAAATGTCACGTCTAAAAAATCTAAAAAAGGTGCGTCCGGCGGTTCAAAAAAAGGAAGGCATAATATTTGTTCCTTGACTGATTTTCCTTGCCCTCTTGCCCTTAATATTATCGTGAAAAAAATGGGATTTCCCGTAATTTTCTTACTCCCTTACCTATCCCTTACCTAACTATTTTTATCCTGGACTCGGAATTTTAATCCTGGGCTCAGTTGTCATTTGGCCTTGGGGTATACCGGGGCTCAATCGTAGGGTGGGATTAGCGTTACCGTTGGAATTTTCCATATATGGATTTTTCTGACCGCGGGGCTCAGTTTTCGTATGCCCGGCTGTTTTGACCGCGGGACGCACCTCGGCTGCAGCTACTTTTTGAAGGGCTAAAATTTTCCGGTCACTCAGGTATATAAGTAATCTTAAAATAGCAATTAATAGGTATATACGCATATAATTTAAAGAAGATTCTAAAACTTTCTCAAAATATTGTAGATGGTTAATTGGTTAATGTTAATTGGTTGTTAATTATAGTAGTATATTTCGATTAGCAATTTTTTTGTTTATCAATGTAACATGACATCTCACGTTTTTCGAGTAATTAAAGTGTAAATTTTAATAAATAGCTCAAAGTTATACATAATGATTAAAAAAAATTTTTGGATTCATTTTTTTCATTATTTGCATTTTCTGAGAGCATTTTCCATAGTAATGTATAATTTTTTTTACCATCAGAAAGTAGAGATTTCAACGAACAAAAAACACACAGACTTTTTTAAAAAAGCAGATATTTTGAAGTGAGAATTTTCGATTGAAAATTAGAGTGCTTTTTCGATATAAAGTCAAAATAAGGTGAAATACTGAATATTTAAAATCTAAAAAATTACTGTATATAATTTGGGACATAAAAAGGGAAGTTTTCACCAAATTTCGTGAAAAAATAAAAAAAATTGCAAAAGCTAAAAATAAAAAACCAAAAACTTGGTTATTTGAATTTTTCACAACAATTTCGAGGTTATGTGAAAAAAGTGTTGATACAAAAGTTGTAGACCTTTCTATTACCTACAACTCTGCTATTTAACTTTTTTTCATAGGGCTTGCAGTTTTGCCGGAAATCGAGCTAAACCGTTTTTTACCCTTAAATACTCACCCCAGCCCCCTTCCCGACCTCAGATCGCCCGTAATTTATTTTTCCTTTTATTTTTGTTATATTCTCTACCTTTTCCAATGGGTTTCATCCTACTATAATTTTTTTTGGTCTTAAAAATTATCGACCCTGGTCTATTAGCTAAGAATGGTATTCAATTCTATTATGTGTATTAGACAGTAGAATAAGTATTAAAAGTTTTAAAAAAGTCTTGGAGCAAATGTTGGACAAATTTAAAAAAAACGACGAGTTTTATCCCGGCCGATTTTAATAAAAAGGTTAGTATAGACTGGTACAGTGTCAAGTCTACATACGAAGTGTGAATCGTTTGTGATTTTTAATTTCCAAGAAAAACGTATCCCAGACATAGACAAACATTTTTTCAAGACATATTTTTTGAATTCAGAGGATCATAAAACGTCTAGAAATGCTAATAACTCAAATTCGTAAACTCGACCTAATTACAATACTCATTCATGACAAATTAAAAAAAAAATAGGAGAAAATCGGCTGGAAAATAGAACTAATCCAATTATTACAAGGTTGTGTTGTTATACAGACTTTAAGTGAAGTATTAAACACTAAGTATAAGTATGAATTACTAGCAGTTATCCGTCGCGGCTTTACTAGCGACAATTTTAAATTCTTAAGTTTAAGTAATAATTACTGATCTGTGTATATGTATTTATAGTTTAATGTTATATGAGGGAAAGAGTTTCCTATTTAAGTACTGCATGAAATATATCTTCGAAAATATATAATAAAGATATAAATTTAGACGATAGAAATACAAGACGATAATCACTATAAATAGTCTGATTTGTGTTTAGTTTACGTGAAATTTTAGGTCCCTCTCTTCAAAATGCCATAATAAAACTAAATTAAACTCCACTAAATTTGTTAGTGACAGAAATTCACAGAATAAGAAATCCGGAACATGATTCAGATGCGTTTATGGGCTCTCCTCTTTTTCTCTTTCTCGTGGTGTAACAATTTTAGGTGGAAACGTTCTGCATTGGTGCGAAGAGTGAGCATTGACGTTAGTGTATTTTCCTTTGTGTTACATATACTCGTACTTTGTATTTATATTAATTCCAGATGTGTGGATGACCCAATTTGGATCACTCGTTCATTTTACGATGCACCAAAAAGTGATACCAAGTTACATGTGACGGCTATATTGGTACATTTTAATCAGTTTTAATTTTAAATCAAAACCGAATGTCCCACGGCCTAGGCTATTTATAAACCATAACTAAGTTTTTTAAAGTTCATGAAGGTTCTTGAAATAGTTTAAGAATAAATTATTAAGAAATAAATAAGGATTTTATTGTTTTATTACTCCTTACTACACTGAAATAATATTTACTTCCAATTTCATTATCATTTCCAAATATAACCCCGTTATTAAGATTCTAAATTTTACGAGCGGTTTTTAAATAAAACACCGTTTATCGAACCGGTGGTAAGTCAGATATCGATATCGATTAAAAAAAGTTACCGATGCAGTGGAATAAAAATAAATCTCACTTCAAATCCAGCTTTTACAATTTAAAGACAACAACAATACCTATCTATTAATACCGAAATTCTTTTTATTGCTATTATTAATTTTTATCTAAGAAATGTCGCCACCAAAGGTTTAATGATGGGATTACTAATTTTACAATTTTTCGGTATTTAACACTTAAATGGTTTAAGATGAAGCGCAATTTTCTCTAGTAAAACCATTAAAAGTATGTAATTTGCGTTTTTCGCAAAGATCGGAAATTAATTACTAACAAATCAAGATATTTAATATTTACCTAACAGAGTACTCAATTCCAACTAAAACATAATTCCCAATTACAGATAATGCTTAATTCGAAAAACAGTGAATAAGTAAATGACGGTTCAGATACAGAATATTTCTACTCGTACTTTATAACAACCCCAATTGCCGCATAATTCAACGATTTTTTTGTTTGTTGTGGGATTTTCTATACAAATTAGAAGTGGAGTATTACTAAATACGTAGAAAGAGCAATCAGACGAAGAGCAAATAATGTGTTGGTGGTAATTTACGCATTAGAGAATTACCACGCAGTGAAAATCGCGTGCCGAAAGCTATAAAACAAAAACCGCCCTAATTATTGATTATTTTTCGAAAGGGTTGAAATTTGATTTTTCTGACGTCAATCGCTGATGTTTACATTACATTTCATCGAATGAACGTCCACATGCAGACACACACACACACTCTCTCCGAGAATTCGGTCATCAAATAAAAATCCTACGAGCGATTTTACGATCCATTCGACGGGTCCCAATATTTTAGTATAATTTTGCTTCGTAAAGAGTTTTTTTAATAAAATATATATTATATATATTCGACCGCGTGAAATGTTTCGCATATATAACATAGTACAAGTTATTTTCGTACGGGCATGACGTCATTTAGGTCCAGTTAATGATTTAATTTAGGAAACTAGTTGCTCCAATTTTACGGAACTAAAAAAAACTTGAATTTGAGTACAATCGTAGATTACATGTAAATAGTTTACTTTTCACAAGAAACTATTAAATTCAGAACAAGTCTTCACATCTTTATAATAAATCCGACATTTCGAATATAAAAAAAAAACAACAATTTTCTGAAGCTGAACTCAACTCGGCAAAAAACTTAGCTCATAAAGGAATAAAGAAAATCCACGGAATCATTCCTTACGTAAACAGGATTAATTTTCCTGGACCGAATTTCAGCTCGGCATTTCCACTGGGCTGAACTCAACTCAGAAAAAAATGCTTAGAAGTCAATACAGGGAATCAGGGATTAATTATGATACAAACAGAATCAGTTGATACACACTTCAACTTGACTCAGCAAAAGAAAATAGCTCAGAAGATGATGCAGGGAATACGGAATTATTAACCTGAACTCAACGCGGAAAAAGAATTCAGCTCGCAGAAGATGCTACAGGAAATTCTATATTACTTCTAGTATAAATAGAATCAGTTTTCACGGACCTGAACTCAACCGGAAAAAAATTTAGTTCAAAAGCCACTATAGGAAATTCTGATGCAAACAGAATCAGCTTTCACAAATCTGAATTTACCTCTGGAAACGAAGTTAGGTCAGAATTATTGTACTGAGCTTCCCGAAAAGTCACAATTTTTGCCTTAGAAGACCCATTAGCTCAGAAGCCAATAGGGAAAAGCTGAAATTAATTCTTTGTAAATAGAAATCAGTTTTCTCGACAAACCTGAACCCAGCTCAGAGATTTAACGGACTGGTACTTAATTTAGGAAAAAGCTTAGTTCAGAAGCCGTTACAAAAAGTCTTGAATTATTTTTTACGTAAACACAATCAGTTTTCAGAAACCTGAATTTATTCAGCAAAGGAAATCAAGTCAGAAGCCAATAGGGCACTTGGGATTTATTCTGATGTAAATAAAATCGGCTTTGGTGAACCGGAATCTTCTAGTCACGGACATGAACTCATTTTGAAAAAGAATTCAGCTCTGAAGTAGCTACAGGAAATCCTATATATTTCTTATAGTTTTCATGAAACTGAACTTAACTCAGCCAAGGGGTTTAGCTTAGAAGCTACTGTTTCGTTATTCTGCTTCCCGAAGATATAATTTATGAGGAAAGGGTTGAGGTGTTTGATTCAGAAGATAAATTTTGCTCAGAATAACTTTTTCTTATCAAATATTTTAATGCATCCGTTAATTCAGTTTAGAAAAATTACGACGTTTATTGTTAATGAAGAAAGTTTCTAATTTAATGAAAGTTTGCTAGAATTTTAACGAATTTACTTACCTAAGTATGTATTCACTGAAGCATTAACGGTCATTTTTATACCGTGCACAGTTTCTAATTCTCGAATATTTGTTTAATGGCAAAGAAAATGAATATTTTTAGGTAATTTTTTTCTATATTTTTTGATAAATTACGTTTTTCAAAGAGGGACATATTTGTTCCTCCTTAAAATAACTTGTTTCAACTACAGAAACTGCACTGATCGCGCGTTTGGCTAGTCTGCCAATTTAAATCAAAGGTATGTAATAAGGTAAACACAATCATTGCGTTTCAAAATTAAAACATACTTGTTAAACGATTATACGCTTTGAAAAGTTGTCTGAAAACTATAATTAGTGTTATTAGCACCCACAGAACCCTTTTGTGAAAAATCTTTAATAATACATAGGATCTTTTCAATGGTCCTATTTGATTAACAAGATGAGTTCAACCTACAACTTCATTAAAACTTTACTACTTCAGGTGAGACAATTTTTTTCATGACATTGCATGTAGAGAGCTGCTTTACTTTTTAATAGGGCTGAAAATCATGTGGAATGAGAATATTTTTCTCCTTTCGACTAAAATCTGTGCTACACTTTTCATTAAACACATAGTGTTACGAAATCGAGATTTTACGAAAAAGGGCAATAGCATGAAGAACAAGAGTAGGATCAGGAAATTTTTTTGTTCATCAGGCGATTTTACATAAGGATGAGCTATTTCGAAGTATTATCATTATGGATGGTAAAACATTGCGTGGAAAGAAAAAAAAACCCTTTCAGTATTAATTTAAAAAAAGGGTTAACGTGCGGAAAATTTAATGAAAATTACCGAGACTGTACGTCTTTGCGAGTAGAACGTAACCTGCAAGAGACGTCGCTGTCACTTTATTAGTTTAGCAGAAATTGTGGTATTATATGTACTAAAATTTTTGAAACTTTTCAAAATGTAATATAGGTAGGAAAATGTTCTTGGTCTAGTCTAATTTATGAGAATTGATAGCTTTTAGCCTAAAGATGCGGTTTTTCAAAATTCCTACAATTTTCATTGTAGAGTTTTTCCAGTTTTCGGCGTTAGATAGTACCTACTTTTGAGCAGGGTTCATTCTGAAAAAAGTTTTTCAAAAAATACTCATTACAGTCGGAGCTACAGGTACTCAACGTTGATAAGAAATTTATTTATTTATTTGCCTTTTTTGATCAATACAATCTTACAATTTTATAAATTTTACAATTTTTTATTTGTACACATATTATATTCTATGCCGATTCACACATTAGTTCAAGATTGGATATCACTATGTAGGAGGCACCGCATGTGCCTGTACACAGTGAGGCCCATACCTAAAAACCAAAACACTTACAATCCAAATAATAACCCCCCTTTTATTTATTTATTTATTTATTTTATATATATATATATATATATATATCTTACTTACAAAATAATTTATTTATGAACAATGTACAAAAACTACCGTTTAGAGTGTAGTTAATGATAGTTTATACAAAATCGCGCAATATTTAGGTTTATATAAAACGGCGATTTGTAGTTTTAAAAGATATCGAACAGTTAAACAGTAAGAGCTGTAGTAAGTAAAGTAAAACAGTAGTAAGAGCTCCCCAAATCGTAATTCAATTTTTAATCAACATTAAGTTTGAAAAGCTGTAGACTTGTCAATTTTTGAGATCTCGAAATTTTGAAAAAAAAAACTATAAAAGTCTGCGTCGGACCAGACGGTGGAAGTGAAACTTCTTTGGCCATATGCACACACACACGTGCGCGCGTGCGCGCGTCTCACCGACAGACAGGATATATAAATGAAATGTAAAAGATTTTTTTTCTTTTGCTGCCGCAACGCTTGCACCGGTCCGCTCGAGTCTGCCGACAGTCTCGACTCAGGTGATCTTCCACCTGCTGGCAGTTGTAACATCAAACGCTTTAGATTGCCCTGCTCCGGGGAAGTGTTACAGACGCCATAAGCACTCGTTCGTCGCTCTGCCGGCAATCCAGCAATAATGCAGGAGACAGCATTTCGCTGGTAACGCCGACTCTCCCGCCAGCTTCGCATGGTAGTAGGTGGTCATTGTCTCGCTGGCCAACTTTTCCCGTCTTATCATCTCCGTCATCATCCCGTGGAAATCTCGCTGCCTAAGGAACGACGCCACTAACATGGCTCGCCACTTTGCCCATGGTCGATCGTAGTTGTCGAGATGCTGATGCCAGAGCTTCCCCGTCCCGGCCAACCGCGACTGCAACAGAGTTCTCTTCTCTAAATCTGTCCAGTCGTAAATCGCCCCCAAGTTGATCAATCTTGGAGAGCCATCGCGGTGTCCACACTGCTCTCGGGCTGCTGGGGTCGATAATTTCCACCATCTTCATCGCCAAAGACGGTCGAAGTCGAGCACTCGCCTGCTCCACTCCTGATTCCTCGCTGCGGCTGGATCCGAACGTTGTTGTCTGCGTCTGCCCCGACACGTTCAGAGCAACAATGCGGCCGCTGGTTGCCTCGCCGCTTCCACTATCTATTGCTGGAGTCCTCCAACGACCGCCTTCACGGTGGTCTCTAAAGTTTCGCACGTACGCCGCCTCGAGCCCGTTCGTCTTGTGTTCGAGAATTACCACCCATTCGCCGCGGACCAGTCTCCGTGCGCCGTGGGCTTCCATCTCTTCCGGTGTCTCCATGTTCTCATCTGAGGTGAGGTGATGCACGACGCCTCCTCACTTTTCTCTATGTCCATGTCACGTAATTAAATAATACAGCTCACCGTTTTGTCGCCGCTTGAAGTTATTGTTTCTCGCCGTTTGAGGTTGAGTTAGGTGTCAGCTGAAACTCTCGACGCTCTGCGGTGTTGCCACGTTGACCTCTTTGGTAGCACATGTAAACGATTTGGCGATCGGCTCGGTTCGCGGGCGCGATGGAAGAGGTACACTTTACGCGCATTCTGGCAACACGGCTTTGTCCTCGGATTACTTATCACGCGTGACGCGGTTTTTCGACCAACACCCCATCCCAATGTATACAACGTGCGCAAAGAAGTTTCACTTCAAAAACAACTCAGGCTTAAAGCTAACAATCATAAACTAGTTTAGACCAAGATTTTTTCTGGCCTACTTATATTACATATTGAAAATTTTCGAAAATTTTAGTGTATGAAACGTATTGCCCTTTTTCGCAAAATATGTCGGTTTCGTCAAACTAATTTAAAAAAAGTTTTACGTCAAAAGCAAAATAATATTCTTATCCCATATAATATTTAACACTTAGTAAAAGACAAAAAACTTGCATAGGTTTTGATGATTTTCGGGCTATTTCACGAACACTACACCTGTTGAATTTATGTTAAAGCTAAGTTTTAATGTTTCTGATAAAGATTACTATAAATAGTGTTTCTCACTTTTATTTTGATTCACCTTTTTAAACGATATAACAAGGGATATTTTTAACAGTTTGGTCCTAGTATTACTCGAGAGAAATTCTTCCTTCTAAAATTTATAAGGAAAAAATTTAAAAAATCTCTATAAAAAATATTGTAATAAAAGTTTCGCTTCGCAACTAATTTGTTCAGAAATTTTTGTTAGAACAGGTATCTACCTAATGATCGCAATTTAATAATAAGGGAGTTGAAATCCGGTAACTTTTTTAATATCCTCCCTTGTAACTTCAAACTGTCACAATGTAGTTCCCAAGTTCTTTATGAGAATCATTGTTTACATTTGTTTGGCATTTTTGATTGTTAAAACGGTAGATCTTCCAAACAGATGTAGGTGATAAAAGAAATTTAAAGTTTCTCCGACTCTCTTAATACTTTAAATAATTTAACGTTAAACTTGTCAAATTATGAAGCTATTAAGGTTTTCTGGTATACAATTCCAAGTAATTAAAATATTGTCTTTATAGTGGTGGGACAAGTAGAGAATTTAGCATTTAGTGAATATTGTTGAGTTAATCTCAGTAAATCTGTTAACAAACGACTTAGACATGTGACCGGTTCATCTATTTTCATAACTGAAATTTCGTATTGCCAGTTAAAATAACAATAGTGAATGTTGGTAAATAATTGCATATGTAAGGTGATAAATCTAAGAAAAAACTTCATAGTGAAAATGGTTAAAATATTTTCATAATTGATATTATTGATGTACTACGTGAATATTAAAGAGTTAACTGCATATGACAGACGATGGTTGATTCGTCAAATGTTCACCTCGCAAAGATTAACGATTCTACTATTTTCACAACCGAAATTTCATTAAATTACCGGTTAAATTACCATCATAATTACCTATCCTGATCGTCCAGTTCCACGGTGCTCGCCCAGCCGAGTAAATTCGCCACACTCGAGAACAAACTCGGCGACTCGGTCACTGCCTCAACCGCCTCGACCATTCTGCCTCTCGGCTAAGGATAAATATTACGAGAAGTTCGTGAAAATTCGCGCTCTGCCAGCGCATCCGCCAAATGCGCCTACACTACTGCGAATCGCGGTCGAAAATCAGAGAACGTCCGACGGACGGAGGACGTCACGCGTTGACGCGCGCGTGAATCAGGGAAAACTTTTCCCGGCGACGACTATCCCGACTTTCGCAAAGTGATCGCGTGTGGACCCTTCCGGTTTTTCTCAGGCACGTTCGGCCGATTTTTCCGATCGATCGAACGCGAAAATTTCTTAAGATCGATTCCCGTCAACACGTGCCCACTTTATAAGACGCACGTTTAAATTTTTCGTAGACGTTCGGGTCGGACGATTTGAATAAATTGGAACGATCTTACTCGACCCGATTGCACTATTTAAGCAATTTCCATTTTCCAAGCTTTACTATTGTTTTTGTTTGGCTGGACGGCGTGCGTGTGAAGGAAGTTTTTAATTCCGACGAGGTCTACGGCGTCGCTCAGTTTTATTACTAATCTATATTAAGCTGGGCCAATTGTAAAACTCTAGTGTAACCTGACGTCAGGGGTATGTGATGTACACATACACACATTTTAACAACATATTAATTCACTTTTATGCGCTTCGATATTAATACCGCAATTGAATAAAACAACATCCTAATCCCACTTCCTTTCATTCGGTCAATTCTTTGCTGATAACTGGTAAAATCTTACAGCAAATAAGGTGACGTTTAAACTTTTCAACGCTGCTTTCGCCCTTTGTTATTTCCCGTAGCAATGGAAAATAGTTTCACATTCAAAGCTAGGGGAAAAGAAAAATGAAGCGACCTACTACTGTTCTTACCGAACATCTGGTAATCCTCCTCTAAATATTATTAGAGAATAGGAATCGAATACCAAAAGACCAGTTCGGATTTACATTACACACAATTTTGTCTACGCAGCATGTAGTCTAGTATTAAAAACCAATTAATAATCACAATACAAGCATGATTATTTAATAAAATGACGAGAAAATAACTGATTATTTGCAAATGAGTAGTTTCGCCGTTAATAATACCTCTCTGCATAAAACTAAAACATGAAACAGATTTTTAACATAAGACCATCAGTTAGTAATCTTTTCAATCGATTACTTGTTTTTAAATTTGTTTTTTAACTTTAGTTAAAAAAAGTTAGTGATAGTTAAAGAACACCTCTTTACGAACAGAATAACAGAAATCAACTTTAGTAAATCTACCGGGAAAATAATCGCCACGGAACACACGGTCAGAAGCGAGTGACATGACCTATAAAAACAGAGTCGCATTAAAGAATGATTGCCCAGACTGTAATTTTAAATATTTTTAATGGGCACATCTAGCACTGAGATTTCTGTAATTTTATCACAGAAAAATAAGTAGGCGAAATTGTTTTCACGATTAAAATATATCAATTCAAAAAAAATTAGATTATAAGTTTTAAATGTCTTTAATAACTTTTTTAATGAAATAGCTTCTTTTTCTTATCATCCAATAGCCTTTATAATACGTATTACTCATAAAATTTCTCCATATTTATTGTCACAATTTCTTGGACACCACTTGCAAATTTGATGTTTAACACTGCTTTTGGCTCTATTATTGCTTATGCTCCTATATTTATTTATATGATAGATAATAGAAACATAAATATATGTAATTCAAAAACAGCAAACAAGTTTAGAAATCGGAATTATCATCAAGCATCGGTAAGATGCCGTTAAACAGTTTTTCAAAATATTCCCCAATCTCACTTGCCCATTTTTTATCATCAGATGTTTTCTTCAATTTAAATTGATGTTTGAATTCCTTATTGATATAGCAGGTTATTAACCTTTTGGCTCTTCGGGAAGGGTTTTCAATCCCTTGGAAAGGCCACTCGAAAATGCTTGCCTGATAAAAGTAATGATTTGGTCTTTCTACATTTCCTGTTCTATATGATTAACGTTAAGCCATGTTTTGGTCGGGATAATGAATTGTCCTGCCTTCTTCTCGATAACATTTAATTGTGTTTAAATATTCTCTTCTCTGGCATATTTTATTTCGATTCAGTAATGAGACGTCTTTGTCACGTTGGAAATATTCTTGATTAAATTTTCCTTAAAGTTTATAGAACGTTGATTTCAGGAGGGCAAGTCTTCATCGTTATTACATTGTCTAAAACGTTACGGTCGAAATTTCTTTTCGCAAAAAAAAATGGAATAGTACTATCCTTATTATGGCGTTTTCATTGAAATCATATAATAAATGTTCGACTTTGGAAAAATAATTAGTTGTTTTTGGCGCAGATATACATGGCTAAATTACATTAAACTCAACCACAAAATTAACCGGACATCCAAGTTTTTCAGAAAAAAAAAATCAGTAACAGAAATTTAAGGTAAAATTAATTCAATTAAAAATAATAAAAAACGTTTTTTACATAATAAACTAAACTCCTTTTTCATCATGTCAAAAATTTAAATACAAAAACAAAAAAATTTGGTTGTCTGTCAAGTCGGTTTACGGACGATAATTTTTACGTGATAACGTCATAAGAAAACATTGATGAAAAATGGCATACGTTTATGAATTGAATAGAATTATTATCACTAAATTATCATTAGAAGATTTTTTCGCACTACGGTTGGCCGGTCCAACTGGTCATTTTAGACACATTGTTATGACATGTGTGAAGTTGAACATTAATCTTGAACCTTACATGAATTGCTGAGCAGGATAATTGTTTTCATTGAATACTAAATGAAAGCAGTCGACTATTTACACGATCATTTATATCATTTATCATAACGTTTTAGTCGAAATCGTAACATAACTTATTATTACTGCACTATTGTAATAGTAATAAGTAATGTTATGCAGAGTAAATATTCAGATAACTTCATAAATAATAGTGTGCTCCTGCTGTCGCCGTCGTCGCTGACGACGGAGTGGAAACAGTGTAATCAGAACGCGCGTAGGGCGTACCCCTTCGTCCCCTTCCATCGCGCTCGCGAACCGAGCCGATCGTCAAATCGAGCTTTCACTCGGACGCTGTCGTGTAAAAGAGATAGTTGCGTCGCAAGGCAACCGCCAAGGTCGATGTCTATTGTTGTCGTTCTCACTCTAGCTCGCACGCATGGGTCTGGCGTAACGTTACAATGTTTTGTGAACCGGCAGGTAACCGGCACATCGATTTATACGACGTACAACGTGATCAAGAATGACTGTTTGAGTTGGCAATGCTGAATTTCATTTTTAAATGGTACAACTGGTAATTTGAATTTGCTATGTCAAATTCAAATTTTTGTTATTCTTTTCAAATTTATTTATTTATTTAAAATGGTTTTCACGTTACAACACGATATTTTCGTTGGAATGTGCTACTTTCAAAGCGGGATTTATAACCCAATTACTGGTTGGCAGTACTCTCTCGAAGCGACATACCAGCAATTTCAGGAAATGTTTCCGGAGACTTTGGTCACTTTTGCTGTCTTTCAGCAGCATTGTATGCGAGTAGTTGAACGTTATTTAAACACAGGGAGCGTAAGCAAACAAAAATCAACTGGTAGACCTTCTACTCTAAACGAGGAAGTTGTCAAGGATATCAGAACTCGAACGCAAAGAAGTCCTCGCAAATCCTTAAGAAAGCTCTCCCTTCAAACAGGTTTGGTCCTTATGCCTCCTATTCAACCAATTTTCATTCTTACCCATAAGACTTCCACATTTTCATGTTGTTCTAATTCACGGTTTTACAGGTTTATCATATGGAAGTTGCTCCACTGTGCTTAAAAAGAAATTAAAGTATCACCCTTACAAAATTTCCATCGTCCAGTCATTAACGCCTCCTGATCACCCGCAGAGAGTTTTATTTTGCAATTGGTTCAATGACATATTAAATAATAATGATATCCTTAACAATACCTTCTTTTCCGACGAAGCCTGGTTTCATCTCAACGGCTATGTGAATAAACAAAATTACAGAATTTGGTCAGGTGAAAATCCTTATGCTATCAGAGAGACAAATTTGCACCCGGTTAAAGTTGGAGTTTGGTTGGCAGTCTCAAGGACGCGGATGTATGGGCCGATATTTTTTAATTTTACCGTCAATTCGGAGAGATATATCCAACACTTTTTGAGGCCTTTTATAAACCAATTAACAGACGAAGAGCATCAAATTGGATATTTCCAACAAGACTCTGCAAGGGCACATACGGCTCGTGCTACTATGGGATATTTAAGAGAGAATTTCGGCGACAGAGTAATTAGTCAGGGCATATGGCCAAGTAGGTCACCAGATCTCACCCCATTAGATTTTGCGTTATTTGGGCTCTTGAAGGACAATGTCTTTAGGAATATATTGCATACTGAAGAGGAGCTGCAGGAGGCAATAGTTCAGGAAGTGGCAAACATTACCCCCAATATGCTGGTGAATATCTTCGAGAGCCTAAAAAGAAGAGTTACTTTATGTCTGGACCAAAATGGGGGGCATTTTGAGCATTACCTTTAGCCGGTTTAATTAAATCATTGTTCTGTATTTCGATTTTCATTTTTAAGCGTTAATTTTTATTCACATAACCTACAATCTTATCGCTGATTGTTCTTCTTCTTCTTTTATTTGGCCTTCGCTGCTATGTCGATCCAGCCACTTACATAACGCTGATTGTTTTGTCAAATAAATGAAACAAACTTCCTGGCGAGGGGGTCGCGCAGGGGAGGCGGAGTTCGTGACGTAGACTGGCGACCCAGGTCTGAGTTTTATTACCTGTGTTTAATTTAATCTAACTCTGGTTTCATCTATGCTCTGTATTACTCTGACAATTCGGCGTTTGGCTGGCGTTTTCGTTTGTAATTGACAACAGTTTTGAGTTTTTCAAAGTATTTTTTGCATCGCCGGTCACCGTGTGACGTAGATGACGTTGTGGTAGGTCAGGATCGCTTGAGGCAACCTATAAGTTGATACGCCTTGTCTAGTTGTAGCATTGCAAACCCTTAGGCAAAAAAATCCTCCAGGTAGAATTGCCAACTCAAACAGTCATTGTTGATCACCCTGTATATCACGTCAAAAAAAGGGGAAATAAATATAGAGAAAACAGCGAAAAAAACCGTCAATATCGAGTATTTCCTCCGCGAGCGTGGCATTCGCAGTTCGTGGCATACTCCATATCAAAGCAGCAATCATGTCTTAAGCCGGATTCTCACGGTACGAAATAAAATAAATCACTTAATCAAAATCACTTTAATCAAATAAAAATAAATCACTTTATGCACCAATCAGGACATAGACACCAATAGTTTAGTGAATTCGCTTTCGCATTTCGCACCGTGAGAATCCGGCTTTAGGGTATCGTCTCCCATTCATGCAATAACGCTTGGTCCAGCTGTTCTACTGCCTGAAAGTCGCCATAATTCTCTTCAATCCTTCTGGCCAGGTTGTCCCATGGGTAGCCACATTAGCACCTGAATTCCAACATCATGAAGGTACTGACCCGTAATCTGGGCTATGTGCGATAGCGCATTGTCCTGCATTAGAATAAAATTTGCTCCTCCAAATGGAGCAAAAGGTACCACGTACTCTTCTAAACAATTCCTGATGTACCTGTCAGCGTTGGTGCTACCTCTGCGCCATGTTACAAGGGCCGTAGAAACTTCCAAAGAAATGTCCGCCCATGCCATTAGATGTCCGCTATCAAAAGGTACCCGAGGTGAAAAGCAGCACTGGACATATCGTTCTCCTGATTTTCAAAACCTTCTTTGGCAACGATCAGGTGAACAGCGCGTGAAATGCGACTCATCCGTAAAGAGAACACAGCCCCATTCGTCCATACCACAGTCTAAATATGTTCTCGCAACTTCCAACCGTTGTCTGCGATGCTCTGCGGTCAACTTAGGGCCAATAGCAGGTGGATGAGATGTTAAATGGTGTTCCTTCAACCTTCTTAGTACTGTATCGGATGAAATAATGGTACCTCCAGTCTCCTACTGAAAGCTGTTGCAGCAAGTGTCCATTCTCGAAAACTTGAAGTCGAAGAAATCGATCTTCCACGTCATTTGTTGCTCGAAGTCTTCTTGAATAAGAGCCAGTTCCCTGAACCTTTTAATCGCATGAGATATCGTGCTTCTAGGGATGCCTAGCAAATTAGCGATATATCGGATATTGCGTCCGTCATTGTGTAGAGCAACAGCTTGAGCCGCTTCTTAGGCACTCATTGCACAATAAAACGTCTTTACAACTATTTATTTTGAAAAACCATAGCAACCCACGAGAAACAGCTACCAAAGCAACTTTAATGGCTATGAAAAACATTACCGATTGATAGTCACCTAAAAATTCGGTACAAAAACTAATCCTTGTGATAAGTAAACGACCAAAAAACTTCAATATTCTTTCTTTCAATAAGTTACGTATGTGTATCTATATGAATTTAAAATAGAAACTGTTTCGGCAAATTTTAGGGATGATAATTGAACGTTCGGTTAATTTTGCGGTTTAATGAATCGTGAACCGTGCATATCGTGAATCTGAAAACTCCTTTTGAATTAGCGACTATTTCCTCAACACCATTAACAGAACCATTAAAACAAAAATACTGTTTGCTTTCTTTTCGGTATACATTTAAAATATATTGTCTACATTACATCGGAATACAATTGGAATAGAGTAAAATTACACCATCAACTCACAAATCAAGGATAATCTGAACACGTGTAAATAGACAACTGAAATATAAACATGCAAAATTGAAAGTACAATATGTAATTGATAGTTCTGCTTTGTATGCCCTATTGTGTGACATTTTTTAGACCTATTAGCTTACGAGAACAAAATTAGTCTTGCCTGTCCTTTTCATTTCCTCCCATGGCCGGTAATTTTCTTGTTAGATTTAATCAAAGTAAGTGATCGTATTGGATCATAGACAGAGGATCCCAATTATGGTTATCAGAAAATAAATTACTAATCTACAATGTAATACAGAGCACATCTAATATTGACCTACGGAGTACGGAGTACAATTGTAGGGGATCAGTCAGCAAATCTTGAAACTCTTCAAAGATTCCAAAATATTGTTCATATACTGCAAGTACTCGGATCACAGTTGTATATAAAGTTTGAAAAATTATTGAACATTGTTGGATACGATTAACGTTCAATTAACATTAAAAAACTTCAAAATAGAGTGATTTTTAAGTAGTATTTGAGAAAACAAAAAAACACTGCTTCGCCCAGGCTCTTCATTAGGAGTTTTATTCGCAAAAATAAGCCTTACCTAGTCACCTAAATGATTACATTTCAGAGCGACAATATCGTTAATATTCCAAAAATCAACAAAAAAAAAGTAAATAGTATAGACATTTGTATCAATAAGTCTTACAGGTAAAACACAAATCGGTGACTAATTTTATCAAAAAAATAAATAAATAAAAAATTAAAATTTTTAAATATATTTTAGCCCCTTTGAATTAATGCTTTCGGGATAGAATTGAAATAAAAAACCGTTACTACCTTTCAGACATTCTATAAGCAAAAATTCAGTCGATAACTTGCTTGGCGTAAGAGAAATCAATACATCAATACATCATTAAAAAACATGTTTCATTCCTTTTTACCTACGCAACATACTCCCCTCCTCTCCCCAACCCGGGGAAGAACTAATAAAACCTTATTATTTGTGTTCTTTTGTATGTGAACTTAACGACAAAAAAATTCTATTCAAATTTTTAACTCTTTTCATTCGTTGCAAATTCTTGTCTGCCCCTTCCCCTCTCCTGAAGAGAGCTGATGTTTAAATATTTATATCACGACAACAAAGAGAAACTCTTTTTTGAATATTAATCGTGCCACTTCTTTTTACTGATGACCCTTCACATTTGACAGCAAAGACACTCCCTGGCTTTTTTATCAACGTGAATTAAAAATCCCTTTAAAGTACATAATTTTAATTTATGTTTAATGAGCTGAATAATTAGCAGTTTCCATCAAATGTTTTGAGTTTTGGTAAGAGATGTTCAGAGCACAAAGAGAAATTATAATGACAAAATAACCTAACCTAACAGTTGTGTGTGAGTGTGAGAGTAGTTAACGTCTCCTTTTTGCTGCAAGGCTAATCTGGACGGGACCTACAGTTTAACGTGGGCTTTGAACCACGGTCCTCGAGCACGGTTGTACCCCCTAAGGCTCTCACCCCAGTTGATCCACTCCGTGCTCTACCGACTCAGGGTTTGTGTATCCTGGTCCCGCCCTACTACAGATCCGATCCTATCCGGTCTGGTTACGGACGTCAATAGGAACAGGATTCTGGATACATTTTACACACTTCCCGAAACAATCACAACATCCATGGATTACGTGGGATTGTGGGATTCGAACCCACGACGACAGTGACCGCCTGACTCAAAGCCAGCGCCTTAAACCACAGGGCCACCGCCGCCCTAACCTAACAGTTATGTCTTTATATTCGTAATTTTTTCGGTTTATTATATTGTAAACGTTTCCATTTTTATTTCATAACATGAGATTAAAATATTTGCAAATCATTCTCATTTATATTAGACTATTTAAGAAAATAGACTTGTTCAATTCTAGCTAAATATTTGACAGCGATTCCATTTTAATTTATGATGAAGTATTACAAAACCGCAAACATTAAAAAAATCTATCATACCATGCATTATAAAAAAAACACAAATTAATTACATTAAAACAACTGCATTGCGTATTTTCCTTCCTAGATATGGCACTACGTATACAAAAATCATTTAGATAAGATCATTGACGAACAAAACGAAAATATCCCGCGTCAATTATACCTTGATCGTCATTACCTTCTTAACAAATTTTATAACGAGATCATCTCCGATTGTAAAACAGTAAACCTTTCCACAAGGAATTACACTTATTTTTAGTAACTTTTAGAAAAAAAATATGGTGAACCATTATCTTAAAACAAATAGTACATTATGACTAATATAATACCATGGAAGAACAATCATGTATTAATAAAATTTATGCAACATTATTTAATTATCACGGTTCCGTATCCAGATTAACAACTCATAATTTTTGAGATAATTATTGAGCGACGTCAATGATATTTTGTTCGGCATTCGATAAATCTTTTATCCATATTCATCCATAATCCAGATCTATCCCGCTAGGTTTATTTGGTATAATCGGAGGGTCCTTCGATAAACATTTCAAGGAGTTTTTATTACTTTTTGCCTTGTCTTATTGCTTATACCTAAGGGTTCTTAGCATTTCCTTTAGTTGTTTTTTTTTTGGTGGGATTGGACGCAAGGCATTTTCTTCAATTTAACAAAATGACAAAAATTTAGTTATATACAAAATTACCAATGCCCTAGAAGTGAATAATGAGGTTCAATTGGAAAGACCAAGGTCGAAAGGCACATGCCCACTTCCCGAAAGCGACTGCTATTAAGCTTATAGGCTTTATCACACCATTATTAGTAATATAGCACACTTACGTTTGTGGGTTTAAATCTACAACACGAAAATTCTTGTACAATTACAAAATTTTATTGTGTTCTGTAAACGTTTTCAAGACAACGAACGCAAATAAAAAAAAATTGCTTCAATTCACGTCCTTCGCATCAGAGTAATGCACAAAATCTGGTTACTACTTCAGCTGGCGATTTTTCCCAACCTACCCAACCACCACTAAAACTTTTTCTTGTTGCGATATGGTGACATCAAACACGAGTAATCACATTATTAACTACAAAGCAGTTTATAATGACAAACAATTAGCCGAATATATCCTCCATTGGATCGATAAGTTTTAAATTCAATTAAAGCAGCGCTGTGATGAAAGGAAATTTGATTTATGAATTAACTGACGATGGAAGTGCATTAAAACGGGAAATGTGTTGTGCGTGTAACAAGCAAAAGAAAAATTTATGAAAGAGAGGATATCTAAATACAAGAAAAAAATGGAATTATCGAATATTCGATGATTTTCCGTTGGTTTTGAAGGAAAATCAATTTAAAATCTATTTGTAACGCTGACATTTCAAATGCAATTAGTTTGGAGTTCTTTTTTTTTACTTCGTTCGATGCAATTACATTGAAATTGGTCATAAAGATTTGAATTTACGGTTCATATCGATTTGAGCTAAAAAAATCCACATTTTTAATATCTGGTTCCGTAACAGCGCGCAAAGCTTTGTGCAAATGCTAATTTCTCATTCTATAATTGAATTCTATTTTCGAAGAATTCACACCGGTGGTTAAGCGAATTGAATAATATTGCACGAGGCGTGAAAAACTTCCCTTACCTAGCTCTCCTCATCCATACGTAAAAAGCACTCTTGAAACTCATCCCGGCCGGTTTGGGTATTATTTTCTCCTGCTCCCCCATTATCACGTATTACACACCTTTTCCGGTTTTATGTGTGTGTTTCCTTCATCTGCCTTAGAACCACTACAACTATGAGGCTTCTCATCGGAAAAACACCGCTTAGTGGAAATGAATAAAATATAACGTGAACGTCGACGATTGGAAGTAAAGCTAATATTAAATCGATATGGAGATAGTAGTACAAGATCCCGATTAAGGTCGGACACCCCTCATTCTTTTTCCCGATGAAATATATATCATATGAAATAAAATGAACTAATAAATAAAACCTTTAATGATTGCCACCTCATATCCTGGCAAGGCTATTTTTAATAAAATAAATATTTAATTAATTTATTACCATAATTGCGGTTACTCTTTTTCCTAATAAATATACTACTAATCGAAAGTAAAAGACGTGTAGAAAATGCTAACGTGTGATTGCCAACCCTCATCTTGGCAAGGGTGTCTGGCAATCAGGTATAAACAGGTACACTTGTGTTAGGTATTACCCCTCATTCTTTTTCTTAGGCAATCAAACATGAAAATGTAGGTAATTTTTTTGCGAATCCAATGGTACCTGATTGCCATTGCAAAAATTGGCAAGGGTAGTTAAATTTGCTATTTAAAGGTATATAAATTCAGTACGCGAGTTGCGCGCGACAGAGTACACAAATTGTGCTTTTATATGCGCTAGAAAAAGACCCCGAGCAGAAGGTAGATGCAAAGGCAGTCGCCGAGAAGAGAGAAATCGCATACACATTTCTCTATGCGATAGAGGAAGACAAACAAATCTCTCACGAAACGGAGCGACGGCGTCTTCAAAATAATGTGTGTAAATTTATATAACTTTAAATAGTAACTTTATAACTACCCTTGCCAAGTTTTGCAATGGCAATCAGGTACCATTGGACTTGCAGTAAAATTATCTACATTTTCATGTTTGATTGACTAGGAAAAACAATGAGGGCTAATAAATAACACTAGTTTACCTGTAAATTTATATAAATTTAGATACTTGGTAAATTTAACTACCCTTGCCAAGTTTTGCAATGGCAATCAGGTACCATTGGATTTACAGTAACATTATCTACATTTTCATGTTTGATTGACTAGGAAAAACGATGAGGGCTAATAAATAACACTAGTTTACCTGTAAATTTATATGAATTTAGATACTTGGTAAATTTAACTACCCTTGCCAAGTTTTGCAATGGCAATCAGGTACCATTGGATTTACAGTAACATTATCTACATTTTCATGTTTGATTGACTAGGAAAAACGATGAGGGCTAATAAATAATACTAGTTTACCTGTAAACTAATAGAAATTTGGATACTTGGTAAATTTAACTACCCTTGCCAAGTTTTGCAATGGCAATCAGGTACCATTGGATTTGCAGTAAAATTATCTACATTTTCATGTTTGATTGACTAGGAAAAACGATGAGGGCTAATAAATAATAATAGTTTATCTGTAAATTTATATAACTTTAGATAGTAAAATTAACTACCCTTGCCAAGTTTTGCAATAGCAATCAAGTACCATTGGATTTGCAGTAAAATTATCTACATTTTCATGTTTGATTGACTAGGAAAAACGCAGAGGGCTAATAAATAATACTAGTTTATCTGTAAATTTATATAACTTTAGATAGTAAATTTAACTACCCTTGCCAAGTTTTGCAATAGCAATCAGGTACCATTGGATTTGCAGTAACATTATCTACATTTTCATGTTTGATTGACTAGGAAAAACGATGAGGGCTAATAAATAATACTAGTTTACCTGTAAATTTATATAAATTTGGATACTTGGTAAATTTAACTACCCTTGCCAAGTTTTGCAATGGCAATCAGGTACCATTGGATTTGCAGTAAAATTATCTACATTTTCATGTTTGATTGACTAGGAAAAACGATGAGGGCTAATAAATAATACTAGTTTATCTGTAAATTTATATAACTTTAGATAGTAAATTTAACTACCCTTGCCAAGTTTTGCAATGGCAATCAGGTACCATTGGATTTGCAGTAAAATTATCTACATTTTCATGTTTGATTGACTAGGAAAAACGATGAGGGCTAATAAATAATACTAGTTTACCTGTAAATTTATATAAATTTAGATACTTGGTAAATTTAACTACCCTTGCCAAGTTTTGCAGTAGCAATCAGGTACCATTCGATTTGCAGTAAAATTATCTACATTTTCATGTTTGATTGTCTAGGAAAAACGATGAGGGCTAATAAATAATACTAGTTTATCTGTAAATTTATATAATTTAGATAGTAAATTTAACTACCCTTGCCAAGTTTTGCAATGACAATCAGGTACCATTGGATTTGCAGTAAAATTATCTACATTTTCATGTTTGATTGACTAGGAAAAACGTCAAGGGCTAATAAATAATACTAGTTTACCTGTTTATACCTGATTGAAACTACGATTAGTCCTTTTCTTAGTAAATGTACGACAATCGTAAATAAAATACGTGTATTAAATGCCAACGTGTGATTGACAACCTTTATCTTGACAAGGATAAATGTCAATCAGGTATAATTGGTAAATTAATATTATTTATTAGTCCTCATCGTTTTTCCTAGTCAATCAAACATGAAAATGTAGATAATTTTACTGCAAATCCAATGGTACCTGATTGCCATTGCAAAACTTGGCAAGGGTAGTTAAATTTACTATTTAAAGTTATATAAATTTACAGGTAAACTAGTATTATTTATTAGTCCTCATCGTTTTTCCTAGTCAATCAAACATGAAAATGTAGATAATTTTACTGCAAATCCAATGGTACCTGATTGCCATTGCAAAACTTGGCAAGGGTAGTTAAATTTACTATCTAAAGTTATATAAATTTACAGATAAACTATTATTATTTATTAGCCCTCATCGTTTTTCCTAGTCAATCAAACATGAAATTGTAGATAATTTTACTGCAAATCCAATGGTACCTGATTGCCATTGCAAAACTTGGCAAGGGTAGTTATAAAGTTACTATTTAAAGTTATATAAATTTACACACATTATTTTGAAGACGCCGTCGCTCCGTTTCGTGAGAGATTTGTTTGTCTTCCTCTATCGCATAGAGAAATGTGTATGCGGTTTCTCTCTTCTCGGCGACTGCCTTTGCATCTACCTTCTGCTCGGGGTCTTTTTCTAGCGCGTATAAAAGCACAATTTGTGTACTCTGTCGCGCGCAACTCGCGTACTGAATTTATACACCTATAAATAGCAAATTTAACTACCCTTGCCAAGTTTTGCAATGGCAATCAGGTACCATTGGATTCGCAAAAAAATTACCTACATTTTCATGTTTGATTGCCTAAGAAAAAGAATGAGGGGTAATACCTAACACAAGCGTACCTGTTTATACCTGATTGCCAGACACCCTTGCCAAGATGAGGGTTGGCAATCACACGTTAGCATTTTCTACACGTCTTTTACTTTCGATTAGTAGTATATTTATTAGGAAAAAGAGTAACCGCAATTATGGTAATAAATTAATTAAATATTTATTTTATTAAAAATAGCCTTGCCAGGATATGAGGTGGCAATCATTAAAGGTTTTATTTATTAGTTCATTTTATTTCATATGATATATATTTCATCGGGAAAAAGAATGAGGGGTGTCCGACCTTAATCGGGATCTTAGACTATAGGCAATTATATGGGGGCTCGGGACCCAACGAAACGGGAATGTTTAAAGTAATGGAGTTACCTGGCCTTGAATGATCCAAATGTTATTGGTTTTCCAGTAGTACTAACAGAAAACAACGTACATTAATGGACAGCTCATTAATAATGGAGTCTAATGGAAATCGAAAATATTTAACAGACGTATTATTAAGTAAGTAGTTCGCATGATTAATCACGTAATTTTCCATAAGGAACAAACGAATTTTGATTAAACCAACATTTCAGCTAAAACGTCAGATTTCATAAGAGTAATTTCAGTTATTGGAATTTTCTGTGGCCGTTTATAGATACCTAATTTATGAGATAAAAAAATGAATTCCTCAAAAATATTTCTTACATTACAGTCTTAAGAATTTAGAAAAAAAAAACGAAAGGAAAAAATGTAAGATTGCTATCTGATGTGAATGAATTCATAGTGTACTGCGTTTTTATCACAAAAACGGCGCAGCGAATAAAATTTACGAACAATTTATATCATCCGTACATTCCACGAATTTCTCTTTCAAACTCAACTTTACATTTCACTCACTCACAACACAATCATGTGTATATGTTATTCGCAATAGCCGAAATCGGCCACTGCCCGAAATTTTTACCCACAACGCGTTGTGGGTATAGTAGTTTACCCACGATGCGAATGGAAATATTTTTTCCGAACAGTGGGTAGAATGAATTACCCACAACGCGTTGTGGGTAAACTATGATACCCATGATACGTAATAACGTTCCACGCGCCTTTGTTTTGCATTGTGGAGCATTTTGTTTGCACACGTCGTGTTCTGGCTATTGTGGTTTACTAAGAACGCGTTTCAAATAAAACTGTGAATATGAATAAAAATGAAATATTTATTTAAACACATATAACATAAATTACACGTTACTATATTAAAAAAAAACACAAAGAAAATTTAAAAAACAACACAAATAAAACTAGAAATAGAGAAACGAGCTTAAATAACAAACATCACTTATTTTTACAAGAAGAGCTGTTATGACATTTTGTATTACATTTTATATTTAATTTGATGCACCAACATGCCTTCGTTTGACCTCCTTTCAGGCAATTACGTTGCCATTTAGGTTGCCAAAAGGAGCTTGAAATACAAGCTAATAAAATGCTTACCCAATCGCATTGCAAATTCCCAACTCTTAACATAGGTGACAACGTTTTGATAAACATACCAGAGGTAGATCGTGGACCTCTAGCTCCTCGAAATGTATTAGCAATCATTATGGAAAAAACTGATCAAGGTGTGTATATTCTCGGCACTAAAAATGGAAAATTGAAACGGTTATACACCCGAAATGAGTTTCAATTATGGCCTTCGGTATTTTTATCATTATCTGAGATCCCTTCAGGTCATTCTGTAAACGTGCGTGAAGAAGCCAAGTTGTCTTCTGGGTCTAAGCAAGGATTTGTACAATGTAATTGCCTGAAAAGACGTCAAACGAAGGCATGTAGGTGCATCAAATTTAATATAAAATGTAATTCAAAATGTCATAACAGCTCTTCTTGTAAAAATAAGTCATGTTTGTTTTTTAAGCTCGTTATTCTATTTCTAGTTTTATTTGTGTTGTTTTTTAAATTTTCTTTTTGTTTTTTTCAAGATATACTAACATGTAATTTATGTTATATGCGTTTAAATAAATATTTAATTTTTATTCTTATTCACAGTTTTATTTGAAACGCGTTTTTAGTAAACCACAACAGCCAGAACACGACGTGTGCAAACGAAATGTTCCACAATGCAAAATAAAGGCGCGTGGAACGTTATTTCGTGTCATGGGTATCATAGTTTACCCACAACGCGTTGTGGGTAATTCATTCTACCCACTGTTCGGAAAAAATATTTCCATTCGCATCGTGGGTAAACTACTATACCCACAACGCGTTGTGGGTAAAAATTTCGGGCAGTGGCCGATTTCGGCTATTGCGAATAACATATATACTTGAAAATTACTACAAATTAGAAGGTATAACAGTTGTTGTATGGACATTATAAAAAATGTGAAAAAATAATAGACATCAATATAAATTCGAAAAAACGAATTGTATGAATATGTCACATTGTGGTAAAATTAATTTTTGAAAACTAAAGGAAAGTCAGATATTGGTTTTTGCACATCTGCCTATTATAGAGAAGTCTCCCTTTCCAGATTAGTATATGTAGCACCAATTCACAAAAGTAATTAATTTTCATTAGTACTACAATTATTATAATCAATCAAATAGGTATCTATGGACAGCCTATGGAAATCACATAATGTTTTAAATAAATTGTAAAAGTAGCAGTACATTTAAGTCATAACCAAAAATATCTCAAACTGGCATCAGTATATTAATACTGATCTACTTCAGTACGCGAATCTTCACTGAATTCCTGTCACTGTACCTCACTCATCACTAGAGTGCGGATTATATGCAAAGTGCATATATATTATATTTTGCATATTTTCAAATATAAGTGTACAGTGTAACCTTGGTTATCCGAACACGCGTTTATCCGAATACCCGCTTATCCGAATGCAACAAATTGGCATTTATTATCCGAACTACTCTTGATTAACCGAACTTAAATCGCTAGAGCTTAGCTAGTGACGACTCACAAATTTCTGTCATATGTCTTCCGCCTAACTGCACACCACTGATCCAGCCAATGGATCAGAATGTGATCCAAGCTATAAAACTCTACTACAGAAAGAATCTTTTGAAGAAGATAGTGAGGACTCTTGGAAATATTGCAGAGGAACTGAAGAAAGTCACAGTCAAAGATGTTGTTTTTGAAGTTTGAACTGGCAGAGGCTTGGCAGAACGTGAAGACCGATCTCAAAGTTCTTGGCAGCAACTCCTGCCCCCAGGATTGTTAGATTCATTCGAAGATGAAGATTTGATCCCTCTCTCTACATTGCGACAAGCTATAACATCAGAAGTGAACGAAATAAACGAGATAGTGGAACTTACGAAAAACATATCGGATGCTCCTACAAATGAGGAAATTAAAAGATGGACCTTGGGCGATGAAGATGTAGAAAGGATAGACGACAGCGACATATTGGAGAGTGTGGAGAATTTTGACGAAATGAAGGGAGAGAGTGAAAAAGAGAGTGACAGTGACAGAGTGACACATGGAGAAGCGGTAAATAACTTTGCTACATGCATACAGTGGGCAAAGGACCATGGAGAAGATTCCAGCCACATCATTCTTTTAGAAGAGATGAAAAGCAGAGCAAATAAGTTGCAAATGAGAAATGTTAAACAACAGAAAATTACAGATTTTTTAAGTAAAATGTGCACTAACGTTTCTGGTAGAATGTATCAACTTTTTTTATTTTATGAAAGAATGTATATTTTTATTTATATTTGTTACCTTCGAAAGATTTTTAATGCATTAAAATTGTATTTCGTTTTACATTGAGATATGTATTAAAAATTTTTATATCATTCGGCATTTTATTTTGATTATCCGAATAAATCATTAACCGAACAGCGACATGCATTAATTAGTTCGGATAACCAAGGTTACACAGTGTTTGTCGACGAATTACATTAATTAGAGTTAATTTACGCTAATTAATGATTGCATATTTTGCATATGTTGCATATTTAAGTTTATTTCGTCAAATTTAATGTTTGAAAATTATAAAATTCCTTCCTAGCTTTTTTCCAACTCAATTCGTAAACTAGAAACGGAGGGGATGTCTCTTTCAGAATCGGTCGAGGTAATAGATGTATTTGATACACTTTGTAAAAAGGTTAACGGTGTAGTAGGTAATTCTATATACGAAAAATTTAAAAATGTGATAAACAAAAATGTGTGATATTTACAACTGAACAAAATAAGTAGGGTTTTTAAAGGTGAAACATTAAATGACTTCGATTGTAACTTGTAACTTAAGCTTAGAATATATAGCAAAGTTAAAAAATGCACCAATTACGTCTGTAAATGTTGAAAGAAGTTTCTCTATTTATGTCTATTTATCTCTACATGTTTTCCGATAGAAGACAAATCTTTCTTTTAAAAAATTTTGAAAAGCATTTAATTATTAATTGTTTTAGAAATATGCCCTAAAACTAAATATGTATCTACTTGTGTTACCTATAGATATGAATGGATTTAAAGAAAATATTTGTTAATTTTTAATTATTAAGGATAAATTAGAATTACTTAAGACGTTTGTTTGATAAAAATTGCTGTGTTAAATATTTTGTTTTTTATTTCTTATATTTTTAATGAAGATTGCAATGCTTAATTTTCTGCTTCTTATTTGTTATATTTGAAATCCGTTTAAAACAATGATAAATGTTTGCAAAATTTTGTTATTTCAAGTTATAGTTTGTTTTTGACGTTTTTAAAAAATTATGACAAATTTAATGTCGTTCCAAACAACTTTTGGGTATATTTTTTTGGTTTTGTATATTTCATGAAAAATTGTTGCATATATATGCGCATATATTTTAGAATATCTTTGCATATTATCCGCACTCTACTCATCACACTTCCGGAACTATCTGTCTCGCCTCAAATTCATGGGTGTTTTAAAGTTTATGGTCACATTAAAAAAAATAAGCCAGTGGAAAAATAAGTGTTAAATCTTCACTAGATTGTAAAACAACCCATCACTATTATTAAAAGCACATCACTCTCGCGACTATTACAACTATGTCTTAGTAAAAGAAATGTATGTCATGTTATCAAAGGAAACTCGTATTATTACCGTTTTGTCACATAATTGGAAAACACTGAAGAGGTTTTAAGAAAGGAATTATTAAATTTGAAGCAATGCGAATAATGTGGAAAAACGGATAGTTTTGTCTTTAAACGAAGAATGTTTGTAATCTTTGAGATATGTTTATGCTTAATTAACTAAATCACGTTTAAAAATCAACTTTCATCAAACGGTTGTCAGTAAACTCTAGGGTGTCAGTACATATGAAAGTGATCGTATCATATCGAAATCGTATATGTATTGTAATGCGAGAAGTAAACAAAGCGACACATGTTTACTCCTTCAAAAGAATAACTACGACGCGTAGGACAGGTGCATGAACATTTGCTGCGTAGGCTTCTAGAATGTACTAGAATGTTCTCGATCTGGGTTGGGGGTGTATATATAAGGGGGTTTGTGATCGAGGGAGTTAGTCAGAAGTAGAGAAGCAGAAGTGAACGCGACATACGATCCGAAAGCGGAGCAGTACAAATAAATTATGTAGTGTCTAGTCTAGTGTACAAGTAGTTTAGTGTGTTAAATAAATTAGTGTTCAAGCAATGTAAATAAATTATAAAATAAACGTTACATTGGTGTCAGAAGAGCGGATCATGAAGAAGTTACGCGAATTAAAAGTGGCCGAGTTAAAAAAAGAACTCGAGGAACGAGAATTGGAAACAGGAGGGAAGAAGACCGAACTCCAGGACCGACTCTCCGCATTTTTGAAAGAAAATGGCCAGGACCCGGAAGTTTTCGAGTTCGAAGACGACGACATAACGAAGCAGTTCGCCGCCCAGAAGGATGACATCACGAAGCAAATCGCCGCCCAGAGGGAAGAAAGCGCCGCCCAGAGGGAAGACATCACTGCTCAAATCGCCGCCCAGAGGGAAGACATCACTGCTCAAATCGCCGCCCAGAGCGAAGAAATCGCCGCCCAGAGGGAAGAAATCGCCGACCAGAGGGAAGACATCACTGCTCAAAGCGCCGCCCAGAGGGAAGAAATCGCTGCCCAGAGGGAAGAAAGCGCCGCCCAGAGGGAAGACATCACTGCTCAAATCGCCGCCCAGAGGGAAGACATCACTGCTCAAATCGCTGCCCAGAGGGAAGACATCACTGCTCAAATCGCTGCCCAGAGGGAAGAAATCGCCGCCCAGAGGGAAGAGATAACCGACCAGATTGAGGCTCAGCGTAAGGAGATGGAACAGAAGATCAAGCAGTTGGAAGAACGACTAGAGCGAGTCAGTAGCGGCGAGACGAAGGAAGAAATAAAGGCGGTCGTTCAACAGAACTCGATATCCACCAATCGAGTGACGCCCCCAACGTTCGATGGAAAAATTCCGTGGGCCAGCTACAAGAAGCAGTTTGAGGCAGCAGCGGAGGCTAATGCTTGGTCCCCTCACGAAAAAGCTGTTTCCCTAACGGTAGCCTTGCGTGGAGAGGCGTTGGAAGTTCTTCAGACGCTATCCACCGAGGAAGCCGGGAATTACAAGGAGCTGCTAAGGCGACTGGATATGCGGTTCGGCCAAACACATCTGGAGCAAGTCCATCAATCCCAGATGTCCAATCGCCGTCAGAAATCGAACGAGACCCTGCAGGAGTTCGAAGCGGACGTAGCCAGACTAGTGAGGTTGGCGTATCCCACGGCACCGGAACAGATGATGGAGTGCCTCGCAGTGCAGACGTTCGTGAGCGGGCTGCGGGACCAGGAACTGCAGAGGGCCCTGAGACTAGCTCGACCGAAAACATTAATGGACGCGCTCGCCATCGCACTGGAGCATGATGCAGCCATGGAAGCCTCCCGCGGTCACGGCCGTGTTCGAGCTGTTACAGAGGAAGTAGACACT
Organism: Cryptocephalus moraei; assembly: GCA_946251905.1. Lineage (NCBI taxonomy): Eukaryota > Metazoa > Arthropoda > Insecta > Coleoptera > Chrysomelidae > Cryptocephalus > Cryptocephalus moraei. The sequence continues at coordinate 35,815,568 of OX276454.1, read as the reverse complement.
GAAAAGCTCGTGGAAAGGATCCTACAGCAGATCATGGAGGTGCTGTCAGCGAAGAAGAAGGTAGTTCGCTGTTGGAACTGTGGCGAAGTGGGCCATGTGAAGAGTTCTTGCAAGCGGCCCAGAACAGCGGCGCCGGCGAAGGCCCAGGAAAACTAATGCGGGTCGATAAGAAAGGGGGAACGTCGACCCGTAGCAGTGGAAACCCCCGGGCCAGTATAGCCTCGTTTTCCCACCAATTGGGGAGCGCGTACGTCGATGGCACTATCGACGGGAGATCCCACGCCATGCTTGTGGACACGGGAGCTACGAAGACGATCGTACGCTCGGAAGTTGTGAGGGACCGTAGGAAGATTAGGCCAAGTAGGTGGCAATTAAGAACTGCCACTGGGGAGAAGGCAGTAATACACGGTGAAGCGACGGTTAGCATGACGTTGGGACGAGTAAAGTTTGACCATCCTGTTCTCATAGCCGAAATTGAAGAAGACGTCATACTGGGGATGGACGTCATGAGGAATCATGGATTCCAGTTGGATTTCGGACACCGAGTGTTGAGGATCGGTCAAGAAGAATTACTGCTACACAATCGTGACAACTTTGTGTTAGACGTAATAATGGCAGAAGATGTGATTCTCCCGGAACGAAGCGAAACAATCACCTCTACCTGTCTGAGGGGTGTTGTGGAAGAGGGAATCCCAGCCGTGATCGAACCAGAAAACGATGACAATCGACTGGCTCGGGGGGTACTGGTAGGAAAGGCGCTCGTTACTCTCTCAAGTGAAGTGCCTGTGCGACTACTCAACATCAATCAGTACCCGGTCACCATCAAGAAGGGTACGAAGCTGGGCACATGTATAGCCGCTTCGGCCATCGTAAGGGGCGTTAGTGAGGAAGAAAGGTCCAGACACACTCCGCAGGACTTGAAACAAATTCTTTCCCAGACCAGTGCGTTTCTCTCGCCCACACAGAAACAAAAGGCCAATGAATTAATAAATAAGTACCAGGACATATTTACCACCGAGAATGGAAAGCTGGGAAAGACCAAGGTCGTGACACATAAAATTGACACGGGCGAGACACGACCGATTCGACAAACAGCAAGACGACTACCCTTGGCCAAACGAGAGGAAGCCGAGAAAATCATCAAGGACCTAGAGCGGGACGGGGTCATCGAGCCGTCAAGCAGTCCATGGGCCTCGCCGGTAGTACTGGTGAAGAAAAAGGATGGGACTACTCGATTCTGTGTAGACTACCGGCAGGTGAACAGTGTCACCAAAAAGGACAGCTACCCGCTACCACGTATCGACGACACACTCGATACCCTTGCTGGATCCACGATATTTTCGACCTTGGATTTAAAAAGCGGCTATTGGCAAGTCGAAATGAACCCTGCCGATAAGGAAAAGACGGCATTTACCTTCGGTAACGGCCTGTGGCATTTTACAGTCATGCCATTCGGACTTTGTAATGCCCCAGCGACGTTTGAGAGGCTGATGGAGAGCGTGCTAATGGGTCTGACGTGGAAAACGTGCCTAGTCTATTTGGACGATGTCATCGTGATGGGCAAGACCTTCGAGGGACATCTGAAAAACTTAGAGGACGTCTTCCAGAGACTGCGAGGTGCGGGGCTGAAACTGAACCCTAAGAAATGTCAGCTCTTCAGAAGGAAGGTCTCATACTTAGGGCACGTAGTGAGCAGAGAGGGCGTCGCCGTTGATCCGGATAAGACAAGTACGGTGAAGGAGTGGCCAATACCGGTAGATAAACACCAGTTGAGGAGTTTTCTGGGCCTCTGCACGTACTACCGACGATATGTCCGGATGTTCTCCGACGTCGCTAAGCCGTTGACAAGGCTCACGGAAGAAGGACGAAACTTCTGTTGGGATGAGGAATGCCAGTCTGCCTTCGACGAGCTGAAGAGGAAGTTGACCAGTGCCCCAGTGCTGAGTTTTCCTCTGCCAGAAGGACAGTTCATCCTGGACACCGACGCGAGCAATGTGGGAATTGGAAGTGTTCTGTCGCAGCGCCAGGAGGGACAAGAACGTGTCCTTGGATACTTCAGCAAGGTACTCTCCAAACCAGAAAGGAATTACTGCGTCACCCGGCGTGAATTATTGGCCATCGTCAAGTCCATCGAGCACTTCCATAAATATTTGTGTGGAAGGAGGTTTTTGGTCCGGACCGATCATGCTGCTCTTAAATGGCTCCTCCAGTTTAAGAATCCCGAAGGACAGATCGCTCGCTGGATCGAGAGGCTCCAGGAGTATGACTTTGTCATAGAACATCGGCCAGGACAGAGTCATGGAAACGCAGACGCACTCTCGAGAAGACCATGCCCTGATGAGTGTCCTCATTGTCATAAAGCTGAGGAAAAGTCCGAGAAAGTCTATCGAACGACCGTGGTCGCCGAGGAATGGACACCATCCTCGTTACGACAAGAGCAAGGAAAAGACCCGGTTCTCAAAGAAATCCTGGTTTGGAAAGAGGGAGGAGAGCGTCCTGAGTGGCAAAAGGTATCACCTGGCTCGCCAAAACTTAAGAGCTATTGGGCACAGTGGGACTCGCTAGTGGTTGAGGATGGGCTACTAAAACGCGTACTGGAGAGCCAAGACGGGACGGAGGAAAGACGGCAGTTGGTAATTCCCTCCAGTAAAATCCCGGAGGTCTTGCGGCACCTTCACGACGGATCGTCTGGTGGACATTTAGGGATCAAGAAAACGCTGCAGAAGGTACGGGAGCGCTTCTACTGGATCAATTGTTCAGACGACGTGAAGAACTGGTGCAAGAAATGTACTACATGCTTTGCAAGTAATGGGCCACAAAGACGACCGAAAGCTCCCATGAAACAATATAACGTCGGAAGCCCCTTCGAAAGGATCGCTATTGATATAGCAGGACCCTTCCCTGAGACCGAAAAGGGGAATAAATACATCTTGGTCGTGATGGACTACTTTACGAAGTGGGTAGAAGCGTACGCTCTCCCTAATCAGGAGGCAGAGACAGTGGCCGATGTGCTAGTGAAGGAGACGATCTGCCGGTTTGGAGTACCCATGGAATTACACTCGGATCAAGGAAGAAACTTTGAGAGTGGCCTATTCCGGAGGATCTGTGAGAAGTTTGGGGTACGAAAAACAAGAACCACGGCCCTTCACCCTCAGTCTGACGGCATGGTAGAACGAATGAATCGCACCCTCAACCGCTATCTAGCGAAAATGGTCTCGTCACATCAAAGAGACTGGGACGAACACGTGCCGTTCTTCCTGATGGCCTACCGCTCGGCCGTTCATGAGTCGACAGGACAAACTCCAGCCAAAGTCCTGTTCGGGCGAGAACTTAAACTACCCTGTGATCTAATCTTTGGCGCTAGACCGGACGAGGACGTTTCGGGGGAAGATTACGTTTCCCGGATGCGGCAAAGGATGAACGAAATTCACGATCAAGTCCGGTACCAACTAAATATCGCCAGTGATCGCATCAAAGAGCGTTACGACATCAACGCTAAAGAGGGTGGCTACCAAATGGGAGACCGAGTTTGGCTGTACAACCCACAGAAGAAACGTGGTTTGTCCCCTAAGTTACAGACCAATTGGGAAGGTCCCTATGTTGTGAAGAAACGAATCAATGACGTGGTCTACCGGGTAAGCAAACTACCAAACGGCAAGCCGAGAGTGGTGCACTTTAATCGGTTGGCACCCTATGAGGGGTCGCACGATGAGGCGGAGGTTCCCCGAGTAAGAAACACGTTGGCGCAGGAGAACGAACTTTCGTTCGAAGAATTTATGAGCGCCTACGGGGGTACCGGAAAAGCACGGTATGGGGTAACCTGTGAAAAACAACAGGATTTGTTCAGCGTACCTGAAGAATACTCGTTGGCCCATTGTGTGTCCGCCGACCTGGTAATGTCACGAGGTATCGCCACGGTTTTCAAGAAGAAGTACGGGCGCTCGGAACAACTCAGAGAGCAACTCCCGGAAATTGGCAAGGTTCTGGAACTACGTGACAACGTAAGACACATCTTTTATCTGGTTACGAAGGAGATCGGGTCCCTTAAACCATGTTATCACGATGTATGGCGAACCTTGCATAGGCTACGAGACCGACTGCTGGAGCTCGACATCAGGAAGCTAGCTGTCCCCAAGTTAGGTGCTGGACGAGATCAGCTGGACTGGAGGGTTGTCCGGAACATGCTGGAAGTAGTGTTGAAGAATACCGGAGTGGAAGTTTTAGTCTGCTGTTTTGGGCCTGCACCATGTCGACTCGGGAAGACGGTCCCCTGTTATTTTGACGCCACGTCTCGCTGTAAGCGGGGGGCTAACTGCAGGTTCCTGCATGGGCCTACCAGGGATACGTTCCGAGACGAAACGTCTCTAAGGCGGGGGCAGTGTAATGCGAGAAGTAAACAAAGCGACACATGTTTACTCCTTCAAAAGAATAACTACGACGCGTAGGACAGGTGCATGAACATTTGCTGCGTAGGCTTCTAGAATGTACTAGAATGTTCTCGATCAGGGTTGGGGGTGTATATATAAGGGGGTTTGTGATCGAGGGAGTTAGTCAGAAGTAGAGAAGCAGAAGTGAACGCGACATACGATCCGAAAGCGGAGCAGTACAAATAAATTATGTAGTGTCTAGTCTAGTGTACAAGTAGTTTAGTGTGTTAAATAAATTAGTGTTCAAGCAATGTAAATAAATTATAAAATAAACGTTACAGTATTATAATTCTCCAAATCTCAACCACTCTCCAAAAAAAGGTTACAGTCTCTTCACTTTACACTTTTCGAAGATGGCCTATGACTAATATAGCGTAGAATACTTAAAAATGTTTCTTAAAAACATTCCTACCTTTCCTGATGTTGAATTTCCTTAACCATAATTTCCGCCAAAGGGTCATTATAAGGACGTTCACCGAGGAGTCTCTGTTGATCGAGATCGCCCTGCATCTGACTGAAAGCATGTTCTCCAACATTTATCGATGTCTCCAACTGGGAAGAAAGGTCAATCGTTTCTTCGTCAGCTGAAAACAAAGATGAGCATCGTGAACGCTATGCAGGCAATTTCAAAGCGGCAATGTTCGATAACCAATATTTACTGAATATGATTTGTTTGCACTGCTCGATACTAATAATTCGCGTTAGCACGCACTTACTACTTACAGGAATCGAATTCAAAAGCATCGTTAAACATGTTATAGGTTAAACTGTTTTATGGTGTACACCAGATTACTAAAGTTTAGATTTTGTTATCTTAATCCATGAACGCAATTGGTTTTATTAAAACAACAAAAAGACGAAGAAAAGTGGGGAGATAATATTATACCAAAATCTTGCGTTATTGTACTTGTAATTGATGATGATGCTAAATATTAAAATTATTCTTTTTTTTTCTGGTTCACTACCAATAACTATTTTAAAATAAATTAATATATATAGTTAACTCGCACATCATCCAACAAGTATCTAAAGAAACTAACAGGAATACTTGAAATGAAGTATCTGAAATTAAATAGTATTCTGTTAAAATTTTCATATATTTAATAATGAAAGAATAGGACTGTTTATGAAACTAATTTAAAGCAATTATTTGTACTATTAACTTACAACAAAGCTTATTTACCATACAGCAAATACAACAAAGTTTATTTAATTACATATACAAAACAGCTCAATTACAATAAATACATATATCTCGGTTCATTTTGTGAATGATAACTAAATTAGGTAATTATTTAAATTGAACTAAAGTCTAAGCAGACTCCACCAATTTCATTTCATTTAATAATAAAATTCATGATTTAATGAATCTAATGGCAATAATATTATATTTATCTCAATAAACCAACTAAATTCCATTAATATACTTTAACTACTGTTAATACAGCATTCACGTTTATTTATCATTGAAACAAATAATTCGATTATCTCTTCACCTCAATATTACCTAGGGTTTACAGCGATGAATACATAGAAAACTTGTGATTTTTTTGGACACATTTAATTTCATGTATAGATACTGTGAACTATTGACAAGATCCTTTATCCTTTAGCGTTTTTTATTATTAAGACTGGAAATGGAAACCTCTCATTTTTAACTAAATACATTTTACTGGAGTGCTGCTATCTCTGATATGTACCTAAAACTAACAAAATGGAACTCTACACAACTAATACATCCTGCTTTGGTACTAGAGATAAAACATAATAAAAGCTGACTCTAATCCTACTTTATTAAAACTTAAACCCTACGATTCTGCTGGTAGATCAGTCAATATTCGTGATTTGACACAAAAATTACTCACGGTGCAATGTATGCTGAGGATTGTCGATAATCCTGATCTGCCGGTCGGGCATCATGGGTTCGCCGTCTGGTCCACCTATTTCGGTAGGCAACTGATACCTGAAACACAAGTATGTGTGGTAAATATTAATTAGAACAGATTAATCTAGAAAGGGCGTATTTATTTTTCGTTACTGAGAAACATACTTGTTTCGAATTTTTCTGAAATGATGCCCAAGTATTTACTGAGCTTAAACGCACAAATGACCTGGAAAACATTTGTTAATTGCTGTGAGCTTAAGGTAGAACATTCTATACTCACTACTTTTAATGTCGAAAACTCACTTAATTTATAGGGTTTATGGAAAACTAGGCACAACAAAATCTTGGCTTATAAATGTTATAAAAAGCTTTAATGAATCAACCAAGAGACTGACGGATTTGATCCCGATTCAATGTACATGAGAAAAGAATGAGATGTGGAGAAAATATACTGCCAATATTTTTGGAAATGGCTTACAACTGACAACAGGAAAATTAGAAGTGGTCATTATCTACAGAAAAAGGGACAAAATAGTGGAAGTCTAAGCAATTGAAGTGTTCTTAGACGTATGGCAAACTTCAGTCATATAAGTGAGTTGTTAAAAATAAAATCAAACTAAACATTTGATATCAAACAAATGATAACCAAACAGGTGAACCCCTATTTTCAATTTGGCATTTTTCTGTAATCTCTGATGGTAAATAAGTAAGAAGAATTTTATTAACAATTATTGTCCCATTAAATTGGGATATTTTTTTCGCGGAGATTACCCTCGTGTCATATAGTATGTATGGGTCCAAATTTGTTGTTTTCGACTATTTGGTGATATGATTTCGATTTATTGAAATTCGTTCTAACAGAATAAACAAAAAGTTAAGGGTTTTCTGTAAAACTCTGTATCATATTTCCTGTGTTGCTGTTATTTAATCCTTACCTTGATAAGCCTTTAGCAATTTACATTTTTTCAAATTAGGGAACATTTCTACTTCAATATACACTGAGATACATTTATTAAGTCTAAACACATTTCTCAAATATCTCCTGCATTATCATCAAATAGGACACATTATTTGATTTCACTCATATTATTATGTAACTGATTCTGAGTAAATATAAGAATGGTAAGTATTAAATGCGGCTTCATTTATTATTGTCTGATATGGGGTACCCATATAATAAGAGAAAGTATTGTAAGCGTGCTGATTTTAGAAATTTGAGATATTGGCATTTCTGGACGTTTTGAGGTCCCCTGAGTTCGAAAAACATGTTTTTGGAAACATGTCTGTGGGTGTGTCTGTGTGGCATGCGTGTATGTTAAGTGGAAAGTTGAAATTTTGTATAGTAACGTTTATTTTCTAATTTATTTACACTATCCTAATTATTCACTACACACTACTTAATTTATCTTAGACTATTACTGAACTAATTTATATAACACACTTAACTATTTCCCAACTAATTAATTTATATTACTCTTAAATGTAATTTATTTTTACTGGTCCGTTTTTGGCTTGTTTACTATGTCGCGCTTTACGTCTAATAATCCTTTCCGACCGCAAGCCCGCTTATATACATTTCTCAATTGTATTCTCGATAATTCCACAGAGAACTCGATCGATCTCGATAATAATGTTTACCTAGGAAACTTCCAGAACGTAATAAATCATTCTTTCCTTAAATAATAATCCGGGAGTATTCATGGAACTGTCTTTTTTTATAGGATTCAATTAAGCGTAGCGGCATTCTTTTCAGGTAAGCCGCCGAGGTCGATAAGGGTAAACACGTGTCGCGCTACTGTTTACATTTCGCGTTACAGTATTTATGCTGGATCCCCTAAAAATTCGCGACCACATAGATTTCATAATAGGTTATGGGCAAAACGCATTTCATTCGTAATTTTTAGATTCTTGGGAGTACCTCAAAAACTAGTAGAAGTTTTTTTTAAACTTCGTACGTTTACTTTACTGTTTAATTCTTATAGATTACCGTTATTGTTATCTTGACTGATCTTCTGCGAAGGGCCCTCTACTTTCGTGAATCTTCAGTTTTTCTCAATTTTCTCCAAAACGGCTTTACCGATTCTCACTAAATTTTATATTTGAACTGACCTGACTAATAAGACCGAAGGTTGTCCAGCGTCTCGAAGGTGGCCATGGTAGTTAAACCATAAGAAAACACCAAGTCTTCACCACCAATTTATTTCAAATGACCGACCGGTTTCGACTGTCTAGCAGTTATCATCAGGCTCGTAATAAAAAATCATTTTAGGGCTCCAGCTGAACAATATGTGAGACGTCACAGATAAAACAGACATAAACAGTTAAAAATTAAAATTTCTTCACACATCAAACAGGAACATTCATAGGAAACATGGAAAAGGCCCTAATAGGAATAACGTCCTCATCGCTAGGAGGTTGCTATATGACAGTCCTTACGGGCCTTTTTGACCTGACTAATAGCTATAACTTTTATTGGAAACATTTTTTCCTAAAACCCCTCTAAAGGGTACTTTACTCCTGAACATTTTCAATTTCTCAATTTTTTTTTAAAAAAGGCTTTGAATGTTTTCACCAAACTTTATATTTGAACTAATATATTAAATGTATAAAATTTTTATTTCAAATATTTTTTCCTAGAACTGTCCTAAAGGGCACTTTACTTTTATGAATTTTTTTGTTGTGCAATTTTCTCTAAAACGGTTTGGTGATTTAAACCAAATTTCACAACTTAAATGAGCTTTGTAATGCCTATACCTTTTATTTTTCATTTTCATCTAAAATTGCACTAAAAGGGCACTTCCTTAAGTACATCGGTTTGTAGAGCAATTGTTCAGAATAACATCTCCATCAAGTAAAGTTGTTTTTATTCACTCCAAGTCGATGATTGGATTCTTATTTCAAAGTATAGATATCAAAATTTGTTATTATTATAGTAAATAATTAAATTTAGTTATCATTTCGATAAAGTTAGTTGTATTCAAAAACAACCTTAAACGACGCTGACGCGCTATGATTCGTTGTTAGTATGTTCGTAGTTATATATCCATATCTGCCCCCCTCTCTTTCTCTCTCTCACACACACAAACACGCTCCACTATCATATACACATATTATATACATTATACCATATCCTACAGGCATCCTAGGTACATGCATATTATTCATAAATATGTACTGATAGATAACTATACGATTTTATGTAACATTGCAGACACGTGTTTTCTTTTTATCAATATAAGACAATGCTTGAATGAACTATTTTCTTAATTTATTTTTCCTGAATATTAACAAATTTACATTACGTCATGCATTTTTCACATATTTATTCGATCCACTCATGCTTTAAAAACGCTATGCTTAAACTCTCGGTCATTCCCGGTGTGCCTCATTTTAGTTCTTTTAAATTATTTGTCATTATCATATATCAATAGGTATATCTCTGAAGAATTATTATCAAGATTAGGACACTCGACCTTGCCACATATGGATACAAATATGAAATCTGTATCAGCACTAAAATGAAACTCGATATTTGCAGGATGAATTTGGGTAAACAAAAAAACAATACACCTGTACATAAGCGCCACAGTGTGACATATTCGATAAAATTATTTCGAGATTTCTAGAACATCAGTGACATCAATACTAACCTGAGTATATGGGAACAAGTATTTTTCGGACAGGGGATTTTACCATATAAGCTCTATACAAATAACTTTTAAGTTTTTAATACAATACTGTTATAGTTGTTAAAATTTCATATAAGGTGTATGGGAAATAAAAGTCGGCGTCGGACCAGACGGTGGAAGTGAAACTTCTTTGGCCATATGCACACACACATAACACACAGAGAGACTGGATATACAAATGAAATATAAGATTTTTTTCCAGTTATTCAATATACTTCTTCATTAATTATATATAAAGGTAATTTTTGATATAGAAGTGACTTTAGTATTACATAAAACACCTATATATTATCATTATCAGTAATTTCTTCTATAATCATTCTTTGATCATGGTCATTTCGTGGTTGGTTATTAGAAATCGTACCGTATTCCAGAAAAGACACAATCGGCTTATGGTAACTAAAGTAACTAACAAATATTCTAGATTCAAACTTTCCAAGATATCTACTAAGTATTTTTAAAAACTTCCTCCCGAAGCCAGAACGTGTACAAGAACGTATAGAAAAACGCTATAGGTATTTCAGAGCTGCCAGAATGCGCGTAAAGCGCATTCCACTTCTATCGGGGTACGGTTTTTCAAATAAGTCATTGCCATAAAGTTTGAACAAAAACCAACCAAGTTATTGTAAATGTTTATAAGCTAAAAAACCTATAATATTTGTTAAGCCTTTTTTTATAAATAAACAATAAAAAAATTATTGTTTTTTTTACATAGAGTGTTAAGGTGAGTCTTCACGAAGAGAATGAGTCCAAGTTTGTAGATCCATTTAGAAAAACCGACTGGACAGGAATTAGACTTAGAAAATGTTTTTTTTTCACGAAACGGGATATACAAATAGAATTTTGTAAAAACTACTCGACCGATCGAGCCCATCTTTTGTACACTTATAAAGTACGTCAGAACTCACTGACTATAACCATTTCGCGTAATTTGAACAACTAATTAAAAAGTTATTAACAATAAATTTAACGCTAATTATTATTAATAATAACTAAAATTATTAATATTACTTTAGTTATGTGCGGTTCAAGTTAACGATTATAAATTAAATTGGAAGCACTACTTTTTTGTTATTTAATTAAATACAGTACAATTTTTTATGTATAAAAAGCTTTTATTAATAATCAACATAAATCTTCTTCTTCTTCTATTTCTTCAGCCCGGATTCATCCAGTGTCGGATATAGGCCTCTTCCATGTTCTGCCATGCCTTTCGATTTGTGGCTATTCTCATCCACTGTCTTCCGCCACCTCTCTAATATTATCGATCCACTTTTTCTGGGGACATCCCACATTTCTCCATGTCTCTCTGGGTTTCCAAAATGTAACTCTATGTGTCCACCTCTTCGAATCCTGTCTCGCTACATGACCGATCCAACGCCACTTCAAGCCAGCTACTCGTTCTATAACATTCCTCGTATCTGACTGCTTCGTATTCTATCTCTCAAGGTGACGCCCAACATGACTCTTTCGATGGCTCGTTGTGTAACTCTTAGTTGTTCTGCTACTTTTCTTGTTATAGCCATGGTTTCCAAGCCGTATGTGATCACGCGTAGTATACAACTATCGTAAGCTTTTCTTTTTAGATGTAGTGGTATTCGTTTGTCTTTAAAGATATAGCTGTTTTCCGAACGCCACCCATGCCAGGTAAATTCTACGTTTAATTTCTGCGTTCTGATTTTCTTTTCCCAGTTTGATTCTATGTCCGAGGTATATAGAGTGGTCCACGTTTTATATGATGGGTTTATCCATAGTGATGTTATATTGTATATTATTCCTCATAATTTTTGTTTTGTTCAAATTCATATCTAAACCAATTTTTCTAGATTTTTCATTTAATTCATTCAGCATGATGTTCAGCTCATGCATGTTGGTACTAATTAGCAGAATGTCACTGGCAAATCGTAGATGATGTAAATGCATCCCATCGAAGTTTAGTCCTCTATTATCCCAATGTAGCTGCTTGAAGACATTTTCCAACGCTAGAGTGAAAAGTTAATCAACATAAATAATAATGCATATTTATTAACGTAGAATTTTTCCCGTGCAAACCATTGTTGAATAGATTCGATTGAAGGAATCGAAGAGCTCAAAAGACAACGCCGTTAACTGATAGTTGATTACACGGATTATACGCAGCAATAAGTCTACCGCGTCTGTCTTGATCAGACTGCCCCCCCCCCCCCGGCCGCCGACAAACTACAAATGTAAATTTCTCTGCTCAATAAGCACCAGGAGAAGGTTAAGAGCCCTGCTGCATCAGTAACAAGTTATTTAATATGGCATAATATTTTTTGTAACAGAGGGTGAAAAGGTAATTTATATTACCTCGATAACAAGCATGTTTATAGAAGAAGTACTTGAACTTAACGAATTTCATAGAAATATATATATTTCCATGAAATTATATATATAAATATCCTCAAAGAAACAACTTGTGGCGCAGCTGCAAGCGCGTTAATATCGCGAGTTAAACGTTCATTTGATCCGCAAATGTATTACGTTTTATTCAATTTTGCCATATATAAACTAGCGTTTAGCGGAGTATGAGTCCAGGGAAGTTAGGAAATAAATCCGAAATTTTTAGGGACAGCAGATATCGAGATGCGGTTTTTTGCATTGTGTTCAGAAAACCCCCAGGAAAAAAGTCTATATCGTCTGGTAATGCCATTTTTCGAAAAATGCATTCTGGTGCAATAAATGCATTTTGCAATTGCATATAATTACTTGCAACGTTATAAGAACGACTGGAAACTGAAAAATCGCTCGAAAATCGTTACTCGTGAGTTTTTTGGGATGCTGAATTCAATTCTGGCATTAGAATTACCCGGGGGAGCTCAGGGGTGGCTCTGCGGGGGTGATTGGGGGGGGGGGGGAATTGTAGCGTCCATGAAAATCAGCAGAAAATCGTTACTCGGGGGTTTTCGGGGATGCCGAATTCAATTCTGGCATTAGAATTATCCGGGGGGCCTCGAGGGTGGCGATGCTGGGTAAGGTAGTGAAGAAAGTGAAAAATCACAAGTTATGAAAATAATACGTTATTTAAATAATAAATAGCACTGTTTATTGATATTGAAATATTCATCATAAAGTTCAATTTTTAACTTAAATGCTGAACATCTTCAATCTCTTCTTCTTATTCCCCTTCTTCATCATCTTCTTCCTTGTCACTATCCTCGGTCTCATTGAAAGTGCCTTTTTGGTTGGAGCAATTGCCACAATCTTTTCACGCTGCAGTTCACCCCCCCCCCAATCACCCCTGCAGAGCCACCCCCGAGGCCCCCGGATAATTCTAATGCCAGAATTGAATTCGGCATCCCTGAAAACCCCCGAGTAACGATTTTCGGGTGATTTTCATGGACGCTGCAATTTCCCCGCCAATCACCCTCGCAGAGCCACCCCCGAGCGCCCCAGTGTAATTCTAGTGCCAGAATTGAATTCGGCATCGCCAAAAACCCACTAGTAACGATTTTCGAGCGATTTTTCAGAGTTTCCAGTCGTTCTTATAATGTTGCAAATAATTATTCAATTGTAAAATGCATTTACTGCTCCAGAATGCATTTTTCGAAAAATGGCATAACCAGATGATATAGACTTTTTTCCTGGGAGCTTTCTGAACACAATGTAGAAAACCGCATCTCGATATCTGCTGTCCCTAAAAATGTATTTATTTCTGTCAATTTTGATCTAAATGCCCTGGACTATATGTCCAATTTTGAAGAGAAAATTTGAAAAGACCACAACTTCTGTGCCGCAACCTTGACAACGACGAAAACAATTTTAAACATATAAAACGTCACTTTATGGGGCAAAATTGAATAAATATCTATAAATCCGCTGCCTAAATAAACAAAATAAACAATTACTTTATAGGTTCGATTTGACGTCAATAAACGTCAGTTTATATGGCAAAATTGAATAAAAAAGGTTAGATGTTCCAAATTTGCAAAATAGATTTCAATGTGGCCAATGAGAGTGTCAAGAATTTCAAAATAAATTTGTCGATATTTGTGCTCATTACAATTGCAAATGTTATCATTTAATTTCAATCTTCTTTCAAGTCTTTTTCTTTACAGTTCTACTTTTCCTGCAAAACATTGACAGATGTTTCAGCCTTATGAGTTAAACATTTAATTTGTGCCTGCAAGCCTTCCATATGACCGGACACCATGGCAGTACCGTCATACATTTCAGTGATTCATTTATTTTCTAATTAATACTATAAGATGGAGTTAATATTTTGAAAAGATCTGCTACTCGCCCAGAACTAACATCATTCTACAACCCTCCCGAAGGTATCTAAAAATTACCAATGACTGGGCTTTACATGTAATACATGTCGTTTCATCTACTTGCTAGAAAATAAAAACCATTTTTCCAATTTCATGATCAGTTTCAATGTGATGAATAAAGGAATTGAGCTGGAATACTTTATGTGCAAATGGGACGATGTCGCTCAATGCCACATGAGCGACTTATAACGACTGTAGCGGGAGTTCGCTGCAGCAGTAGATTTGTTGCACTTGAAGATGCCACACGAGCATTGAACTACCTTGCGTTCATTTCAATTTTTTAGAAAATTAGTGTACCTATTATTTGTCTGTCATAGAGGAAATAAATATGGAAGTTCATAGAAGAATTATGTAGTTAGCCATACATTTTATCAGTGATGAATATAAAAACAAGATTTTGAAGCAATAATTAAAAAATTATCATCTCTCAGATCTATCATCATGATTGTGAATACCCCCTTTAACAGCCTCGAGCTATTGAACGGATGAACAAGTATTTTCTGTCTTTTTTGTACCATAAATAATCTTTATGAACTACTTATGACAATAACTTTTCCTTATTGATGATGTTAACCTATGCTAGTTAATATGCTGTGTGGCAAAAATTACCTGCCTACCCTGCCACTGCAATGTAATAGTCTATCTATAGGGTTAAAAGCCTTTGAAAGGTCCCATAGTCCCCATTTAGTGCAACAGTTGTTCAAATTAGACTGTTTTAATATGGTAGGTACATGGTGCATTTCTGAAGCCAGTTTGATAATCAGTTATTAACTGGTTTTATATCAGCCTATTGCATACAGTTTTTTGAATTTTGTTTACATTCGACAATTGGAAGATAGACGGGTAATTCATTTTAATTTATAGAATGACTTGAGCGAGGAATGATTTTCAATAAGTTTACATTTTATATTAGTTTTATAATGTAGAATTACAATAAGAACTATAATTATCTGGAAAGAGTTATAAAACAACAAAACAAAAAATTCAGCATTGCCTGTAGTATTTAAATGCTGGAATTTCTGGTTAGAATTTGTCAAAATTGAAAAACGAGAAGTGGGAAGCTAGATTTTTAATCAGTAGGAGTTTGACACTAAGGAAGTGGTAGGTTTTACGATAAACTAAGTACAGAACCGAAGTACTATAAGCTAACTAAATGCAATAATGATGGTTTGTAATTCATGATGATTTTGAACAATCAAAGGTTTGTTAAAAGTAATCAAGAGAAGGAAAAATAGATGGTCGATCAAACTTCAAACATTATTCTCTTTGTAGAGTAGAGTAACTTTGATATAAACTAAACCTTCCCTTTGATATAAAAAAAGGAAAATAGAAGAAAGTAGATGCCATGCACAAGTTTTACTGAAAAAAAAAAAGTATGCAAAATCAGAATACTGTTATAATAGTTTGAAACTTTTTCTCTGTAATTCTACCATATTGCATGCAGAATTCTCTTTCTGCTTGGTTTTTATATGTTTACCTTGCTGATTCTTCTTCGTGCTTCGTCCTCGGGAAGTACAGGGGTAATAACACTTCGTAAATACCTAAATCTACTTTGTCAACAACAAATATCACAGTGTCTAGTGAACTGCCGTGATTTTCAAGGAATCTTCGCACAGTGCCTGGAATAAAAAAAAAGTGTAAAACAAAGCCTTAAACCGTTAAGATGTTGGTACAGGTTACAACACCCTTCCATGTAAACCACAAAATCCTGTTTGTTTAAGTGGATTCAAGGATTCTTACTTACATGATTTAATGCAGGAAACACATCCTATTAGATTTACGTTAGTATCAATGTATAATGCCCCAACAGAATAATAACGCTTGTGATTTATAGTTCAGGACATAAAATGAAACATATTGCATCAATATCCGAACAAGATAAAAATAGTATAGATAACAAATATTTCATGGTAAACATAATTAATTCCGCTTTAACAAACTGAACTTATGGGCTTTTGAATGGTTCAATTAATGTGTTTAACATCAAGGGTTAATCACTTTTTTGGAACTTAACTGGACAAACATATTAGGTACTTAATTTATGAAATATTAAATAAATCATGGATTTAAGCACTTGTGGAAACACAAGTTATATCGACCTAATAACATAAAACAAACTCAAAATACAGACAACACAAACCTCATAGCTAAGCAATCAAAATGTCATACCTTTTTTAACTCAAAAATCGGCACAATAACAAAGATCGTGTACGTTTTCACTCAACCCTTCTAAGGAAATACGTTTTATCAGTATTGATCGTTCAACATCCTTATCATTTCAAAACGTATATTTATATTTACATAGTTATATATATAACCACTTAAATATATTATCACTCCTGTACCCACTTAGTCATAATATGTTCTCATCTCTAATGAATCACGCTAAAAAGTATCTGATGGCGGATTTTTATAAGAGTAATCATGACGCAAATGCACAGATCACAATTGCACAAGAGCAGATTACCTTTAAAAGTATAAGAATAAATCATAGAGTTCACTAATCAAGTAATTACTATTTTCTATTGACCAATTAATAAATACCACTTATAAGTAGTTATGCTATAAAACAATTTTGATTTTAATTCCATTGTTTCACATGAGATAATTCCATTAAATGCTGGTTTAGTGCTTGATGATTAATATGTGCTTGTTAAATGCATTAGTTAAATCCAACAGTCAGGTATTAACTGGCTACCCAGTTCTTTACTTTCAACTAATTCTAACAAAAATATTAAATTGAAAATTTTCAGAAGGGCGTATTTTAAACGGATGGGATCATTGGACTCTAACTCGATTGAATTGAATCGAGTTTGTGAGTAATCGACTCTATTACCTTATTCACGACGATACATTCAATGATTTTTGCAATAATTCACATCATAGTCGAAAACTGTGGATCAAAAAGCCTCGCTTAGTCTAATTTCGTGAAAGTTAATGCTCGAAAATCAGAAAACTTGGCAGATGTGAGTCGAGAATTGGTGTTTGTGATTCCACTCCAGGACTTAAACCTAGATCACTCGGTTTCTGTTATTATATTTACATTTCCCTTACTAAAATATGTTATTAATAATTTATGAATATACCACATTAATATTTATTATAATATGGTAGGTATAATATCATATTACTAAAAGTTTAGTAAACTAATAGTGGGGCGGATAGATGATAAAAATTTTGGAACAATTTTCAGGTGTCTTCACACTTAATATGTGAATCTTATAGGTACTGGAAGGAGGAAAAACGTATTTCTGAAGTTAGCTTCTGTGAAAAAATGAATGTTTTGGAATGGTTTTAAAATGTCTGCGAGTAGTTTGAGTAGAATAAATTGGGTGGGAACTTTTCTGGAAATGGTTAGACTACACCAAAGTACAGATTAGTTGATGAAAATTCAGTAGTATGTTTTCCTACGTCCCAGTATCTATCAAATTCACATTTTGAATTGGCAGCCATTTGAGAATCGTTCCAAAACTTCTATTATCCATCCGTCAGTCTATAAAGGTTTACCACATTTAAGCATGTTAAATGTGTTTTCACACAGTTACAACATAAAATTTAAATTCATTACATTTTTTTTATATTGCAATGTTTTCTTTAAAAACATTACATTTTTGCTATAAATAACTTGGCTACATAACAAGATCTAATCCTTTTTAGTAGTGTACTAAATGGATTTCACTCGACTCAGGTGTTGATTGAATGGTTTCCCTAAGGTTCGCGTAACAAATGATTTAAAATATGTAACACCGACAATGTTATAAAAAACTGATTATCCACGAGTTTTGTGTCATTTGTACCTTTAGGTCGACAGTTTGTTGTATTCAATACACATTGGCATGTTAATAATTCATCCCTTAAGTCAAGAGGGAGAGCTTGTGCCCATTGTAGTCAAGTGAAATTACAATTGAATCAATTACTTGAAAAATGATATGAGCTAAATGGCGAACAATACAATCAATTCAATTCGCAGTGGTATTCAACTTACGTAAAGCTATATGAGCGCCTTCGTCCGGGGGATAGTTTCTCTTAATCGAATTGATAACGCATAGAGCTATCGAATGGAGACCCATTTCACGTGCTTTTTGAAGGACGCTCCTAGAAGGCGGAAATTGAATTAGTAAGAGATATTATGACAAAATCAATTTTGTAAAGAAAATCTGTTAAACTGTGACATACCTATGTAATGCCTAACTAATAAATACCAAAATGTTGACAGAATTGATTTTGGTGTAAAAGATCAATACGTAATTATGTTCAGTGATGATTTAATAAAGTTACTACAGGCATCATACAGGTACTACACATTTCTTTACATGTGAATTAAAGGTTCTTAAACACATACATAACAAATTACTGTACATATTTTTTAATATGAAAGTTATATGTTTAAAAAGAGGTAGTAATCAAATGTGATCTAAAACATTTTAAAATGTAATCTAATGTACTGATTTAATTTCTCATCATTAACATTATGTTATATGTATGAGAATATTAACCTGTAACAAGTGTGAAGTGTATTCTCCGATGCGGATTGGTATTTAACATTATACTTAGGGCCTACGGTGTGAATAATGTATCTGGCTGGCAGTGAATATCCTTGAGTAACTCTCACTTCTCCCGTTCTACATTCTAAAAAATAATACGAAAATCATAAATTTTAAAGGTATCTTTCAGTAAACTAATGCTATTTTACCTCTAATGTCCAAACTTATCTCCTCCTTGAGCCCTTCTCCTGCTCTCTGGAATATTCTATCGCTAACAGGATTGCTATCGTTCATGGATTCATTTGTTGAATTGACAATGGCATCTACTTGTAATGAAGAAATATCACCAGACCTAAGAAAACCACATAATTTAAGAGTTAAAATTTTACAAGAATATTTAGAATTAATCGTATTGTTAAAAAACTGGTTTGTTTAATAAAATAACATTTTATATTTCATCGTCTTAAATTATTTAAGGGGTATTTCATTTGAAGAATTTTGAATATCCTTAACTACCTTCTATTTGTTATTTAAAACAAAATATTACTCTCAATTAGTTTTCAGACTTTCCTGCTAAGTAAGGAATCATGAAATAATAATCTTGATCTAATTATCGCAGGGCATATAAAACCGTTAATTTCGTTTTTATGCCGAAGGACATACATTATTCCTCCACGACCCAACCTCCCACCACCTACCCTCGTTCTTTACGAGTATATCTTTTGAATAATAGATTTTAAAGCCGGTCAAACTAGGTCTGTATATTTTAAGCTTCATAGTGAAACGGAAAATACGGACAGCAAAGGCTTATTATCTATTTTTATGTTGTACACATGCAACGTATTTATCCGGAACAGTAACTAATTTTGCAGTCGATGGGAGCCTTTAAAAATTAACGGTGAAAAAACCTTTACATAACAGTCTATTATATCGATTTATCCTTGAGGTATGTACGTAGTGGATTACTTACCACAGAACGATTTTGTGGTTAATCTCGGGATCATAAGAAAACGGGGAATCGCTGTGCTTATTTTCGCCTACAGAACTGTAGTCTGTGAGGTAGTGAGATGAGATGATGTCCCCCCACCTGACCAGGTCCTGAGGCTGGACGATGTCGGGAGCAACCCCTAGGGGTTCTTGATTCATTTTAATCCGCATGGACACCTTGAAAAAATAAAGACGCTTAGAAAATATTAATTACGTAACAAATAGTAAATATAGACATCATCTAGTGGTAATTTCGATTAATTAAAACGTAAGAAATTTGGATGACTAATATACCGATGATACAATTCATCTACTCCAATTCGATAGTCCTGTTTAGTTTACTTCCTTCTCCTCGTTAAAACTTTGGACTGAGAGATAGGTACTTGTAACGTCGCGTACGAATCAGAAATTTCGATTGTCTTAGATCGTTATAACTGACCGGTACACTTCACGCGCCAACTTAATATTGCGTGAACAGTTGGGAAATGATAACACGTAATTGTAACTTCGGATTTACTAGACTATTAAAATGCAACAACTTAAATACAATGGAATAGGTGAAGATAGATGATAGTGATTCTCTCGTAGTTGGAGGAAGAATGTTTCTTAAAATTAAAGTACTCAAAATTAGAGACGAGAAACGCGATCTCCGCTTATTGGCCGATTGCATTGCAGCCCTCTTTACTCGTCGCTTATTGGTTGAAAATCACATCGGTAATGAGTAGAGGGCGTGCTGACCATTGCTGAAGATCCTCGCTTTCATCTTATACAGATGGTGAACACATGTTTTAAATCGCGAGGTACCCTCTACTTCCTCGATTCCCGGAGGGTCTTTATTACCCTTACGGTTAAATTGTCTACTTAAACTGTGATTTATTGGGAATAAATCTCGAAGAAGTATCGGGTACTCGAGGTGACAGCAATATATCTGTAAATCATCATTGGTTCAACAATAACTTAAAAAATGTCACTTCTCTGAGACGGAACACGCCGCCCCCTTGGAACGGTCTCCGTTCAAATTAATAGCAAATAATGATTTTAAAATAATACTAATTAAGAATATCTACTAAGAATACAAAACTAAATTTATAATAAATTTGCATAATAAAAACTACGAATATGGGTAAATAAAGAAATTACCTTGATAATATGGTTGTATACGAAAAATAAAATGTAAATAATTAAAGTATAAAAAATAAAAAAATAAGATTAATCACCATCATTGTATATAGGAAGAGGACATAAACGCTTAACACTTCGTTTGTACACACCACTCGCGGTTTTCACAGTTGCGACACGCACTATGTTGTCCTCCCCTGGATGGACTGCGACAATACGGCCAAGGCTCCATTGCAGAGGAGGCAGATTGTCCTCCTTTATAATTACCAAGGTGCCTACCTTGGGCTGCTCCGAATCTCCTTGTCGCCACTTGCTACGTGCTTGTAGCTGATGGAGATACTCCTTATGCCATCGTACCCAGAAGTGACGTTTCACTCTTTGAATATGTTGCCATAAAGAAAGTCTGTTAATGGCACACTTCTGATAATCAGGTTCCGGTATACTTGTTAAGGAATCACCTATGAGGAAATGACCGGGAGTAAGAGGTGTAAGGTCATTTGGGTCCGAGGATAATGGAGTCAGTGGTCTGGAATTTAAGATCCCTTCGATTTCGATTATATACGTATTAAATTGTTCGTAAGTAAATAAATGATCTCCTACCGTTCTGTATAAATGGAATTTTAATGACTTTACTGATGCCTCCCACAATCCACCGAAGTGTGGTGATCGAGGTGGTGAAAAGTGCCAATTGACCCCTACGTGTGCTAAAGTGTGCTTCATATTGCTATTATGAGCTTCTGATAACAAAAAATTCTTTATTTTTAGTATTTCATTCTTTGCACCAATAAAATTGGTTGCATTGTCTGAATATATATTTTTAGCTACACCTCTTCTGGCAAAAACTCTTCGAATGGCTGCTAGGCATGCTTCACTTGTTAAATCTGTGACTAGTTCCAAGTGTACTGCCCTTGTAGTGAAACAAACAAATACCGCTACGTAAACCTTTATCTTATTTCGATTCCTAAATTTTTTCTCCTTTATAAAGAAAGGTCCACAGTAATCTAGTCCTATATTTTCAAACGGTCGCGTTTTGATAACTCTATTTATAGGTAAATTACCCATTTGATACCTTGGTAACTTGGGACTTAGCTTACTGCAACGTACACATGTATGTATTATTCGACGAATCGTGTTTTTACCGTCAATGGGCCAGTAAGTGAGTCTTACAAAATTTAATGTTGCCTGAGTTCCGGCATGCCAATTTTTTAGATGAGCGTTTGTTAATATAAGTTTCGTTAAATGATTAGAACGTGGCAATAATATAGGGTATTTTTGCGAATAATTTATTTGAGCATTTTTTAACCTGCCACCAACGCGTAAAATACCTGTTTCGTCAATGAATGGACTTAATGGTAATAACTTGCTTCTCTTATCTAGCTGTTTACCCTGATTTAATTTGTTTATTTCATCAGAAAATGATTGTTTTTGAATTAATTTAATTGCATAAAGGTGCGCCTCTTGCAATTCTTGAGCACAAAATTGACGTATTAATTGACTCGTCCTTTTATATTTAAGCCATCGTAAACAGCATGCTACAAAATAATTTACAGTTTTAATAGACGAGAATCTTTCAAAAATATTCTCCTGAAATTTGGTACCTGTTAAGGTTACCTTAATCCGTTTTTCCGGAACATCAATAAAAGGGATCGGTGTCATAACCCAATATTCCTCCGATTTAGAGAGCCAACTGGGACCTGTTAACCACCTTTCGGTACCCATAAACTCCGAAGGGCTTTGACCTCTCGAGATGAAATCTGCCGGATTATCGTGAGTTGAAATATGGTACCAATCATCTGAATTTGTGTTTGACTGAATATCTGCTACACGGTTCGCAATAAACGTTTTCAATAAATGTGGGGATGTCTTTAGCCAATGCAAAGCAATAGTGGAATCTGACCAGAATCTAACCTTTACATAAGTTAGTTTTAAAGCTAACGTGGTTGATTTGAATAAGTGTGCTAATAAAACGGCCGAGCATAATTCTAAGCGAGGTAGAGTAATGGTTTTAATAGGTGCTACTCGTGACTTAGCACATACTAATTGAACAAAATGTCGATTGTTTTTATCAGTTGTTCTTAAATATATGCAGGCACCGTAGGCCTTCTCACTGGCATCACAGAATCCATGTAACTGACATTCCACAAAATTATCTAAACTAATCTTACGTGCCACCTTAAAATTATTTAATATAGGTAATTGCTCCTTAAATTCTAACCACCTTACATACAAAGACTGAGGAACAGACTCGTCCCAATCCAGTTTAAACTTCCATAACTCTTGCATGATTAATTTGGCCCTTGTAATGACTGGACCTAATAAACCCAATGGGTCGAATAGTTGAGCAATCTGAGATAATATTCGTCGTTTGGTTACACGTTCATTGTTTGAAAATGGCTCTATAAAATAATGTATCGAATCAGTGGTTGAATTCCACTTTATTCCAAGAATTTTCTTTGATTGCTTTGAATCTAAATAGATGTGTTCGGTTTGTGATGAACCATCTAGACCTTTAATGAGTTTTGGCTCATTAGACGACCATTGTCGCAAATTAAATCCTGCGGAATTTAATAATTGAATCAATTGATCTCTCATACGCATGGCAGTTTCTATGTTTTCAGCCCCTGTAATTAAATCATCCATATAAAAGTCGGTTTTGAGAACAGTGGAGGCTAAATTGAAGTTTAATTTTCCGTCCTCAGCCAGCTGTTGTAAACAACGAACAGCCAGAAAAGGAGCTGAGGAGGTACCATAAGTGACTGTATTGAGCCTAAATGTTTTAAGAGGATCGTTTTCGTTTTCACGCCAAATTATTTTTTGGTAAATGGCATCCTCGTCAGCTACCTTAATCTGCCTAAACATTTTTTCGATGTCCGCAGTTATAACATAGTTATAAATCCTAAATCTCATAATGATCGCAGTCAAGTTATCTTGAATAGTCGGTCCTACCATTAATGCATCGTTTAGTGATATATGTGTTGAACTCTTGGCAGAACCGTCAAAAACCACTCGAACCTTTGTGGTTAGACTAGATTCCTTGATTACTGCGTGATGTGGTAAATAATAACCTTCATTAACATTATTGGTAAGTGTTATATCTGTCATATGTCCTAAATTTTGATACTCTCTTAAGAATTCTATGTAATGAGTTCGTAATTCGCTATTTTTTGCTAATTTTCGCTCTAATGAGTAAAGACGTTTTAGAGCTATATTATGTGAATCACCGATTCGTGCCTTATTTTCATTAAACGGTAATTTAATTATATACCTTCCATCACTATCCCGAACGGTGTTTTCACAAAAATGATTTTCACATGATACCTCTTCTTCAGAAAAATGTTTTTTATATGGCACTTCTTCTACTTCCCAAAATTTATTGATTTGATTTTCCAATGTGGTTACTAGGTGACAAGATTTATTAACACTTGACGATGCATTATTGGTAGGAATACTGACTTCACCCGTCACAATCCAGCCTAATAATGTTTTCTGTAATACTACAGAATTGTGTAATTTAAACTGTCCTACGCTTAATAATCGGTAAAACACTGTATTACCTATCAAAGCATCAACTTCTCCACATTTATAAAAATCTGGATCAGCTAATGTTATAATTTTCGGTATAGCGAAAAGATTTTTATTCAATTGTCGCGAAGGTAACAGTCCTGTTATTGATGGTAAAGCTACAAATGTTAATTGTGAAGAGAAGTTTGAAATCCTAGACGCCAATTGGGCTTTAATTGAATATTTTGCCGTTGTTTGCAACTGACCTAAACCTGAGAAGGGTAAATTAATAATTTGTTTTGGCAGTCCTAAACGATCTGCTAAATTTTCTGTTATGAAGTGTGTTTGAGAGCCACTGTCAAGTAAAATTCTACATATATGCTCATTATTGTACTTATCTAGTATCTTTACAAGAGCTGTGCCTAACAAAACCTCCGAATCAAATGCTGAAACATATGAACTTGCCGATGGTTGAGATACCAATTGATTTTCGGAAGGAACAACTTTAGGCTCTTTATTTAAATTTGAATGAGTAGGCACAGTATTAGTGTCCTTAATATTTGTATTCTTCGGTTCTTGCTTGAAATGCAGTAACGAGTTGTGTTTTTTATTACATATTCTGCATCCCTTAGCATAACACTTATTTGTTGAATGATTATTTCGGAAACAGTTTAAACAGAGTCGCGCCTTTCTAACCGCGTCTGCTCTTTGCTGAGCTGAATACGACATGAATTCTTGACATGCGAGAATTCTGTGATTTTCATTACAGATCGGACAATTCTGTGCATAAGTCCCCAAATGTGATTGCACTTGTCTCGATTGTTTATTAAAAGAATGTTTTTCATATGAGTTATTGTTATTTGATTTGTTATTAGTATTAAATTCAATTTCTTCTCCGCGAGATTGCTTATTTAGAAATTTAATAAATTGATCGAAAGTGGGCATTTCATCATTTTCTAGCGTACGCTCCCAGGCTCTACGCGTAGTTTTATCTAATTTTTTTGTTAAGACGTAAACTAAAAATGCATCCCATTGATTTGTAGGCAACTTAAGAGTTTTTAATGCGTTAATGTGTAATTGCGCAGATTCTGATAATGTTCGTAAATGTGACGGAGAATCTCGAGAAATTTCCGGCAATTCTAAAAAGGCTTTCAAGTGTGCTTGCACAATCTGCCGCGGTCTATTACAACGTTTTTGCAATAAGTCCCAGGCTACTAGGTAATTTTCTTCTGAGGCATTAAATGACGTGATTACTGCAGCTACCTCTCCCTTGAGTGATGTTTTTAAATAGTGAAATTTTTGTACTGAGGGAAGATCATTATTTTCGTGTACTAGCGACTTAAACGTGTCGTGAAAGGAACACCATTCAATCGGGTTTCCGTCAAAAGGGTGTATTTGAATGTTTGGTAATACCGAATTTGTTTGTTTTACCGTTATTGCATTAGATAATACAGGTAACTGGTTTTGATTTGTATGAACATTCGTTCCAGTCCTTTGTTCACGTAAACCTTTATTAATAATTTTTGCACAAGAAAAATATTGGTTTTCGAATTGAGACCTTTCCTCCTCATCTATAGATTCGTCTGTATCGATGCGTAATTGAACTTCTAGGAATGATTTATTAATTTCTTCTAATTTAGTCTTACGAATTTCTAATTCGTCAATATCAAGATTTGAATTTTCATTTAAATATTTTTGCAAACGAGTCAATTGCGCTTTAAGAGTTGAACGGTTTTTAATTAATGCCCTTTGATCTTCCATTATAACCGAAACGAAAAGAAATTTGAAAGGATGGGACAATAATAGGACGATGATTCCTAATGATAACAAGTACCTGTTGATTCCGATGTCCTCGTTGAATAGCAAAACTTGCTAAGATCCACTGTTCCGTCGGCTGCTCCCCTACTAGGTGTCCGAAAGGCTGCTCCCTTAAGTGGTGTCCAGGTGGCTGCTCCCGAAGTGGTGTCCAGCTGGCTGCTCCCTTAAGTGGTGTCCAGGCGGCTGCTTCCCTATGTGGTGTCCAGACGGCTGCTTCGTGGTCTTGGAGTTCGGTTTTGGATTCTTCTTGCACCTTAACCCTTGTCTGTTGCTGCTTTCTAGTGTAATCGTTTCTTGCGATTAGACACCTAACACTGTAAATCCGGCTCGAAGGACCATCATGTAACGTCGCGTACGAATCAGAAATTTCGATTGTCTTAGATCGTTATAACTGACCGGTACACTTCACGCGCCAACTTAATATTGCGTGAACAGTTGGGAAATGATAACACGTAATTGTAACTTCGGATTTACTAGACTATTAAAATGCAACAACTTAAATACAATGGAATAGGTGAAGATAGATGATAGTGATTCTCTCGTAGTTGGAGGAAGAATGTTTCTTAAAATTAAAGTACTCAAAATTAGAGACGAGAAACGCGATCTCCGCTTATTGGCCGATTGCATTGCAGCCCTCTTTACTCGTCGCTTATTGGTTGAAAATCACATCGGTAATGAGTAGAGGGCGTGCTGACCATTGCTGAAGATCCTCGCTTTCATCTTATACAGATGGTGAACACATGTTTTAAATCGCGAGGTACCCTCTACTTCCTCGATTCCCGGAGGGTCTTTATTACCCTTACGGTTAAATTGTCTACTTAAACTGTGATTTATTGGGAATAAATCTCGAAGAAGTATCGGGTACTCGAGGTGACAGCAATATATCTGTAAATCATCATTGGTTCAACAATAACTTAAAAAATGTCACTTCTCTGAGACGGAACAGTACTTCTTAATTCTATTAGGATTCGTTATTTAAATTCTTTCTACATTATTTCAATTTTAATAGTGTCAATAAGATTGTAATAAAATTTCTAATTCAGAATCAAATATTAATCTAATAAAATTCTCGAATACTTTGTAAGCATTCTCCTTTCAGTTTCACTTGGGACAGCCAAAAAACCGTTAATAGGCACTTAAGCCTCCAGACGCCAATCCCGGTCTTTGAAGCCACATGCTTCATAATTCTTATTGCTTATGATTGCGTTTGAGATTTCATACCGCTCGCACTAAATGTACTGTTGGTGTGTTGTTGGTGATGGGTGAGCGTAGAAAATAGTCCGGATGAGTTTGACTCGTCTATTGATAAAAATGAAATAAAGTATTTACAATTTTATACAAACTTCGCCGAGAAAGGTTCGAAGGTAACTGAGGGATTCTATCCCTCGGTACACGCATACATAGCAGGTACCTCGGTGCGGCGGTTTTTATGGGGGTGAAAGTTTTCAGAGACCATCCCGACGGCTCGATTTTGTAGAAGGCTTCGAAACCGTTCTTTGAGGAAAAGCATATGTTTCTTTTTTTGAATGATACTAAGTTTCGGGACGTTCCTAGAATCGGCCGTCGAGATGGTCACATCTGTAAAAAAGGAAAGTGCAGCCCGTGGGAAGAAAACTATTTACACTTTTTACAATATTATTTACAACTCATCTCCCACGGGCCCCTACAGTACGAAGGCCGAAAGCACGAAATATGCTAAATAAATCTGTGCTTTGGTCTAGGGCAAAAACAGGTTGAATGCGCTAGGTACGTCGGCATTTTGCTTTGTATTCCAAGTGGCTGTAAAGACATATCAGACATACATTGTAGAGACAAACATCATAATGAATTTTATTAAATTTCACCCTATCAAGAAGAAAGTAGCCGAAGAATCGTTAAAGAAAGTTCCTTATATATTTATATGGGGACAGATTCTCAGTCTCAATTTTATTTTTAAGTTTTACTATTGTGTGGAATATGGAAGTCTGTTATTACGGTATGTTTTTATGTTGCTGTAATTATATATAGCCTTACATACATATATTTCTAATGTCTTTTTAATCTATCACTAATTACCCCATTGCTGTGCTATATAAAAAATGCTCATTGTTCTTATCTTGTCCGAAGAGGGCTGTGTCGAAACCGGTAACTTGTGTTTGTCAAGAATAAATTTGTAAAATACGTGGTGAAGACATAGTTCATTTAACCTAATCCTTATGATTCTACACTTATTTTTGGGAAACTTAATAATACAATTTCATGGTTAACTAAATAAAAACACAGTGAAAATGAAACAAATGTAAGAGAATCTGTGAAAATGGAATTTGTGGCTCAGCCAGGATTTGAATTATTAATTAATTAATTAATAATTCAAGTGTCTCGGTAGTTTAGTGGTAAGAACACCCGACACGAAATTGGGAGACCCGGGTTCAAATCCCGGCTGAGCCACAAATTCCATTTTCACAGATTCTCTTACATTTGTTTCATATAACGTGTCTCGGTAGTTTAGTGGTAAGAACACGCGACGCGAAATTGGGAGACCCGAGATCAAATCCCGGCTGAGCCACAAATTCCATTTTCACAGATTCTCTTACATTTGTTTCATATACACCTTCACTTTGAATTTAATATATTCCAACAGTGAAAATGTATTCAATATCAAATGTTAAATTCATATTTGTATAAACAATTAATGATCAACCAAAATATGCCCCTAAAAGGAATATCGCTAGGCACCACCTTGTCTAACATATTCTCTAAACTTCTAATTTTTTGTGCCAATTAACATAATGATCGTTGTATTTTTTAATTAATTACCCACTTAAGGCAAATTATACCAATTACGCCATCCGCGTACTGCTCCAACATTCAGAAGTCGCACTTTCATTTTATTGAAAAACCAGTTTTTCCACATCATCACTTAGGTTTATTTACTTAACAGCAAACCGGTTCCAAGTTCTTGATAGTATTTCGACGAAAATATTAGAAATACGTAAGCGCGTTCATGAACAAACAATTCCAAATATTTTAAAATAAAGAGCTTACATACTATAACCCTAATCACATTTATCCATGTCTTTGCTGGTCTTCCTAGTTTCCTTCTATTTGTTGGGTTGTATTCCAGAGCTCGTCTTAGGAATATATATTGCTCCATGCGTCGCACATACCCGTACCACATAAGCTGCCTAGTTTCTGTCCCTTCTGACGTTTTATGTATTCTGTTCGTCTAATTTCAGTATTAGGTATATGTTCTTTTCTTGATATGCGACAGGCTCTTCTCAGGTAGGTAGTCCATTTCAACAGTGTTCACTGTTTTCTTTCCTTTCTGAGTCATTTGCCATCACTTCGCTCCATATGTAAGAATAGACACCGCAATTGCTTAGTAAATTGTCATTTTGATTTTCAGTATAGTTCTATTAGACCAAAGTATTGAATTCAGAATTTGTACACTTTTCCTACCTTGTTGCACTCTGTATTCGATATGTTGTTCCTTTACTAGAGATGATACTTCCCAAATGTGTATTTGTAATCGTGGCATCTTTTTATTTGTCTTATATGGGTCTTCGTTTTAACGATAACAATTCGCATATATTCAGTTTGTGTCATATTCATGCTCATCCCCCATTTTTCGTACGCGTCTCTGAGTTTCCTGACCACATAATCTGCATCTTCTTCGCAGCTTGCAGTTATCACCTGATCATCAGCGAAGAACAGCGTTGTCAAATCGTAGTCGTTAATCTACAGTCCCATTCCTGCGCACTTCTGTCTCCATTCGTATAGTGCTTCTTGGATATATAATTCAAATAATGTAGGAGAAAGACAACATCCTTGTTTCCAGACAACATCCAGACCCTTACTGTGAATGTCGCCGAGAGAGTATTTTCTATTTTAACCGTGTTCTGAGAACTTTATAGATATTTAGCAGTGGTCTTACATATGTTTTGCTATGGTTCGTCTTCGTCAGAACATTAAATAACAATTTCAAGGGGATTGTATCGTAGGCCTTCACCAGGTCTATGAATACTAGATGTGTAGCGAGGTTTCGAGCTGCACGTTTTTTAATTACTTGTTGAAGAGTGAATGTGTTGTCCGTGCATGATCTTCCTACCCTGAATCCACTCTGTTCTTCAATTTCGTTATACTCCTCGTCTATTCTTCTTTTCAACATGCGACCATACAACCGTCCCAATGAACTATACCGCGTTTGGAAATAATAGGAGTAGTGACATTTGGCGATGAATCCCTTTTTTGAAGAAACTGTAGAGCGTTTTGTGTGGAGCAAACGCATAAATCCATGTGCCGCACATACAGATCTTGAATTTATCGCACAAGCCATGCGGCGTTGTCAAATACCAACCTTTGGTTTTCTTGAATCATAAAGTTGGTTCGAAACATTTAAAAAGCATCTTTTGAAATGCATTTTCCAGTCGGTTAACTGAGCTTTACACTTTAATAAAAGTAAAGAAAAACTATAATGGTTCAACGTGTGCTTTTAAGCAAGCCACGAAAAGTGTATTGTTGGTGATGGCGGCAACCAGAAATACACCATAGAAGTATATTGCTAAAGATTGCTACAACGGCAACAATGCACCAATCCTTTCGTCAAGGTTCGTTCCATGAACGTAGGTGCTGTAAGTCAATAATAATATTAATAATCAACCAAAAAGGTAACGCGCTGGTCAAGTACCTCTTGGTGGCGTGGAAACCTTGACAAAACATGAATATGTATTATTCTTATTGATTTGTATTTGTATCTTCTATTTGGAAAAATATTTTAGTAACTTTTTTTAAAAATTCCTTTAGTCACGACTTTATTTCTACGCACGCCTATGGAATCCATATAAGTCCCCACGAAACATCAAAAATCGAACTGTCAGTCACTCCTATTATTTCCAAACGTGGTATAGTCACACTAATTCCTCTATAGTTTCCGCATTCCTGTTCGTCTCCCTTTTTATATATGGGGCTAATGTAGGCCAAATTCTAGTCTTCTTGAATATATTGACCTTCCACCAGGCATTTATTGAAAATATCTAGTAGGGCTTCCAGAAGAAAGTCCGGTCCGTGTTTCACCAGCTCAATGGGAATGCCTCCAGGTCTCGAGAATTTTCCATTTTTCATTTGCGTTACTAACTCTTTTTTCAATTCTTCTTTATTTATTCTCTCTATCCCTGTGTTTTCTGTCATTGTGACGTTGTCTAGGTCCATTAAAAAATCATGTCTACTTTCTAGTAATACTGATTTGTAGTATTCCTCCCATTTTCTTTTTTGAATTAAATTTAATTTTCCACCATCTTTTCTTTCCTTCCTAACACTTCTTATAAATTTCCAGGTCTGTGTCACTTTCGTTCCCCCTAAGTATCGGTCCACCTCCCCTCATTTTTCTTCCCACATCTCATTTTTTCTCTGGCCATTTACTTCTTCAATTCTCTATTAAATTTGGTATAAATTTTGCGGTCTTCTAAATCTTTCGTGTAGAGCCATGTATGGTAGGTGCTCTTCTTGTTCTGTATTAATTTCTCTGTCTTCAGTCCACCATTCCGTATGTTTTCCTTTGCACGCTCCCTGATACCCC
Organism: Cryptocephalus moraei; assembly: GCA_946251905.1. Taxonomy (NCBI): domain Eukaryota; kingdom Metazoa; phylum Arthropoda; class Insecta; order Coleoptera; family Chrysomelidae; genus Cryptocephalus; species Cryptocephalus moraei. The sequence continues at coordinate 35,783,812 of OX276454.1, read as the reverse complement.
AAAATTTCTTTGGCCGCCTGATCGACGCATATTTTTATATTTTTCTTCTTCAGCAGTTTCTTCCCGGTTTGAGCTGGCACGTTTTGAAACTAGTCTTAACTTGTAAAGAAACTGTACCGATTCTTCTTTTAGACTATCGATGTTATATTTTATAGTTGTGAATGTTGGTTTGTCCTCATTTTGGCAGTTTTTCTGTTTTCTTGTTTTTCTATGGTGAACGGTTATTTTTGCGATCACAATATAATGGTCCGATCTACATTCGTCACCACGATATATCCTCACGTCATTGGTTTGAAGTTTTTTTGTTTTCTGGTTGGATGAGATAGTCAATTATAGATCGTCCCTTTTTCTTTGGTTGTTCCCAGGTAAATTTATGCATATCTTTGTGTGGATAAAACCCATTCATTATTTTTAGCCGTCAGGTTTCACATAGATCAATAAGTCGCCCCCCATTGTTGTTAACTTTTTCTTCGGCGTAATTTCCACGACCTTGTCTTTTAATTTTTTGCCTACCCCGGCATTAAAATCTCCTAATAGGCATATTAGGAGATTTTCCTAATATGCCTAAGATTTCCACTCCCCACTTCTCTTCAATCTGTATTCTGAAAGTATCTTTCAGGAAGCCCTAGAAGAATGTACCATGGGCGTTAAGGTGAATGGTGTTTGGGTCAACAATATACGTTATGCAGACGACACAGTTCTAATTGCAGAAAAAGTGGAAGATTTGCAGTACTTGCTCAAGACTGTCGGTGAACACAGTAAACGCATGGGCCTTAATATCAACACCAAGAAGACCAAATTTATGATAATTACTCGCAAGCCACAAGGATTTCAAAACGCAAGCCTAACACATGACAATCAACCAATAGAGCGGGTGAATAAATTCAAATATTTAGGAACGTGGCTGTGTGAAGACTGGGAATCGGACTTGGAAATCAGATGTAGAACTGAAAACGACCGCAGTGCGTTCATGAAATTTAGAAGTGTTTACCAATACTGAATTTGATCTTGGCCTAAGGATTAGATTTGTAAAATGCTATGTCTGGACGGTATTACTTTATGGTATGGAGGGATGGACACTAAAGGTGAACACTATGAATAAGCTTGAGGCATTCGAGATGTGGATTTATAGGCGTATACTAAAGATTAAAGATTCCTTGGATTGCAAGAAGGACAAACCAGGAGATCCTGAGAATGATCAATAAAGACCGCGAACTGCTATGCACAATCAAACGTCGTAAAACAACATATCTTGGCCACGTGATACGGAACGAGCGATACCAATTCCTACAATTGATAATTGAAGGAAAGATTGAGGGAAAGAGAGGAGTTGGAAGAAAGAGGATGTCATGGCTTCGCAACGTCAGGCAATGGACGGGATTGAGGACAATGGGAGAACTAATACATACAATACGGAATAAGTTCCGTATTGTTCGGACTGTTCTTAATTTTAACTCTAACACCCCTGCATTTATTTGAATATGTAAATGGGCAAATAAAAATAAATGTACCTTTTCTAAAGGTACTATTGTCTATTTCAAAAATACTAAATATAATTGACTACTTATCCCTTATCCCGATATAGCAAATATAAAGTTGGAAACAATATTATACAATAATGTGCTGCTTATTTTTAACAAACTACCAGAGATAATAGAGATATAATAAGTCATACATTAAGTCTTGGTAAATGTCAGTGATATATTAATCATTTTATTAGTATGCAAAGAGTCAATGGTGTACGCATTACCCGTAATTGAGGTCTCCCTATATTTTCTTGTTAAAGTTCCGATGTGCACATTGCATTGTAGTTTGTAACGAAATTTATCCGTAAATGTATAACTTAAGATAAATAAATTGATTTAATTCATTTTCTGTTTGACGCACTTCATTTTCTGCGGAATTTCTGACGAGTTTTCGCAATTTCCGGTAGTCATTTTGTACTTCTATTGTATTTCAAAATCACCGAAAACCGGCGCAAATACATCGCGTCATTTCCGGTTCGACAATTTAAAAGTACTAACGTATGCACTGTAATTAAACAGTTACATGTTTTTCATACAGTACACGAAACTATATATATTACATATATTCTGAGAATTCAAAATTAGTTGGTATGTGCTGCACGACTCGGACATAATTTTTTTTATCGAAATAGGAACAATATGTTTATGTATTTTTACCTTGTGAATAAATTTTATGTCGGAAATTTGTCTTGTGTAATGGTTACTATAATATAAATATTTTCATAATTTTCAATCAGTTTTGTAATATATTTTATTATTAATAGTTATATAATTATTAATTTTATAATATAAAAACGGAAAGATTTTTAAATTAAATTGTTTATTATATTCTTACTAGGCATTTTCCAATGGGTCAGTGCACTTACTGTACTGCAGGTTCGAAATGAAAGATCGATTAAATGTGATATGTGATATGTCCCAACAACCGTACCAATTAATACTTAGTACAATTTAGCAAACATAAAATACATTACATACGTAGTTGATACGAACATAATATTAGTACGCAGGTAGCATACTTCATTTAACATATTAATTTTAACATGAAAGTTAAAATTGAATTTTATATATCTACACATCGATTTTCAAAAATGAACCATTTTGAAAGCAAAACTTCATACCACTTATATTATCGATCTCGTTTCTAGATTTCTTTCCACCTAGATTATTCTAGATACTAGATTTTTCAGAACTAGTTAATATCGTAACGTTTTCGTGGGTATAGAATGGGATAGATCATACTAGAAGGGTTCTTTTCTTTGACTCGAGGAACCATTTACCTCTCGGCTCGCCGCATTTATTTTGATTTTCTGTTACAATATGTTGCCGTAACTGAATGATATATAAACATTTAATTGAAGATATAATGCTAAATATAATCTAAAAAGGAACACCACGAAATTGTTATATAAATTTACATTTTACGTAGCGATCCATGTGTCGCTCTACCACATAACTTATGGTCAATCTTTGTAAAAGCTTTACTGAATTTGGTATTTGCTATGACTGGGCTCCAAAAATATACTATACATACAGGACAGAAATTAGCTTCCACTGAACGTTTTTTCATGAAATTAAATTGTTTAGTGTTTAATAAGTGGCCATATTTATTTAAAAGATAACCATTGAAATTTTTCTCTATTCATTTCAGATAAAATATTGAGCTTTGATATGGGTCAAATAAAATACAAACATCTTAGCTTTGTTCGCCTACGCTCGCCATGTCGTCTTTGTTTATTAGAACTATAACAGAATGGGTCTGAGATTGCGCAGAACTGAATGTGCCATAATCCCCCCACGGAAAAGTTCTAGAAATACAGTTCTCAGAAATGAAGTCGAACGCACCTATGTTCGACTTCATTCGATTCATTAATATTGCGACGAAAATCATCTGACCTACTGTTCAGCCAGTGACTGGCCCGATGCCCAAGTTTACACATAAACATAAATTAATTGATTGAATAAATCAGAGTGTTAAGTGTAAATCAATCAATTTAGTTGTTAGTTGAACCTACCAAAAAACAGAACACTATTAAATCACAGGTGTTTATAGCTACTACTACCAGAACTTGCAGGCGAATTTAATAATAATATGTCATTCCATAGCAATTGAATAATTTATTTATTGATCTGCACATTTGCGAGTTTCAATGTCATTCCTAAATTTATGCTCATCTATTAAACACGTCATACACTAACCGGCAATTCTAGAATTTAGATGTATCGGCTTTAGGTACGTGTAATGTGAAGGTCTGATGATTCCTTATTCCATCAACCATCGTGTAACCGTATGCAAACTTTTCGTTTCGTGCGTATGTTCCAACCTAAGATTGATCACCTCCGCATCCCGAACCGTTCCCAGACTTCCCGTTAAAACGTCTATTTTTCACCCTTTCCCTGCCTCTCTCGGACGAGAAAACCGTTCCGTCTTTCCCCGGCAACCATTTCTCCCTTTCGAAATGTTATTACCGCGGAACAGACTTTTTCATTCGAATAATAAAAGTCGGAACAGTTCTCTCTTCTCCTACGGGATGAACCAAAGCAGCGCTATGGGCCGCCCGGAATATTTCCTGAACTTTATCTAAAACTTTTATTGACTTTACCTATTTCTCTCTCTCTCTCTCTCTCTCTCTCTCTCTCTCTCTCTCTTTCTCTCAAACACTCTCTCTCTCTCTCTCTCTCTCTCTCTCTCTCTCTCTCTCTCTCTCTCTCTTTCAGTACGGAAAATCTGAAAACGGTCATTTCCCTCCTACTGCTTTCAGGAACTGGGTCGTGTGCTGACGTCACGGCAGGCGGCAAATGACGTCATTTATGGGGATGAATAGGAGAGGAAAATTCATTCTCATCTATGAAACTGACCTCGATTTTCCAGTGGAAATAGAGAAAATTGCAGTGAGCCATGAATGGACACACTCGCGGATAGAAACGAGATGACTTAATTATTTACATATGGGAAGTGAGTTTGGAAATAAAGGGGGTAATACCACCGGCAAACACTAACCTTTCGTGAATCAAATAGAATGAAATACGTTGCCGTTTCATTTTTTTTATGTTTTTTAACGCCAAATATGCTCGACGTGGTCATATGTATTATAGAATGAGATCATTTAAATTTATAATTAGAGTAACCCATGATTTTTAAATTAGGTTGGCAACACCAACTCCCATAGCCTACTCATTTCATTTGAATTGTCAAAGTGACTCGCTGTGTAAATTAGAGGTTTGTTCGAGGACCGTGGTTCGGAGCCCACGTTAAACTGTAGGTCCCGTCCAGATTAGCCTTGCAGCAAAAAGGAGACGTTAGAGCTTGTCTCAGATCAGAGAGGGATCGACGCAAAGACGCATTTTCGCTCGCCCCTCCTAGTTACGCCCACAAATTACGCGCCACTGTCTATGACCACGCATTTCCTGCGCGAAATTTGATTGACAGTCCCATTTTGATCTCAGACGAACTCTAACTACTCTCAACCAACCAACAAATTAGAGGTTATGTAAACATTTTAGTAATTATTTTGACCTTTAAGGTTTTCCAGTTCAGTGGTTGAGATTGAAAGGAAATGAAGCACTAGAAAGCAATGCAGTTTTATTGAAAATTAAGGTTGTGCGATACAATATAACGCCGCATGTTTTACAATGCAAACTGATTTCAATGATAACTCAAGATTGAATTATAAGAATTGAATATTTATTATACCAATCGATTAAGAAAATATAAATGTATGTTTTTAAGAGATAACTTTTGTTTGAAACTTATTACATTTCTGGAAATATCGGTTTGAATATAAAAAAAACGAAAAAAAAATCCAAAACCTATTCAATCGTACAATAGTAAAGTTTGACATCTTAGTAACGTGGAGAATGAAATATTGTACGATGCCTATTAAAATATTATGAGCTTGTAAAAATATATTGGTAGTTTTTGTTGAAATTAGAATAACTGACACGCCCCTCGAACGGGCGCTACCACGACAGACCCTCTGACATCGATCAATCCAATCATGAGCATATGGTAATAAATTTTATTGCGGTGAGGGTTCGCTGGGCCTGAGGGCAGGACTTGAACAATTTATCTTTTATTTGGCGACATCTACCGGAATTCGTTCGATACCAAAGTATCGAACAACCTTAAAGATAATGCTTGGATACAACTGTTAACTCGCCGTTTCATATTTTCAAAGGCATTTTCCAACATTTGAACAGTCACAGTGTTGCATGCTTTAACACTTGCCCCTTACATTTCTTCGAGATTCTGGGGATTATTCTTAAAAACGGTATTTTTAAAGTATGCGAAAATGAAATAATCTAGGATAGACAAATCAGGACTTCGGGGGGGAAATTCCACGACTCGATCATTGTAAAAGTCATGAATTTTTTCCATGGTTTGCCTTGTCTTGTGAGCTGTAACATTATCCTGTTGATAGTACCCATGCAAGAGTTCATCGTCGTAAAGATTTTGAAAAAACGGTTCAAGTAAATTATCCGGATTACTCTCAGCGTTGATAATTCCTTAAAAAAAACAGGGCCAAATGTGCGCCTTCTGAAGACTGCTAGCCAAACACCAATTTTCTGCAGATGAAGGGGAGATTGAACAAACTCATGGGGATTCTCTGTGGACCAAATACGCATGTTTTGTTTGTTTATACATCCAGAAAGATGGAACCATGCTTCGTCGGAAAAAACGTAAGATCCAAAATGTTGTTATCATTCAAGTTATTTAAAAACCATTGACAATATTCCATTCGAACACCAAAATCTCTTGGGAGAAGCTCTTGTACAGCCATAATTTGATATGGATGAAGATCTAAATCTTTTTTTTAAGATCTGTCTGTTTCCTGTGCAAGCCTGCGGAGAGATTTTTTAGGAGATTGTTCCATTCCTGCTGCAACATCTGCCACAACCTCAGGGGTCCATTTTTTGGGGGCTCCTCTACCAGCTTTTCGACCAAGAGTCCCCACATTACGAAACATCTCCACACATTGATAGATTTGTTGAACCAATTTTGGGTATTCAAAGGGAAAATTAGGGAATGTATTTTGGAAATCATCTACGCACTGTTGTATGGAATACTTCCATTCACCATTTTCTTGCTGTTCGGCGTTCTTAAAATAGCTCTCCGTAAGAAAAATCATGCTCTAAATTAAACTTTTTGGAGCGTCACTTTGACAATTCAATAGAAACTGTCAGCAGTTAGTGTTGCCAACCTAATTTAAAAATCATAGCCTACTCTAATTATAAATTTAAATGATCTCATATAAAAAGTTGTAAAAACCAGTTGTAACATTTTAAGTGCTTGAACACACTAGAGCTGGTCCCCTTCCAATTTTATTATCGAGATTTGTTTTCCACGTTGGCATATCCCAAGAAACTTTAAGGGGCCGTCCATAAATCACGTGATGCTCCTAAGGGGAGAGGGGGTTACGTTTTTACTACGGTTTATCACGGAGGGGGGGGATATCGTATCACGTGATATTGAAAAATTGCTGGTATTTTTTCGGATACTACCTACCTAATAAATATTTTAAATATATAAATTGTTTTTAAATTTAGTAGGTATTATAATTAATTTTTCTCCCCTGTGATATAGAATAAATTATATAAATTTCTTTTATCAGACAGAATAAAATTGGTATAATTTACTTTAAATTTGGGGGGGGGTCAAAAATTATCACGTGATTCTTAAGGGGGTATATTACGGCATATCACGGTGGAGGGGAGGGGGTTCAAAAAAGGCAAATTAAGCGTCACGTGATTTATGGACGGCCCCTTAAAGGGATAAACCATTCAATGGGAACCTGGCAATTTATATATTTTATACTCACTACAAAAAAAAATTGATACTATAAATACTGCACAAATTTAAGGAAGTTTGGAGAGTTTAGAGCCTCTGACACGGAATAAACTACAGGAATTTTATGTTTACTGTGTGTATTTGAAATTCTAGAAAAATTCTAGGCAAATTCTCTGAAATAAGTGGTTTTTCTAATCTTTAAGAAATGCCACATTGTGGTACTATCCAAAATGATGAACTATAAATATGAGGTAACTCATGTCAGTATTTTTTTCTGAGTGATCACATTGAATTTTTTTTAGACGGAGAAAATCTTTCAAAGACGTTGTAAGGGATTCGAGCATTCTACACCATTTGCCGAACAGGGCTCACTGTCACTTCTTGTCATTTAAGAACTTAGAGAAACGACGACTCTACGGGCTGAAGGGGGTTTTTGCGATTGCAAACGTCACAAAGCTTCGTGTTAATTTCATTGTGATTTTGTTTATTTACTAGGCCATGATTGTGCTCGGTTAGGTATAATTTTAATTGAATACTTTTGAATCCTACTGCGACTTCAATTAAAACTTTGTAGTCTAAGTCTTGTTGTGTTGAGTTGTGTAGTCTTTGTTGTGGCTTTCCCTCTTCTATTAACAAATAATTATGTCCAATAAATTCAAAATTTCATGACTTTGCTTCAGATTGTGAATCTTTGGAGAAATGGCAGATAATATGTAACATTTCTATAGATTGTAACAAACAAGTTTCTGTCTGTAAAGCCAATTTTCTTTCATCAGCTTATATTTCATTTTCAAAGAATAACTTCCGTTTAAGCAGTATACGAAACAAATTTTATTCAACACTAGTCCTACATTCTGTTTTACATTATGTTGTAAACGTATTTAAAGAATTAAACATCCATATTTTAAGTCAAAAGAATGTGTGATCACATTACCGATTTTTTAGCTTTCAATAATATTAATAACAGTAATAACTAATAAGTTTAAGTAGGAACAAATTCAATTGAAAAACACTTCTATTCAAAGGACTGCGATAATTTTGACAATTGTTTTTTTTTCTCAAAAATAAAAGATTAGATACATTATCAACGGCAGATACTTCTAGAAAACAAATTAACGTCTAACGAAGGAAAATTTACCAAATACATTGTAATATTACCATCCGTTTAGGTAGACTATTAAGCTCCAAAACGTACAGTTATTGAAGTCATATTAAGGACCTATATTGTATGTTATTCAGTTCAGAATAACCAATACTACGCGAAATGTCTCAAACTAATTTATTTTTACCGACACTAACATTTATTATCTAATTTATATCTTGTTTATTTATCTCACACCGCTCCGGTTGCTTAGGTCGATGGTTCGTCTCGTTGGATGTTTTATGACTCCCCGTCTCGGTTGGCGTTTCTGGTCGTATCTCGAAGGATATTGAACTTTCGGGAGAGTCTCGAATTCCTGGAAATCACATCGGTTCGCCGAACGTACGGTTCCCGACGTGTGTTTATTTTGCGGCGAGTCTCTCCGTTACAATAAGAACGTGGATGCTTTGAATTAATAGAAAGCAGGTAAATGAAGTGTGTAATTCATTAATGCTCAGTACTCTTCTGAAGTTGGCGCCCGAATTTTTGAAAAAAATTCCAATCTTTAGAGTTCTGAGGCGGGAAGGAATATTTCTGGAGTTCTTTCATGAAAATTTCAATAGTTCTGCAAAATTTCCCAAAAAAATGCAACAAACATTTTAAATCGAAAATATGATTTTCGCGAATAATTTTTTTGTTTCTAGTCTGATCGAAAAATTAAAAAGGAAAAAGTTGTAGAACTCTTTGGGCGCTACCTAGAACTCTAATCAGAACTTCTCTAGAATTTTTTTCAAGAATATTTTCTCAAAAAACGAAAATATGATTTTCGAAAATAACTTATTCGTTTCGTGTCTGATCGAAAAATTAAAAAGGAAAAAGTTGTAGAACTCTTTGGGCGCTACCTAGAACTCTAATCAGAACTCCTTTAGCATTATTCGCAATATTTTCTCAAAAATCGAAAATATGATTTTCGTGAATAACTTTTTCGTTTCAAGTCTGATCGAAAAATGGAAAAGGAAAACGTTGTAGAACTCATCGAGCGCTATCGAGAACTCTGGCCAGAATTTTTTTGTGATTTCCAAAATTTTCATTTTTTAGAAATTTTGCAATTTTTTTGAAAACCAGAAAGAACTCCAGAACTCTTGTTTATGAGCCGGAATCAACGACCAGAACTCCTCTAACTGCATATCACGGCGCTGGCCCTAAAATATGTTTGTTGCATTTTTTTGGGAAATTTTGCAGAACTATTGAAATTTTCATGAAAGAACTCCAGAACTATTCCTTCCCGCCTCAGAACTCTAAAGAGTGGATTTTTTTTTCAACAACTCGGGCGCCAACTTCAGAGGAGTGTGCTCAGTTATGAAATTGAAAAAGATCACCTAAGAACAGTACTTGGTCCCTACGAGATAAAGCATTTGCTTTATCTATGAACAAGCGAAGTCCTCGTTTATATAAATACCTTAAGATGTACTATTTTCAACTGCCATAGGTATCAATTTGTCAAACCAATTTATTTTTAACTATTTATGGCGAACATTAGTTGGTTTCGTTAAAGGAATCTGACTGAAGGCAACGATAAGCGTACCCAAGTGATAAGTTAATTAATTTTGTAGAAGACATTTGTCCGAAATTATATAAGTATATGGGTATTAATGGACACAAAACAAATTTGGACGACCTTGAGTTCTAAACTTTATGAAAAGTATATTTTAATACTGTTACTATTATATAGTTTCTTTTATTTATTTTAGGTTAAGTGCAGATGACAGTTGGTGGGAGGGTGTAAACCCGGTGGCTTGGCAAATGCCGGCTACCGGGGCTAAGAAGTGACTCAAAACGGGTCGGCCGGGCTCTTTAGCTATTTAAGCAGCCGGTCTACTAATAAAAACAGATTCTTTCAGGAAATAATGAAACTTCAAAACCAGGAACGTGGAGAAGCATACTCCGCTTCGAGCGGGCAAAGGACACCCATGATGAAGAAACAATACTTTGAACGCCGGAAAACACGGACAAACCTGGATCGAGATCGCTTCCAAGGGGTCACGGAACGTTCCCGGAAAAATGGACAAGGAATTGTCTGTAAGGGTCCCCCACTGGGGACACTACTAATAACAACACTTGTTGCCACATCATTCACGATAGCGATCACGAAGGCTAGCGGTGCCCGGGCCGAGGAAGCGGAACTCAGGAACGGAGGCCAACTCATGGCACAGAGACGGGCTCCGATTCCTCGGCCGGGACACGGCACGGCCGTAGCCCCACTCACTACTAATATTTCAGATCTACAGTCTCTCCACAGAGAGTCTTTTGACTTTAAACTTGCAGAGGGGACAGTCACCCGTCGGTGCTCCCCGATTCTCTTGCAGCTCTACTAGAGGGGGGGCGAGGGAAAACTAATCCGTAACTCAAACCGTAGAACGACCGGGCGGAAACCACGTAGAGAGCCTACGAACGCTACCGAGAGGAAGTGTCAACGATGAAAAGAAAGGAATTCTCCGCAGATGTACAGACTAACGAGGTATAGGACGACGGGAAAGCCGCTCAGAACGAAAAAGGGACAAGTTGTAAGAAGGTATCTGAGCACTCAGCTAAACGATCTCGGTCAGACGAGAATCGAGGCCATAAGCGAAAGGAAAAGAGAATCTAGATAGCCCGACCACCAGAAGAAGGAGACGAGTCCCGACGAACCCACCCCACTCCTACTAACACGTGTTATATGTTGTATCATGTAAGTGACGCCACCGCAGCCGAGCACCTCGAGTAGAGCTCCTCTATACGGGGTAGCCAGAGGGCACGGTGTCATACTACATGTAAATGTTGTGGTGACGCCACCGAAGCCGGGCACACGAGGGGCTCTCCTAGTTAGGAGGTAGCTAGTGTGCCCGGTGTCACACAATGTAATAACACTCGAAGGGACCCGTTTCCTCCAGGATCGAGCACTAGAAAGGAAGAGTAGTAATAATAGTAGAGTCACGAATATAACCGGTGCTACTACGAGTGGTCCTTCGACCCGCACCGATTAACCTGTGCTACGACGAAGTTCCTTCAGGCGGGCACGAGCCAACAGTGCTACTACGAGTGGCCATGCGGCCCGCACTGCCTAACCCGTGCTACGACGAAGCTCCTTCAGGCACGCACGACGTAACAGTGCTACTACGAGTGGTCCTTCGACCCGCACTGCCTAACCTGTGCTACGACGAAGCTCCTTCAGACGGGCACGACTCAACAGTGCTACTACGAGTGGCCATGCGGCCCGCACTGCCTAACCTGTGCTACGACGAAGCCTTTTCAGGCACGCACGAAGCAACAGTGCTACCACGAGTGGTCTCTCGACCCGCACTGCCTAACCTGTGCTACGACGAAGCTCCTCAGGCGGGCACGAACACAGTGCTACTACGAGTGGCCATGCGGCCCGCACTGCCTAACCTGTGCTGCTACGAGCGATCTAACGATCGGCACGACCTAACCGTAAGATCATTCATACTGATCGAGCAAGAACCTAACCACAGTAAATATCGGTCACTTGGACCGCAGCAAACGAAGAACCTAACCACAGTAAATGTCGGTCACTAGGATCGCAGCAAGCAAGCAACAGTAAATGTCGGTCACTAGGACCGCAGCAAGCAGTAAATATCGGTCATTAGGACCGCAGAAAGACGTAAATATCGGTCACTCGGACAGCAGTACAGAAAGAAAACCTAACCTAACAAGCCAAACATCAGAAAGAGATTGTGGGTACCCACGGGTATCCACCATCTCAGACAGCCTAACACGAACGAGTGAACAGCGGTTCACGCTCACCTTACTATCCCATCCTTCCGCACGCTCTAAGCAGTTTTTTATTATCAACCCTCAATCCTTCTATACTGGCTTAAATGAGCGTGTACCCAAGAACAATATCGGGCGTTACTGGCACTCACAGGCCAATAATCCAAGAGGTTTCAACGCTATATGTGAGGTGACGGTTTCTCCTAGTGCACACCAATCCGGGGGATGGTTTTTAACGGGTAGGCGACCGATCCTAGGGGGTGGAATTGGAATGATTGAGTGCTCATCGCTCGGTCATAGTTTCTGCCCTGTCTAAGCCTTGAACGAACCCCGGTCACTCACTTAGGGTGTCCGGGTTGCGTTCGGCGTAGCTAGGATTTACTGACAACTCCAACGGACACTGAGGACTTGCAATCCGAAGTTCCGGCGCGAATGTGCGTGGTAGACCAGTAACTAAGGCGGCTCGAATCCCGTACGAAGTCTTTTGAAGATTTTCCTCCCTCTCAAAAAAAAAAAAAAAAAAAGGTTAAGTGCAGATACACCAATGTCGTTTTATATAATATGAAATATGAATTTAAATTTGCCGTGAGGAAGTTATCACTGTCACTTATCATTTTTGTGCTTTCTTCAAAATACAGAGGCTTTGTACTTCTAATATTAGTCCAAGAGCTAGGCTACATAAAACAGTATCGATAAGGTACACGACATTTGAATTTATAACTGATTGTAAAAATATTAACCCAACACCAAATGGCTATTTTGCCGGTTTGCATAGGCCGATATGTAAAAGGCGGCCAGTTTTCCACGTCGGAAAAACATGCCTGAAAAACCGATAAGATACACGCGCGAATTTTTTTTTTCAGGCATTTCTTAGACCTTGACTAAGAGCGGTGTAACAGTGGCAGAAAGTTAGCAGGTCGGAAAACCCTCTGCCGAAATGATTCAAAGTCGGGGAAAATGACCATGAAAAAACCGATATTTAAGGTACACGCGAAAAACTTTTTCCGTACATTCTTTCGGCCTCAAGGAAGTGCGGTGCGATAGTGGCAGAAAATTAGCAGGTCGGAAAACCCTCGGCAGAAGGAAGTGAAAGTCATGAAAAACGTCTTCTAGTTTCCGTTTTTTTTTTAATTTCTACGGAGGGTTTTCTGGCCTGAAAAACTTATACCATTATCACAGTGTTATAATCTGAGGACTAAGCTATGCCTGAAAAAAAGTTTTGCACGTGTACTTTATTCAATTTTCCGTTGAGACTACAGGGCGTTTTTCATGACTTTCAGTACCTTCTGCCGAGGGTTTTCCGACCTGCTAATTTTCTGCCACTATCACACCGCTTTTCCTTGAGGCCCAAAGAATGTACGGGAAAAAGTTTTTCACGCGTACCTTATCGGTTTTTTCATGGTCATTTTCCGCGACTTTTAATCGTTTTTACTGAGGGTTTTCCTACGTGCTAACTTCCTGCACCGCTCTTAGTCAAGGTCCAAACAGTGCCTGAAAAAAAAATTCACGCGTGTACCTTATCGGTTTTTCAGGCATGTTTTTCCGACGTGGAAAACTGGCCGCCATTTATATATCCGACCTATGCAAACAGGCAGAATAGCCATTTGGTGTCGGGTTACTGTTTTTAATCAGTTATGAACTCAAATGTCGTGTACCTTATCGATACTTTTTTATGTAGCTAGCTCTCCAACTCTAGCTTACGCTCTAGCTATCTCTGCGCACCCGGTGCCAGATTGGTATTGGCCCCATGAGGAGGGGAGGGAGGGTCTATGGTGGTACCCCGCACCATGGCCTAACAGATGGATAAGGTGAAAGGGGTTCTTTAGTTGTGTTTCCATGGCCGGCGGCGAAAAGATGGGGTGGTTTGGTTTGAGCCGGTAGGAAACCCTACTTTCTGCTACCGGTCTTTCGATTTTTAGCTTATTAATCGGGATTGAAGATGCCTCGAGTACGCACGCAGTATTACTTGGACCGTTTTATCTTTCGATTCAAAGGATTTATTTTCTTGGCAGAGGGAATTGTGTTTTGAATTACTTGAGACCCAAAGGAAATTGTCGACGTGCTGAACGCATTCAAAAATACCAGAACATACTATTAATTTACGATACTTCGTACGACCTCGTACAATCTGGTACGAACCTTTGCAGTTGCCTACACAAAGCATAAACAAGAAGAAACGCACGACTATTAGAGTATGATCACAAAAGTCGTAAAACAATAAGGACCGCAGAATTTGCAGATGCAAAGGTGGAGTCTTTTATAGTCTTAAGTGGCTATTAACGGTTTTTTAGCTATTTCAGTTGAGTGTGAAAATTCTACATGTGAAAGACTAATGCTTTTCTGCGGTCAGGAGAGTAGGTTTTCCAATATTGTATTGTTCCGATTCTATATAAGGCGAATACCCTTGTGAATACAGGGGGTAGCGATAGGAGGTGAAAGTGACAAATTTGTCAGGAAAATTGTTGGCATCGATAAAATTATGCGCTTGAAAATTTGCCCAGTCATAGTGTGATTAAACAAAATCCCAAAGGGCGATTACCTGGGATACAAAGGGGCGGCGGAAAGGGGCAAACGGGGTGAAAATTTGGGTTAGAGTTGTTATCGGTAGTATGTTCGCATATACATGTATCAAAAAAAACTATACAGGTAATAACGGACCCTTAAGAAGTGGGCGGACAGCTAGGTGGATACTCAGAGCTATAAAACGAAGTGTAAAGGTGGATTTATACAGCTTTGATTTAGCATTAGTATTATCTTTAGCCGCTACTTACTTTAGTCGTAATTTGTCTTGCGGTTATATTTGCGGTTTATGGGATATAAAAATCAAAAATTAAATCTGAAAGTGAGGTTAAGATTTTGTAACGATTGGTTTAGGATTTGATTTTAGATACTGTTTAGAATCCAGGTTAAGACGTAACGGATAACTGGTTCAAAACACAAAAAACACCAAATCACAAAAGAAGGAATGTGGTATTTTCGGGATATTTTCTTTTCCACTAATGCTAAATTACGACTAAGTTCAATTTTACGAACTTTCAAGGTTACTGCAGTAAGTGAATTCCGACTAATACTAAATTAGAGACTGTGTAAACAGCCACGTCTATTTCTAAGTGATTCAACTTTTAAGTTACGACTACTACTAATGTTACGGTTAAATAAAAGCTGTATAAATCCACCTTTTATTTTCGGCGGCGGTCAGCTCGTAAGGAATTTTAATGCCCCACCCTAAGATCGGTCATCTCGTAAGCGAACCGGCAGGTAAATTTTTAAAGGATCGTTTTGGATGAGTCAACTCGTAAGGGGATTCTCAGAAATAATCGAGGGGATGATGATTGCAACGAAGTAGTTCGAATATTTGTTGAAACTAAGAATATGATATAAGGGGGTGGTTTGTTACGTTCCAACTGAACCGTGACGAGCACCGAGATAGTTATGGATTTTATAAAAAGTCAACGCGGTCGGGTTCCGTAGGGTTTTCCTTGCCCTCTCGCAAGGAATACGATAATCCCCCTTTTGGGATTTTTCACGTCAACTCTTACGAGTTGATCGATCTGAGAACCATATCCTTACGAGCTGACCGATCTCGGCGAAGGTCAAATGCGGACCGGGATAAATCCTTACGAGATGACCCGTGCCCAATATTTTGAGCATTTATTTCGCATGTGTTCTTCTCGTATCTCGATGACCACTCGATAGATGTCAAGTCATAATGTCTCCTTTTTATGTTTTTAGTTTTTACATACTGATTTAGAATTCGTAAAAAAATTGATAAAAATCGATTTTCCGATTTTATTTCAGGTTTTTTTTTTAAATTTAGAAAGTGAGCACATTCGCAATAATTTTTTTTTGTTTCTAAATTTTTTTACGGATTCTAAGTAAGTATGTAAAAACCAAAAAAAGAGACTATATACGCTACAATTGACCGAGTGGTGATCAAGATATTCGAAGACAATACACATACGAAACAAGCGTTCCACATAGGTATTGTAACGTTTTTACTGTTCACTAAAACTAAACACTACGCGATTTGTACTAATTAATTTATTTCTTACACTACACTTATAAACTTAACTTAACAATCCCTTAATTTAATTTATATTCGCACACAGAGATGTTTATTTATTTAACGCGCGCGGTCTCTCGCTCGAATGTTTACATTCAACTGTCTCGCCTTGGGTCCGGCATTCCTTATATACCAGGTATAAGCCTTCTAGAACTTTCGCGATAATTGCTAGAAAGATCGATGTTCGAAGAACCCGTTATCGCATCGAACTCTCTCGTCTCTTCCCGTCGGCTTCGACCCGTCCTTCCCGGGATCGCAATTCGGGGAACTTGTGTAGCTCCCGGCGTGTTTATATCGCGGCGAGCCGTTTCGTTACACTATATTACACCTCGTTTTACAGCCCTGTATATGCACCAAGCTATCCGCCCTTTTGGTTTTAGAATCCCTAAGAGCCCAATATTACATGGTAAAAACGGCGGACATATAGCCGGCAACGACTTTTTTACTAAATATTTGCCCCCTTTACCCTGTACGCCATCCATTTGTATGCTCCGAGATATGCACCAATTGAGATTTTTTTAATTATGCCAAGACTTTTGACTGGACAATTTTTCAAGCGTATTATCAATGCCGACTATTTCAAAATACTACCTATGTCATTTTCACCCCTTATAGCTACCCCCTATATCCACTAGGATGTCCGCCTGCACGGGGAATGTAACCATCTTTCAACTTAACAAACTCGATAATAACCTGTGTTTAAAATATTAAATTCGCTTCGACAAAAACTATTTTTCAAATTGTACTCGATTTCAAAAAATCGACGATCGTCTCACTTTACTCGCCGCTAATCCGTTTCGCGTTTAATAAAATCGCAATTTACGAGTGTGTACACTTGCGAAACCTCGATTGGCACGTTTGATGGCCCCATCGGCATTATTATTATTATTTTCGCCATTATTTATCGTGTTTTATGGTTCGCTGACCTCTTCGTGAAGTGACGTACGCTGGCGCCAACAGATAAAATAGCTCTAGAAAGGGCCGACACTCGAACGCTATTTTCTCCCCGGGAAACGATACTCCGAAATGGATTTATTCCACTGAAAGGAAATGGATGATAAAACTTTGATATCGATCATCTCGCCAGGATAAAGGTAAACGAAGAAACGATCAATTTAAATAATACACGTGCGAAATGTCCATTGGGAGTTTCCGGAGATCCAATTCAAAGCACACTTCATGAATGGATTTTTGTTGCAATAACATCCACTACAAAAGTAATAATAAAACGAGATATCTGGTGTTCGATATCAGACGTTGACTTCTAGAGGTTAAGCGTGTGTATGAGGAAAATTTATTACAATATTACAAAATAACTTTTAATAAAATAAACACCGTCTACGAGATAAGTTACATTTTATTTTATTACGTATTATTTAGAATGAGAAAGGTAAGTACCTGCTTCTTAATAAATTTTTGTAGCTACAAAAACAGCAACGCTTAGTGAGACGCAAACCAATTTTTCCAACAGACTTAGATTCATCACAATGTAAAAAAGTGAGATGATTTTTTGATAATTGGGTCAATGAAAACAAATATTTTTATTGTAATGGATATGAATGCAACGAAGCTCTTGCATGCATAACAAGTTATACTAAGTTTATTATTATTATTATTTTATATTAAGTTATATTAACAATTATTCGCTAATTTTCATAAAAATAATAACAAATAATGCTGATCATTCCCATGTACCGATTTGTTAAAACATGTTATGTGACAAACCAGACGTTCAAAAAATGTATTGTTTTGTAATTCATCCGAATGTAATAGAATACTATTGAACAGGAGCATAATGGTGACTACTTATTACGCACGAAGATGAAATTAGCAACAACAAGGGTAGTATTCATATGAGTGGGTAAGTCGTTATACCCCCTTTACATGCAGCCATTGCCGCTGCTACTCGCGCTGTCCGTTGTCCTGCCCTGAATAATTCCAGGGCAACTTTTGAAGCATGCAACTATTTACATGCAGCCACTGCGGCTGCTACGCCCGCTGCTCGCAGTATTCTCCCTGATTCTCCTGATGGTAGTCAACTGAAAGGACAGGACAGCCGGCAGCATGTAAACAGACGTTACACTGCCGCTCGTGCTGCCAATCCTTTGACTTCCGTGCGAAATACCGCCACTGAAGGGAGCATGCGGCAGCGGCAGTGGCATGAGCCAAGGCAGCGCGAGCGATGCGTTTACATACTCGAGCTGCCCACTTCCCTGCCCAATTCCCTGCTCACTGCCAGGGAAGTGAGCTGCATGTAAAGGGGGTATTAAAGGTGAATGGAATATCAGTATAGATATAATGTCGAAAATAATCGTCACCATAGCATGACGCATGAACACCTATAAAGAACTTCACACGTGTATAATAAACTATAAAAATCAAGAAAATGGAATGGATCTGTTCGCCGATTAGTTCGATTCGAATTTGACGTAAGAATGAAACAATACCTATTATTCTACAGTAAATTATATTGAGGTTAGAGTTTTATGTAAAATGTATTATACGTATTTTGTAAAACATCGTCATGGGTATTTTTGAAACTTAAATAAAAATTTAATGAAAAATGCAATTTTGAACACATATTTTTAGCCTTTCGCTTAATTTACTGTGTATCTTCATATCTATGCCTCTTTTGATATCAACAAAAAAATCACATTTGGTTGATTCCATGTCAACTGTCGTGAGGTTGGCGGGCCATAATTTTTTTTTCACAACCAAAACCATTTCATCATATTGTAGGTTCGATTACAAGTATTAACCCAAATTTTCAGCCAAAAATGTTACTCCTAGCGTTTTTTACGGCCAATTTTCTGTCTTCTCGCATTTTCCATTTTTGACGCCAAATTTTCTCCAAAACGTTACCGGAAACACATCGCGCCGTGTAAATATTTGAGAGTATATGTAATCGATGTAAAAATTTCCAAGGAATCCATTCCCGCTCCCAGAATTTTTCTAAGATTTTTCCATTTTCGAAAACTCCCAAAAAAAATTAATTTTTTTAACTCGTTCTAACTCGCGTGAATCAATTTTTGGATTTTTTTGCAGGAGCGAAAAACTTTTGTTTTTTAGTGTACTTTCGGGGACCTTCAACTTTCCCGTGTGTATTTTGGTTTTAAGTGCCAAAAGACGCGAAAAATGGCAAAAAATGGACAAATCAGCCTAAAACGGTGAATTAAGCATGAGAAAGGAGTGGCAAAAGTTGGAAATATTCGTGTGGACCTCAAGCTCAAGTCCCACTGATGAATTTGGATTATCCTCATTGAATACCAGATCATCTGGAGGTCCAATATTGTAAAATTCGTGCAAAAATTCAATGTTAACGAAATAATTGCGTTAAGGTTCCAAACATTCCTGATAAAGATTCCAAGATGTCCTGGAATTTCATAAATCTGGCGTCATATTTTCGATCAGCGATCTCGAAAGCCTTTGAGTACCAAATTCCACTTAAATGAGTCGAAACTATATGGGTTTCCCCAAAAGCGCATGCGCACTGGTGGGGCGCCATCTTGTAATTTTGTTAATCTGATGTCATATTTGTGATCAGAGACCCCAAAAACTCCTATATACTGAATTTGATGCGAATCGGTTGATTTTTTTGAAAACTCAATTTTTTACATGGTTTGGGCCGCCATATTGGATCCGCCATATTTAATTTCATCTCACTATCGAGCCTATCTTTCAGAGGAACCGAATATGCTACGTGATTCAGAGATTCAGCACCCTACATCATCGCCTTCATGTTCAAATTCATGATTGTTTGGAAAAACGGGTATCTTTTTGCACTTTTTGGCCTTTTTGCACGAATTTCACAATATTGGACCTCCAGATGGTCTGGTATTCAATGAGAATGATCCAAATTCATCGGTGGGATTTGAGCTTGAGGTCCACATGAATATTTCCAACTTTTGCTACTCCTTTCTCATGCTTAATTCACCTTTTAGGCTGATTTGTCCATTTTGTGCCATTTTTCGCGTCTTTTGGCACTTAAAACCAAAATACACAAGGGAAAGTTAAAAGTCCCCAAAAGTACACTAAAAAACAAAAATTTTGCGCTTCTGCAAAAAAATCAAAAAATTGATTCACGCGAGTTAGAACGAGTTAAAAAAAAACTTTTTTTAGGATTTCTCGAAAATGGAAAATTTTTAGAAAAATTCTGGGAGCGGGAGTGGATTCCTTGGAAAATTTTACATCGATTGCATATACTCTCAAATATTTCCACTGCGCGATGTGTTTCCGGTAACGTTTTGGAGAAAATTTGGCGTCAAAAATGGAAAATGCGAGAAGACAGAAAATTGGCCGTAAAAAACGCTAGGAGTAACATTTTTTTGCTGAAAATTTGGGTTAATACTTGTAATCGAACCTACAATATGATGAAATAGTTTTGGTTGTGAAAAAAAATTATGGCCCGCCAAACTCACGATAGTTGACATGGAATCGCCCATTTACAATTACATCATTTTACTAGCGAATTACAAGGAAACTGTTACCTTTTTTTCATTTTGCCCACTTCGTATAGAGTGGGTAGAAATTCGTTTAAAAAAATAGAAGATAGCGTTATCTAAACCTTATTGCACTACGGCTATTCACCACTGTTCTACTTGCAAACTTTTGACACGTCGGAGACCTGAAAAACCTGTAGTTTTCTTTCACTAATACTTTTGGTAGATTTATCTAGTATTGCATTCGTTAACGAAGTCGAAAAAACAGGTATTAAAATGCGGTTAAAATACAGGTCGCATTTTTTAAAGAATCCCAACGAAATTTGGCAAAAAAATCAGTTGGCCGAAATCTCGGTCGAGTTCGTTAATGGGCCTAATAGGTCCAGCAGTTTCAAAATGACGGCTTGTTATTTAAAAAAAAAATCAAAAAACTTTAATTTCGCGTCTGAGAGAAAAATGTTACCGAGGTTTTTTGTTGCCCTTATAGAGGCGAACAACTTTTGTATAAAACATATCTTTGAGAAATGTACAAAAAAAGTTGTTTGTAAATATTTAAAAATTTTGACTTTAGTATTTTTTTCACACCTCGTACCATTTTTTTGACACATCGTGTCTGTTATATTACTCTATATCTTACCCATAAGTATACCTTTCAGCCTAGCATGCCATGGTTTTTTTATCTCAATCTGATCGTTTAATAATATGTATTGCAAACTTCATTATTCCAAACCACGCCTTGTGAAGTTTTTATCATTACCAATCCATTCAATCGAACATTTTAACCTAGCAATCCCCCGAAGGGAAAATTTAATCGTTTAATGCATTTTGCATCCCTGCAAAATTTTCCCATCGCGAATCTAATTTCTCTTTCCCTCGGCTAAATAAAAGCCGTCAATCGCCTCCCTTTTTTATTTCTTCCTTCTCCAATTTTCGACGTGATGATCGTCCTCGCGAAACGTTATTCATAAAAGTCGGCGTTAAAAGAAAAGATGTTGAAATTGAAAATGCGAAAGGGGATTTATGTTTTGGAGGAGGGAGATGTTTCTTTTTTCTTTTCGTTTTGTACTCTTTGTTCTTCATGGGACGGAGAAATATAGGCCGTGAGCCGAGTCCAAAAAAGTGTCTTATAGGAAACCACTTCAAATTTAAAATATAGATTGCCCTTCACGCGAATGACCAAAATGTGCATGTCTGGCAGCTTTGAAGTGGGGCATTTAATCGGGGTATAGTTTAAAAGCCACCCCTAATTGAGGGTGATAAGAAACCAAATAAAATTTGATGGGTTGGTTTGTTCGTGATGCACAATTCACTAAAAAAATTATGCCAGACACATAGGGTGGGTCGGTCACCCCGCCAGAGATCACCAAACAGAGCAATTTTAGCGACCCCCTTTGACTGATAGGAAACCGACTCAAACAGCCTATGTGTCTGGCATAATTTTTTTAGTGAACTGTGCATCACGAACAAAGCAACCCATCAAATTTTATTTGGTTTCTTATCGCACTTTGGGAGCCACAATTAGGGGTAACTTTGACATTACACCCCCATTAAACGCCCCACTTCAAAGCTGCCAGAGTTTCACATTTTGGTAATTCGCGTGAAGGAAAATCTATGTTTAAAATTTAAAGTGGTTTCCTATGAGACATTTTTTTAGACTCGGCTCACGGCCTAATATATACGAGGGGCACTAGTTAAATAAAAAACTTATGATTTCAATTAACAATGGGTGGCTTTTTGGTTTCGAAGTTCTAGTAAGTCGGATCTCTTGGCAGTAGTTTTAGTTATAAATTAACTGATGCTACCTGGTTTTTGGGTTAGACTGCATCATTTTTCGTCGATTCATGTCTATTTCGTACACCGTAACTTTTTTACCTGAAATTTTCCTGTTTCGTACACTGAATAAAATTACATAAATTTTGCCGCCTATTTCGTACACCGACCTCATTAATGAGCTTCAGTTACGAGAAATGATCTTTATTATCCTATTGTCATTAATTTTTGTCAAAATAGACACTATTTACATATACATAGTGAGTATGTTCATATATATACAATAAAATATACATCACAAAACGTTCCTATATAATTTAATCAAATTTGACAACATAAATCAAACGATTCAATGCTCCAATAATATTACCACTAACTTGTAGATCTTCCTTACCTTACCTTACCTTGGGTGGGTCGAGCAAATCTATGTATTTATTGGCACGTTGGCTGCTGCATTATTTAGTAGAATTTGATCTCTTCTGATAGAACTTTCATCAGTTGAAATATGTTTGGATGACTTTTTTCAACGCGCCTGTTCAACCTGTTATGCCATCCTTCCACAACGTTCGTCGTCCTATGTCGTTCGCCATTGCATAACCAGATCCAGTCATTGTCCAGCCACTGCTCCACGAAATAGTCGTTGAATTGGACCACTTTAGGATTGTTGGGTGAAATCTCCATTATTTCTAGCTAAGCGTTGGATATCTGATATTCTGGTAAGTGTGCTAATGCAGCACATCTAAGGAGATGATCACGAATTTCTTTGCTCTCCTTGAATTCTCTTACCAATTGCAATTTCTAAATCTTCCTCCATAGCGCCTGATTATAATGGAAATTGCATCCCTAGATTTCAGCTTTTGGAAACACAGAATTT
This sequence comes from Cryptocephalus moraei, assembly GCA_946251905.1. Taxonomy (NCBI): domain Eukaryota; kingdom Metazoa; phylum Arthropoda; class Insecta; order Coleoptera; family Chrysomelidae; genus Cryptocephalus; species Cryptocephalus moraei. The sequence continues at coordinate 35,760,503 of OX276454.1, read as the reverse complement.
ATTGCGTTAATTGCTGCTCGTTCGTAGTCGATGTGGACTTTATGGGGGCTGAAGTTGTCCACTTTACTTAAAATGACGTTGAAAAACCTCTTGTATGTGGCTTCTCTGCGATTCGGGAGTAGGGAGTAGATCACATGAATGGCTCGAGTTGCCTCTGGTGTACTGCCCAAGTCAACGTGAATTGTGTAAAGCTGGTCAAATAAAGACAGCAACTCTTGAATGTGCCACCCATGAAAAATTTCAGTGGCTTCTCTTAAAATTCTTGCTCCATTAGCAGCAAAAATGAATATTCTGTCTTCAATTTCGTCGTCAGCCAATAAATATTTTTTCATTCCTTCCGTCAGAGTGACGTCTGCTCGTCTTTTGGGAAGAACATCTATTTCTAGAGCTCGGTGCTTCTCTCTACAGAATCTGCCCTTCGCTGAAGACAATTCAGGAACATTGACTACGAAGTCAAGTCGAGCATCCTTGACTGACGTTATTTCTTCCCTGTAGATTTGGGGAATTGGAAGCAGCTTCTCCCGTGCGCGTTTCTTCACATTCTGTAGGCACACTTCAACCTGGTTTCTGGCGATAGTTGAAACACAGGTATGACTCGACTTTGCCTCTAGAAGCTTGTAGTTTGTAGCACAAGATGTTGGTATTCTTGAATACTCGCTTCTTAGTGTAACGATACCCCGAATGCAAAATGGCTGGATTTTCTCTTTTCGTTTCTATAACTTGAATAACATCCATATCAAAATACTAAATAGGTTACTGCAATATTACTGGTCACTAGCTGAATATATTTGAAACTGATGTCAAAAGTGACAAAATGCGTATTTATTAGAACAGCAAGTATCTACGCCACATCCCTCTTACTCTTTGATAATAATTATGTACAATCAATATAAAATTCAAAGAAAACTAAGACTCATTGGTACTTATCTAATTTCTGTTCGATGGATTTTTAGGTAAAATACCCCTTTCAAGTATGTAGGTTCCCTCTAAGCCGAAATGAGTGGGTCAGTGTACGAAATAGGCATCTAAAATTTATCTAATATATTCAGTGTACGAATTAGACCATTTTCAGGTAGAAACCCTCCGGTGTACGAAACGGTAGTGTATGAAATAGGAAAACAGCTTTTCGTCAAATCCTTATGGTTCTCCGGCTGTCTTTCCAAAATTTGGAAATATGTAAACGGATTTGGATGGGTGCTATGTCATTTGAACGGTTTGTTAAACCTAGAAAGTCCTTTAATGAATTACCTAAACACACTTTTTACAGTTTTTGAAAATTTTACTCGTCACGTGGGGGTTGGTTTAGTTCGATAGAATCGAATGTCAACTTTAGGGGTTAGGTCAGCAGTCTCGGGTAAATAAATAAGTGTATAACATTTCCACATTATTGTCATAGTTTTCTCTTGAAATTAATATATACAAGATGAAACGTTCACAGAGGGCAGCATTCCTCACACAAATTCAATCTCACTTATCGGAAGGCAAGAGAAAGGAACGAGTAGTTACGTCTCGGACGAGGTAACGACAGATTTTATGTAAGCTGTAGTCATTAGAGACTTTAAGTTTCCTAAGGAAAGAGTATGTTTAGATATTTTGACCAATCTCGATGATATATACAAAGAAACAGTAAAATGCTAATCTTACGACGGGTAGTATATCCGAAACGTGGTAAAGTGGGTTACGACATACGTCGATGTTTCAGCTATTACGATGTGTCACCTACAGATCTACGATGTGTCGAAGAACGAAACCGAAAGTAAGGTAGATTCGAAAATAGCCCAGAAAAACACAATAAACTGTATGCGAATTCATAAATAATTCTAGGGTTCGTTGAAATCGATTTATCTTTGAGTTGCTAATAGTAAAAGAAAGAGCGAAGAACTGTAACTTGCTCCGATGAAATTATTGAAAATTTAAAAATAGCCGTAGTAGAGACGTCACATTGGTAAATATTTTAACAAGTCGTGCTTTATAAGTCTGTAATTATAAGCATTGCTGTGTAGGACTCGACCAACGTTTATACCAAAGCATTACTACGTTGCCAAAACAAATTGACTGCCGGAACGCAGCCCAAAGTCTATTGTGCATTTAACTATGTATTCAAGTTATTAAATAAATGATTTAGAAAAAGTGGACAGTTTTGCAGAAGAAACGATTATTTATAAATATCTAATTTGGATGTCACTTTAGAGTCATTTGCTTATGCATACTGGTGACAAACCTTTCAAATGTTCACAGTCTAAAAATGCTTATTTTCCTTGTAAGTAATTAGCACCTTTCTAAAGCGACTGCTTATTAATCTTAAGGCCTGCCTGGCCGACATCCGTCGACCAGTCTCCCGGCGACTGTTCATATCGCTCTCCGACCGGCTATTTATTTTGCCGCATGGGAATTCCAGAAACATCAACGAGGCACCGGTCCTTTCGGGAACCTTCTTGATAGTACTCGAATATTCTACTTCCCAAGAAATCCACCAGTTCGCCGAATCTATCTCATTAGGAATTTCCCAGAAGAGACTCATTCCGACGTGCTTATCTTTATGACAGGCTATTTCGTTACATTATCAATAACTTTTTCGATATAGCGCATCTCTCATTTATTTATTATTAAGAATATAAGGATAGAACGGCCACAACGAACCCTGGAATTGCGTGTGTGTGAAGCGCACACCCGTCACGGCCTGTCAAAATATTAGTAGCACTACTTTCATAGCAACGTATTATTATAAGTATTACAATAACTAATTATGCCAAAAACGAATCGTTTTACCGAAATTGTATTGTATAAAAGGCAAAAATATTCCAAAATATATGGCTGTTTAAAAAAATGTAGTTTGGATGTCACTGAGGTATGGTTATCATGTACCCCTACTATATGACAATATTCCTTTTTGTTTTGGTTTCCTCGAAAAATATGATTTCTTATGTTGAACTACTGTATCTAATTAGAAATTATTATCGTATTAAATAGTGAAATTACTCAAAAACAAAGCAGGTGTCAAATTCAAACTTTCACGTCCTGTACAATGAACACTGAGGTCAAAATGAATAATGGGAATATAAAAGTAATCTAATAAATGTATATTTTGTGACGGAAGGAAATTAAACTTATTTTACCAATATACTTAACTGCTTTTTTGACATGATAAACGAAAACGAGGGTAGAGATAAGTACGCCAGGGTGACACTATATCTCCTAAACTCTTTACCTTGGCATTGGAAAACATCTTTAAACAACTGCACTGGGAAGGTGCAGTCGTTTAAACATAAATAGTACTGTACCAATATAAGTGGTGCATACCTGAATCACCTTCGTTTCGCTGACGATATTGGCATGCTAGCAGCGAAAAAGTGAATTAAAAACTATGCGCGAAGAACTGCAAGAGGTTTTAAAACAAATTGGGCTTAAGATGAACCTAAAAAAAAAAACAAAATAATGCCAATGGAAGACGCCGATGTAGCCATTGAGAGGGCCAGGCACTTGAGCGATCGATGAGTACATTTACCTTAATACCTTGGTCATTCCATCAAAACAGGAAAACAAAACCAAACCTCCGAAATATCTGGAAAAACGAGATTGAGTTGGGCTGCCTTTGGAAGGCTTGAGTACATTCTTAAATCGCAGGTTATCCCAATATATCTTAAGCGCAAAATTGACGCAACTTGCATTTTACCAGTTGCAACATATGGTCTTGAAACTGTAACTTTGACGAAGAAAAGTGCTGAAAAGCTCAGAACAAATCCGAGAGCAATGGAGTGTGCCATGCTAGGCATCAGCATTTTATTTTAGAGCAGCAAAGATTTTTACTACAGCTATCATGTTATGCATTACAAGAACGTTTAAACCACGAAGCTTTATTGATTAAATTTTCATATCATCACCAATACCACGTCCGTCACGTCATTTTCAACTTGGTACGATTGATACGAATAATCTCGTATCTCGGTGACGTCTCGGTGACGGCGGTGGTGGACAAACGCCGTTAGAGATCATATTGGGAGAGAAAATATATGGAAAAGAACAAACGTAACAGACCTTGTAAAAAGAGTGGCAGAAGTAAAATGGCGATGGGTGGGACGTGTCGCCAGACAGGGCCCATCAAAGTGGACCAAAAGAATGATTCAATGGCCACCAAGAAACACCAAGAGAAAAACAGGAAGACCCCAAATGCGATGTCGAGATGACGTCCAACGAGTAGCAGGGAAGAACTGGTTGCAAACTGCTCAGGATAGGACGACATAGAAGAAAATGGCAGAGGCCTACATTCAGGAGTGGATGGATACGGGCTAAAGAAGAAGAAGAGAAAGGACGAACTGTTTCTGTCAAACACCTTTACTGTTTTGAAGTTATATCTTCGCCGCAAGATGGCATGACTGTGACTATTTAACATTCCCTGGGTGCTATTAAATAGCGTGACTGTTGTTTTTTTACTTATTTTATTTGACCTGTATATTTGCTTTCACATGGATTTTTCTTAAAAAATTTATCACATTAGAAATTGATATCATTTATTCAAAAAAATTTAGCAATTTTTGTTAGCTAGACTAAAAATTAACTAACGTTATTAGTTATTAGGTAAATATAAGCTAATCTGAAACGCTTTTTTAACTAAAAATGAACTAAGTTTTCTCTTCTTTGGTATAAATAAATTTGATCGTTTTTAGATAATTTTTATATAAAATAAACTATTTTATCTTCGTAAAATGATAATATTTGTTGGAAAGTTTGGATTTTTTTTTGAACATATGTGAATAAAGTTTATTGTAAAAAATTGCGTTGGTTTCATGATTGACACACAACAATTATTATAATAAATGAAAATACGTTGACATAAATCTGCAAGCTTTATTTTGAGTAGCAAAGAAGTTTTACTACAGCTATCGTGTTATGCATTACAAGAACGTTTAAACTAAGAAGCTTTATTGATTAAATTTTAAACTTCATGATATTTGAAGTAAATGGCTTGTAATGTGTAACGTTGCAAGTTACATTTCAAATGTCATATCTCTCCTAAAATAGTCACAACGCCTTTAAAATACGAAATGTAATAAGCAGGTAACAGGTTTAAAACATCAGAACTTCGTATACCAACCTCTTGCTTTTCTTAAGCCAATTTCAACTGATTTTAAAATATCAACTGTAAAAATGTGCTTTATAATTGTTATAAGTTTCTTAAAACTCTTCAACTAGTATAATTGTCTCAGAACTTATTTTAAAACGTCCCAAATTACATTTGAAATAGACAATAATATATACAATAAACCGACAAATTTCATACAACTGTTTGAAAATATCTCCGCAGTTATCACCGTTGTAATTTTCTTAGAAAATCTTAACTTTATTCAGCGGTAAAACTACTTTGAAGACTTGATAGGACATATTTTAAACTACTGTTAATTTTAAGTCGCTTGAAGTTTATCACAATCATTACAAATTTAGAAACTTTCCAACAGTTTTCGAAACATCAGTTCTGGTTTAAGCTAACTGCTTTGCAAATGTCGTTGACAAACTACAACTCTTATTGATAACTTAGAAAGTTTCCAATTCCAAACAAAATTTGTATTTTAGTCTTCATGTTGTTTTTAATTAATTATTTTAATTACTAATAGTACTAGTAATTTATGATAATGACATTTAATTTATAATTAGCTGTAATTCCTTTAAAAATGCCACGAGTTGATTGTTATTGTCAAAAGTTTCTTCGAAACTCCCATACTTCTTTGAAAGTGTCAAAAGTGTTTCACAAACGTTATAAGTTACTTTTCGAATTTCATATTTTAATTAAGGAAGTTACCACTCCTTCCAAAATGTCTTCATAATATTTAAATTTGAACAAGTAGCTCAGACTTCCTTTAAAGATTCAGATTCTTTATTTCAAGAGAATTGCAATTTTATAGGATATGCTATTAATATGTCATCAGTTCCTTATAATTGTCATAGAACTCTATAACTACTTTAAATGTATCAGAATTCATTTAAAAACATCCCAACTTATATTTGAAACAAACAATTAATTCTTTTAAAATTGTTGAGCGATTACAACTGTTTTAATGTTTTTGGAAATTCTTACCTTTAATCAGCCCTAAAAGTACTTTATACCCTCATGAGCCACTTATGAAACTTCATGCTTTATTATTGTAACGCGAAATGTAAACATCAACGTGAAGCGTGCTTCTTCTTATCTGACGCAGGCGGCGCACTTCAAAGGAAACCACTTCGCTAAATTACGACCATAAAAACTTTCTCGAAAAATCCGGACACGTTCAATTAGAGAAAGAATCATCTGGTCCGTTCTGGAAAAACATTATTAGAGGACATATAATTACGGCCTACGGTCGAAGGCATAGTAGACCAGAGGCAGTCGTGAGTGAAAAAGTGCGATAAATGTACGAATAAATTAGCGCGTTAAGTGTGTAATATAAATTAATTAGTTAAGGAAAAGGCTACTAAATAAATTAGGTAGTGTTTAGAACTGTATAAATAAATTAGAAGAAATGTAACAATATGAACAACAGATCTGGTTTACGATGATCTGATACGACAAGGATAAATTTTGTCTGGAATTCGTTCACATTCGTGTTACATATATCGACGACCAAATAAGCGTAATTGTAAAATGGGTACATTTCACCTGTTTGATTAAAAACCATCACCGCGATTATCGTCAATTTATCTACATTTTAGAAGAATAATTTGTAAACCTGGAAAAGGACGCATCGACAAAAAACGGACAAAAGAAAGGTACAACCTATCATCAATTATACATAATGTAAGTAACCCAAAATATGGTTATAGTACTAAATTGTCTATATTTGTAAAATATGCAAATATTCATTCAACACATAGGTATTTCAATATTTCCTGAGCCCTAGTAATTATGAATGTATTAACACAACAAATGTATAACACATCAAGGTCATTACTTGGATTGGCAGTTACATATTTATGTCGCCATTATGAAGTCTCTTAGCAATAGTTTCTAACAAATTGCTTCGTAATTGATAATTGGCTTTTTTGAAATTTTACAAACATTTGATGCCCACAATAACCTGCTCATTTCACCAACACTCGTTCTGCTCGTCAGTTAGACAGAAGAGCGTTGATTAATAATACCAAAAATATGAAAAACCGAATTAAATTGTAATCAACTTAATTCTGCAAGTTCAACATTTCCATTATCAAAGAACTTATTTGGAATCGATGCAGATATTTATTTAATTCGTAGTCAGGTTATCAGAAAGTATCACCGTCTCAAAAATTGGTAGATATAACATATAAAGTAAATTTACTATGTAGATAAATAGTAATAATTCTGATTTAATGTCTATACCCGTCTAAGGAAAGACATCTCCGCCTCGTGAAATCGGGTCGGTCACGGAAACCGAAACAAAAATCAATCCAAGCATTACGTAACTAGCAACTTTTGATTTACAAGTCTCTGGTTGCGTACCCGTGCAAATGTTAAACATGACGAATAAAACTTGGATAGATCAATATCGGGTCCTAAGCAGACGAAACGACTGAAAAGTTCGGCTAATTTTAACTTTAATTTAGAAGTTTACGTCACGTAATTCGCAATTTATGAAATTCCGCATTATAGCGGGCTGTGGGGGGAATGTCAAAGCAAACGTGTAGAGGCAGAAGAGACAAAGTTTCTAGCAACAAATGTGACACCAAGAGCGAAAATTATCGATAAGAGTAATCGATTCGGTGATTTGTAATAAAGCCAGGCTACAAAAAAAAGTTGATTCAATGTTCTACAGATATCTGAAAGTTTTAAATGGTAGGGGGGACCTATAGAAAGATCACTGTATGACCATATACAGCTAGAATATCCTTGTTTTTTTATAAACAATGGGTTAAGGTGTGAAAATCGATTTTTTTCTCATAGAATTTTCCGGTTGCATTTGAGAGAAAAGTGGTCAACAGGAAAGTTGTAGAGAATAAAAAGACGGTTAATTTGGTTTTTTATAAATTAAAATCGATAAATAAACAATTGAGTTATTAGCTAAAAAACCATCAATTTTTCATTATTTTATAAATGTTAATAACTTTTGCAATAATAGTGATAAGTGAAATGTAATACACGAATTATGAAGCATTTAGGGGTCTTTATAAGTGTGCAGAATTTCAGCCAGATGGGGTTAATAGTTTACGAAATATCTTATTTGTTTATCCAGAGACTCAATGTTTAAACAATTGAGCTTGCCCAGGCTGCAGTCCTACAGATATTTAATAAGGTGGAATAGTTTCCTCGAATGCCGAACTATAAGTTAAGTTTGAAAACCAACTCATTTTTAATGAAATTGTTGTTAAAAAAAATCATTTTAAGAAGGGGCTAATTTTTTGCTTATAAACAATATGAATAACTTTTTTGTCTATTGTTACACACGTTTTTAATAAATCGCATTGAAAAGGTGGTAAAAAAACCTTTCATTTAAAAAAAAAAGGTTCTACTGTCAATAGAAGCCGAGATAGCAACATTTTTAAAAAAAATCATATCTTCATTATTTATAAATATTAAGAGCCGAAATTTTCACCAGTTTTACATAAAGATCTAAATGTTAATATATGATTTATAGGTTTAATATCTATCCTCACAGTTGGTGGGAGGGTGTAAACCCGGTGGCTTGGCAAATGCCGGCTACCGGGGCTAAGAAGTGACTCAAAACGGGTCGGCCGGGCTCTTTAGCTATTTAAGCAGCCGGTCTACTAATAAAAACAGATTCTTTCAGGAAATAAGGAAACTTCAAAACCAGGAACGTGGAGAAGCATACTCCGCTTCGAGCGGGCAAAGGACACCCATGATGAAGAAACAATACTTTGAACGCCGGAAAACACGGACAAACCTGGATCGAGATCGCTTCCAAGGGGTCACGGAACATTCCCGGCAAAAATGGACAAGGAATTGGCTGTAAGGGTCTCCCACTGGGGACACTACTAATAACAACACTTGTTGCCACATCATTCACGATAGCGATCACGAAGGCTTGCGGTGCCCGGGCTGAGGAAGCGGAACTCAGGAACGGAGGCCAACTCATGGCACAGAGACGGGCTCCGATTCCTCGGCCGGGACACGGCACGGCCGTAGCCCCACTCACTACTAATATTCCAGATCTACAGTCTCTCCACAGAGAGTCTCTTGACTTTAAACTCGCAGAGGGGACAGTCACCCGTCGGTGCTCCCCGATTCTCTTGCAGCTCTACTAGAGGGGGGGCGAGGGAAAACTAATCCGTAACACAAACCGTAGAACGACCGGGCGGAAACCACGTAGAGAGCCTACGAACGCTACCGAGAGGAAGTGTCAACGATGAAAAGAAAGGAATTCTCCGCAGAAGTACAGACTAACGAGGTATAGGACGACGGGAAAGCCGCTCAGAACGAAAAAGGGACAAGTTGTAAGAAGGTATCTGAGCACTCAGCTAAACGATCTCGGTCAGACGAGAATCGAGGCCATAAGCGAAAGGAAAAGAGAATCTAGATAGCCCGACCACCAGAAGAAGGAGACGAGTCCCGACGAACCCACCCCACCCATACTAACACGTGTTATATGTTGTATCGTGTAAGTGACGCCACCGCAGCCAAGCACCTCGAGTAGAGCTCCTCTATACGGGGTAGCCAGAGGGCACGGTGTCATACTACATGTAAATGTTGTGGTGACGCCACCGAAGCCGGGCACACGAGGGGCTCTCCTAGTTAGGAGGTAGCTAGTGAGCCCGGTGTCACATTATATGTTTGTGTCGTCCTTCCCGTGACGCCACCGCAGCCGGGCACACGAGGGGCTCTCCTAGTTAGGAGGTAGCTAGTGAGCCCGGTGTCACACAATGTAATAACACTCGAAGGGACCCGTTTCCTCCGGGATCGAGCACTAGAAAGGAAGAGTAGTAATAATAGTAGAGCCACGAATATAACCGGTGCTACTACGAGTGGTCCTTCGACCCGCACCGATTAACCTGTGCTACGACGAAGCTCCTTCAGGCGGGCACGACCCAACAGTGCTACTACGAGTGGCCATGGGGTCCGCACTGCCTAACCCGTGCTACGACGAAGCTCCTTCAGGCACGCACGACGTAACAGTGCTACTACGAGTGATCCTCCGACCCGCACTGCCTAACCTGTGCTACGACGAAGCTCCTTCAGGCGGGCACGACACAACAGTGCTACTACGAGTGGTCCTTCGACCCGCACTGCCTAACCTGTGCTACGACGAAGCTCCTTCAGGCGGGCACGACTCAACAGTGCTTACTACGAGTGGCCATGCGGTCCGCACTGCCTAACCCGTGCTACGACGAAGCTCCTTCAGGCACGCACGACGTAACAGTGCTACTACGAGTGGTCCTTCGACCCGCACTGCCTAACCTGTGCTACGACGAAGCTCCTTCAGGCGGGCACGACACAACAGTGCTACTACGAGTGGCCATGCGGCCCGCACTGCCTAACCTGTGCTACGACGAAGCCCCATCAGGCGGGCACGACTCAACAGTGCTACTACGAGTGGCCATGCGGCTCGCACTGCCTAACCTGTGCTACGACGAAGTCTTTTCAGGTACGCACGAAGCAACAGTGCTACCACGAGTGGTCTCTCGACCCGCACTGCCTAACCTGTGCTACGACGAAGCTCCTCAGGCGGGCACGAACACAGTGCTACTACGAGTGGCCATGCGGCCCGCACTGCCTAACCTGTGCTGCTACGAGCGATCTAACGATCGGCACGACCTAACCGTAAGATCATTCATACTGATCGAGCAAGAACCTAACCACAGTAAATATCGGTCACTCGGACCGCAGCAAATGAAGAACCTAACCACAGTAAATGTCGGTCACTAGGACCGCAGCAATCAAGCAACAGTAAATGTCGGTCACTAGGACCGCAGCAAGCAGTAAATATCGGTCATTAGGACCGCAGAAAGACGTAAATATCGGTCACTCGGACCGCAGTACAGAAAGAAAACTTAACCTAACAAGCCAAACATCAGAAAGAGATGGTGGGTACCCACGGGTATCCACCATCTCCGGCAGCCTAACACGAACGAGTGAACAGCGGTTCACGCTCACCTTACTATCCCATCCTTCCGCACGCTCTAAGCAGTTTTTATTTATAATATCAACCCTCAATCCTTCTATACTGGCTTTAATGAGCGTGTACCCAAGAACAATATCGGGCGTTACTGGCACTCACAGGCCAATAATCCAAGAGGTTTCAACGCTATATGTGAGGTGACGGTTTCGTCTAGTGCACACCAATCCGGGGGATGGTTTTTAACGGGTAGGCGACCGATCCTAGGGGGGGAACTGAGATGATTGAGTGCTCATCGCTTGGTCATACTTTCCCCCTGTCTAAGCCTGGAACGAACCCCGGTCACTCACTTAGGGTGCCCGGGTTGCGTTCGGCGTAGCTAGGATTTACTGACAACTCCAACGGACACTGAGGACTTGCAATCCGAAGTTCCGGCGCGAATGTGCGTGGTAGACCAGTAACTAAGGCGGCTCGAATCCCGTACGAAGTCTTTTGAAGATTTTCCTCCCTCTCAAAAAAAAAAAAAAAGTTTAATATCTATGCACCTTGAAAAAAGTTATAGCCCTTTAAAGTTAAGGTTTTTCTCTAAAGTCTACGATGTCGTAGTGGAGGGGATAGCAGATCGTTTTGAAACCAAAACTTCAAATTGAACGCGCTAAATTTTTTTTCGATATCTTGGCTTCTAGGCAACGTAGAACCTTAACTTTTTTTATTCTGGGGTAACGCGACGAAATATTAACATCTAACCTATTTTCATCGCCGTGGAAAATTGGAAAATCCCGGAAAATTCAATAGATACAATTATCTTTGCGTTTTATATTTTTATACAATTAATATATTTTTATCGCCCTAGAAAATCTCCGAAAATTCAATACATACAATTATCACATTTTTTTTACAATTTAAATGCTAATTTTTTGCAGCAGTCTTTGTTTTTTAAATGTTGTATAAAATTGGTATATTTTACAATTTCATTGTTATGAATATTACAAATATTTACTTCAGATATATATAAAATGATGAAAATAGTCTGTTTTAGTAAAATGCTATTTATTATTATAATTAATATTATTGAATTAAGGTTCATTAGAAGTTAAATCAGGAAATGTAACAATATCATCAATCAACAACTTCACTATTCCTCGATTTTTTCTCTGCCTGCTCTTCTAATTCATCTTCAAGGACCATTTCTTGCAAGAAGTCATCTTCAAGTTCTTCAAGTTCACCGTTTGAATCTTCTTCAATAACAATTGTGCCCAGATTAAGACATTGTTTTTCATCATTATTATAATTACAGTTAATACAAAGAGCTGTGCAATTTAGGGCAAAAAAATTGTTAAAAACACATAATTGTCTTTATTTATCCATAAATATTTTAACATGTATAACAATTAACTTGCAAATAATATATGCTAATTTTATAAAAGATATAAACATCAAGGAGTTTGTTTCAAAATAGTAGCATTTCAATTGTAAAAAAATTCTTATAATTGTATCTATTGAAATTTCCGGGATTTTCCAATTTTCCTCGGCGATGAAAATAGGTTAGATGTTAATATTCCGTCGAGTTACCCCAGAATAAAAAATATTAAGATTCTACGTTGCCTAGAAGTCGAGAAATAGAAAAAAAAATTTAGCGCGTCCAATTTGAAGTTTTGGTTTCAAAACGATCTGCTATCCCCTTCACTACGACATCGTAGACTTGAGGGAAAAACCGTAATTTTAAAGGGCTATAACTTTTTTCAAGGTGCATAGATATTAAACCTATAAATCCTATATTAACATTTAGATCTTTATGTAAAACTGGTCAAAATTTCGGCTCTTAATATTTATAAATAATGAAGATATGATTTTTTTTAAATGTTTTCTATCTCGGCTTCTATTGACAGTAGAACCTTTTTTTTAAATGAAAGGTTTTTTTACCACCTTTTCAATGCAATTTATTAAAAACGTGTGTAACAATAGACAAAAAAGTTATTCAATTTGTTTATAAGCAAAAAATTAGCCCCTTTTTAAAATGATTTTTTTAACAACAGTTTCATTAAAAATGAGTTGGTTTTCAAACTTAACCTACAGTTCGGCATTCAAGAAAACTATTCCACCTTATTAAATATCTGTAGGATTGCAGCCTGGGCAAGCTCAATTGTTTAAACATTGAGTCTCTGGGATAAACAAATAAGATATCTCGTAAACTAATAACCCGATTTGGCTGAAATTTTGCACACTTATAAAGACCGGAAAATTCTATGAGGAAAAAAAATCGATTTTCACACTTTAACCCATTGTTTATAAAAAAAAACAGGGACATTCTAGCTGTATATGGTCATACAGTGATCTGTCTATAAGTCCCTCCTACCATTTAAAACTTTCAGATATCTGTAGAACATAATGCCGTGAAAACTTTAATTTTTCAGTATGTAGCCTGGGCTAAATTGTAAAAAGGGGAATTTCGGAGGACAGACAGGTTTTGAAAATATATCCAAACGAAACCGTGCACGAAAGTGCTCAAAATGGCGCGAAAGAATAGATATTTGTTGTACTCGTCTGGTCAGAACAGCTACGATGAGGTTTTTTTCGTAAATTAGGTGGAGAGGAACAAGTCAGTCAATTTTTTTTTGTATTTTCTTATTCATTTACAACTAAAGGCAAAGAATGTATTATTTTAGTGTATTTCTGTCTATAAATAAAATTATTATATCCGATCAAAAAAACTGAACTAATCGTCTTGTACTGCGTTAAAAAACCTTTAAAATGAACTGAGGTGAAAGTAATTTGGTAGATTTATTGCTTGATAAAATTTTAACTGAATTTAAAAGTGAGTTTTAATGACAGTATTAATAATTTAATTAATTAAAAAGTTCATTCCAAATTAAAGAAGAGTTGTACCAATGTGAATTGCTAAATGTCCTACAATATGTTATTTAAAGAATCATAAAAATTTATGTAAACAGTGTAGAATTTTTTAGTTTACAAATGAATTGAATAACGTTGGTGCATTGACATCTATACTTCTTTCGCATTCAAAAAGCTGGGATTTTTACACGAATAGAGTGTACACAAGAAAATTCATGTCCTTCAAAAAATTCTGAACCAATGTAGTCTCCCTCCACGATAATTTCAAAAGAGCAGATGTTACATATTGGTGAATGTATCTGCCTCTATTCTACATTATATGACTTTTGCTCCTCTAGACCTAAAGTATCGAAAAGCAAAACCGGTGCGAATGTCTGTCGCAGTCGCAGAAAAAATTGATTTTCCTGCATTGGAAGTAGAATTGATTAATTCGATGCACCTTGCCATGGCTTTTAATTGCGCTATATTAGTGTAGTCGCTATGGTAAAAGACGATCGCGTGTCATATCTTGTAGTTGTTGATAATGAATGGATAAATTAACAAAAAACGCTTTCCAGAACAATAAAGATTATTTTTTATTTTCTTGCAAGTTACAAAAGGGGGGAAATACAGATAATGTATCTGAGCTTAAAAGGTATATTATGTCCCAAAAACTCGACATAAAGCATTATTAGGTAAACAAGTAACCGTAAACAAAAACTCAGGTGAGGCGTAATAACGTAATCTTTATCTGATTAAACAGGACTTCATCTATATTTTGAGATTATTAAATTTGTCATTACATTTTATTCCAACCAAAAATAATTAAGAGTAAAAGTTTATGAGTTTAGAATTCTTTGTGATGAATTATTCTCAAAATCAAAATGTCTTCTTTTAAGCTGACCAGTCGATCTCTTTGTTGAATGAAAATTGAATTTTTCCACAATTACATCTTATTCATTGAATTATTACGTAATCCAGATAACACTACAAATGTACTTAGGTACTTGAAATAAGTAAGGCATAAAATAAGCATAAACATTATATACTACAAAATACAGTATTTCCTTTATTCCAATAACATATGCTCATTGAATAAGCAATTATATGGTATCTCGGATAATGGCTATTTAATTCTTTTTTGATGATGATTGCTGTTAAACGTTAAAAAATCCCCAGAAAAATATTTTTCCATAGAATTCTAAGGCAGTAATAAACTCTTGGTGGGCACAAATTCTCCAAACATATATAGGAACTCAAATCAATTGAACTTATTCAACCATCCCGACTGGGAAATTTATAATTGCAATCAAACTTCCAGTAGATAAGAAAATTTTACTGAAGCTAAACCTAAACCAACCAGACCGTGTACCAAATGCCAAACAAGCCTACCTTGGTACGCTTATGACAATCCTACTGTGGCTCGAATGACGCAGAAATGGGAAATGGATTTACTTTTGAACACAACTTAGGTGTTTTTGAGAGTTTCTGAACTTAATAAGACAGGAGGACTCCACGATGTTATATATAGGTATACCAGTTTGCATTTCACTTTCAAATATATTTGTCTAATAAATCTTGTTCTATTACCTATTCCTATAGGTATATTTCTATTCTATTACCAATCAATTTTATTCTAATCTAAAAAGGAACATAAAAACAAATGAGCACTGTGAAACAAGACACATTGAGTAATTAATTCGGAAATGGATAAATTGCTCAGGAATGGCAAATAAATAACTTCACCGAACACGTTTTTACACTATGATTACTTAATTTTACTGTTACTATTACTGTTGTTGTTATTATTACTAAAAAATCATATTTCAAATTTTTAGTATTGTCTAAAAACCCCACACATTGCACCATATGCCACATAAATAATTAAAAAATTAATATTGCCATCCAATATGATAATGTTTTAAAATATCAGCTTTCTCGCTCATCTGGACGTACCATAATGGCGAAATGCAATATTTCTTCCAATCAGGCAGACAAGTAAAGTTCAATAAAAACTTGTAAAAAACACTCCTCTTTTACCAATGGGATTTCCTATCCAACACTAAAGCTAAATTGGTTGGGCAGAAAATCACATTTTTGTTTGTACAGAGAAATATCTCGAGTAAGTATAACACAAGATTTATCACATAGACAGGTAATAAATATTGATTATAACGAGACAATGACTGACCTGCATTAAAAATGGCGTCAAAAGATCAAAACTCCAAGCGTTTTAATCTACGGTTATTTTCGGGTTTCACGTTCTTTTAAGCGGTTATACACGGTTCACTTCACTGTTATAGTAACGAAAGGGGAAAATTTGCACCTACTATTGCTTATTACTTATTACCAAAAGCATACTTGGTAAAGTGTGTTTGAATTGTAAATGTGCAAATTCAATTTCATCCCACCTCTTTGGTTGGGTGGTACTCTCCAGAATAACTTCTTGTCATTATTTCACTTCAGAAGTCCCCGTTATTAGTATAGTATTGCAAATAAAGAATTTCAGTCTAGTTACATTTATTATTAAGATCCCATGGTAAGTAACTGCAATGAGAAATAAACAGTAATTGTTTATTAAACAATAAACCGTTATTATAATAATTGTTATAACGATTGTTAGAAAGGCAGAAATAGAACGAGAAGAAGTCATTATTAGAGTACTTAAGCTGAGTTTAGGTAAACTCACCAGGTAAAGCTTAATACGCAATACGCAATAATGTACAAGAGAGCCTAACAAATTTCATTGTACGTTCAGCCAGTTTAAAAAATAATAAACAATTTAATTTTTAACAAGAAGTCATGCGACTAATAAATCAAAATCAAATGACGTCAAGACAAAATTTACAACAAATTAAATAGAATTTGATAAATCAAAGCAATAAACCGCTGAAAAACGAAAACAATAACGATTTAATTCCGAAAGTAATACCTCCACGTGAATTTAACCGGTACTAACGATAAATTTAATAGCAATTTGTCGATTCTACTTTATATCAAGCCGGATCCGATAAATTCCACCAACGGACTTCCACCATTTGTTCCTTTCGCTCCGATTAGTTAAAATCAATTACTTGAACTTGCAAAAGGACAGACCATACATTTCGTTTAATGAATGTATGTCCTATTTTCCGGCACTTCTATCGATTCTCGCCGCCTCCACCGTCGTAATAGACAGTCGGGTCGTTTGATTTATTTTTTTAAAGAAGATTGTAAAACTACTTACGTCAATGGAGCATAAAATTATACAGTAAAAGTAAAATTATACACTTAGGTATTTCACTGATTGATGATTTATGTAGGAACGTTGGTCGTTAAAAATTTAATTTCCAATAGTTCATTAAATAAATATTTTCCAAGGTAATTAGTGAGGAACATTATCTATTTAAAAGTATTCTCATGGCGGAGAAAACTTTACAGTATTAACGTTGAATTTAGCTTGAGCTTCGGTATTGTTTTAGAAACGAAACGCATCAATTATTGCAATATGTACTCTGGGCATTTAAATACTTTAGGTCGTGATTTTCACACCGGTATGGATTAAAATGAATAGTTCAAAATAATAGTAGCTGTCTTCTGTTAAATAAATCTTCATCTGACTTTAGACCATGCTTTTCCAAATTTCTAATAAACTGTTCCAATCAACCTTTAGAATTTGTAAATATAATTTAAAAGTCTAGTCTACAAAAAGCGATTTATTTTAGTCTAATTCGCATATACTAGTTATCGGGTACATAACTTATTCCCTGATATCATAATTTATACCTTAATAATTTGCATTTAATGCATCACACAATTGATATAGAAATTATAGATACACGATAACAAGTTTTAAATTTAAACAGCGTACTGCGTAAAAGTATATAAAAATAAGCACCAGAGATAATAATAACAATATGACAATATTGATAAATGAATAAATAAGTAGAACCGTAAATAGAGGATGAAATCACAAACATGACCTCGAGGACGCTGTTTACTGCAGGATAGTACAGTAATCATGTAACAATGAAGCTATGGTGGGATGGACATGGAAAATCTGCCTCAAAAGGTATCACCAAAAAGAGTTACACTGGCCGAACGGTTGAACAAAAGTGCCCTCATCCAAAATTCTAGACTCTTAGATCTTAAATTACTTAACCACAAAAAACCCGAAACAAATTATTAAGCAAACAATTACGCTTGCTGAGGAAATTCCAAAAACGTGTGCAAAACTAATTACATGAAATTAAATATTTCTCAAAATGTTCTGTAAGTAGTCTTTTATCTGAATTCATATTGTAACGGAAAGTCTCGCCACGAAATAAACACAAAAGTCGGGGGTAATCCGTTTTCGACGAATCGATGCAAGTTCGTAGAATTCCAGACTATTCCGAATCGACGAGACCCTTCTAGACCGACGAGAAAGTTTGGGAGCGACATGTGGCGGCGAGATAAAAGGAAGCCCCCGAACCGAGACAGCAGTAATAAACAGCGGAAGGCGTCGAATGCCTGACCGGAGCGGCCATGCGTATAAAACAAATAAACAAGTGTGATATAAATTAAGTAATAAGTATTAGTTCTACGTGGAAATAAATTAGTTAAGGTACATCGCGTAGTGTAAGTTATTTTAAGCCCGTAATTATCGTAATAAAAAGTAATTATCATGATCATCAACATTTTAATACTAAATAATAAATACTATTTCCACACTCGATTCATTACAGTTATAAACAAATATATATCGAACACATCGCAATGTATGTAAAATATTACCAAAATTTCTAGTAGCTTATCGCAATGAAAACGATTAGGTAGTAAACGTATCGTTCAAATTTTGTTAATCATCTCGATAAAACTCAAGATCCGAAAAACAAACAACTTAATACGTTTTAAAATTTTTCTTCACGTCACTTTTTATTATCCGTCTAAATTCATTTTTTTTTACCAGAAAAAAATGTTAATTGATACTCGAGATACAAGAAAAGTGAATTTATATCAAATAAGAAACGTACTTCAAATATTTCATTTTGGGGACTGTAAATAACGAGGTAGCATATTTATTTTAATCTAGTGTTTAAGATAATTATTAGCCGTTGCGGTTTCCTACACCTTTTTCTCTAGTTCAGATCCTGGATATGCCCTTGGTGTATGATAAATTTTTGGACCTACGCTCATCTACACTAGACTATTGGGTAATAAGCACAATTCCTTCACAAAACTGAAATATGTACTGCATAAGTCCTGTAAAACTTACTAAGCCTTACTAAAGCTTTTCCTTAAGGTCATCCATCGCAGAATGTACAAGATGTGCGAAGAGAGAGTAGCAGACACACAATTTGGCTTCATGAAAGGAGTGGGAACAAGAAAAGCACTGTTCAGTATACAAGTATTATTCCAACGGGGTATGGACATGAATTGCGACATTTATACCTGCTTTGTAGACTACCAAAAGGCGTTTGACAAAGTCCAACACAAGAAGATGATACAAGTGCTGAAAGGCACCGGAATGGATGATAAAGACCTCAGAATTATACAAAATCTGTACTGGAACCAGACAGCCACCATAAAAATCAACGCTGGAGATGAAACAACAGAGGCAGTTAACATTCTGCGAGGCTTACGACAAGGGTGTATTATCTCCCCTCTGATATTCAATCTGTATTCAGAAGAGATATTTAGAGAGGCTCTGGAAAACGAAGATAATGGAATTCTTGTAAACGGAAAACGACTGAATAATATCCGATATGCAGATGATACCGTCATATTTGCAGATAGTATAGAAGGTCTACAACAGCTAATGAACAAAGTGAATGAAGTAAGTGAACGATATGGGCTAGAAATGAACATCAACAAAACAAAATTTATGATCATAAGTAAAAAGAAGAGAGAAAACTGCCAACTATATATTAAAAATATACCAATAGAACGGGTATCCAAACTTGTCCACCTGGGAACCTTAATAAACGAACAATGGGACCACTCACAAGAAATAAGACGTAGAATAGAAAAAGCAAGAGATGCCTACATCAAAATGTCTAAGCTCTTCAAAAGCCATAACCTCAAATTAGATATCAAAGTAAAACTCCTGCGATGCTATGTGTTCTCCATATTGTACTATGGCATGGAATCCTGGACATTGACCGAAGCAACACAAAAGAAGCTCGAAGCCTTCGAGATGTGGCTATACAGAAGGATCCTTAGAATATCATGGGTAGATAGAGTGACCAACGAAAAAATACTGGAAAGAATGGGAAAGGAAAAAGAGGTGATGAAAACGATTAAGTGAAAAACTTAAATTGAATTTATTAATGAATAATTATTATTCAATTATTAATAATTAAATGAAAACAAGGTCATCATAGCCAGGATGGTCGCCAATATTCGAAACGAATAGGCACTAGAAGAAGAAGAAGAAGAAGAAGAAGAAGAAGAAGTCCTGTAACTAGCGGCACCTGAAACCCGAGTCTTCTTTATCCTTGACCTTAGACTAAATTACACAGCCTCAAAAAAAGTCCGGATTTATAGATCAGACTTGTATACCCTTATGTATTTTTCACCGCTGAATCCGAATCAGAGGTCATAAAAAGGCCTACACCCTTGGAATTGGATTTTCCGGCCCCCGAGGATCCATCTTCTGGACCCAGAGCGTGAATTCCAATGGGGCCTCGAATTGTTTCACCGTCGTCTGCGTTGCCAAAGTTTGAAAGTACATGAAAATCCGAGTGCTGCGATCCCGACCTGCGAATCTCGATTTTCCGGCCCCCGAGGACCCATTTTCCGACCTCAGAGGGTGAATCCCAGTAGGCTCTAAACTTTTTTGACCACGAGTTCGACTTTGGCTTGGGAATGCAATCTCGACCTCGCCTGAATATCCATCATCCCGGAATCCACGTTTCACACCTTACAGGGGCCATTTTTGGCCTCTCGGGCCAATCCCAGGGGTGTAGGCCTTTTTCTGACCTCGGATTCGGATTCAGCGGTGAAAAATACATAAGGATACACATGTCTGATTGTACAGATCCGGACTTTGGGGACTGTGTTATTAATGTTAGTGTTTTTCTGTCTTAGTTTAGTAAAAATTTATGACATAATGCCGAATAAATTCGGAATAGTTTCTAAAATATACGGCTGTGTAAATTATAAAAGGCAGAGAGGTGAAAGTACGGCATTTTATAGAATGTCAAAGGATCCTAACATCTACGAAGAGGACATGATTATTTTAAAAGTGAATTGTAAAGTTAAATATTTCCATTTCATTTCTAGTTTGAAATGATGAATTTTGTTTTTAAGTAAAAGACGAGATTTTGATTCTCTACTGATATCAAAGGAATCTGAGTACTTTTATAAAACATACTTTGTTTATTCTGATCAAGACAAGAAATACAGAAATCATTATTTCTTGCAATTACATACTAAAATAATTTAATTAAATTAGAAAACAGAAATATTACCAGAGCAATCTAAAAGTATTAAATAAAAGGGCTCTTAATATGCCAGGTATTAATTGGTAGATATGTAATATAAATGCGTTAAAATTATTATTTGAGGATTTGACAAGCAATTATAGTTATAAATTTCTTGTTATACGGTAATTAACTCAAAAATGCATTACAAATTTATTTCCAATAATGAGATCGAAAAATGGTAATAACGTTATGCCTAATTTGTGTGAAAGTTCGCTGTAGTTATTCTGGGTTGGATTTGCAGTAAATTGCTACAGAAGACACAGAAATAAATAATGCAATGAAAATAACGATTATTCCCTAGAAAATACTCATGAGTAATATTGTTTCAGAAATTTTAGATCATTTTTTCAAAATTTCAAATTTCAAAAATTGTATTGATATCGAATATTGATATCGAAAATATTGATATGATGTCGAACAAAGCGTTCACAATGTTAAGCGCAGGCCAATATTAAATTGCTAATGCTTAAGACAAAATGTATTGTTAATGTCAAAATGTGTTATAGAAGTAAGAAAATAATATCGATGGATGAAAAGTATAGATTTAGCCTATATCAGATTTAAAATGTATACTGTTTAATCATGAAACAGTATATTTTAAATTACTGCGCGCTCCATTTAGATGCTTTCAGATCGAAACGAGTACAAGAAAAATTAGCAAAAAAGATAGAAAGAAAACAGGATAACAAATTTTAGAGACAGGATATAAAAATAATTTTCGTTTGAAATAGACGTTTTTAACGTACTCAGTTGTTTAGAAAGCTACGTGCCATGGGTAGCATCGTCCTGCAAACTGCGCAGCCATACTGTGCAGACACGTAAATCATATATTTGTGATTTCTGAGAATAAATCGATTTGATAAAACACCTTGTGTAACAGACAAAATAACTAATGTATGAAGCACCGCCGAAGACACTAATAATTCCTTTCAAATAACAAAATAGTTACAACATCGCAATGGCGTGATCAAAACCTAACCTTATATGCTCCCCTCTAAATAAACCATAGAAATAGTAATGTAGATAAAACCTATAGATGCAAGCTGTAGGATTGCCAATAAGTAGAGGCGTGCTTCACGTCAGTGCGAAGAGACAGAGAGAGACAGAGAGGTAGAATCGAAATGAGTGCCTGTCTCAATCTAACGCATTCGTTGTCAAACACGATAAACGAAGACAGATACTCATTTGGATTCTCCCTCTTGCTTTAGTGTGAGGCACGCTGTTTTAACTACCATTGTCTAACCTCGAAAGGAATCTTCGTTTACTCCGTAGCATTGAAGTTGGTCAAAGCAGTGAGACAATCATGGGCCGCGATTTCCTAAAAATATAATACACTCTAGAATGCCAATAGGTATACTCTAACCAGTAGCAATTGGAACACTCAAAATCTGAATTTACCAAGGACATTCGAAAAGAGCCCGTTGTCTCTATACAAACCATGGGACTTATCTTTTCGCTTATTCAAAAACGCCCTGGTATTTTTAAAATGCAGGTGTTCAGTTGCCCAAGTGAAATCATATTATGTGAATGTATGGGATATGTACAGATAAAGAACTAGAGGGTCTTCTTTTCTTTCTTTCATTTTCTTCTTCTTCTAAGATGCAGGTGTACAGTCGATCAGTGAAATCGTGTACGAGGAAGTACGCGAGACTCTACGGATACTAGATGGTCCACTGGACCATAACACAGCGGCCACGTGTGCTTTCCTTGTGATGTCTTCTTCCGCATTTATACTCGAGAAAGCAGTGGTGTGTGAATGTGTGTGCCATTTGTTTGTGCGATTTGGAAGTGAATTCATTGTTAGAGTTATTATCCGTAATGATACGCCCATGGAGGACAAGGCGGCATCGCTCTTCACTACTTAAAAAGCCATTAAGTGTTTTTTTGCCGTTCCAAATCTGACTGGACAAAGTATACCTCCAAGATTAAGTTGAATGACTCTACATAGCGAATAAACACCTACTACTTGTACATACGAAGAAAGTCTTTCTTTGCCACAATTTTACAAGTTTTTTTGTTGGTATTTTTCAAATGACGTTTAGAATAGATCATATGTGACTAATTGGAGAAAATCCAGTAAATTTCGCAACACTGCCGCAGAGGCGCACGTGACACTAACAAATATATTGCTCGTTGTTTCTGTGGTTGTCCATTATTTTTATGAACATTGTGTATTTCTAACACTGCCTTTCATTGTGAATTTTTGTGACTTTAGTTTCGTACTTAAATTTAGAGAAAATGAAGTGCATGGTTCTTTATTTACATCAAGGAAAAAACCACAGAGTGATATATTTTACGTGTAGTTTAAGCAAAACAGATTACAATAATTTAAAATTATTACCTAAAAATTATCAAAATGATAACACTCCCAATTATAACCCGAGTTGTAATCAATTACGTATGAAAAATTTATGAATTCTGAGACAGTAATGGAATTATTTTCTTCAGGTTAACTTCAGAACAATTCAGTGATGATTTCTGTAATGTGCACTTCAGGCAGGAAGATAAGTTTGAAGGTAAGAAATGTGTTAATTGTGCCATATAGACAGGGGGGACCATAGACACATGTTGTCCCGCAAATGCTTCAAAAGATATTTTCTCATAACAAATTGTCATAATTAAAAGGTCTGTCAAGCTGGCACCTCTTTATGTGCCGCAATGGCGATATTTGTGCTCAGAGGGATCTTTGAAAAAAAAAAACAAATTTGAAGCGTAGGGGTGCTGACTTGATATCAAGCTAGCACCCACCCATTTGCAAAAGCAGGAAACAAAGTCTGGTAATCGCTATATTTATGTACTTTTCAAATGCCTTGAAGTGAACTTGATAAATCAACCCTTTCTTCGAAAAACTCACCCCTGAAAATAACACCTTTAAGTAGTGAGACCCACAACAATCGAGCACAAAAATTTTAAACTATACTGAAACGCGACAATAATTATGTGCTCTCAAAATATCCTACAATCTATCACTTCATCAATATCTACAATGATCGACCAAAAATGTTTTAATCTATGCTAAACCTATGCTTTTCGATAACAGTGCTGATGCTTGTCCATTGCAATGTTTTTTTCCGGAATTGCGCACATTTTTCGGCAAGTCGAAGGGCATAAGATCGCCGGTCCGATCAAGTATTGTTTTGAAATAAAAATATCCTTGCAAGTTTATTACAAGTTCACCTCTTGAAGGTGTTATTTTCAGGGGTGAGTTTTTCGAAGAAGGGTGCGAGCACAAAAATCGCGATTAGGATATTTGGAGAGCACATAATTAATCCCATGTTTCGGTATAATTTAAAATTTTTGTGCTGGATCGTTGTGGATTTCACCTCTTGAAGGTGTTACATTCAGGGGTGACTTTTTCGAAGAAGGGGTTGATTTATCAAGTTCGCTTCAAGGTATTTAAAAAGCACATAATTATAGCGTTTACCAGACTTTGTTTCCTGCTTTCGCAAATGGGTGGGTGCTAGCTTGATATCAAGTCAGCACCCCCACGCTTCAAATTTGTTTTTTTCAAAGATCCCTTTGAGCACAAAAATCGCCATTGCAGCACATACTTAGCACATAATTCCTGCGGAATCAAATTTCGATTCCGTGGTGATGGGGGTGCCACCTTGACAGACCTATAATTAAAACAGGAATTTTAATTTTCCTTGATCCTAATTCGTAATTTTAAAAGCCCTGCATCAACTCAAACCTGGAGCTATGTAACCACATTCCTAAAAACTAGTTGACAAAGCATAAGACTTGCATATATTAATAGTACCTACCTACATTTGCTACAATGTAAGTTTCATCTCACTCAATTGATCCTTTTCTCATCAACTCAAGTAATCAAACATCGACATCATAGACATTTTTTGATAAATTGTCACCTATTTCAGATATGTGGATCCGCTATTTTTTTCAAAAACATTTTTAAAATGTTTAAACATTTCTTATAATTTTTGCCTCAATATTTTAAAAGCTGTTTCATCAAATTTTACTCATTTTATGCTTTCTAAAATTGACAAGTTGATTCTAAGTGAATGAATAAGTCTTAGACTAAAACTAGAGCTGTACTTGATAAATATACGATGTTGTTTAAGAAGATTGTTTTCTAGTACCTAGATACTTCGTTAGCATGAAACTAGGAGCTATTAAAATTCGAAACAAATTTAGCATTGACGTGCTCCCTAGCGTGCTCCGGATAACCCCATAATATAAGATTAATACCTATATACCTACCAAAGGGAAATAACTTATTTGGAAAGCACGCTTCTGTTGCTAGAAAAATATGCACTTAATTAACAAGAAGCAAAATATGAATTTTGCACGAATGCACTTATTATTAGTTCAAATTTATAGTGAATAAATCATTCATCAAAAACCTGGCCTTATAGTAGAATCGATTCCTGTGTATGTGTGTAGTTTGAAATTTACGAGGTGTTCAAAGGACCGGTAAAGTAGGCTAAAATGTACACAAAATAATTCCATTTGCCTAGGAAAAACACCTGGGCATAACAGTACTATCAATCACCCTATATAAATGATCCTGACATATACTTTCGTCTGAGAAAAGCCTGGCATGACACTACACTCGATACTCGACACCTGAAGTACTACAGGAGGTGTTTAAATTGCCAGGCAAAGTGGGTCAAAACATAGAAGTACCGAGCGGTACGTAACAATCTCGTTCGCGTAGGTTCGTCCATTACACATTTTTCCAAACTAAGTAAACAAGTTAATTGAGTGACAGTAAGATATTACAGTAACAGGGATCACAAATATTCCAGATATCCCCGGAAGACTTATCGACCTGAGTCGAGGAACTACCAAAACCGACAGGAAACAGGATGAAAACTCGGCAAGAAGCAAGGGCAAGGTCACGGGTGAGATTTCCGCAAAGACAAAGCTCGAAGGACGAGTGTTTCACTTACCCTTTCTCAGATTCTTTAGTGTGGATCTCCGCGAACCATAACACGCTCTCTCCCTCTCTCTCTATCTTTCGCTCTCCCTCTCTCACGCTCACACACTTTTGACTCCCCTTGTAAACCCTTTGCTCCACTGGCAGTTTCACACACCTACACCGAACTCCAACTGTTCTTAGAACTGTCAAAGCGGAACGACTGGTAGTTTGTTTTGCGCACAGAGGTCGACTCGATCGCAACGCCTGGCAGTGGCTCTGCGAAGTAACTGCAGGTGTCGGTAAAGTAGGGAACGCTGAAAGTTACAGGTCGCTACAGTGAAATTATTTTCGGGTTGTAACGGTCAATATACAACGACTTCGTATGTTATTCGATAGATGACGAGCTAGTTAAGTTTTAAATACAGTGACAGCGGGGACAATGGTAATCAAACTTCGTTTACATGCCATATTGAGCCAAATTTAAACAGGAGCATATAACATGTTCTGGATAGCATACAGTAAAACCTTGATACACCCAATGGTCAAAGCATCAAAAAAGGTTCAATTTATCGAAAAACGTGTAGAAACAACTACAATAGACTATTAATAAGTGCAACTTCTATGCTTTGTCAACTAATTTTTAACATAGGGCGATCTAGAGGCTTGAGTTGATGCAAGGCATTTATAATCAGGATTTAAGGACAAGGGAAATTAAAAATTCGTTTTAAATAAGAAAAACTTTTAACTTCATGTTTTTATCGTCCGATACTATTTTCTTACTTCCATCATCAATTTTACTTACATGTACTATACCTAATTAACAAATCAATACAATAATCACATAGATTTTTCTGTTTCTCTTCAACAATTGTTACACAATTTAAGATTAATCTCAACTTAACATAACAAACTCGTTGTTCAAGATATATATATATATATATATATATATATATATATATATATATATATATATATATATGTACTGGGTGATCAAGAATGACTGAGTTGGCAATCGTACTTGGAGGATTTTTTTTTGTGTAAGGGTTTGCAACGCTACAACCAGATATGTTTATTTGACAAAAATTTGACATAATAATCAGCGATAAGATTGTAGGTTATGTGAATAAAAATTAACGCTTAAAAAATGAAACTCTAAATACAGCACAATAATTTAATTAAACAGCTAAAGGTAATGCTCAAAATGCCTCCCATTTTGGTCCAGATATAAATTAACTCTTCTTTTTAGGCTCTCGAAGATATATATTCATCAGCATATTGGGGGTAATGTTTTTTGAACTATTGCCTCTCGCAGCTCTTCTTCAGTATGCAATATGTTCCTAAAGCCATTGTCCTTCAAGAGCCCAAATAACGAAAAATCTAATGGAGTGAGATCTTGACCTTCTTGGCCAAATGCCCTGACTAATTACTCTGTCGCCAAAATTCTCTCTTAAATATCCCATACTAGCACGAGCCGTATGTGCCCTTGCAGAGTCTTGTTGGAAATATCCAATTTGACGCTCTTCGTCTGTTAAATGGTTTATAAAAGGCCTCAAAAGGTGTTGGATATATCTCTCCGAATTGACGGTAAAATTAAAAAATATCGGCCCATACACCCGCGTCCTTGAGACTGCCAACCAAACATCAACTTTAACCAGGTGCAAATGTGTCTCTCTGATAGCATAAGGATTTTAACCTGACCAAATTCTGTAATTTTGTTTATTCACATAGCCGTTGAGATGTAACCAGGCTGCATCGGAAAAGGTTTTTGTTAAGGATATCATTATTATTTAATATGTCATTGAACCAGTTGCAAAATAAAACTCTCTGCGGGTGATAAGGAGGGGTTAACTACTGGACGATGGAAATGTTGTAAGGGTGGTACTTTAATTTCTATTTAAGCACAGTGGAGCAACTTCCATATGATAAACCTGTAAAACCGTGAATTAGAACAACATGGAAAAGTGGAAGTCTTATGGGTAAGAATGAAAATTGGTTGAATAGGAGGCATAAGGACCAAACCTGTTTGAAGGGAGAGCTTTCTTAAGGATTTGGGAGGACTTCTGTGCGTTCGAGTTCTGATATCCTCGACAACTTCCTCGACTAGAGTAGAAGGTCTACCAGTTGATTTTTCTTTGCTTGCACTCCCTGTGTTTAAATAACGTTTAACTACTCGCATGCAATGTTGCAGAAAGACAGCAAAAGTGACCAAAGTCTCCGGAAACAACTCCTGAAATTGCTGGTATGTCGCTTCGAAAGAGTACTGCCAACCAGTAAATGGGTTATAAATCCCGCTTCGAAAGTACGCCATTCTAATGAAAATTTTGTGTTGTAACGTGAAAACCATTTTAAATAAATAAATTTGAAAAGAATACAAGAAATTTGAATTTTAAATGGCAAATTCAAATTACCAGTTGTACCATTTAAAAATGAAATTCAGCATTGCCAACTCAAACAGTCATTCTTGATCACGTTGTATATGAAAAATATTTTGAAACAATTATTAAAACTTCTGAAATAATTTTAAAGGCGTGGCGTGGTATTAGAATCAAAAGTTGAGAAGATTGTATATATTTTTTTAACTCAATTTGAGTATTTGCTTGGGAATAATCATCATTTTCATTGCATAAGTTATTTACGCAAGTCCCGTGTGGCAATTTACCGCAAACCCAATCCAGAACAAAAACTTCTATTTTTTTTGTCAAATCAGATAACATATCAACATTACTGTTGCTTTGGTTATTAATCAATTGTACTGTCTGTCAAAATAACCCGTGGAGTAATAAAACGATTATTTCACCTGTAACCAGAGGTGTTCTTAAAGAAATGAACGGAAATTAATAAATGAGTTATAATCGTATATGTAATGATAAGTTTGCTTAAAACCGTTATAATTGTTTTAATAAAAGGTAGGCATTACGACCGCGAATGTTATCAACTCAGAAACGCTTCCATTTTTACCTCATTTGTTGTTAACTTGTCATTAATATAATATATTTTAGATAATATCGGAACTCGGTATTTAATTATAATATTTTATGGTAATATTTTTTATATCTCCTATTTATAACAATGTGTTGGATTTTTGACGTCTATTTTGAAAATTTGTCGATTCAGATATTGGTGATCAAATCTTGAATTTTCATTAATTTATTCATTTATTTTTTTTATATTAGTATTATGTATGGAGAGATTTGCATGTACTTACTATTTTGTGAAATGTGAAAACTTGCATTACATAAAAAGTTCAATTACTTTCACAACCAAATACTATCAACTTTTTTGTAGCTACATTGATTAATAAACGCATTGATTCTACTAATATTCCGTCACTAACGTCACTAATGTTAATTTTGTCATAGCAGGAAGTGACTGTGAAAAGGCATAATAAATATTTTTTACGATTTTTTTAGATCTTTATTTGTTATGTTTTCAAAGTTTGCTTTCCAAACTATTCCAAGAAGAGACCACAACGGATATTATCATCTCGGCAATTCTAGGTGAGTTAAGGGAACTGCAGCTACAAATGCTTGCGTTAACATCTCGGGTGTTTATGTAAATAACATCGGCCCATTTATTTCATTTAAAATCAGTAATCAGTCATCATTGTCTAGACGTGCAAGTGTTTATATGCTGGACCCTGGACCCTGCAACTGAAAAGAAAATTGAGGCGTTTGAAATGTACTTATACCGCCGCATGCTCCGCATCTCATGGGTCCAACGAATTACGAATGTAGAAGTGCTTAATCGGATGAAGAAGCCGAAAGAACTAATGGCCCTCATTAAAGAAAGAAAAACTACATACATAGGCCATATTATGAGAGGCAACAAGTATGAACTGCTGAGAATAATAATTGAAGGAAAGATCCAAGGGAAAAGATCTATCGGTAGACGTCAGAACTCCTGGTTGAAAGACCTCAGAAGATGGTATGGGTGCACTTCCATTGAAATCTTTCGAGCTGCTGTTTCCAGAACAGTGTTAGCTATGTGGATCGCCAACCTTCGAAAGGAGAGGGCGTCATAAGAAGAAAATATGGCACAAACTAACCTGTGTGTTCATCATAATGCTTTAAACTTTTAATAAATTAAAACACAAGAAACAAAACTTTGCTGATAATAGCTTCAGAAAGCTATCAACTCAGGCCGCCAGTGGCCGCACTTACGCAGTAACGGAGGTGTATTTATTTATTAATAGTTTAGTGAACACGAGCCATTTTTAAGTTATTTGTTATTGACGAAAACTTACAACATTGAATAAAACCGCAAAAACTATTAATGAATTTATTTTGAAGTAAAAATAAAAATTTTTTGGCTCTTCCTTTTTTCCCAAAAAACCGTTCGTATTTCCTTCGATCTTTTTGTTTGGAACTTCAGGTAAATCCTTAAATAACGCTTCTACAATATTTTATATGTTTATAAGCGCAAATTATACTTCGTATTGCCGCTCTCGAATTACAATAACACACTTGTAGTAGCAATTTTTCGGCGCGCTCAATGCACGAATATTTAAAGCAAATCCGGTCCTGGCCCAGTCCCCCCGTTCTCCTGCGTACCATCTCACACGGTCCTCACCACACCATCGTCATTGCAATTTTTTCGTGCGCTCGGTGTGGACGTGTACAAAATGGATGCGAAACGCCGAGAGAAGAGAAGAAAACTTCAGCGTCTCTTAGAGGATCTGTTGGAGAGTAAGTATCTAATTCTTATGTTATATTTAGGTTGCAGATGGCCTACTATAGGACAACGAGACGGTAGGCCGCCTTTTCAGGTGTGCTTATGGCACAGTTTTCTTTCCACTGTCGCCTCCGCCGTCTCCGACAATGTAAACACAATAGCTTGTGTCTATCCGGCCTCCTAACGGAGTGTTTTTACACAATTGTCGCAACGAGGGATTTTTTAGACGGTAGGCCGCCTTTTCGGGCGTGCTTACGGCACAGTTTTTCCCCTTTTTTCACTGTTGCCTTCGCCGTCTCCGATAACTTAGGCACAATGATTGTGTGTTTATTCGACCTCCTACGTGAGTAATTTTTTGTACAGTAAAGTTATCGCAACGTGGGACTCTAAGACGGTACGCCGCTTCTAGGGAGTGCTTAAGGCATAGTTTTTTCTTCTTTCACTGTCGCCCTCACCGTCTCCGACACCTGTAGTTGGCATAATAGCCGGTGTCGATCAGGCTCCCACAGGAGTTTTTGTAAGGTTGTCACAACAATGCCTCAAAGAGTGTTTTTTGACACTGCTTTTACATACTTCTCGAACAGAGGGGTTTACGCCTTGCCTTTACGTTGCAGGCGAATCGGAACACTCTGAGGACTATGGCAGTAGGGAAGAAGAGGAGAGGGAGGAAGCAGAGGAGAGAGACGAAGTAGAGGAGATGGAAATAGATAAATCTTCAGACCGGGCAGGGGCATTCAAGGACTCCGGAAATACCTTGCTGGCCTTATTAGCAAAGAAAGGCATCGTTCCAGAAACTGGACCGGCTGTTCATGAGGACGTTTCGGAATTACTGTCTACCTTTATTACAAAAGGTTTGGATTCTGAAGCCAAAAAGTTAGCAGTGGAAGCACACCCGCCTCTCAAGAACTGCAAGGCCTTACAACCGCCAGAATTAAATCCAGAGATTAAAGCGTGCTTAAATGCTAATATTCTCAGGCAAGATGTTTTCCTTTTCAAACTGCAGAAGCAGGTAGCTGCTGTGCTGAGTGCCATGGCGGTACCATTTGACAATATGTACGAATCCTCAAGGGTTGAGCCCTCCGAAGCCATGCAACAGGACCTAGAGAAAACAGGGGATCCCCTGAAACTTCTTGCCGATGTTTTTCACTCATTGTCCACGCACAGACGCTATTTGATCGTCCCTATGCTGGATAATTCGGTACGGGAAGTGATAGACAGCTGCCCCATTGATTCACGGTTATTTGGAGAATCGTTTTCTGAAACATTGAAGCTTTCCAGAGAGGCACAAAAATTTGGAGCTTCAATTAAACGAAAACAGAACAAACTCCCAGCGAGACCTTTACCTACTCCCAACAGGTCAGCAACAACAGCCAGTTCATCATCGCAGGCATACTCTCAGAGCAAGAAGAGTGGTAATTTTTTAGCATCGCGCCGAGCTTCGAGGAAACCTCGATTCAAACAGTCAGAGAAGAAGACGCAACCACAGAGGAACCAGTACCGTCGTTAGCCCAGGTGAATATAAAATATGCTGGTCGTCTCTCTGGCTACCTAGATAGGTGGCTACAAATCACCACAGATCCTGTTATCTTATCGTGGCTTTCAGGGTATAAGTTACCTTTTATTCAAAAACCCCAGCAATTACGAAAACCTAAACTGAATTTAGATGAGCACAGCCTAGGCAATCTTTCAGAAAGTTTGCAAAGACTTATTGAAATAGGTGCTGTTTCAGAAACTAAGAGGAAAAAGGGGCATTTTTTGTCACCTTATTTCCTGGTACCAAAACCAGATGGCTCTTTTAGATTTATTTTGAATTTACAGAAATTAAATACCTTTTTAAGTACCTCTCATTTCAAAATGGAGGATTATAGAACGGTGTTACAGCTAATGTACAGGAACTGTTTCTTAACGACAATAGATCTAAAAGACGCATATTTTTTAATTTCTGTTGATAAGAAATATAGGAAATACTTGACGTTTTCATATAAAGGCACATACTATGAATTTAACGTTCTCCCCTTTGGCCTCTGTACGGCTCCATCTGTATTCACAAAATTATTACGACCAGTTTTAAAACATTTGAGAGAAAAGGGTATAACGTGTGTTGCATACTTAGACGACATTATAATAATTACTAAAACTAAGGTGGAAGGAATTAAGAACCGAAACTTTACCATAGAGCTATTACAATCACTGGGTTTTCTCATAAATAAAAAGAAAAGCTCCTTAATTCCTTCCCAAAGTTGTCAGTATTTAGGCTTCATCTTCAACTCAAAAAATTTAATACTTTCGCTACCAGAAAGGAAACAATTTTGTATTCTAGACCTTGTACAGAAAGTTCTAAAAAAGAAAATAGAATTTCTATTAGAAACTTAGCACAACTGTTGGGAAAACTGGTGGCTGCAGGTCCTACGGTAATGTACGGTTGGGCACATTTGAAAATTTTAGAAAGAGAAAAATGTTTAGCACTAAGAAAAAGTAATCAAAACTTTAACAGCCCAATAAATATAACTATTCAGATGAAAAAGGATTTAAACTGGTGGTACAAAAGTATAAAGGCCAATAAAGGAGTGGTTATTCAATCAGATCATCAATTTAGGAGAACAATTTTTTCTGATGCTTCCCCCACTGGTTGGGGGGCATATTGTAATGGACAACGGACTCATGGCTTCTGGAGTACAGCAGATAAAACACGTCATATAAACTTCTTAGAATTAAAGGCAGCCTATCTGGCAGTAAGATCTTTTACAACTGATCTTACTAACTGTTCTATACTTTTAAGAATAGATAACACAACAGCTATTGCTTGTGTAAATCGGATGGGAAGTGTGCGGTTCGGCCCTTTAAATGACATTTCAAGAAAACTGTGAGACTGGTGTGAAACCAAGAAAATATTTTTGGTAGCGTCTTACATTAACACTAAGGAGAATGTATTCGCAGATAGAGAATCACGAATTGAGAAAATAGACACAGAATATGAATTATCACAACAAAGTTTTCGGTTAATATGTAAAAAATTTGGAATTCCTACCATAGATCTTTTTGCCACCAAACTCAATGCTAAATGCTCACGTTACATATCTTGGAAACCAGATCCCTACTCCTTAAACGTAGATTCCTTGACAATATCATGGAAAGGAGAATTTTTTTATGCTTTTCCGCCCTTTTGCCTAATAATGAAATGTCTAAATAAGATTGTAAAGGAAAAATCAAGAGGACTTTTGGTAGTACCTAGTTGGAAGACAACCGTGGTATCCAATTTATAAAAAGTTACTAATAACTAAACCGTTGATTTTTCTACCAAACAAAACATTATTGATTTCACCTTTCAGACAACCTCATCCGTTGTGGAAGCACCTTACCCTGGAGGTGGGAATTTTGTACAGCAATCGTTTATAAATAGAGGACTCCCAGAAGCTGGACTAGATCCAATTATAGCGTCATTAGTCCCAAACACATTGCGTCAATATAATTCGTATTATCAGAAATGGTGGAAATTTTGTGAGGCTCAACTAAAAAATCCTTATGTATATTCCCTGAAGTTGATCATTAAATTCTTAACTGTAGAATTTGAGAATGGTGCTTCATATGCCACATTAAATTCACAACATGCGGCTTTTTCATTAATTTTTGATATACAACAGACGGACAAAACCTATTTAAAAAGATTTTTAAAAGGAGTTTTTAAAATAAACCCACCTAAACCCAAATATAATACAACTTGGGATCCTACTGGGGTGCTAAACTACTTGTCATCTTTCTATCCAATAGATAAAATCTCAATCACACAATTAACACAAAAACTGGTTACATTGCTGGCTTTAATAACTGGGCATAGATTACAGACACTGTCAAAAATATCCATAAAAAATATAGGATACTTTGAAGAAAGATTAGAGATAAAAATACCGAATCTGATAAAAACTTCAAACAGCCAAAATTTTCAACCATTGCTGATTATACCTTATTGGAGGGAAAACCCAAAACTATGTTTAGCTTCAGTGATAGAAACCTATATCAATCGTACTCAGGACTATAGATCTAGGGATAATGACTACCTAATATTAACTTGTAAGAAACCTGTACATCCGGCAAGTACGCAAAGAATCAGTAAATGGATAAAAATTAC
This sequence comes from Cryptocephalus moraei, assembly GCA_946251905.1. NCBI lineage: Eukaryota > Metazoa > Arthropoda > Insecta > Coleoptera > Chrysomelidae > Cryptocephalus > Cryptocephalus moraei. The sequence goes on along the minus strand of OX276454.1, from coordinate 35,725,526 downwards.
ACTCCAAGAGAGTGGGATCGATGTTTCTCAGTTTTCAGGCTACAGTACGCGCCATGCAGCTACTTCCGCAGCATTTAGATCAGGTGTATCCATTGAAATGATTAGAAAAACTGCTGGATGGACAGAAAATAGTAACGCCTTTAATAGATTTTACAATCGCCCTTTGGCGGAATCTCCTGCAAGCTTTGCAAGAGCAATCCTTACTTTACAAAATAATGTATAACATATTTTTTTACTTTCTTGTTTATTGCTTAAATGTTTTTCATAGGACTTGCCTATATATAACAGAGCAGTCCAGGATTTAGAAAGTCTAGTATGTTTTCTAGAAAGTTATTTTTTTTTTATTTTCCTTTCTGCTTATGTACAACACTATTTTTATTTGTATAAATAAAAACGGTAGTGTGGATCTAGATCGCATACCGTTAAACATCTACAAGTGTGTTATTGTAATTCGAGAGCGGCAATACGAAGTATAATTGAAGATCAATCGACTTACCTGAAGGATGATTGATTGTAATTATACGAGTATTGCCGCTCGAAGAATTACAATCCCTCCCATTACCCTACCCACTTCGATCTAGATCCTGTATGTTCCCGGAATTGCAATGACGATGGTGTGGTGAGGACCGTGTGAGATGGTACGCAGGAGAACGGGGGGACTGGGCCAGGACCGGATTTGCTTTAAATATTCGTGCATTGAGCGCGCCCAAAATTGCTACTACAAGTGTGTTATTGTAATTCTTCGAGCGGCAATACTCGTATAATTACAATCAATCATCCTTCAGGTAAGTCGATTGATCTTCAATTATCGCTGCATACGTTTCTTGGGATATGTTAGATCGCAGAGTTGCTTCAATCAACGATTTAACGAGACAGTAATTCCATTTTGGTATAGCGAAATCAATTTAATTCATTACAATCTCCTGTTTATAGAATTTTAAAAATTCAGTTCAACGAGTAACTTTAATCCTAAAAAATAACTAAAATATTCTGATCATTGAGGATCTCGTTTATCAAGATTGTAATTGTACAATATTGTAATTGTATAATAATTACAATCATCTGGTTATCTTATACTCAGTCACGTGGGTTCTAATTAAATTAAAATTATACTTTGTATTAAACTATTTTTATATTCATCTGGGCTCTATGCTATATTGAATCCAAATTAATATAATTTAAATATTTGATTGGATTATTAGAATTAATTAGACCACTTTACTTTGAGTTGATATGTTTACACTCCAAACTAAACTTCATATCTTCAAAACTAGTTCAATGAAGTAGTTTATATTTTGTCAAGGCCTTAACGACTCTGTGGTAAACAACCCTTGACTCCCTCATTAACATTGGAGTTTCAGTAAGGTTTTTATGATTTTTTTTAATTGTCGGTACGACTACATTTACCTTTAAAACTTAGCTTGATATTTTTGAAACTGATTAACAGAAAAGCTTCAAGTTTCATAAATTACATTAACGAAACTCAAGAACAATAAGATATTTGGTCAAATTTGGAGTTTCATTAATTTTTTTCAGGTGAGTCTACAAAATGTATAAAAAATGGAAAATTTATTTATTGTAGTGTTATTAGTAGTTATTATAAGTGTAGCCATTTCACACGTAAAGATTCTAACCGAACCTATATTTAATTAATCTAAATAATTGCAAATTAAGCCTAAAATTATTCCCGAAAAACATTGGTTGTTTGCCTCAAATTAAGTTTAAAACTGTCCTAACAACAGCAATTACTTCGGAACAAATTAAAGTGTGAAAATGGTCTCTATTCAATATTTTATTGCTAATGAAGTTCCGAAGAACGGTACGTACATCTAAAGTGAAAATTTTAATCTTTGGGCACATTGTAATAAATAAATTTTGTGTGCAAGTAACTAACAATTAATTAAGAATTAGAATGTTAACCCTGCAAACATATAGTTATCAGATAATGTTATCTATGTCATCCCATAACATGAGAGTAGGATTTGCGTGGTCCTCTAGAATAAACATCAATACTTTATGTAGCCGTGAGACTTTTTAAATTAAATATGGATGGGTGAGCCGAGTGAGTAGTCAGATGCTAAGACCTTTTCCAACTAGGCGCGTTTGTAAGGGACACGATTTGATTTAGTTTAGCATAGTCATAATTTGATTTAATGTTATCGGTAATGATTTGGAGACAAACCATTCTAGCCTAAGTTGAAGCCTCCCATCGACCTCCTCGCGAAACAGAGGAGATTTCTGCATAACATCGGTGGGGGGGGGGGAGACTCCCCGGCAGGAAAAGGATGGTAGTAAAGCGGACGCTGCGGGATTGGCAACGCAGGTGGGAGGGGAATACGGCGACTGCCCAATGGACGAAGAGGCTGATCCCCAACATAGAAGAGTGGGTGATGTGCAAGCATCGGGCACACAACCACTGGTATGCGCAGTACCTCACGGGGCACGGCTCATACGGGAGCTACAGATTCCGAATCGGTAAAGCTGCAACTAGCAACTGTGAGTGCGGTCAGGAAGACACTCCGGAACACGCAGTCTTCCACTGCCCCCTGTGGCGAGCTCACATGAGAGGACTCAGGACGGTGGTGGGAGTACATGAGTGGACTCCGGAAGCAGTTATGAGAAATATGATGGAAAACCGGCAGATATGGGAGACAGGATACCAGGCTATTACTTCCCTCATGAAAGAAAAGTACAAAAGAGAACTGGATGGTCAGAGAACGTTGGTAGTCAATATAACAAGAATGCAACCACCAGAAGCCCCGGGTGGAGCGGTGAATAATGAGGATCAAAACCCCACGGAGAGACGTTTAATTGTGGCAATACCCAGACTAAGGCTTCCCCAACACATTGATCCCCCCCCCCGGATTCTCGACAAACATCAAGGGCGCTAGTGGTGAGAATCCCTAGATTGGAGTTGCGCGCCAACAGTCCCAACAGCCCCGGTCGGAGGTAAGCTTAGGACTAGGATATGGGTGGAAATGGACATATATTGCTTAGTAGGACTTGGTAGCGGTAATTTTGCGGGGCTTTTAAATTTAGCTAGCCAGTAGAGTATCAGGGTTTTGACAGAGCATAGGGCAACGTCCCCTGAACCCCTAATCCGGGCCTGCCCGGGACGGCAAATTCTGGGCCTAAAGTCTGCAATATTCCTGGTCCTTCTAGCCCAGTCAAGAAGGGATAATTAACAGCACATTTTGGACTTCTGTGACTGGTCTATTCAGTAGGTACTTTCCCATATCCGTAATTTTTTAAGAGTTACGATAATAAATGTGGATACTCGACAAAAGAATGAACATCGAAAATAAAAAAAGAAACAGTCCTTATCAACCGCTGAGAAATTTAACTTGTCCTTTGTAGAATTTTGATACCACATACATATAAACAAATTAATGATAAATTCTCGGCATCAGTAATCTCGCTCCAAGTAACGTTACATGCCAAGGTTAAAGCGCTGATGCCCTTGAACTTTCTAAAGGTGCAGCTTTATTTTGTTATTTTGTAATTATTTATATGGCGAACGGTGAACAGCGTTGTTTACAGCTCGGCCATTAAATAAGATTTACATAATTTGATACGGGCAAGTCGGAGGGGCGAAATCGGATAGAGTTTCAGCATTTCAACCGTAAGACTAATTCAATAGTGCGTTAATTCAATTAAGAGGTGTTTAATGATACTCTGTTAAAAATTAAAAGTCAATCTAATAGTTATCTTTCATGCTTTCAGTAGAAATAATCTGAATAATTGTCTCATATGATCCCTTAGAGTCCACTAATATTGCATATTAGTCAATTTGTCGCCGCAGTCCACTCACTAAACGCTAAAGTGTTTATTACCTTTGGGTTATTTATAGTTACAAAGAGTAATCAATCAATTAACGACAAAAAGAAAAATGGTCCGGATCAACTTCTCTCTCGGCCTATTGAGGCCAAGGATTAAAATGGTATCATGTTTGTGTCATTTGTGTGTATGCCCTGGTGGTTTCCATGCGCTTTACTTCGAGTTTCGAAACGGTTTCTTTTTAATTGTGACATATCGGCGGTAAATGATTCAAACTGGAAAGATATCAACACATTATTTTGGAGATAATTCAAAATATATAACTGGTGTAAAGAAAGAATGATTTTTACGGAAATTTCAGGCAAAAAATTAGACTTTTTAGAGAGGCATTCAATTACAATGTAGCATTACTTTTATGGAAAAATGTAATGCTTTGGAATATTTTGAACGGAAAAACTGAGAAATTAAGAACCGTTTGTTGAAAAAAGTCAATCGTTCTTACAACTATAGAAAGGCAAATATACATAAAAATTTACCACATGTATGCGCATAATTATCAGTGAAATTTGCTAAGTATAGGTGCAATAACATTTCTAAATATGCTATTAAAAAAATAATATTTAATATAAACTGGAGTGTACAATAATAATAAGAAGAAGAAGAACTGAGGAAAGAAAAGCCTCGGAAAACCGTAACGAAGTAAAAGAGGCCAGCACGCTTGCGCCAGGTCTCGCGTCCAGCAGAGGTTTGAGGTGCCCCAGGTCGTCATCCAGCGAAATCCTCAAGCATCGGTAAACCATTTAAGCATAAAACCAATCATAGGTGATGCAAGTTGCCTCTTCCGTGCTATCAGCTTAAATTTACTGGATAAGCAACAATACCACCGTAAAATAAGAAAGGACGCAACAACATACATAGAGAAAAACTGAGATTAACTTAAACCATATATATTGGCTGAAGACAATAACTTGAAAACCAAAAAGAGCTACCTTGAGTACATGGGACAAGACGGAATCTATGGAACAAGTCTGGAGGCCTTGGCAATACCTGTAGTCCACTAAGTGGAGTTCTACATTCACTTACAAAATAAGAAACCCAAGAGGTCCACATAGGTACTTCATGAATAAAAATGTAATAAAAATAAGTAAATGCCAGCATAGGAATGAACGGCAAACCTAAAGAGGGACATTTTAACCTACTAATTTCACATATCCAAAACATAAAAAAATGTATGAGTGACGCTAACAACAAGAGAAATATACCAAAAAGTAGTTATGGGGAAAAACCACACACCAAACCAAGGCGACCATCTGACTCCACTAACATTCTAACAATCTAATCACAGCAACCAACATGGCAAAGAAACTTAAAACATTGAAATATCAAACAACACTAAATCAGGTGCTAGAACAAAATGGGCTACGGAAAAATACAGTGAGATCCTGTCTCTCCACTTCTACATTGTTAAAATAACTGGAACTGCAAACTTGAGGAAGACACACTATCTGTGGAAAGAAATACATTCATTATCAATACATGACATGACCCCCAACACGCTTACATCACAGAGAAGATATATCTTATACAACAAATAAGATATCCGTGGAAAAAATAAACATAAAACCAGTTTTAAAGAAGTCAGCATCTCTGAAAACATAACCTAAAATTTGAGTCAACAAGAACCTAATGTATATCACGTGGCATTGAACTGGAACTACAATGTGGATGCTCCTGACAGTAAAATTAATATTAATTTAAAACAACTATTCTGAGACCAACCACATACCATGGCAAATGAATATGTGAGTATCGCTAGAGCAGAGCCCCATTAAGAAAACTCAATGAGAACAAAAAGTTAAGTCATTAATAACACAGGTCAATTTAATACTTGAGAATAGTTTCACCCTATCCCCTGAATATTTCACAGACATAACAATGCCCAACAGAATAATGTATGAATCGGCAACGGAAATCCAAAACATTCTAGTACCAAAAAAGAAGAAAAGTACAACCAAGACACACAATGCGTGTAGCGAACCACCACGGCAAAGACGGTTTCGAGCAAAGATCACAAACCTGAGGAAAGATTTATCACAATTGAAGAAGATTGAAGAATCAGACCACAGTAAACGAATTTTGAGAATGAATACAGAGTTATACAAGAAATACAAAATAAAACATGAAAGAGACAAGGTAGAGATTACAAAAAAATTAAACAACAAATCTTTGAAAAGACAAGCGGGACACAAGATATCTAAAAAGAGTCAAACAACACCAACAAAATAAACTGTAAATGCAAAATACAACATAACTTTATAAAAGTGATCTTAACAAAGGCACTGAACAAACAGGTAGGTCCCCAACAAATAACCCCATTGAAACCTACTGGAATAGTTTATAGAGAAAAGGAGAAATATACAACGGCGCGCAGTCGCGGACGCGCATCTCAGAAGAATGCTGGGACCGCTGAGGATGTCTGCCGCAGTTGCAGACGAAACGTCGGCCTCAAGAAACCTGTCTGCACCACGGCCTAACATCCCGGGAATCTCCTTGTATTACAGATTGCTGTCTTGCTACAACAATGTGGTCTCAGAGTCAGTAGAGACCCTGAATAACTCGTGAAAGGAAAAATATATCTACTGCCCAAAAACGAGAAAACGGACCTAGCCAGCAACTATAGGCCGATCACTTGGCTCAGTTCCATGTATAAATGCCTAACTAGCATGATGACAGTAACACTGTATGCACACCTGGAGGTAAATAATTTATTTCCATCAGAACAAAAAGGCTGCGGTAAAAACACTTATGGGTGCAAAGATGATTTTAGATAATTAGCAAGATGATAAGTGATGACTGCAAAGAAGGCCTCAAAAACCTCTCAGTTGCCTAGGTCGACTATAAAAAGGCTTTCGACAGCGTCCTTCACAGCTTATAGCTTCTAGAATCCCTTAAAATACATAAGGCGTCAGCGATAATGATATCCTACCTAGAAAAACTAATGGCGAAATGGAAGGTCGACATATATCTGACAACAATGTCTGAATCTAGATGTGTCATAAACATCCAGATTAAAAATGGTATTTACTAAGGAGACTCCCTTTCGCCGTTATTGTTTTGCCTCGCACTGGTCCCGCTTAGCTCACTCATTTAAATCACTAACTGGTTACTAGTGTAAAATAAAAAAAAAATACAAAACTAGTAAACTCCTGTACATCGATGATCCAAAGTTATCCAAAGTTATATAAAGTTAGCCAAAAATGACAGTGAACTAAAAACACAACTCAACATAGTAAGAGAATTCAGTGAAGACATACGAATGGAATTTGGATAAGAGAAATGTACTAAAATAACAATGACAAAGGGCGAGTTAGCAGAAAGGCAGAATATACGGCTTGACGACAGAACGACAATAGAATCCCATAAATAACACGAATTTTACAAGTATTTAGGAGTAGAGGAAAACCAAGGCATAAGTCGCAAACAAATGAAAAAGAAACTTACAAGCGAATACCATAGAAGAACAAAAGGATTTTTTTTGCTGTAGTCTTATCTGTCACGGTGTCTTCGTACTCATCGATATTGACAAGATGAATACTGCCTATTTAATGTTTAAAAATTTACGAACAATCTGACTGGTATTAAGTATTACTGACTTTTGCATGTCTACTGCTATTAAGGACTCTTTTAGTTGCAGAGCTGACAAATTCTGTTTCAGTAAGCGAGGTACGATTCCGTTATACTGATAATTAGAGGGAGAATAATCACGTTATTCTGTCCCCATTGGTGTTTTATCTGGAAGGCTCGTTCGTATTATTGTTATTATTATTATTACTATTATTATTATTATTATTATTATTATTGTTGTTGTTGTTATTAAATTAAGGCCATGTGCTGGGTGGTAACAGCATATATGGCGCGTCCCCCGGGTGGAGGATGGGGGAAGTTCGCTGGTCACCTGAGGTGACTGGAGGACTTGAGGGAAATAAAATACCCCTCGTGGACCAACTACCACACCTCGGATCAGGAAGCTCCACCACATCCCAGCATGTCCCTAGACCTCGCAGACTAGGGAATGGCTGGCAGATATACTGGCTAGTTGCGAAATAAGCATCACTTCTCTTAAAAAAATAGCAGTGTTGACGAATAAGCAATCGTGACGGTAAATCGGGCAGGTTCGTCTTATACCTGAATAAGCAATATGGAGAGCACACTTATAACTGAAATACCCCAGGGAGCAGACTCTGAACACAGAAAATATCTCCGTCGGTTCCGATCGAGTTCAAGCTTCGGTGGCCGGCGGTGGCGCAAAGATTCTGGGGGCGCCAAAATAGTGCGAAACCAATACAGGGGTGGGGCCCCGCAATCAACATTCCAACTAGAAAGGCCGTCTCATTTAGAGGCTTTTATCACGCAGGCGGACAACCTACACGGTCCGGACAACGAATTCTGGCAGAATATTGTCGGAGTACTGCGACTACTGCAGAAAGCAGATAAGGAGAGAAATGTTATTCTGCAAGAAATCTTGGTCAAAGAGCTTAAGGACGAGATCAAGAGGGAAGAGAAGCAGAAAGAGAAACTTGGCGAGTTACTCCTGAGAAAACTAGTGGAGAGACCGGCAGACACTGCTCAGCAGAGGAGTAATAGAGCAGAAATACTAAGAACAGACAAGAGAAAGCCCACAAGCCCACCAGGAGAGAACTCGCAGCGGAACAAGACCAGCAGGACTGCAAAGGGTCCCCACCTACGAGTAAGTCCTTCTAGAGAGAGATTAGCAAGTACTACGTCGGTCTGTTCCCAAGATGAAAGAGAGCCTCAATCTCCAGCATCTTCTAGATAAGCGGACTCAGACGATACCGCATGGGAAAACCCAACGCATCGACGCAAGAGGCAGAAACCGCAGAAACTCTTAAAGCGAGCGCAGAAAAACAGCGCTAATCCTGGACACAGTGCGACACAGGAAACAGCTCCTCCGGAACGCGACCAGAGAAGAATGAAGAATAAGAAGAAGAAGAGGAAAAGGAAACCGAGATTTCCACAAGACGCGGTACTCACCAAGCCCGCATTAGGAAAATCATTTGCGGACGTCCTTAAAATCATTAATGAGACAACGATGCCGGAGAATGGACCAAAGATAGCAGGATATACCAAGACAGGGAAGGGAGACTTACTGATTAAATTTAAAGGAAAGAAAGGCGATACCACGGCTGCAGCCACTGTTCTGTCCGATGCAGTCGGAGAAACAGGCGAACTACAGAGCTTGACAGCCATGATCACAGTCAGCGTTTCGACCTTAACAGCGGAATCACAGTAGCACAGGTGCAGACAGCTGTGAAAAAAGTTGTGCCGGAAGTGATTACCGGAACTGCAGTCACACTCTCGAACCCAAAACAGAGGGAAAAAGTAATAGCCTTATTTGCTTTACCAGCTAGGAGTGCGGAAACCTTTGCCAAGGCTAAATTTCTCACGATTGGTCCTTTCAGCGTAGGATAAGGCACTACAACCCAATCAGAAGGTGCTATAAATGCCTCGGTTATGAACACACCTCCCGTATCTGCAAAGGGCCAGATAGGACAGAACATTGCTAAGAATGCGCCGAGAAGGGATACAAGGCGACAAACTGCAAGAATGAAGAGAAATGCATTGCATGCATGGATGCGGGAAAACCAAAAGAGGACACCAAGCATCGCCTAGGAACAGGCAAGTGCATGACCTGTCAGGAGGCATGGTGGATGCCTAATATCAGGACAGGGGGGGCACAAGAATATGACCAGAGTGCTCCAAGCCAACATTCGGCGTGGCCCAGAGACTTTCGCACTTCTAAAGGAGACGGCCAAAGAAAAGAGAGTGGATATCGTACTCGCTAGTGAAATGGGCCAAGTAAAAATAGACGGACCTAACTGGGTTTCGGACAATCTCCAGAAAGCCGCGGTCTGGATCCTAGAACCAGAAAATATGGCTATTGACAAAAGTGGCAACGGAAACGGCTTCGCATGGATCAAAAGCGATAACATCACCTATGTTAGTTGCTACTTCCGGCCTATCACTCCCGGCGAGCCACACAGCATCAATCTCTACAACAGATGCAAGGAAGTATTATCGTCGGAGGAGACTTCATTTCCAGGGCTCTTAAGTGGGGATCCGAGGAAACCGACTCGAGAGGACAAAAGATCCTGGATATGTCATTCAGACTTGGACTCGAGATACTCAACGATGGCACAACAACGTTTAGAAGACATGGTCAAAAAGAGACGGTGCCAGATATCTCCTTTGCCTCCGAAGATATATCAGGAAGTATAAATGATTGGAAAGTTTTGGATGCATTCGCTGGTCACACACAGTAAAAACGCAAACAACAGCGCGTAGCAAGATGGAATCTGGCAAAGCTGTAGAAAGAAAAATTCCAACTTGCCATCCAGCAAGGAGGAACTAACAACTGAAAATGCAGAAGATGCAAGCAAGTGGTAGACACAACCATGAAACTCATTGAGCGCACATGCGCAACATCAATGCCAAGGAAGGCGGATAAAAATGGAAGACCTCCTGCCTACTGGAGGAATGACGAAATTGAGCGACTGAGAACAGAATGTCAACGCCTGCGAAGAAGAACACAAAGAGCAAGTAGAAATAATGATCTAGACGAAACAGGCAGATGTAAAGTCGAAGAGCGAGCAGGAAGAAAGCACCTGAGCCTAGCCATCAGAAAGAGCAAGCTATCGTGCTGGAAAGCACTCTGTGCCGAAGTGGATAACGACCCGTGGGGACTAGGATACAAAATTGTCCTAAAGAAACTCGGCAAATATGCAAAACCACCGCCACGAGACGTCGAGGTGATGGAGATAATAGTCACAGCTTTGTTTCCGGAACACGAGGAGAGACAAATTCCAGAAATAGATTCCTCACTGACGAGATTCCTTCATTCTCTAAACAAGAACTGATGATGCGTCTGATGCGATTAATGAAGAACCAGAAAGCGCCAGGGCCAGATGGCATCCCCTCAGAAATCCTCAAGCTGCTGGCAGAAACAGCTCCCTCTGTATTACTGCGCTTGTATAACGCATGTCTGAAAACAGGGACGTTTCCAAAAAGATGGAAGAGGCAGAAACTAGTAAAGAAAGGGAAAGGAGACCCCAACAGTGCATCAGGAAATCGGCCTCTGTGCATGATATACACTGCAGGTAAAGTGCTGGAAAAGCTAATAAAACCAAAGCTCCAAGCAGCGGTAACTGCTGGTGGGGGTTTGTCTGATAAGAAGTTTAGGTTCCGAAGTGGCAAATCAACTGCCGACGCGGTCTCAGTACTGAAAGAAACGTTCCAGACCGAACAAGAGTTGAACCACACTCAAAGGAGGTTATTCTGCTTGCTACGATCGACGTCAAAAACGCTTTTAATACGGCTGGATGGAAAAACATGGTGAACTCGCTTAGAGAGAAGTACAATGTTCCCCTTAGCTACTTCGCATGGTGGATGACTACCTGAACGATAGACTTCCTTGTACGAAACCAAGGAAGGCATCAGAGCCAAAAATGTAACCGTGGGAGCTGCACCAGGGTCAATTTTAGGACCAGAGCTGTGGAACTATCATACGACGATATTCTCAGACTAGAGCTGCCAGACGGATGCTATCTTATAGGCTACGCCGATGACATAGCGATTGTCATCACTTAAATGACCAAAGAGGAGATTCAAGAGAAGCTAACGAGCGTCATGCGAATTTTGAGAAGATGGCTTTTATAGTATGAGAGTATAGTAGAAGTATTCCATACTTCTGTATGGTGCAGAAATATGGGGAGAGACGACGAAGAAAGAATTTTACAGGAAAAGAATAGCCAGGGTGCAGCGCAGGGCTGCTATTAGAACACTGGAACGTAAGGCCATCTACGAAGGAAGACGCAAATCGGCAGAGCCAAGATTGCAGAAGAAGAAAGGGCTAGGACCATGGTACAGTGGAAACAGAGGTACGACGCAAAACGCCGAGGCAACTCGACTAAGCGCCTCATGCCAAACGTGAAAGACTGGATAGAGAGACACCACGGGGAGGTACACTATTATCTAACCCAGTTGCTGACTGGACACGGATATTTCCGCTCCTACCTGTTCAAATAAGGAAAAGTGGGAAGCCCTACGAGTCTCACTTGCGGACATGCCGTAGACAATGTAGAACATACACTGTTCATGTGCAGCCAATGGAACCTGCAACGACGGGCACTGACAGAGAAGATCGGAGTTTTTACGCCCGAAAACATAGTAGAAGTGATGCTGAAGAAAGAAGAAAACTGGGACGTCGTAGCTGAGTTCGCGGAAACGGTTTTGCGAATGAAGAAACGAAATGGTCTAGTTGATGACCAAGCCACGTGAAGAATGGCAGCACTCTTCGCGTTTAGTCTGTCCCGACCGAGAGGGACGACAACGCAGAGAAACGATGAGGGCTGACTGAAGACATCCGAGCCAGTGGTCAACAGCTAAGCTATATACGTTGTTAACGTTGTATTGTCTTAAATCAGTAGTTGTCGACGTACCTAGCAAAAGGTAAAGACAGAATAACCAAGAAGTCACACAAGCTCGGAGAACGGTGTAACTCACCAGTGAGAAATCCCTCAAGAGATTACAGAACGAAAGCAAAAACAGAACAGACGCCAAACAGACGAAGATCAGCCATCTTGAGTAATGCTAACGCGGATCCAAGATGAAAATCTCAACGAGGTCAAGATAAAGGAGGTAGGGTTTTAGTGGGTCGTACAGGTGAGGTACAACCCCACACACCGGTCGGTCTCGTATGGCCACTGATGGTGCGGAGGCGCATTTCCCCCCTCTTCGAAAAAAAAAAAAATTAGATTAAGGCAACTGAAGAAGGTATTATTAAAACTAACTGTAAAAATAACCAAATGATTCTTCAAATTCACCATAGCTATTTCTTTTCTTCTACTTAGATGCACGTATTTATATTTACTTGAAAAACTACTTGTTTAACCCAAGTATTCGGAGCATTTTTTATAAACTGCTCATAATTTCAGAATCATTAATTAGAATCGACAAAATTTCCAATTAAAATCTACATCTTCATCACATTCATTTTAGACAGAAATTCATATCCGCTACTACTGGTTAAAATATTCTAAAAGCATCAAATAAAATATGTACCTAATAAGTCGAAGTAAGTTATGACGAAGTCCATTTTTCTATATTTTACGCATTGTATGCAGTTTTCGGAAAAAATATCCAAATCATTTTAAACGTTAACAAAACACGTACAATGTGCCAATATGTAGTTTTAATAAATGCCTTTATGTAGTTATAACATTTCTTTAAAATTTGTCAACAACCTCTACTGATTACTTAACATAAAGAGTCTACGGTCCAAAATTACATTTTGTAAATTAAAGCATTCATTATTCAGTTTCCTTTTTAACAAAACGTAGTAAAAGTGAAGTTAGCTTCTCCGTTATTAAAAACCGGGAAATCACTCTTCTACGAAATTATTTGTTTTCGGAACATCTTCAACGGCTGATTTGATGTACATACCATTATTATTTAGGACTGCTATAAAAATCGTTTATAGCGATTTAAGCCTACATAAAATATGCAACTATGTCAGTTCAATTGCAGGTGCATAATAAAGTCGTAAACTCGCTCGTTAAAGTTTTACGATTATAGTGACCCCACTGTAATACTCGATACAGATACTTAATTTTTATTGCTTCTGTTTGTGTTGGCGACTGCAAACTGCTCACACCAAATGTACTAGGGTCGGTCACACTACGTATGATAAATTAATACTGCACTTTGATATAGGGCAAAAATCACTTTTTGAATGCACTCAGTATATCGGCATTTTGTTTCTTGTACGGTCTTCGTTTAAGGTCTTAAATTAACGTTTTTTTATTATCTAGACATTATCTTGACAATAGTCTTAGGACTTTCTATAGTAATTACCAAAGCAATATTCCATTTAGTGCACTTTACACATATTTAAATATATTTCCTTATACTCCTTATTAAATGTGTTAGACAATTAATTATTATTTACTCCGATCTCGGTGAATCGTGGAGGCGGTGAATTGTTGAGCAGTGACTTATGGTCGGTGAATATTCCGTATTCTCTTTTTAATATATTTGATAAATTAATTAACAGTTAAATTGAGTTAGAAGAACATTTAAAATTTGTGAAATTAAAAAAGTCTATTTAGTCATTTTTCTTGCGTATAGGCACAGACAATTCATTGTCTGTGGTATAGGTTACAAGTCTATGGTTTCGGTTTATTTCGATGAAATCAGGTACAATTTGTTGAACATAGAGCTGTAGAAATTGGTTTAAAAATTGTCTATTTGGTATGGACTTTTCTGCGGAATCTTAATTGTTCTGGGATTTCATAGAATACATTTTAAGTAAAAGGTAAACAGACTTTTCTAAAAATACACATTAAAAATTTGGAGAAAACTTAAAGTTGAATTATTAGATTATGTCTTGTCTTATTAAGTTAACGTCTCTTTTACGCTTCCAGGGCCAATTAGGACGGGACCTACGGTTTAACGTGGGCTCCGAATCACGGTCCTCGAGCACGGTTGTACCCCCTTAAGGCTCTCACCCCAGTTGATCCACTCCGTGCTCTACCGACTCAGGGTGTGTATCCTAGTCCCGCCCTCCTACAGGATATCCGATCCTATCCGGCCTGGTTACCGGCGTGAATAGGAACGGGATTTTGGATACATTTTACACACTTCCCGCAACACACACAACATCCATGGATTACGTGGGATTCGAACCCACGACGACAGTGTCCGCCTGATTCAAGGCCCGCGCCTTAAACCACACGACCACCGCCGCCCCTTGTTAGATTATCATTTTGTTAGATTCCTTTTGATAGTAAGGTAAAACACATATGTATACAGTGTGCCTAATTAAATTGGAATAGTTTTGCTTTAAAAAAATTCCTTAGAACGAATTTAAAGGAAAAATACGAATTAGGGCAAGATTAAAGTGCCATTCAGAGATGATTTAACTGAAACTCTTGTAACACTTTGTTATACATATTCGATAGAGAATAATTAAGAGTAATTTCTATTTTCTGGTGTAATAAATTGTGGAATTAGACACGGCAATGATGGATTTAAAACTAATTGGAAAACACTTTGGCTGAATATGTATCCCTATTTAGTTTACTTCGGTTCTAGGGACGTTTTTGTAGAACCAACGAATCCCTTTAAAACACCATTAGCGAGTTAGTTAACCCAACTGTATGCAAAAACCCTCTTTGCACACAGTTACCATTCCTACAGAGTTAGTCACTTTAACACTTATCCTACCCTAAAAATCTCTCTTATCCTTTCCTGTACTTTCGTTTATGTCTTTTCCCTTTTGGAGCCCGTTATCAACTCTCCGGGATAATTTACAAAAGTACGTGTACAAATTTTTCATGCAGCGGAGAAGGCCGGAACATGAAATATCCGAAAACATCACGCTCGAGTGTGCTCGAAACTAAGTAGTATACATTTTCCTCGTGGCCATAATGGCAGAGTGAATTGATTTATACTGTGTCGTTTTTCTCTTTGATGTCAACTCAACAAGTTAAACGGAGTAATACCATGGCCTGATAAAGAAGCAAGCCGTGAAGGGTTTTAAGGGTTCGTTGAAACCATTCTATGTTCGAATTATTGATAATAAATTAGAAACAAAAGGACTATGTCATATCGGAAAAGGTATTATTAATTGAAAAAAATAGTTGAAGTATGTGGATAAGTCGCATTTATTGTTTGCCAAATTTTATTACACTTGTTTAATACCCAACTATGCTGTGTATGCTATATGTACATAACTATTCAGATCACTAAAAAAAAAAACAAGAATATGTCCATGGTGTGGGATAATTAGGCGGTTTCATTGAAGAAACAAACTCTGATTCAAATGTAACTAATTTGGATGTCACTTTAGACAGTTCCTAATTAGTTTTAATTATGTTCTTATTAAATTGCATTTAGCTTTAGTTCATAGACAGTTGCTAAAAATCTAGGCCAATTTTCTTCTTAACTAACACATTCTAAATTTGAATGTGAAGCACAAACTCTTCACGAATTGTTAATAATTCACCAAAATATACATAAAATAAACTAGATACAAATAATACATTTAATACGGCGTCATGAAAGTTTATATTTCAGCTATGAAAAAGGGAGGTATTCTGAAACATTTAATAAATATTATACAAGACTATTCAAACCTTATCAACAGGTATAGGAAAAGAATTATTTTATAGGAATATGTTGGTAAGTGATTTTCATATTCAAACTAAATATATTAAAAATTTAACAAACTAATACAATTTTCCCAACAAGCGAAACTGGAAATAGTCAGATCACTGTTTCTCGTTTCTCATCAGAAGTGGATTTAGAATAATTGTAAAACACTAACAAATATTCCCCTGATCAATAGAAAAGAAATAGATGGAGAAGTCGCAGAGATATAAAATTTCTACGTGCCGTAATAGCAGCATACAAAGTTATTCTTAGTGTATTACTTGATCCATTCAATCAATTACTTTTAAAATAATCCTTTACAAGTGTTTAGAAAGGTGCCGGATATTGAAGGGATGGGCCTATAGCCCGATATGCTTATTATGTTAGTTGAGTAAATTTTATGAATTATCAGAGAACTTATTCACGAATATTTGGAACAAATAAAGGGATCGTCAAAGTTGGTTTGGCTTTAGAAGAAAGTCTACAGTCTGTGCTTTACAGTTTGTTGTCGACAGGGTTGTCCACTTCTCAATTCAAATGACGATCTCTGATAACCCTAGGCATAAAAATGCATTTAATACGGCTTCCTGGAAGTTCATTACTTCAGCATTGAAAAAGAGAAGTATTCCTAAATATTTAATAGATATTCTAAAGCATTACTGTTCTCATAGATCTCTAACAGATTGAGGTAAAGAAATGGTAGAATATATGGGTACCTCAGGCTTCTGTTTTAGGACTAATGTTATGGAATATCTTTTATGATCATATTCTTCGTCTAGACGTATTTGAAAATGTTAAGTTAATGGCAGTCGCGGATGATTTGGCTGTCTTAGTCAAATCTTTTAAGCTGAAACTGACTATAAATTATACTTTAGTGAAGATTTCGTACTGGAAGCAAAATCATGGGTTATTATTGGCTCGTGAAAAAGCACAGGCGATTATTTTAAAAAAAGAGATAGAATATGGCTCTTAATAAGTTTAAAATAGTTAAGGAGATTATTTCCAGCAAAACTATTAAATATCACTTTGACAACAAATTAATATTTGGGTATCATCTAAAAGTGACGGCGAAGAAAGCGGAGAAGAAATTTAGCACGTTAACTAGATTGATAACTCCGCCTGCATGTCTGCTAGGTGAATTGAGTAGCTCAGCAGCCATGTTGCCGGTCCCAAGACCGGATAAAGGAGGAGGGTTCTGAGGTGAGGTTAGCAACCTGCCTCTGGTAAAAAAAAAACAAAAACGCTCACAGAACAAGGAGAACAGCCTCGGATAGGACGGATATAACTTATGACGACCCGGCGAGATTAAGGAAAAGACGATTTTGGAAACGAGAACACCTACGAATAGTCACATGGAATGTCACATCACTAATGAATAAAGACCAGGAAATAATAATAGAGCTCAAGAACCACAATATAGATATATTTGCATTATCATAGACGAAAAAGAAGGGCAAGGGAAATTTACAATTGGCAGAGTATATACTGATCTACAGCGGAAGGTCAAAAGATGGCCGAGCAGCTTCAGGAGTGGGTCTGTTAGTGCATGAGAAGTACCAGAAAACATAATAGACATCTGCTATGTTAGTGACAGACTTCTGCTTACTACGTTCGAGCTCACGAAGACAACCAAAACACATATTATAAGTGTATATGCCCCTGATACCACTAAACCCCAAGAAGAGAGGGATTCATTCTATGACGAACTCCAGAACACTCTTGACAGGATACCGAAAGCAGAGGAAGTTATGATTTTGAGGGATTTTAATGCAAGGGTCGGTGACGAAACTATTGAAGGAATCAAAAGCCGATTCAATGAAGATGTCTTAAATAATAGTGGAGAACAACTAATACAATTTTGTGCACACAACGAGCTGAGAATCAATAACACGTTTTATCCACATAAACAACAACACAAATACACTTTTGAAAACACCAGAGGACAAAAATCAACCATAGATTACATCATCACAAACCGAAATATTCACCCATCGAAAATATTAGATGTAAGGGTCTTAAGTTCAGCAAATACAGGAACTAACCACAGGCTGGTATTAGCTAAATTAAGGGAATGTGTACAAAGAAAACCGAAAAATAAAACCGAAACAATCGAGAAACTTAATATAGAGGCCATCAGCGACGCTACCACAAAATACCTATACCAGCAAAGGTTAAAGGATAAAATTATTGACAACAAAATTCAGAAGGATGATGATGGACTGCGTGGATGAAACTTAGTAAAAACATAACAGCAGCTGCAGAGGAAGCGCTTGGTAAACGAAAAATAAACAACAATGGAAAGACCAACTCGAAGCCATGGTTCACCGAAGATATAAAAATGCTTGCAGCAGAGAAAAGGAAGGCTTATCTACAGCTAAAAAGTCAAACTGCCACATATGACCAATACAAAATTGTGAGAAACAGAGTGAACACAGAAATTCAGGCAATTAAAAGAGGGTTCTGGGAGAAATATTCAATAGACATGGAGCATGATCTATACGGAGGTCAAAGAAAGATATCGAGTATGCTACGAAACCGCAAAAAACCAATTAATGAATATGTACAAACCAAAGCAATAACAACAGAAACATGGGAGAGACACTTTGAAACTCTATATAGTAAGACACACATAGACGAGATAATAGGACCGGAACGTGAAAATGATTGCACCGAAGACAAAGAGGACCAAAACCACACAATAACAAAACAAAAAATTGAATTAGTCGTGGCTAAGCTGAAAAATCGGAAAGCACCAGGACTGGATAATATTCATAATGAGCTGCTCAAATATGGGGGTAACGCATTAACGAACGAAATGCAAATTTTATTTAATAAAATATACGATAGGACAAACGTGCCAGAACAGTGGAAATAAAGCATCACAATCCCAATTTTCAAAAAAGGTGAAAAAATGGATCCACAAAATTATAGAGGTATGAGTCTGTTAAGCGCACCTTCAAAGGTATTCACAAAAATCCTAGCAGAAGAAATAATACAGACTGGCATCAGTGAGGAACAACAGGGGTTTCGACAAAATAGATCCACCATAGATGCAATATTCATTTTAAGACAAATAGTGGAAAAAGCCATTGATTATAACAAAATTGCCTTTATGTGCTTTATTGACCTCACGCAAGCCTTTGATAGGGTTAGACTCTGCGATGTCCTGAAATTATTAAAGGAGAGGAACTTGAATCCCAAAACAATTGATATCATTAAAGAAACGAACATCGGAAATAGCACCTTTATAAAAACATATAATAAGCTTTCCAATAAGATACCAGTCTCAATAGGAATCAGGCAAGGGGATAGTCTTAGCCCAATACTCTTCAATCTTTTAATGGATAAGATCATCGTGGAAGTAAAATCTGCAGGGAAAGGATATAAACTGGGCAAGGAAGAATTTAAAATAATCTGCTATGCTGACGACGCGGTGATATTATCGGAAGATGAGGACAATCTGCAGAAACTACTTTATAGATTCGAAAGAGTAGCAAAGGAATTAAACATGCTGATCTCTGTCCAGAAAACGAAGTCTCTGACAATATCGAGAGAACCGAGAAGGTATAAATTAGCGATCTACAATAAAAGCGTAGAACAGGTCATGTCATTCAAATATCTAGGCGTTAATATCACAAGTAACAGAAACATTAAAGAAGAAGTCCGAACACAAACGATAGCGGCAGCTAGGGTATCAGGATACCTACGGGACGTAATATGGAGAAACAAACACATGAGTATTGAAGGTAAAACGCGAATTTACAAGACGTGCGTAAGACCTATTATGACCTACGCCACAGAAACACGAGCAGAAACAGCCACTACTAAACAACTGCTAATAAGAACAACTGAAATGAAGACGCTAAGATCAATCACGGGCAAAACGCTTAGAGACAGAGTGAGAAGCAGCGATATAAAAACCCAATGTGACATCCTAGCCATTGTAAGATGGTCCAGAATAAGAAGACGAGCATGGAGAGACCACGTCGAAAGAATGGCTGATAATCGGCTACCCAAAATCGCAAAAGAGGAGAAACCAACCAACCGTAGACCTCCAGGAAGACCCCCCAAACGATGGTACGAAAGCTGGTCATCGGAGTCACAACTTAGGCTACAGCTTTGAAAAAAAACAAGACTTTGTCTTAAAATAAGAAAAAGAACAACTAGATTGATGCCGAATACAGGGGGTCCCGTAACTGAGAAACGTAAAATTTGTAATGAAATTATACACTTTATCGTTTTGTATGCGTCTATCATATGGATGAATTCCCTAAAAATCATTAGGTAAAAACTTATTTAACTATGATACAAAGGAAATCTTTAATCATAAAAAATTAAAACCTGTACAAGTGTCTGTAAAAAAGTACACGTAAATTCAGGGGCTCATAGTATTATTGAAAGTGGGACAAAAATCTAGTTAATGTTAGTTCGAACCGCTTAGTTTAGGAGATTTTAGGAGTTTTTACTGAACTCTTAATTTTTAAACAAATTAATACCCGTACCTCGTATAATTTTGTCCATAATTTGTCGAAATGCATTACATTATTTCCCATAGTCAATATCTTTAAAAATCGCTTATCGATTATTGAATAAATTAACAGTGGTACTTTTTTCGGAGTTGTAACCCACTGTACCCCGTAGAACTTTTCTACAATACAGTAATGGGGAGATTAATTTAGAAAATCTGGTTCCTCTGTCTGCTACCTAACTTTGAAGTCTCTTTTATTTTATTTCTAAATTTACGCCGTTCAACTATTTGAGGGTTTTTTGAATAAATGTTGTTTAGCATCTACTGCCCCGTGAGTCAGAAAAATGATGTTCATTACCTAAACGTTATTTGATTGACATAAAGTTTTAAAATCTCAAAATACATAATTTAGCAGACATGCTCCGGTCCGCGAGGCATTTTATAAATTATTATTAAAAACAAAAATATTACTGTTTGTTCAATATAAATTGGTGCATAAAAAGAATTTTAGAAAAAAAAATTCAATACATTATTTGAATAAGGCCGTTGCAATAAAATATATTACATTTATTTTTAATTTTGTCATATATCATACTAACCGTCAGAGTCTTCCAGTTGCTTATATGTTGCTAATATGTTCGCCGGTCTGATCCTATGTTCAGGCGGGTGACTATTCAAGTTTTACAACTTTAGATACCGCCTCACATCTACACATTTTTCCTTCTGTTTATCAGTTCGCTCATCAGTTTTATCACGTTAATAAAACTTTGATCTTCAAAAAATAACTGCATTTTGTCTATTTTTCTCAAATTAAAATGTTGTAGCTGTTTCGTGTTGTTAAATGTATTTAACGCATTAATAAGAAAGAGTAAATTATTATAAATATTTTAAGAAAATATATAATAATTAATACACCAAAAATGAATAAGAGAAGAAAAGTCGATTATTGCAAAGAAGAATAAACCATTTTCTAAAAGTAAACAAATTAAGGAATATATGTTTGCAGCAGCTCATATTGTAAGTCCAAGTATTAAAAATAAATTACAAAATGTAAGTTTATCTCGATGGACAATAAATCGTAAAACTAATTGAATGTACTGGTGATGGTTTGAATATGCAACTGTTGGCAAAATCACAATCGCTAACATGGTATTCATTCACTCTCGATGAGAGTACTGAACTGTAGGATACAGCTCAGTTATTAATTTTTACAAGAGCATGTACTTACACCTGATTTCGACATAATCGAAGAACTTTTATCAATGTAGTCTATGAAGAATCAGACAAGTGGAAGAACTGAATTTGAAGAAGTAAATAATTGCCTAATCAAATACAAATTACTATGGAATAATCTCGTGAGTGTGATTACCAATGGAGCACCAAGTTTAATTGGCAAACATTCGGGAGTTCTGAAGAAAATAAAAGACAAAATTAGTGAGGAATACAATGATAAGGAACTAATTACAATTCATTGTATCTTACATCAACTGGCTTGAATTGTTAAGTCAGTTAATATTCGATTAAGGGCTCTGAATCATAGACTATAATATACTAGTTTCATTTATGATCTCGATTCTAAATATATCCTTACTACAGCCACATTCGTTGACTAAGTTTGGGGAAAGTTCTTCGTCGGATATGGAAATTGCAAAGTGATATATTTCTATTACTAGAAATTAAAAATATTGTAACGTTTTTACTATTTACTACAACTAAACACTACGCGATTTGTACTAATTAATTTATTTCTTACACTACACTTATAAACTTAACTTAACAATCCCTTAATTTAATTTATATTCGCATACACAGATGTTTATTTATTTAACGCGCCCGATCTCTCGCTCGAATGTTTACGCACCGGTTGTTCAACTGTCTCCCCTTGAGTCCGGCATTCCTTATATACCAGGTATAAGCCTTCTCTAACTTTCGCGGTAATTGCTAGAATGTTCGATTTTCCAGGAACCCGTTATCGCATCGAACTATCTCGAGTTTTCCCGTCGGCTTCGACCCGTCCTTTCCGGAATCGCAATTCGGCGAACTTGTGTAGCTCCCGGCGTGTTTATATCGCGGCCGGCGAGCCATTTCGTTACAATATATCAGGTTTTCCCGATCTTAAAAACAATAAATGACTTTGTGATTTTGCTCTTGTCCTGGACACAATCACTCATTTAAATGTCCTTAATGAGGCGTTACAGGTAAGTAATAAATTTGCATATAATTTACTTATGAACATAAAGGGATTTCAGTTAAAACTCAATTTATTTAAGGAACAATTATCATTGATAAGTGTTATGTACACGCGAAAACTGTCTTGCGAACTGTTTTGTTCGAAGTCTCGCGTATCTCAGACCTTAACTTAATGATGATTCTGGATGATTCTGGGTTTACGGTTAATTCGTGTAGTCTTCGACCGATGTCTGATACACATTTGTCGTAATTGTTTTCAAATTCTATTCTCTCAGTTTCATCGCAATAGTCTATCATCCGGTTTATCCGCCAATTCAATTTCAAATTGAACCCTTGAGTACTCCTTCTCAATTTCGTCTAATTTTTGTTGATAATTTTTTAACACTTCAATGGAACTAGTTTTTATTGAGTTTAATATCCTGGTTAATTTGCCCTTAAGTGTTGAACGAGATTTGAGCAATTTTTGATCGGCCATTATTGTGATTGAAATCAAAATCTTAGGAAATCTAGGGAAATTTTAAAGATTAGGAAGGTGATTGGACTTACGTTGATGATTGGACTCGGCTGGCAATGTTGATGATGATGTTGGTGTTGGAACCACTGTCCTGTTGGCGGTAGACTTCCAGCGGTAGCGTCGTAGTTCCGATATAGTGGGCACTCACGCGTTCACTAAATCCCTTGTAGTAGGTGCAACAGTCTCTGGGGCAGTTGGACACCGTGTTACGTAATCCGGGTGCACTTCTGGTGAATCCGGCTCGAAGGACCAAAATGTTATGTAGACGCGAAAACTGTCTTGCGAACTGTTTTGTTCGAAGTCTCGCGTATCTCATACCTTAACTTAATGAGATGTGACGATTGTTTTTAATGTAGTTTAACTAGCTTAATTAAATGAAAACCGATGTTCGAATATAAACTATATTTAAATTAAACTGCTAAACTAAAATTACAATGCCGATAACCGAGTCAAACAGAGTGTATAAAAAAAGGTGATGGTACAACTATTAGGTTTGGTGGTAAGTGGTAAGTTTGTAAGTCAGTGATTTTTCTTTCGGGCGTTAAAACGGCCCTTAGGTGGCGGGGGAATGTTTCATCGATACTCGAATGTGATTGGCTCTTTTATTACAGTTAGGAAATACTGAGTACAACCAAGGGACTTTCCCACGCCTGCCTTGACAATTTACTAATCCCTTTAAAAACGTAAATATCACGTGTAAAGAATCTAATGTTGTTAAGCACTATATGCCAATAAACTGAGAAATAACCGAAAATAGAAAAGGGATGTTCGTTTGGCGAGTAGGCCTGTAATAAAAGATTCGCCGACGCATTTATGGCCTAAAAGACGGCAACAGATGAATTAATATTTTGTAATTAAGTTAGTATTTGGAAGTAATGTGAATATTAGAAATAAAATACATATTGCGTCGCAACAATAAGATTAGATCATTTTTCCAGAGTTCAGATATTAAATATTTCCACGAATAAATTTGCTGAGTATTTAGATATTACTACTAGATTAAGTGAAGAGTATTCTAGAAGATTTTCAGATTTCGGTAAAATAGAAAAACTGTTGTCGATTGTGTATGAACCTTTTCCCGTAGAAGCTGAAAGAATACCGAGTAAATTTCAATTCGAAACTATTGACTTGCAGTGTAATAATAATTTAAAGGATTTATATTGTAGTGAAGAAATATGCTCCATTCAAAAATCGTTAGACTCTGATAAGTTTTCTAACTTAAAAAATTTAGTCCAACAAATGTTCGTTATTTTTGGTCAACGTACATTTGCGAACAAACATTTTCAATATTAAATTTTAACAAAAATCCGTTGAAATCCTGTATTAGTGATGAACATTTAAAGACAGTTTTAACAATTTCAACACCAACATTTTCACCAGATATACAAAAAATTATTAGTGATGCTGAAAAAAATAAGTTTAGCCATTAAATTTTGATATGTTTTGTAAGTATTGATATGTTTGTATGTGTTGAAAAATTTTCATTGACTCCAAAAGTTTTCTTTTAATTTTTTATACTACAATGCAAAATTCTATCTTTTGTAAATTCAATGTTATATGCGTTTTTATGTGCAAATATAATTCTTTCAATTAAATTTTTGTTTTCTTTAAAATTCCATGTTTTCATAAAAGGATTAAACTATATTTATCTAGTAAAAAAATGTTATGTTGTAAAAAAATGTCAAAAATTGTTTTATAACATTTTTATTCATTTTGTTGTTTTAAGTTGTATGAGTAGTGTACACTTTGATAATTATCTAATATTTTTGTTAAAAAAATTTCTTTTTCATTTTGTAATTCACAAATGTTGGTTTTAAAATTCATGAAGTAACCTCCTTAGCAAAAACTGTAGGTACTTAGAATTAGAAAAAGAAATAGTGGCAATTCTGTAAGTGAAATGTTAAAATTAACGGATGCTGTTAAAAGGTAAATTTTAACCCCTATTTGTATTCTGTATTGAGTAATGTTAACGGGCAAGTTGCCTTCCTATGAATTAACGGATCCGTTAAAATGTTCGTGTGTTTTCGGCAGTTTTCATACATGTTATAGGACAAATTGTGTTCTATGTCAATAGTACGTCAAGCGATACGAATGTTTTAGAGGTTTAGAGATTCGCAGGCCAAATAAACCTTACACACACCACACATTTTAGAGGTTATGTTTATGTTTATGCGTGTGGACCATAGAGATAAAAGAGAGAGGAGGTAACAAATGTGCTTGGAACAAATAGACCAAACCACAGGCCACATGGCTTCTGCATATGGCCGACTTCCGGTAAGAAATCTTTCTCTCCAATGGCGTAGCATTACATTAACTAAAATTATGAAATAATAATTTGTATGAAGCAGTTTTATTTTCCATAAAATGTCACAAAATGCTAAGATATGAAAAAATACGAAGGTTGCTCAATACGAATTAAGTAAAGAATGTTTTATTTTTAAATTTCTTGATTATTTTAACTCATATTTATACTAATAGTTCATAACAAAATTACCTACATCAGTTTTTAAAACCATACGCTGTTGTTCATTCTTTGGAAAACGGAAACAAACAAAAAAAATAATCGATTTTGGGATTAATCAGTTAATAGAAAAAAAATTACCAAGAAAGAAATGTGCTCCAGGTATACCAGGAAGACAAAGAACGAGCAGGAAACCAGGAAGGAGCGGAAGAGCTGATTCAGTTATGTAGTGGGTATATTGTATTAAAAATATGTTTGTATTTATTATTAATTGATAAACTTTAGTTCCCAATGGTATACTGTAGCTTCCCCTATAGATCCGCCACTGCACAATTCAACAAAGACAATCGCAAGGACGCGTTCGACAAGTGGCTTCTCAATATGGCCACTTCCGTCTACAAAATTTATTACCCCCTCTCCCTATTTGTTACCTCCTCTCTCTTTTATCTCTATGGTGTGGACGCTTTCGATTTCAAATAAAAAAACTCATATCTCACGCCGAACTTACATTTGTCGCCTATTCTCGTCGTTTTCCATTATCATTAAAGTGTAATAATCCATCAAAAGCCGTTTTAACGGGTGTTACAAACGATCTGTTAAAGGTAAGTTCACAAATAAATTTTACCTACTGAATTTAAACCATTCCATGTGATGCAGAATACCATTTTAGGTTAAAAAATAACGTCCCGTTAAAATTATCGATTTTTTCGAGTAGAGAATCGTGCCGCGACAATTAACGGTGGTTATTCTTTTAACAGCCGTCAAAAACTAACCTTTCACTTACATAATAGATCCTATTTGTTCGGTCCTCGGTCAAATTATCATCCGCAATGTGACCCGACAATCAACAGATTTGCCCACTCCTGTTCTATATAACCTCTGCTTCTAAAAATGCTTGTTCTGTTCTTCTTCAATTACAACGGGCGCAGTTGATTATTTCTGGTTGGTTTAATTATGCGATTTCATAATTGATTCTCATATATAATGGCCACGGTATATACCACATTTTATATAATGTGACCCCACAAATTAGTCTTCAGCCCAAAAATGGTTATTTAGAAATGAATGGTGACCACGTAAAGTACTTACTGCAATTTATGAGTTTTGGTTTTTACATTATTAAAAGTCAATAATGATTTCGTATTAATTATCCTTGTCCTGGTACGTAAAGCAGCAGATGTCAGAGAACATTTATTGAAATAAATAAACCGTCTAAAACATCAACAAAAAAAAGCATTTGAATGTTAAATAATAAAGGTGTACCATTGCTCTACATGGAATAAGTTTTATGTAAATTGGAAAAAAGTAACATTCCATAAATTTATTCAATAATTGATGAACGATTTTTAAAGATACTGTCCATATGTAAAGAATTTCAATGAATTATTGGCAAAAATATATGGGCTATGGGTGTTTCGTCAAAAAATTAAAAATTCAACGTCCTGTGTCTATTAAAGTTGCTAAATCACCATGATCACCGTATATTTCAGATTTAACGTAGTGAGAAATGTGTGAAATACGTACTAGATAATCGATACTTTTTGCTAAAGTATCACCGCACAAAAATGCCTGTTTTGAACGTTGTAACGAACGGTTTATTGATTTTATGGTATTAACGAGGGCTATGATTTTATGCAGCAAATAAACTAAAATTATGTCATGATGCTCACCTGTCGTAGAAAATATGTTAAAACAGATTCAATTCATGCATAACATATGCAAAATATATACTGATCATTTAGAATTTAGAAGGTAAAAATGTATTAAGTTTAACTCTTCAACTGAGTGATAGCGGTCAACGGATTTAATTTTAAAACTTAAAAATTAGTGACATTAATATATTTGACAAATACAAATATCAAAGAAATCAAAAAACATTATTTATGCGTAAACATCAATTTAATAATGGGAACTATTAGACATCTCCGATAATACAGCTCCCCAGTATTAACTTTCAATACCTTGGTATGCAGGAAAATTTCCTTCAACATCAACACATTAGTTGGGGACCATTGTAGTCATCACATTTTCTTCGGTTATTGTTTAACAAGAACGGTTTCATCAACTTCTTAGTGTCGTCATTATTCATTTTTTAAAATGACTATTAAAATGTTGTCAGTAGACGTCTCAAAATAACATCCCATCAAAAGAAACACATCGATGTTCAATTTTTATTAACTAAAAGGACATTTTTCGAGCCCTTGGGACTCATCTTCAGCTAAAACTTTGCCTGTAAGAGAAATTCACCATAGTGTCTAAAATACAATAAACGCTTATTATTGTTACCCACATCTGTAGCTATCAATCCGTACGTCATAAGTGTAGTCACAATAAAATCACAGTCATCAAGATAAAATTAAACAGATTAACAGGAAAAATAAAAATTATAAAATTAAACATCACCCACTTGATGGAACAAGGTGACTGACAAATCCTCTGAGTGAAAGGTATGTATAAAAAATGTATATAAAAAAAAACAGTAATAAAATAAAGTAGACTTTTACAAAAATTCAATGAAACAGAAATGAAACCTGACTATACAACCGGCACAATAATGGACATCTATGGACAACAAAACGAATAAAAATAATAATCAAACCAAGAGACCATGTATATGAATTAAAAAAATTAACCAAACTCAGCAACAGGTGGCACAGTTGGGAACGAAAGATAATACATATACTATAATAACAAATAAACAAACTACAGCGAAGCAAAAATTAAGGAACCCGAATAACCAAACCGAAACCCCCAAAGCCCAAAGGACGTTAGCAAATACAAGGAAGCCTACTCAGGATCAGTACAGGTTAGGGACCTGAAAAAATCTAAACAACTCAAAGGACGTTGCTCATTGAGTAGTAAAAGGTGAGGATCCTTGGACGCTTTAACGATCTCAATACACTCTAACAAGTTAAGTTTAATTCCTTTATTTTCAAAATGTAATGGTTCATATTCTAGGGCCGGTGGTAGAGGGGTAGAGAAATGGTGGTTTTCAAGCACATGACTTGCGTAGGTACTAGTGACACGAGCCAATGGATTATTAACATTCTTTGCAACTAATTTCCAGTGTTCAGCCGTTCGTGTGGCAAGCCTTCGACCCGTTTGGCCAATGTAGACCCCGTTACATGCGGTATAATGGCACCTAATAGGGTAAACCCCAGATTTTTCATCGGTAGGGACATCATCTTTCGTATTAACCGTATTAACAAGATGTTCTACAGCTTTCGGGACAAGCATCTCAACGAGTCTCTGACATCCCTCCACCCTTCGGTCAGATCAAAAAGATATTTTTCTTTGCCATATTTCAGTGTTGCCTCAAAAAAGTTAAACGCATTTTACAGATATATATCAAAGACATTAATATCTCTTTTCACTCTCCGAGGTTTAGCCTTAACTCTTTGGTTAACCACCATTTCCCTACCCCTCTACCACCGGCCCTAGAATATGAACCATTACATTTTGATAATAAAGGAATTAAACTTAACTTGTTAGAGTATATTGAGATCGTTAAAGCGTCCAAGGATCCTCACCTTTTACTACTCAATGAGCAACGTCCTTTGAGTTGTTTAGATTTTTTCAGGTCCCTAACCTGTACTGATCCTGAGTAGGCTTCCTTGTATTTGCTAACGTCCTTTGGGCTTTGGGGGTTTCGGTTTGGTTATTCGGGTTCCTTGATTTTGGCTTCGCTGTAGTTTGTTTATTTGTTATTATAGTATATGTATTATTTTTTTCCGTTCCCAACTGTGCCACCTGTTGCTGAGTTTGGTTAATTTTTTAAATTCATACACATGGTCTCTTGGTTTGATTATTATTTTTATTCGTTTTGTTGTCCATAGATGTCCATTATTGTGCCGGTTGTATAGTCAGGTTTCATTTCTGTTTCATTGAATTTTTGTAAAAGTCTACTTTATTTTATTACAGTTTTTTTATATACATTTTTTATACATACCTTTCACTCAGAGGATTTGTCAGTCACCTTGTTCCATCGAGTGGGTGATGTTTAATTTTACAATTTTTATTTTTCCTGTTAATCTGTTTAATTTTATCTTGATGACTGTGATTTTATTGTGACTACACTTATGACGTACGGATTGATAGCTACAGATGTGGGTAACAATAATAAGCGTTTATTGTATTTTAGACACTATGGTGAATTTCTCTTACAGGTAGAGTTTTAGCTGACGATGAGTCCCAGGGGCGCAAAACATGTCCTTTTAGTTAATAAAAATTGAACATCGATGTGTTTCTTTTGATGGGATGTGATTTTGAGACGTCTACTGACAGTTCATCTCCCCGTCTGTGAGTATGGACTTCTTCCGAAAGATATTAAAATTTTATTTGTATTAAAAATGTTATTAAACATAATTCATATAATTTTCACTGTATCATCAGAAAGGAATACATTTTTCCCTGAATGTACGCATAGGGGCAACTCAGAGGTGGACAACAGAAAAGAGTAGAGCTAAAAAAAAACGTTAATTTGTGTATATAATTAAAATAAGTAAGGAAACATAATTACAAATAATATTAACAGGACACTAAAAAAACAATGGAGGAATAGAATAATTTAACAAAGGGGTACAACAATTGAGAAACAGCTAGCTATTTACCGTAAAAACGAGAAGCAATAAACACACCAAAATAGATAGATTATATTTTAAATAATTTCCAATTACTATTGCCAAGAAAAAATATTTAAAGGTATTTTGCAATAATAATGTAATTTCAATCACGAACCACCAGTAAATTATAATAAGACGTTTTGTCTGAAACGTACGAAAAGGATGATGAAAATAACGGAGATAACGAATAATACTATTATTAGTTGATTCAATTATTCGTAATGATGTATATATGTACTCTTTTCTTTACTTTTTCAGTTATTGTAATCAATAAAGTATTCAGTAATAGTTATCGCTTCATAATTTCTTTTATATCTAACGAGTTTAATAATGTTTACGGACCAACTATTTAATACTTAAATATATTACTGCTATATTAACGTAAACACGTTAACTCGGATTGCGCGGATTAATTCAGGCATATAGACCGTGGGATATTAATCTGAAGTTCAACTACGATTTTCTCCCTTATGCCTCTAAGGGTAAAAACATAGTGGAGCGACGAGGCTGGAGGCACAGCGACGAGGTAAGCGACGAGATAAGCGACGTGGCAAAAGACACATACATAGTAAAGAGACATCGAGGTATAAAAACCTCGATGTAAAGAGACAAATGTTAAAATTTGTTGCTTGACTTTCCGAATCACAAATCAGTGTGTACAATGTTCTCTGACAGTGAAGATGAATTTTTATTCAATAATGCGGCGCTTCGTGGGCTAGTAGCTATGGGGGAATTGAACAGAAATTACTCTGTACATCCCATTCATAAAGCACGGAAACGTTTTGGACAGTACCATACATTATTTTCCAAACTCAAACAGCACCCAGATAGATTTTTTGAATATTTGAGATTGGATATTGCCACTTTTAACTATATTTTGGAGAAAGTGTCTCCATATCTACGTAAGAACTGGACAAACTTTAATAAACAGCCTATTGGACAGGAAGAGAGATTGGTGATTACTTTAAGGTAAGTTAAATATAAATCTTTTAGAAAAGTAGATAACATCTATTATTCAACAGCTCTTTTAACAAAAATAAACTTAAATACTGCAAAAAATTAAGACAAAAAGTAGGAACTCTCATTCTACAGCTCATTTAACAAAATAAACGTAAATACTGAAAAAAAATTAAGCTAAAATGTAGGAACTCTTATTCAACAGCTCATGCAACAAAAATAAAATGAAATACTGCAAAATATTAAACCAAACTGTAGGAACTCTTATTCAACAGCTCATTTAACAAAAATGAACCTAATACCTCAAAACATTA
Source organism: Cryptocephalus moraei (assembly GCA_946251905.1). NCBI lineage: Eukaryota > Metazoa > Arthropoda > Insecta > Coleoptera > Chrysomelidae > Cryptocephalus > Cryptocephalus moraei. The sequence continues at coordinate 35,693,995 of OX276454.1, read as the reverse complement.
ACCAAAAATGTAGGAAATCTATTGAAACTGTACAATATCGATGTAATCAAATCCGAAGAACAAAAAAAAAGAAAATTTAGGATCTTGAATTGCTTAAATAATTTAAAGTTTGGAGCCCTTGATTTATTTCATTATAGCCATAAGCATATCTCTGAACTAAGTCTTGAACGCTATTCCGAAATCGCAAAATATTGCCGCCTGTTATTTTTCTTACGTGTGGCAATAAACTCCTAAAGAATGCCTGATGGTCATCCTCTTTCGTTTCCTCCACGTTTGCTCTTTTTGATTTTATGAGCTCCAGTTTCTGTTCTTCGATGGCCACTAAAGCATCAAGTTGATTTTTTCGTTTACGGAGTCGGTTTCTCAAAAACGTTCGGGGTTCAGCATAAGTTGATGCCCCTGTGGACGAGCTCACGAAACTTTCTGCAGAAATAGAAATAGGTGTCGCTGGCTCGCCGTTCACGGATTCTTCAATTTCGCCTATCGTTTCCATTTCAACTCTATCATCATCAGAATTAAGATCAGATTGCATGTCCGCATCAAGCAATTCATCCTGGGAATCTACCAAATTTCCTGTTGATGGTCGTGGTTGAAACTGGTCTTTTAAAAATAGCAAACTTTTAAAATGGGGCCAGTGGGATTTAGTAGCAACGTCTCCTGGATCTCCTGACCGTGAAAGCGGAATTTTTTTCAGTTTCCTTCGAAAATAATCCGTTAAATTTTTCCATTTGGTTTGCGCCGCCTTGACTGCAAAAAAATATTTTCAGTAAAAAATGTTTTTCTTTTATTGCAGATATTTAGCTACAGGGGAATCGTTCAAGAGCTTATCATTTACATTTCGCATGGGAGCTACAACGGTTGGAACAATTGTTAAAGAGACTGTCAGCGTTATATGGAATATATTACAGCCTATACATTTGCCCCTTCCAACAGAGGATGATTTCATTAAAATCAGTGCAGATTATATGGACATCTGGAATTTTCCAAACTCTTTAGGAGCTTTGGATGGAAAGCACGTGAAAATTAAATGTCCCAGCCATTCAGGAAGTATGTTCTTCAATTATAAAAAATTCTTTTCGATCGTTCTTCAAGCAGTATGCGATGCAAATTACAGATTTACTATTATAGAGGTGGGAAGATATGGGCGACAATCCGATGGGGGCACTTTTCAAAGTTCCGCTTTATTTAAATTGCTTTCGAAAAAACAGTTAAATGTACCAACTGACCAGTGCCTACCACATACGCAAATCCGCATGCCATTATTTGTTTCGTTGCCGATGAAGCATATCCACTACAAGAAAACTTGCTTAAACCATATATAGCAGACAAATTCTGAATGCTGAGAGGCTCTACTTTAATCAGCGATTGTCTAGAGCTAGGAAAACGATTGAATGTTCCTTCGGTATCTTGTACGCTAAATGGAGAATATTATCCAAAGCGATATAAACAAATGAGCAACGAGCTAAAGTAATAATTAAGGCAATTTGTGTTCTACATAATATCATCATAGATAAAGAGGGCTTCGAAAGGCATTTCAAGTTAATCACAGAAAGTGCTGCAAACAACAATATTGCGAGGCCGAATTGGAACGCAAGAGGTCGGGTTCCCAATCAAGCAGTGTTTATTCGTGATACGTTTAAAAATTACCTAAATACCTTTCCAATTCAATACCAGTGACTCTGTATTAAAAATATATATTGTTTCAATTTACTTGCCTGTTATTTCACATTCTCTACCCACTTCTGCCCAAAGTTCATCTAATTTGTATCGATTTCGGTGATCTGGCACAGGCGACTTTCATGTTATAACTATTTTTTAATTTTTATAAGACCTAGCTACCGCCGCAGATGTGGAAACGTACCTATCTCTAAATTGTGAACAATTTAAGAAAAAAAATTTGAAAAAATATTTTTAACATGAAAGTCGCCTGTGCCACTTATGCCATTTTTTATAGTGACTAAAAATTAAGTTTTCTATACACATGCAAGACGGCATAAGGGAGAAATTGTTCACAATTTAGATATAGGTACGTTTCCACATCTGCGGCGGTGGCTAGGTCTTATAAAAGTTAAAAAAATATTTTTAACATGAAAGTCGCCTCTGCCACTTATGCATTTTTTACAATGACTAAAAATTAAGTTTTCTTCACACGTGCAAGACGGCATAAGGGAGAAATTGTTCACAATGGATTATGTGGGATTCGAACCCACGACGACAGTGACCGCCTGACTCAAAGCCAGCGCCTTAAACCACATGGCCACCGCCGCCCCAACCTACAACCTTATCGCTGATTGTTATGTCAAATTTTTGTCAAATAAACATATCCGAGTGTAGTGTTGCAAATAGACAAGTAGACAAGGTAAAAAATTTTCTAAAAAGTGTTGCCAACTCAAACAGTCATTCTTGATCACCCAGTATTTGAAAACATTAGGGATATGCATTGACCCCGAGAATTTTGAAAATTTGTAAAATATTGTAACGGAACGGCTCGCCGAAACCAAATAAACACGTCTGGGACTGCCCGGGTTCCGCGAATGCGTTCTAGAAACAGCGGGACCTATCTCGTAAAGCCGGGACGCTTCGATTCCCCGAAAACCCGAGGAGAAATTCGTGGAACAATCTCGAAAACTGCTGGAATGTTCGGGAACCCTTCTACCTGCATTTATAAGGATTGCCCGACCCAAGGCGAGGGACAGTTGAACCGGTGTGTGTAAAGAAGGAAGGTTGTCTCAAAAAAGCCCTTTTTATAAAAGATTTATTATGTCGACGTTTCGCCTACAATTTGAGGCATCATCAGGACAACACAGCTAAAATTTACATTAAAAATTATTATAAGAAGGATTTACATATTTTACACTTACTATGTACGTTGTGATCTTATTAAAACGGATAATTACACTAAAATCTTCATCTTTGAGAATGTATCACAGTGATTATTAATTGATCTTTTCACATGCTATCATTCAGCTGTAATCACGTTCAAAAATGAAATGCAAAGTCTCGAAAGTAAAACACAATATGGTCCCATCTTTCTCTTTTTTTTTTTTTTTTTGAGTAAATTCTTTTGTTTATTGTTGATTTTAAATATGTTTTAATACCCATAATGCCATCTCACGTGAAATAGAAGAGTAAAAGGAAGGTGTATACTATGGTATTTTATTTCATTCTGTGATTAAGTTATTTGTTAGAGTTTTGTTTTCATCAATGTTCGGATTGGTTATGTAATAGATTTTTGTATGTATTGATAAGACCTAGGAAATCTGTTTGAGAGTTACATGAATTTGGAGTAAGTTTGATAAAGATTGATTCTAAAAATAATCTTTTGAACCAATTGTTCTCTGTCTTAAGGATTTTAGTGTTCTCAAAATCAAATGTATGCCCTGTACGAATGGAGTGATCACTCAAACCAGAATGAATATTGTCTTTTTTCTTGATTGCTGACTGATGTTGTGTAAGACGTTTGTGTATATATTGTTTTGTTTGTCCAACATATTTTAATGGATGTGGATTTGGGAAACAATCCTTACATGAGATTTCATAGATAACATTATGAATTAAATTAGAGGGAGTTGAATCTTTTAGTTTAGTAAAAATAGAATCCAATTTTTCTAGATTGAACCAAGCGGGAGTGAGTTGAAAAGGTTCAAGAAGAGTTTGTGTTCCCTTTTCAATTTCAGAACAAAAAGGAAGTTTTATGTATTTGGCAACTGAATTTTTGGAATTGTGAGAAGTATTGGAAGGGTTGTTAATGGAAGGCTGTAAGGAGGTGGTGAGAATATGTTTTCTTTTCTTTATTTTTGAGAGAATAAAATGTTCTGGGTACATGTTCTTAATGAGTGTATCTTTAATTAGTTTCAGGTTGTCATTCCAAAAGGTGTGATCTGATAGGAGACAGGCTCTATCAACTAAATTGTATACAACAGATGTTTTATACTTGGTAGGAGCATAGGAAAGAAAATTTAAATACCGGCCAGACCAAGTTGCTTTACGATACCAATTAGTGGAGCATCTCCCATCAGACAAATAAACACTTACATCTAAAAAAGGAATGCTACCATTGCTAGATTTTTCTATTGTAAATTGTATGTTTGGATGGAAAGAATTGAAAAGATTAAAAACCTGATCTATATGATTTACGGGTATTAGAAGGATCGTGTCATCAACATAGCGATAGTAAATAGGAATGGAATGGGGAATATTATTGAAAATTTCTTTTTCTAAAGCAACAAGCACAATGTTAGCTATGACAGGGGATAATGGGCCACCCATCGGGCAACCAAAAATCTGTTTGAAGAATTTATTGTTGTAAGTGAATATGGAAGAATCAAAAATGAACGTAATGATTTCAATTAATAGGTCTAGGGGAATGGTAGTTATGAGGCTGTCAAAATGGGTAGAGATGTAATCTATGGCTATATTTATAGGAGTATTGGTATATAAGGATACTACATCAAACGAAACAAATTGATGGTGAGGGTATTGTGAAAAATCAAAGTTTCGTAATCGATTGACAAACTCAAAAGAGTCTTTTAGTTGGAAATCGTTACAAGATAATGGTTCTATAATTTTATAAATGAATTTTGAAAGGTGGTAGACCGGACTCCCTATGTTCGATACCACAGGTCTGAGAGGACAACTCTTCTTGAACCTTTTCAACTCACTCCCGCTTGGTTCAATCTAGAAAAATTGGATTCTATTTTTACTAAACTAAAAGATTCAACTCCCTCTAATTTAATTCATAATGTTATCTATGAAATCTCATGTAAGGATTGTTTCCCAAATCCACATCCATTAAAATATGTTGGACAAACAAAACAATATATACACAAACGTCTTACACAACATCAGTCAGCAATCAAGAAAAAAGACAATATTCATTCTGGTTTGAGTGATCACTCCATTCGTACAGGGCATACATTTGATTTTGAGAACACTAAAATCCTTAAGACAGAGAACAATTGGTTCAAAAGATTATTTTTAGAATCAATCTTTATCAAACTTACTCCAAATTCATGTAACTCTCAAACAGATTTCCTAGGTCTTATCAATACATACAAAAATCTATTACATAACCAATCCGAACATTGATGAAAACAAAACTCTAACAAATAACTTAATCACAGAATGAAATAAAATACCATAGTATACACCTTCCTTTTACTCTTCTATTTCACGTGAGATGGCATTATGGGTATTAAAACATATTTAAAATCAACAATAAACAAAAGAATTTACTCAAAAAAAAAAAAAAAAGAGAAAGATGGGACCATATTGTGTTTTACTTTCGAGACTTTGCATTTCATTTTTGAACGTGATTACAGCTGAATGATAGCATGTGAAAAGATCAATTAATAATCACTGTGATACATTCTCAAAGATGAAGATTTTAGTGTAATTATCCGTTTTAATAAGATCACAACGTACATAGTAAGTGTAAAATATGTAAATCCTTCTTATAATAATTTTTAATGTAAATTTTAGCTGTGTTGTCCTGATGATGCCTCAAATTGTAGGCGAAACGTCGACATAATAAATCTTTTATAAAAAGGGCTTTTTTGAGACAACCTTCCTTCTGTGTTTGAGCTGCCCTGAGAACATCACTTGGTTTAGCGGTGTGTGTAAACATTCGAGATCGGGCGCGTTAAAATAAATAAACATCCGTGTACGAATATGAATTAGGTGATTGTTAAGTTAAGTTTATAGGTATAGTGTAAGAAATAAATTAATTAGGATAATCGCGTAGTGTTTTAGTTTTAGTCAATAGTAAAAACGTTACAGTGGTGTCAGAAGTGGGATTAATTAGTGAAATAAATTAAGAACAATGAAGAAATTACGCGATTTAAAAGTTGTGGACCTCAAACGCGAGTTGGAAGAACGAGAACTCGAAACGTCAGGTACGAAAACAGTGCTGCAGAAACGTCTGGAGGAATATTTAATCGGCAATGGAGAGGACCCTGAAACTTTTTGCTTCGAGGAAGAAGGTGAGCGCCTTCTTGACAACAAACTAGGAAAACTCCATGGTGAGTTAGACAACAACATAAAAGAACTCCACGGCGAGCTGGACACTAAAATGGAAAAACTCCACGGCGAGTTGGACAACAACATGAAAGAACTCCACGGCGAAATGGGGAAAATCCACAGTGAGTTGGATAACAACATAAAGGAACTCCACGGCGAAATGGGGAAAATCCACGGCGAAATGGGAAAGCTCCACGGCGAGTTGGACGAACTCCACGGTGAGCTGGATAGCCGAATTGGAAACCTTGACAGCGCGCTTCAGACCGAGAAAAGCCAACGATTAGAGCTCGAGAACCAACTACGAGAATTGGGGAACCGACTACAATCCATGCAGTTCCAGCCCAGCCTGCAAAACATATCCAGTCCAGGTATTCCATTTAACGACTCGGAGGAGGTAACCAGGATCGAGGCAGTCCCTGCTGCCAGCCATCGAGTGAAGCCGCCTACCTTCGACGGGGAAATACCCTGGGAGAACTACCTCCGGCAGTTCGAGACACCGGCGAAAGCCAACAACTGGGCGCCAAGGGACAAGGCAGTGCCTCTGACGGTCGCCCTCCGAGGAAACGCCCTCGACGTGCTGCAGACTGTTCCAGAGGGGGAGCTGAACAACTTCGAGCTACTCGTCCAGAGGCTGCAGAGACGGTACGGGCACGCACACCTGGGGCAAGTCTACCAATCCCGAATGAAGAAACGACGACAGAAGCAGGGAGAGAGTCTTCAGGAGTTCGAAGCCGACATCGCGAAGTTAGTCAGATTCGCCTACCCGGAAGCGGCTGAGTCCATGACGGAGAGTCTCGCGGTCTCGGCCTTCATCGACGGCTTGAGGGATGTGGAGATGCAGCGGGCGGTACGGCTGTCGCGTCCCAAGAGCACATTGGATGCCCTCTCGATGGCCCTGGAATACGAGGCTGCGACGGAGGCGTCAAGGGGCTGTGGCCGCGTTCGGGCGGTGGTCGGGGACGACGCATGCGTGGAAGCCGAGCGGAAGGAGGACGCCCTGGAGCAGGTTGTCCTCAACGCCCTCAAGGGACTGCTGAAGGGAGACAGAAGGGAACCGGCGAAATGCTGGGGGTGTGGAGAGGTTCGCCATATCCGAAGGGACTGCAAGCGCCCTAGGGTGGAGAAGCCAACAACGGCCCAGACGTCGGAAAACTAAAGCGGGTCGGCTCCAAGGGGGCAGCTCCGACCCGATACCCGTTCCAAGACCCCCTCATCAAGATAGCTACCCTGAGAGGTGAAGGTGGCAGCCTGTACGTGGATGGCGAAATTAACGGCAGGAAGCACACCCTACTGATCGACACCGGGGCATCCAAGACGATCCTGAAGCCAGGCCTGCTGAACACGCGAGGGAAGAGAGTGATGGAGTCCAGGTGGAGGTTGCGAACGGCTACGGGCGAAGCTGCCGCAGTCCACGGAGAAATATACGTCGAGATCAAGATCGGCACTGCACGATTCTCACCACACCGAGTCCTGATCGCCGACATAGAAGAGGACGCCATCTTGGGAATGGACATCATGAAGACCCACGGCTTCGCACTCAATTTGAAACGACAAGTAATGCAGGTCGGCCCAGAGGAAATATTCCTGCACACCAAGGGTGAGACGGTCCATCAGATAAAGCTGACAGAAGACACGATCCTGCCGGGTAGGAGCGAATCGATAGTGGTGACCCGACTTCAAGGCGTCACCGGAAAAGGGAATCCTGCCGTAGTGGAACCTTGGAACCACGACGTGGAGGTGGGCCGAGGCGTTCTAGTAGGGAAGACCTTGGTAACGCTGGGTGATGAAATTCCAGTCCGGCTCATCAACATCAATGACTACCCAGTTACCATCCGCAAGGGAACCAAAGTGGGAACCTGCTCACCAGTGACGTCACTGATCCACCAGGTGACGGCGAGCGCTGGCTGCAGAGTCGCGAAAGTAGAGGAAGCTCTAGTGGGCGCCTGCGATTCTCTCGCTGGATCCGAGAAGAAGAGGCTTATTGAGCTACTCCGTCGATATCGATCGATTTTTGTATCTGACAAGGGACCTTCTGGGAGAACGAATATTGTTAGACACAAGATCAATACGGGGGACGCGAGACCAATCCGCCAGTCAGCAAGGAGGTTGCCGCAGGCCAAGCGGGAGGTAGCGGAGAAGATCATCCACGACATGGAGAAAGAGGGAGTAATCGAGCCATCTAGCAGTCCTTGGGCATCTCCTGTAGTCCTGGTAAAGAAGAAGGATGGAGACACCAGGTTCTGCGTAGATTATCGTCTACTAAACAACGTCACGAAGAAAGACAGCTACCCTCTTCCCCGGATAGACGACACCCTGGATACTCTCGCTGGATCGAAGCTGTTTTCCACCTTGGACCTGAAGAGTGGCTACTGGCAGGTGGAAATGGACCCTGCAGACAAGGAGAAGACGGCTTTCACAGTAGGATCTGGACTGTGGCAATTCACCGTAATGCCATTCGGGTTGTGTAATGCGCCTGCTACGTTCGAGAGGCTCATGGAGAACATACTCAGAGGGCTCTCCTGGAAAACGTGCCTCGTGTACCTGGATGACATAATCGTCGTAGGGAGGACGTTTGACGAACACCTGTCGAACCTGGAGGAAGTTTTCAAGAGACTCCAAATGGCTAACCTGACGCTCAACCCAAAGAAATGCCATCTGTTAAGAACGAGAGTACACTATCTGGGTCACGTGGTCAGCAGTAACGGCGTCGAGGTGGACCCTGAAAAAGTGCGAGCAGTCCAAGAGTGGCCAACACCGAAGGACAAGCATCAGTTACGAAGTTTCCTGGGGCTTTGCACTTACTACCGTCGTTACGTCCGAATGTTAAAGTTAAATGTTAAAAATGATAAAGAATGCCAAGCAGCCTTCGACGCCCTGAAAAGACTCCTGACGACGGCCCCTGTTCTCGGGTTTCCGACCCAAGAGGGACGCTTCATCTTGGATACAGATGCAAGCAATGACGGGATCGGAGGGGTTTTGTCACAACTACAAGATGGGCAAGAGCGGGTCGTTGGCTACTTCAGTAAAGTCCTGTCGAAGCCTGAGAGGAACTACTGTGTCACCAGGAGGGAGCTGTTAGCCGCCGTGAAGTCAGTAGAACATTTCTACAAGTACCTATACGGAAGGAAGTTCTTGTTGAGAACGGATCACGCAGCGATCAGATGGCTCCTGCGATTCAAGAACCCGGAAGGCCAGGTAGCTCGGTGGATTGAGCGTCTTCAGGAAGGAATACGACTTCGACATCGAACATAGAGCAGGAACCAGCCACCGTAATGCCGACGCTCTTTCAAGAAGACCGTGTCCTGAGGGATGTCCCCATTGCAGTCGTGCAGAAGTGAAAGAGGCTTATACCTGCCGCACGACGGTCACCGACGAGGACTGGTCACCAGACGGGCTGCGGCGGGCGCAAGAAGGCGACCCTGAACTTCAACGGATCCTGGAGTGGAAAGAAGGAGGTCGTCGGCCGGAATGGCAGGAAGTGGCCCCATCCTCTAGGACCCTGAAATCTTACTGGGCACAGTGGGACTCCCTGGTGATACAGGATGGACTGCTCAAGAGGGTGCTCGAATCCGATAATGGCGCAGAAAGGCGATTCCAACTCATCGTACCCAAGATCAAGGTGGCGGAAGTGCTACGTCACCTCCATGACGGGACATCTGGAGGCCACCTGGGAGTAAAGAAGACCCTGCAGAAAGTGCGCGAGCGTTTCTATTGGGTGGGCTGCTCTGAGGCTGTTCGTGAATGGTGCAGGAAGTGTACAGTTTGCTCAGCCAGCAATGGACCGCACCGCAAGCCGAAAGCACCGATGAGACAGTACAATGTGGGAAGTCCCTTCGAGAGGATCGCCCTAGACATTACTGGGCCATTCCCTGAAACCGATTGTGGCAACAAGTACATCCTGGTGGCGATGGACTACTTCACTAAATGGGTAGAGGCCTATGCGATTCCCAACCAAGCAGCCACAACTGTCGCAGATGTCCTGGTGAAGGAGCTAGTGAGCCGCTTCGGAGTACCGTTGGAGTTGCATTCCGACCAGGGGCGTAACTTCGAGAGCGAGCTGTTCCAGGGAGTTTGCGAAAAATTGGGAATTCGCAAAACTAGAACGACGGCGCTGCACCCTCAGTCCGACGGAATGGTGGAGAGGATGAACCGCACCATGGGCAAGTACCTCTCGAAGGTAGTGTCTCAACACCAACGAGACTGGGGTCAACATCTCCCCTTTTTCCTGATGGCCTACCGTTCTGCCATCAACGAGTCCACCGGCCAGACACCAGCAAGGGTACTGTTCGGGCGGGAGATGAGGCTTCCCTGCGATCTGAGCTTCGGTTGCACACCGGGAGAAGATCTGGCTGGGGAAGACTACGTCACCGAGCTGCGCAGAAAGATGGACCAGGTTCACGAGATGGTACGGACGAACCTCCAAGTCGCCAGCGACCGCATGAAGGATCACTATGACGTTCGGGCGGACAGCGGCATATATGAAGAAGGAGACCTAGTGTGGCTGTACAACCCACAAAGGAGACGAGGGTTATCACCGAAGCTTCAGAAAGCTTGGGAAGGGCCATATACAGTGAAGACAAAAATAAATGACGTCATCTACCGAATCAGCAAAGTTCCGAATGGGAAGCCCGGGGTCGTGCATTACAACCGATTAGCGCCATTCGAGGGAGACCACGACCAAGATCAACAGGTGCGCCAACTACGGCCTCAAGAAGATGAGCCCTCCTTTGAAGAGTTTATGGCTGCGTATGGTGGGACCGGAAAGGCCCGATTCGGTGTGACCAGGGAAGAACAACGGGATCTCTTCGGAACACCGGCTGAATATCCGCTGGCTCATTGCGTGGCTCAGGACCTGCGGATGTCCCGGGGAATTGCTGCGGAGTTTCGAACGAGGTTCGGCAAACTGGACGAACTCCATCAGCAGGGACCGGCGGTCGGGCAAGCGCTGAGGATTAAGGAAGATGGATCACAACGGCCGCTCTTCTACCTGGTTACCAAGAGGAGGTCCTTTCACAAGCCCACCTATTTGGACCTGCGGGACGCACTACATGACCTCAGGGATACCCTACTTAGCGAAGATCTAACTAAGTTAGCAATCCCGAAACTGGCTTGCGGATTGGACGCCTTGGACTGGAGGGTCGTCAGGAATATGCTGGAGGTCTTATTTCGCTTCACCGGGGTAGACATTTTGGTGTGTTGTTGGAATCCTGAGAGGAGTCCCCACAAGAAGACCGTGGCATGTTATTTCCACCAAACCTCGCGCTGCAGACAGGGGACCAACTGTAGATTTCTACATGACCCTGTCAGGGACACGTTTCGGGACGAAACATCTTTAAGGCGGGGGCAGTGTAACGGAACGGCTCGCCGAAACCAAATAAACACGTCTGGGACTGCCCGGGTTCCGCGAATGCGTTCTAGAAACAGCGGGACCTATCTCGTAAGGCCGGGACGCTTCGATTCCCCGAAAACCCGAGGAGAAATTCGTGGAACAATCTCGAAAACTGCTGGAATGTTCGGGAACCCTTCTACCTGCATTTATAAGCATTGCCCGACCCAAGGCGAGGGACAGTTGAACCGGTGTGTGTAAACATTCGAGATCGGGCGCGTTAAAATAAATAAACATCCGTGTACGAATATGAATTAGGTGATTGTTAAGTTAAGTTTATACGTATAGTGTAAGAAATAAATTAATTAGGATAATCGCGTAGTGTTTTAGTTTTAATCAATAGTAAAAACGTTACAATATGTAAATTGGACAAAAAGTATGGCTTTTCAAAGGTTTTCTTTGTTTTCATGCAGAGATGGAGACTAAAATGGAGAGATAAATAAATAAATGCTATTTTAGTTTCATGTAAAACGTTTTATATAAGAACATTCAACACAATTATGGACGTTATCGGTTAATAATTAAAACGAAACATTTTATCCTAAGTTTCGCAAAAATTCATAACCACGTTTCTAAAATTTTAACTTTCGAAAAGATTTTTAAATGTAGATTAATATGCTGTCTTTGCCACTTACCATACATGCAGTTTACATAAAATCCGAACACCATTAACATAAAAAAATGGAACTAATAAAGGTTAAAGTTGACTTATCTATTTTTTGAGATAGAAGTGATATAAGATAAGACCCTCATGTCGACAAATGTACAAAAGATAGAGAAAACTTACAAATCGCAAAATTTTAAGGGAGGAGTAGATCATCAATATTGTAAACTTAAAATCCTTAGGTTTAAACTAAATCATATGCTGTTGCAAAAAAGTGGACAAGAGAAGAAAAATATTCAGTAATCTGGTAAGGGAATCCATTAGAATTATTTCCTTACAATTTATTTAAGTAGGTATTTTAGGTTTAAGTTTAGGTTTAGGTTTAAGTAGGTAGTAGTAGGTATATCATCAGGAAATTTTTTTTTTAATTTTAATATATTTTAATTTTATTTTTATTTTTATTTAAAAAAATATATAGAAAAATTGAAAATATCATTCGATAATGTCAAGAAACTGCCTCTGTAGCAATAAAACAATTTTGGTATTTTTCCCGCAAAATTTTTGCAGATGTAAGTGAATGGTTACTTCTTGCATGTGAAATTGTTGGTAAATCTGCCACTTGCGTCAGCTTCTAAGAATTGTTCTACTTCGATCAATATATTCTTCATCAATGTAGATTTTTCAAACACATGAATTTAAGAACTGAAATGCCGAAATATTTTCCGCGGTTTTCTTACACAAGGCAATCTATAATTTTGGATTTTTTCTACAGCAAGTGTACTTTTTAAATATAGCTTAAGTAAATAATCCTCTAATGGAAAAGAAACAAAAACATGAAATTCTCCATCACAATAGAAAAATAGGCATACTTCTACTGAAACTTTGTCTTATGGCTACCTACTTAAAAAAAAAACATTTTTCATGATTTTGCATATTTAAACGTCGATTTAAAATATTCTCAACTTTTCAAAATGGGATGAAATTCAAGGGCGTTTCTTTACTAGTATAGCTACCTATTAAATCATGTGGCTACCTGTAGTGAAATAAGCCAAATTTTCGTCCAATTTAGTCTAATTTCACTGGGTTTTGTCTTTTACCTATTTTAGACTTCCGCGGAGAAGGGATGTATTGTACTATCGTTGACTTATCATATTACTCTCTCAAGATTTTCCAGTTTAGTTGTAGAAGCATAACAGTGGACAAGTTTAAGCACGACTTGAGAATTTTTTTAAGTAGACCCATATAGTTGAACGTATAATTGATATGTGTCTTTTTTTCAAAAGATTATTATGTGGCTAGTATGATTTTAATACTGAAACTTTTCGTTAATTACCGTCTATGAAAGAAATGAAATCAAATCAACATTGGCAAGTATACATTTTAACACTATGAGCAATACTAGCCCGGTCCGTCGGTTTTAAATTATTAAGGGAAAAAATTAAATATCTTTAATTAGCAAACTTTAAATGTTTCCAGTTAATGCCAAGTGAATTAATGGTTCATAATATTTTTAATTTAAGCAGATCACTGTATAGCTCGGTGAGAATTTAATGGTGCAGATAATCCGAAAAATTATTTATACCATTTTGGCGCTATAATCGATTTTATATGCACTCAAATGGGGGCATACATTGGCCTTTATGGAAATGGAAAGAAAAAGTCATATTCCTTTATGTATAAGTCCCTTGACTTATCGGATATCAATTCCTTGCGCAGCTTCAGATACATGTTTAATTTCCTCTGAATAAACGTTTTCGGTTTCTTCAATATCTATTTTGTCGTCTTTGTGATCACTGTCATTTTGATAAACAATTATCAACACAGTAGTACCCTAGCAACAGCAAAATAGCGGACTAGGACAAAACACTGAAATTCCTATCACGAATCGCGACGGAATAATCTCCAGGAAATTTCGAATATTTATTTGATTTTTTATGAAGCAAAATAAAGTAAAACGTTGCATGTAATCGCAATGTCGAGAAATTAAAAGCCCTCCGCAGTCATAAACTACTGATTATGCTTTAATATATAAATAACTATTCTATGCATAAATCTGTCGATCGATAGACTATTACTAAATTATATGTCTCCTCAGTTAATAAACAGTATGAGGAACTCGAGAAAGTATGTCTTCTATAGAGGCATGAACCTATACAGAAGATCCTCTACAGAAGATCCGTCACTGGCGATAATAGAGATGAGCTTATGCCTCAGAAGCATGAGCTAAATCTTATGCTCTTTAGTACTTGTCATGTCATTCATTTCCATATATATGTGATAGATGAAGTATTTGTGCTTCCGGTGTATAGATGCATACACACTCGATTTACTTTAAACCTATTAAACCTTTACAACTGCGCAGTCTACTTCAGAAATTAATAATAATGATAGAGTATAAATTTAAAACATTATTTGATCATATAACAAAAGAAAAAAAGAGCAATAACTGATACAGTCTATGGACACAGTGCCTTGTAAACTTTGAAAACACCGCTTAAAAATTTAAAACCGACGGACCGGGCTAGTATTGCTCATAGTGTTAAAATGTATACTTGCCAATGTTGATTTGATTTCATTTCTTTCATAGACGGTAATTAACGAAAAGTTTCAGTATTAAAATCATACTAGCCACATAATAATCTTTTGAAAAAAAGACACATAAAAATCTGATTTCATGTCCTTCATAGAAATATTATGTTATTTACATTATCTTCAATAACACAGCCCCATAATAGTTATTTAAGTCACAAGGAATGTAAAGACATTTTACCATTCGTGGCAAGTGTGTACGAGCCGAGGCGAAGCCGAGGCTTGTCACTTGCCGGGAATGTTAACAGTCGATACATTCCGTGTGGCTTATTAGATTTTTCACGTTGCCGTTGAAAATTTCCTCATAATTCCTCAAAAAATGAAATGTTTGATTTAGTTTGGTCGTACGTCACTCTGACATAAGTTGACTGACATACGTCGGACTTACATATGTCAGTCTGACATATGCGTAACTAGGGATAAATCAACTTGATTTACTCTTTTGAATTTCCTAGGAATGCAAATGACAGTATTTACATTCCGTCGTCAAGGAAAAATAATACACGAATGTTATTTGCCATTTACATGCTACGTATCTATGCACATAAGAGCGATTTACGATAGCGGCAGCGTGAAAAAAAATTAAGTCCGGACCTATAGATCAGATATGTGTATCCTTATGCATTTTTCACCGCTGAATCTAAATCTGGGGTCAGAAAAAGGCCTGCACCCCTGGAATAGGCCCCAGAGGCCGAAAATGGCCGCCATAAGGTCTGAAACTTGAATTCCGGGATGACGGATGCGCAGGCGAGGTCGATTCATTCCCAAGCCAAAGCCGAATTCGTGATCAAAAATGTTTAGAATCGACTGGGAAAACGGGCCTCTGGAGGTCGGAAAATGGGCCCTCGGAGGCCGGAAAATTGAGATTCGCAGGTCGGTATCGCAGCACTCGGATTTTCATGTACTTTCAAACTTTGGCAAAGCAGACGATGGTGAAATTGTTTTCTGGGCCCAGAGGGTGAATTCTAGTTGACTTCGAACTGTTTCACCACCGTCTGCGTTGTTGAAGTTTGAAAATACATGAAAATCCGAGTGCTGCCATCCCGACCTGCGAATCTCGATTTTCCTGCCTCCGAGGGCCCATTTTCTGGACCCAGGGCGTGAATTCCAACTAGCCTCGAATTGTTTCACCGTCGTCTACGTTGCTAAAGTTTGAAAGTACAAGAAAATCCGAATGCAGCGATCCCGACCTGCGAATCTCGATTTTCCGGCCCCCGATTGACCTTTGGGGCCAATTCCAGGAGTAAAGGCCTTTTTCTGACCTCAGATTCGGATTCAGCGGTGAAAAATACATAAGGATTCACATGTCTGATTTTGTGGTCTTTATTTTTTTGTGGGGCTACGTAATCGGAAAACGAGTCAACGTGTTCTTCTCTAATATAACAAGCAAATGTTTTCTCATGCTGTTATTTTGATCGTCATAATGTATTTTTACTGAATCGTCAAGAAAAAAAAATAGAACTTGCGAATGCTATAGCAAATATCGCGCAATCAATCATATTAGGTTGCTGTTGCACTTTGGGAAAAACAAGAGGAAGCTCTCGAAAATAAGGAAATAATTCTCTTATCATTAATTCTTCTTCCCTATTTAAATGATTACCGTATATCGAGTTATAAACAAAAATATGCTTAGTATCAAAATAAATACGTATCCACTGAGCAGAAGAGTGAATTACTTGTAAATTATGTTCATCAGAAGGAACTGGAGTAACGCGAGTTCGTGGTTGTCGATTTTGAAAGACATTTAAAACCGACAATGTATCTCTGGGTTTAAAATTTGAAAATTTTGATAGCATTTCGTGAAAAAATCTTACAGTCTGATCAGACAGCCACTCGTTATTAAGTATTTTAAATCAATCAAGCGTCCATAAATAAGATCTACTTGTAATAGAGCCTGGTAACATTTTGTGTATTAAGACGGTTCCTAAAAGCAAATCGTTTTTCTTTCCCAGCATACACTGTATGATTGTCGGAATCTGTCAATTCTTCTGTACTGACTTTTTCCTTAATAATGTGGTCTTTAATGCCGACCGAAGGTTCTTCTTTGACCTTCCGGAATGCCAGTACCTTCTCATTGCTGGTAAACTTCTTAGGGTGATCTGGAAAATCCGAACAGCTTGGTAGAACGTGGCATTCAAAACCAAATCCTGGCACTGTAGCACTGTTGGAATCTGATTATTCCTGTTTGAAATTCTCTTCTTTAACCAAATAAATAAGACGACTTGTTTCTCACTCTAAATTGGCGGTGCTAACAACTTCGTAACCATGACGCTCTTACCTCTACCCTTGTCAGTTACGTCACGTGCTTTTATTTTGGACGTCGCGGGTTCTAAACTCCAAGAAAACGAACTTTTCCTGCTCAATTCCACTTTCCCTCCGTTATATTTACAGTTTTATTTAATTTCTTATATTTCCCCGATAGTTTTCGAAGATAAGTGATAACAAATTTTTGATTCTATTGACACATGACATGATTGACATGAGGCTGTAGAGGTTAGGACCTGACACATAGGTTATATGTCACGGAACGTCGATTTAGGGAACAATATTAGGCACAGGAACCGATATACCTCCATACCTCCTGGCCCTTCTGCTATCCTGGTACCCGAAATCCGATTTCCAGAAAAGAAACATCAGTGTAATTCAAACGGCACTAGAACGGCGTCTTAATAACCAGAATACTGAAAATATCGACGCGAAATCAGATGACGAAAAGTTTATGACAAAAAAAAATAATGAAAAATGAATCCTTCTGCGGAGTATAAAGATTCAACGTGAAGCTTATCACATAAGCTTTCTAAATATGCCACATTTCTTTGAAAACAAAGTGTAATAATGGTAAAATCGCGAAATGAAAAAAATCACCAACACCCAAAACACGATTTCAAAGTATAAGTATAGTAGCAGCGGTGTGACGTCATACTAGCCACGACCACGCTACCGCGTGGCCTGATTCATAGTTTATTATCGGGATAAATCGCAATAATCATCAAATGTTAGGTGAACTGTAGAATTACTTATGCCATCTATGAGAAATAAAATGCGAAACAAAATGTTGGCATTTTCAGAGCGAAAATGAAACACTTGGAAACTCTTATAGTTATTTAATGAACAACATTTAATGAAATAATTATTTACTTTGCGAATAACTTTTAACCCACCAATAAATTCACACACGGTTAACCTCGTTGTTGACCGTTAGGGGATTGGGAGTTAAAAATTGTATTAAAAAGATTATTACAAGCTGTGGGGGAATTTAATAGAGTTGACAATTCCGCTGACGTTATAGAATTTATAATGTCGACTCGAAAAACCAAGTGCTGAAAATGTATTATGAATGAAAAAAGTTCCAATGATGTTGCACAAATTTCTATTAATTCTTTAACGATGCAAAAATTGTTTCCGTATATAACATATTATGTTGTCGCGAATTTATTTCAAGGAAAAAATACAAGCGAATTGAAAAAAAAAGAGCGCCCAACGTGGGGCTCGAACCCACGACCCTGAGATTAAGAGTCTCATGCTCTACCGACTGAGCTAGCCGGGCTTGTGTATCAGCTCTTATATTCCAAGTTATAACGAAACAAATTACAACTGACCAATATCATCCATGTTTCAATAATTGAAACATACAAACATACAATTATTGTATTTTGATAAACGTGGGCTTAAATATGACAATAAAATCCGACTAACGTTCATTAAATTATAGATAAAATTTTACCTTTACAGGACCTTTTCTCTTTTTGCACTTTTTTCAGAAAAAAAATGATTGTAATACCTAGAACCCCTAGAGGAGTCATCAGTTAATGAAAAATAATGACGCAAATGGGACGGATGAATGAAAACAGGGTAAAGGTAAAGGGTGGGATAAGATGGAAGGAAAGTGTGTCCTGGATGTAGGTCACAAATCATCCTAAGTTAGGTAACGTAACAATTCCTGATGTAGGTAACGAATGTTATGAAAGTAGGCAAGGAAAAACATTCACTGCACTAATAGTGACGTGAAATGTTGCAATCGAATTGTGTAATTCAGACGGTGAATTGTCTGACATAATTGGTGAATTTCGAACGCCATAGTGTCAGATTTTGTTCAGATTATTGAGCCAATAGCAAAAGACTCTTATGGTCTATTCCGGTGAAAATGCATTTTTAGGGAATGTTTATAAGAATATAAACGTTTCTAAATGCAACGTTCGTTGCCACGTTTAATTACTAGGCAGGCAATGGTTTTTATGTTGACATTTCGTATTTTTAAATTCCATTTTTAGCGAAAGTGTATGTCTCCTACATAAATGATATTGGTGAAGATGGCAGGTAGCAGGTAGCATTAGAGGTGTATGTTGACACAACGATTATTACTGAAGTCGAAAAGGACCTAAAGTGAAAAATGACAAAGTTATAAATATGAGACGAAATAAATTTGTCCTAAAGTTGAGATAAAAGTATTGAATTATATAGTAACATCACCCATTGCACACCAACCTGACATCAATTGTTTTTGTAAATGATGCTGAAGTGAAGCTATGTAGTATACTGAACTTGGCAATTAATTCAAACATTAAATGACCCTTCCAACACGCGAAATAAGTGATTTCTTTTAATAGCATCACTGGTAGATTAAAGACTTTTTTAACTTAAACACCGGTCATATCATTTTAAATGTTTTACGGAGTGTTTTGCTTGTGTTGTTGTTGTTGAAGTTATAATACAATTAGTGTCATTTCATAGCTTTGGTCGAAAAAGAAAAAAAAAAAGTGCAAAAATTGTAATGCATACAAAGACAAATTAATATGTTGACCGTGATATTGAATATTGGAACTTCTGAAAATATTCTCACAAGTGGCTTTAACAGCCCTTAGCGAGTACTTTAGAAAATAGAGCCTACAATCAAGTGCTACAAATTCGGAAGTATTGGCCTTTCACCTTGATAACAGAATGGCAAATAGAGAACTACGTGTACATGTTAATAATATATTGCTCTTGCACAATAAACATCCACAATTCCTTGAAGTTACCCTAGACAGGAC
Organism: Cryptocephalus moraei; assembly: GCA_946251905.1. Lineage (NCBI taxonomy): Eukaryota > Metazoa > Arthropoda > Insecta > Coleoptera > Chrysomelidae > Cryptocephalus > Cryptocephalus moraei. The sequence continues at coordinate 35,674,368 of OX276454.1, read as the reverse complement.
ATTACCATTTAAAGAACACTTAGTAAAAACAAGAGCGAAACTAAGAACACGTAACAACATAATTCACAAACTCTGCAGCACCACTTATGGCTCTTCAGCATCTAGTTTCAGATCTTCTGCACTTGGTTTGCTGTACCCGGTGACGGAATAGTGTGCTACAGTGTGTCTCGAAGAAAACACACGCACATGGTCGATACCCAACTTAACATAACAATACGCATTATATCAGGGACAAGCGCCCCTCAGGCTATATACAACTTAGTGTTTGATATGTCCTTATTATTATGTCCTTTTAACAAGCACTTTAATTTTTTCCTGAAGGGCCTCACTGCTACTTGTTAAAAGTACATGACGAAAAGAGTGAATTATAGTGATTGGCATGGTACAGGTGGCTTTTATATTGGTGTTTATAAGTGCTCTTATAAGCATTTATAAGCCAAAACAATGCTGTCGTTTCTAAATGTAAGCAATTTTAAATACATTATAAAAAATCTTTGTAAAATTTTTGTAAACGAAAGTTTCTGGAACATTATAAATTTAAAACCTGGGATATATCGAAAAAAAGGAGCATCCATCGCTGACTTAGAAAGATTACATTACTAGTATCTCCTACCTCTTTTAGAAAAGTAATTAGACATTATCAAAAGTTAATTTGCTACATAATTTTAAAACCATTAAAGGATAAAGGCGAATAAATAATTTATGCAGCAGTTTCCAACAGTCGAATATGACGAATAATAGAATAATATTTTGCTTTTTTAGCATGTTTTTGAAGAATTGGTTTTATTTATGTTTAACGTTGAAATGGGTATTACTTTTAGTCAAATTTGAATGTAAATGCTGTTCATTAAATAAATATTTCTGCACAATAATGAAATTTTATTTTGTTACTAACCTTGAAAGGAAAACTAACCAATAAGTTTGTGATGAATATAAAAGGCCTATACATATATTGTTTGTGTTAATGGTGATAGGTACATAAGTAACACCTATTTTTAGATCCTAAATGCTGCTTCCTTCTAAAATATCTTAATTAAGACTTACTTACAGATGTTTAGGAATAATGTCATGGTCAAAGCTATTCATAAGATAACATTTTTATTTTGTGTAAATATTCCAATATTCCATTTGTTTTTAGTATTAAACAGCCACACTGCCCACACATTATACGAAGTGGATATGATGATAAAATAACTTCTCAAATTCGGAAATGTCACTTGGATTGGCCTGCTTCAATTCCTCAAATTGTCCATGGTACAATTATATATTATAATTTTTACAGGAGGTACAGGTGTAATAGACGTATCAAACATCCTAGTTAAACCGTTTATATATCTCGGTCATCAAACGAATTGACTTATCGTTAGTGAATCAGAATAACTTGATCACCTGTTGTGATACAATGCAGAAAAATGTATAAGACAGCTTTCATTTGCGTTGCAAAATCCTATTTTTCTGTGTAATTCAATACAAAGTTATTATCGTCGGGTTAACTTTATTTGATCGTTTGATACATTTGGAACGATCGCCGTTTCATAATCTCGCAAGTTAAACCGGTCGGAGCCACTTGTTCTTTCGTCATGTAAGATCTTTTTGCTTTCGCCGTTTTTAAACATAAGTCATAAAAACAAGTTTGAAAACTGACAACACAAAGGAGCAAGCCGGGCACTTAACTTTTGTAATTTTGGTCGTTGCAGTTTATAAGGAAAAATAAATAAGATGTACCTATATAGTATATATAGAAGATATATAGTATATATCTTCTTGTTTGAAACCAACTACTATTATTACTACTATAGTATTGCTATTTATTAATACTAAATTGTTTGTAACTGTGTAATTATATTTACGTAATTGCATACGATCCAATTTTAAGCAAGCCGCCAGAGAGCATTCCGTGAAACCAAGTGAAACTCATATAACTTACAATTGGTGATATCCATAAACAACCTTTTTCACAATTGCTATATGGGAGATTCCATGTCAACTGATGAGGGGGTGAATGGGGTAGTTTTTAAAACGCTACCGGAAGTATCTAGTCGTCTTTAGGATATAAAAATACATCCGATCCTACATTTTCAGCCCCAAATTTTGTGACATTTTGGATTTGTGACCTATTTTGTGTCTTGTTCATTTTTTTACGGGCCATGACAAATTTTCGTTTTTAGACTGCCGATGACAGAATTTCAGTTTAAAAAAATTCTGAAAATAGTGGGTCGATGGAAAATCTTCCCAGGAATCCATTTCCGGCCTCAGAATTAGGATTGGATGCTCCACCGAGCAAGCAATTCGGAAAAAAAACAGTTTTTTTTTTCAAAGTGCTAAAGTTTATTTTTTTTAAAATATTTGGAAGCTGCCAAAATCTTCCTTTTTACATATATTTTAAGGTCAAAATAAATTATCGGTGTGTATTTTGGTTTTAAGTAATAAACCACGCAAAAAACTGTTTTTTTTTTGTGGGAAATGAAATATTTCTGTGTCTAACCCTGTGAAAACTTATGCAAACATTAAAATTGATACTTTTTGACGTTCCAGTATTATACCTTAATAGTAAAGAAACATTTTCGGTTCATTCCAAAGCCTATAATCTTGATCGTAGCTTTTTTTGTAATTTTTGAAATCAACAAATTGTTCTAACTCAACAATTGGCATATTCAATTTTTTCACCGGAGGAAGGAGCTCTAGAAAATATACAAATTAATGGGAAAAAACCACAGACCATTAATATAACTAGACCCGGTGTTCCCATTAGAAACTGATCTTTGTTTACATGCCAACATAGCCGATAGGCGCGGTGTAAAGGGGGAAGAAAATATGGCCGCCTTTGACGAATTTTGACAGCGTACAAAGTAGCTATCCATAGGCGTATCAATAATAAGGGACAAAAAGGAAACAAAATTAAGAAAATAATTTATTTATTATTTAGATCAACGGGCAATGAAGCCCTTTACATGCTAGGTAACAAAGGTGCGAAATAAGTGACAAATGATAAAGAAGGACATAGATTATCAAAATCATCATGACAGTAATAATGCATACAATAAGTATAGTCCAAGACCCATCTGTCAGATTGCTTTATATTGGCATAAGAGGTAACCGCAATGTTTTTACATGAATACCTCGGGAATAACGTCTAGAATAAGGATTGACTTATCCTCCAAAGCGCATCGGTCGGGAACATTGTTAAAAATTCAACAATTTAAAAAGAAATTAAAAAACGCGTTTTTTCCCGAATTGTTTTGCTTCTAACTTTTGAGTTATTGAATTTAGAAGAAAGTTGAAGAGAGGAAAAAGTTGCAGAATCTATTTTTACATAAAATGGCAAAGGTTATGAATTCAAAAATTTATTAGCGGTTTTGCCAAATAGTAATAAACAACAAAAAATCGGCCCAAAAAGTGTTTTTTTAACTTATTATTTTAGGCACTTTAAAATGTAGTTAGGACTTCCATATCACAGGTACAAAATCCTCAAGTTATAATAAAAGAATCGAGTAAATTTCGTTTTGATCGGATTATTAGAGTTTGCACAATAATGTTGCAATCCAGAAAAATCGGAAAATATTGAAAATTTTCAAAATTGTTTAAATTTTCTTCCACTATTCGATTTTAATAAAACTAGCGGTCATATATAAGAGGGAACAAGCTTTCATGTACTTTTGTCAGAATTAAAAAATATTTATTAGAACGGATACAGTCATTGTTTAAAGTTGGTGTCGTTTTTTTTTTGCTTATAAACAAATAGATTATCTAGGCGAATTTTTTGTTAAATGAAATTCTGAAAACATAGCAGGAAAGTACTCGGAAAGACACTTCTTTTTATTCATAATAAGTTGCTATTTTGGTCCTTAGCTTCTGAGATATAACTCCTCAAAGTTGTTTAGTGTTTAATAAAATGGTTAATAATGGTTAATAAAATTACTATTTTTTTCTCATATCTTAAGAAATAATTGTTTCTCACAGTAACCAGTATAATATTTTTGTTGAAATTTACATTGAAAAGATTTCTTTTCAAAATTTAAATTCAAAAAATGTCTCGCTTCGAATTTTGACAAATTCATAAATTTTACATTTCTTTTAAACACAGTTACAGGGTAGAAATTAATTACCGTGTAGTACTTTTAGGTTCAAAAACTTGATGCATCGGCAATGAAACAGCATCTCTCTTTAAATATCTAGCATTGTCTGTTGCACCTATTTTAGACACAAAATCATCTTTACGGAATTGTTTTGAGCAAATATAGGACGATTTTGTTATGTTATCATTTTCGCTAAGTCCCAAAACAGAAATCCAAATATTTCTTTTAATCGGATCTACTGGAAACCTAAAATAATAACACTGATAGAACGCCACTGAGATGATACATAACCTCAAAAAATTTCATTAATAAATCTCCTTATTTACCTATGAAAAGACAATCCCGAGGCTTTCCCTACATCGCTATAAACGTTGCATATCTTGCACCTATTAACCATTGTTAAATGTTTCCTATTTTTATCAAAATTACTCCCGGTTAGTTTTGGTTTGGTTAGGTTAGCGTGTGACAGACTATGACGCGATGTTGCCACGTTGCCTCTCATAACGAAAGTCTATATTATTTTAGATTTACGTACAACTGACCAACCGCAGGCGAAGTAGGCTGGATGTATAAGCAAATCGTAAGCGCGAATTCTTCATTTGCATTCATGCAACAGCGCAAAAAACGCTTAGAATGTGCTAAGATCTTGTCAATACATTATTTTGTAAACAAACGGGTCTAGTTATATTAATGGTCTGTGGAAAAAACGTAAAAAATACATTGTACAAAACCCAGAACTTTATACTTTATTCATCCATCTAACTGGTCCAGAGAATTTCAGGAATCAAGATCTTCAATGCTAAATTTGTTGAAATGTGTTTGAATTTTGTGTGCCTGAGCTTGTGTGCCTGAGCCTGAGTCGAAACCCAATGCCCAATTCTCGTTTTTAGATTTGACGATTTGCTTATTGTGAGCACAAAACTGATGGAAAGTTCTAGTGCCTGGAATGGTTTTTGCTTCCTTTTTGTCACTGTTTTCATGGCAAAATTTAAGAAGCTCGGACACTGTCATGGTTTGGTTTTCATAGCATAGGATCATTTCAAACTCGCAATAGCAGCTGGACGCTTGATCAAGCCCTTGATAAAGGTTTAAAAATTTTATCTCTTTCACTGGAACGTCGAAACTTAAATTTTGTCATGAAAACAGTGACAAAAAGGAAGCAAAAACTATTCCAGGCACTAAAATTTTCCATTAGTTTTGTGTTCACAATAAGCGAATCGTCAAATGTAAAAACACCAGTATGGATGAGAATTGGGCATTGGTTTTCGATTTAAAAGGTAAAGTTGTGAAACTTTGGGAGAAGAATTTGGATGTTGCTTTTCTATCCAATAACAACTGACATTTGGGTCGCATAATTCACAGCAACGAAGATGATCTTGTTGCAGAGACGTTAGTGTTTAGCTATAATTCTGTCTCAAAAGTTTACTTCTCTCCTGACTCACCTATTTGGCTAACTGTATCTTTTCCCCATGTTATTTGTGATGTTAAGCTCACTGAAAAAAAGAAATCACCGAAAACCACTTTGAACAAAGCTCAGGCAGACAAAATTCAAACACATTTCAACAAATTTAGCATTGAAGAGCTTGATTCATGAAATTCTCTGTACCAGTTAGATTAAAGGTTAAAGTATAAATTTCTGGGTTTTTACAATGTATTTTTTACGTGTTTTCCCATCAATTTGTATATTTTCTAGAGCTCCTCCCTCCGGTGAAAAAATTGAATATGGCAACTAATAAGTTAAAGCACCTTGTTGGTTCCAAAATTGCAAAAAAGCGAGGATCAAGATTATAGGCTTTGGAATGAAGGTCTAACACTGGAACGTCAAAAAATGTCAAATTGAATCTTTGGATGAGTTTTCACAGGGTTAGACACAGAAATATTTAATTTTTCCATAAAAAAATCAGTTTCTTGCGTGTTTTATTACTTAAAACCAAAATACACACCGATAATTTGTTTTGACCTTAAAGTATATGTAAAAAGGAAAATTTTGGCAGCTTCCAAATATTTTTAATAAATAAACTTTTTAGATATCACACTTTCAAAAAAAATGTTTTTTTTTTCGAATTTTTCGCTCGGGGGAGCATCCAATTCAATCTAATCTAATTTTGAGGCCGGAAATGGATTCCTGGGAAGATTTTCCATCCAATTTTCAGAATTTTTTTAAACTCAAATTCTAAAATGTAGGATCGGATGTATTTTTATATCCTAAAGACGACTAGATACTTCCGGTAGCGATTTAAAAACCACCTCATTCACTCCCTGATCAGTTGACATGGAATCTCCCATATATACTGTTGGTAGGTACATACCTACGTATTGTTGTCGCATCTGTTTTCAAGTTGGGTAAATTACAATTCGTTTTAATGCGAAAGGAAACCCACTTTCGTTGTTTTCCCATATGTTTCCAATCTAACAGAAAAACAAAACGCAAAAATTTTTAACCGTATCATACACACATCCGCCATAGATAAAAAATACAATCGAAAAACGTATTTTCCTCCCCCATTAAATGTTCGGTTCATCGATCAATCAAAATGAAAATTCATCAGCGCCGCAAGGAAAATAGATGGCCATAAATTTCAAAGGGCGTTTTATGGGAGATAACTTTAATGAAAAATTATAACGTCTTGGAAAATGAACTGGATACTTTAAATGATTTTGATGTAATTTTTGATCAGTAGAGCTTTTGACGTGAACAGATACATCAATGAAACTGGTAAACTAATGTTTCTAATCATATTCAGCAAGGTAAATGGGTTCCATTACCAGTGGGGGATTAAACCGTTTGGAGGCCCCAGGCGGTAACCACTGCGGGGCCCTTAGAAGCAAACCTCAAAAAACAGTGAAAAATAGTCATGTTATAAAGTCGCGTTTTAAAACTGAAAAAGATCTTTCACCGGATGCATTTCATATTGGTATTGTCAAAAATATTTTCAAAATAATTTCTACGTTAGGAAAAGTAGAAGAAATTTTTTTTGCAGTCCGATAAATTTGAGATGCGGATCTCATGTTATCTTTGTTTTTGTGCATAAAGGTTAAAAAGTGATCTAGTTTATTGTCACAAAGGCTCGGGGCCCCTCGAAGCTGGGGGCCCCTGGCGCCCGCCAGGACCGCCAACCGCTAGATCCGCCACTGTCCATTACAAGTTAACGTTTGGTGTGTGTGGAGTCATTGCGGACACTTTGTACTTCAGTGGCCGGGTTACCATTTACCAACGCCAATAATTTAGAAAAGTTCGCGCTTTTCTTGTAAGAAAAAATACTAACAAACTTCAGTAGGCCCTCAAGACGTAAACGTGCTTTCCATAAAGTTCTTTTCCTTTTCGTGCAAAAAAATCGTTTTGCGACTTCAAATTTGAAAATAGAATTTTGGGCCATGTTTTGGAAAAATGTGATCTTTCATTTCTTGAAATAAAAAAATTAACTTTGTAATTGCTCCATTAACGATGCCGAGTCGGTAAAGGGGATGATTTTTAGTGCTGTCGCCAAGTTACAATACACAAACTCAAACAGTGTTGGAAGTACTGTTGTAAGTAAGTAAACGACTCTTCAGCAAATTATGATTTCAAGACTTGCTCTTTTTTTAAGCGCTAGGTACGGCAGTGAAGCAGATCCTGAAGTACTACCTATATATAGTGTAACACGACCTTTAGGTCATCGGCGGCACGACGACTCTGACGAAAGGTTTAATTACTTGTAGAATTGGGGCTAGGTGCGGAGTCTTCGGAGTACAGGTTTGCTTGGGCCCCAGATTTTTTAAGGGTTTACTTCCTAAAGCCACGGGTGAGTCTGATACTCAGAAGAATGCCAGGGCGTCCGTGAAAATGAGACACACGATTCGGAAAACATTTAAATTAGTTTATTGAAGAAGCGGCATCAGAGTTTATATCGGTTGAATCAAAAGGTTGAAAAGTCGAAAACATCGACAACGCTGTAGAAAAATGACTAAGCTAACAGTCCCTACGGAAATATCGCATCTGTATACAAACTTTCCCTAGCACTACGGAAAAAGGGATACAGTTGGTAACTATGTACTTCGGAGATGCGTAGGGTTCTCGGTCTTACGAAACGGTCGGGCAACAATACATGGATCGGTTATTACGGGGGAGGGGTTAATGCAGAAGCGGCCTAGCTCATCTATTCGGTAAAATTTCTAGTTATTATAGAGAGGCTAGGTGAGTGCAAGCAACGGTTAAGCAAAGGTTACGAAACGGTGAGAGCGGAGCAAGCATTATGAGTGAAGTCCAGCAAGTTGAATAAGTACGGGTGAAGCTATGATCAATGGTCTAGTAATTAACTGCCAAGCAGTTCAAAACGTTCGCCAATACATTTGATCCCTTTTTTAGAAGAAGTTCATACTCTAAGATCGCGAGATGAATTCTGGGAAAGTTTCTCAAAGTTACACCCCAACCAAACAAATCAAAATGAACAGTCGATCTTGAGAAATATGTATTTGTAGAACATGTTTCGAACAGCTAATGTTCATGATCACTGATCAGCATAAACAATGTCTGTAAGAAAAGTGTTAACAATTTCATATCGCAAAACATGTTATTTCGTTAACTAGCGCTAATATGTAAAATATATGGGGTAATTACGTGATATGAAATTGTTGATAGGTTTCTGACATGCATTGTTTTTGTTGATGATGAATACTAACTCTTCGAAACATGTCCTACAAATACATATTTCTCAAGATCTATTGTTGACTTTGGTTTCCTTGGATGGGGTGTGACTTTGAGACACTTGCTTAGACACTATGCCATATTTACGAATTCTAAGCAAGTTATATTTATTGTTAACAATTAGAGTTTACATGAAATGAAAGTACAGAAATGTCTCAAATATTAAGGAATATTTTCCGAAAAAAACAACATCAAAATTTCTTATTGTACAACAAATCTGAACAGTTTTCAAGATAACAAGTTCTCTGTGACCCTCTGCCTGACTCTAATTTGACATAAATCAAAGGCCATTTTGGATAAGTCTAAGCAACCCAGGTCGTTATATCGACAATTTAGCGATAAATCCAGAATTGCGATAAAAAAGGGAAGTTACCGTTTCAAAATTCGAAACTTAGTTGTGTATATTATTTTTGGACTTCCTGTATATTTTAACGCCCTTTTTGTCGTCGTCGGCGGTAAGACAAAAACAAAGACGGAGGATGTTATTCGTAGAATTTGGCGCTACACAAAGTTCGGTATATCGGTTGTACAGTTTTAAGGTTCCGATCGCTCGGGAGTCAGATTTGAATGGTTCTCTCCACTAAAGTCAGAAAATACGTAGAGCAAAGAGAGCAAAGGAAAAATATTTGTTTATAAATGTGATATGAAATTTAAAATGTTTAAGAAGCAGATAAGAAACGCTTCATTTCCAAAAGCTGTATGGTGTGAGAAGAACTAACTTGTGTACAATTTCTTTCAGAGCACAGTGAATAATCGAATTTGATATATTAATGGTATGCTGTATATTTTAAAATAAAATTTTACTATTAATAACACAGAGAACTAAACGGTTACTAGTGTATAGATAAATTAATGCACACTATTATAGAGAAACCAAGTGGAAATATTTGTTTAAACAAAGTGAGAAGATATATTTGTAATATGTTAGATCATATTTCAGTTATTCTAATAATAATCTAAATCAAAACGTTTTCGAGACAAAGAAATTAACATATAATTTTGGTATCGAATAAACCTAATTGCAAAAAGATAAATTTATTTTATGTCAGGGAAAGCAGAAACCTACTATTAATTTAGTTACGTGAGAAATTATCCATTGTGAGAATACAGGAAAACGAGAGAAAACAAACGGTTAAACACTTTGTATTATTCTTCGGCTAATAACATGAAGATGTGAAAGATGGTACTAAGAAATCGTCCCCTGTTTTGGAATTTAATACGAAAATAACGTACCACTTTTCATTTGCAATACCTACAAGGATGGTGATCCATATCGTTTTCAAGATCGAACATAGTTCGGTGGGAGTCTTACTTCTTGAGGACCTCAGTCAAATAAACTTCTCGATTTGACTTTGGTGGCTCTCTTGTATTACCGCCGTGTAAAAGCTTGGTAGTAGATTGCCGGTTTCTTATTCTTCGCCATCTGTCTGAGGTTTGTTTAAGTTACGACATGACGTAGCCATATTATTGCGACCGGTGGGATGATTTAAACTTATGGTAAAATGTGTGGCTTACTATTGGTTCACAAAATTCACTTCATTATTATAGCAACAGAAATATTTTTAGATTGTGCCTAATTGTCGTACCTATCGTTTACTAATATATCAAGTCGATAATTTGTATGTACAAAAATATATAGAGCTTCTACGTACTCCTGTGTCACGCTCTATATAGGTATACTTCTTTTTATTTACGGCGATCCTGTCTTTTGCGGGTACCGTAATTTGCTATCATATATATAATTCAATCGACCCTTGCCAATTTACCATCTTGCAAACACTTTATTTTCAATTTAGTCATTTTCTTAATTTTTCACACATGATATTAGGAAATATAAAAATAACCATATGCATGGTATTAGACCAAATCAATTGTGATTTATTACTTACGTCTACCATTAAAAATTACCAATAAAAATGCAATATGTAATTTCTATTATAGCACGAAAAGTTATAGGTAGTATCCAAAATTCGTTACTTACCACTTAAACTTCTAATTTCCTGTATCTATATACACGTATTCATATTAAAGTCGGTCGCCATTCCACGATACTACTTTCAATCATGAATCAGTACGTGCATGTTGTTTCTAGTAAAAGTCCACGCATTATGCTCGAATGCAATGCAATTATTGTGATAAATTCGTTCGAAAGTCTTCCTAGTTAGAATAGTTTTGCGGCAGTCAGATGATGAAATATACTGACGGCAATTATACCCGAAGATGGAATTTCTACTTTCCGCATCTCTAATGCCTCCGAATCTATTATATGATCTGGCACTTCGTTATTTATTATTGTGATTTGTTTGCGGAAGGGGCGAATTCCAGGAGTGGGAGCGGACTTATTCATATTGCGTCATAATGGAGGCTTCCCCAAATAATGGCATCACCATATCCACACCGATCACAATGATTGTTTATGTTTGCTGTTATGGTTATGAGGTTTAGGCGAAAAGGGATGAACTGATATACATTGGGCGCCCTAGCTTTCTATTGTACGATGATTTCAGTATTCTGAACGGGCGACCCGTTGAAAATGAAGGGATTATGTAATAGATTGAAAGTTCCATGTATTTATGTCATCTATCCCAAAAATAAAGATTTAAAACTTTATAAAAGCTTTAAACGCAACAGGAAAAATATACTTGTATACTATATATACTATGTACAATAATATATGTTGCTACATTTTATCTGCAGAATAGAATTAAAAAAAATTATGCGACATATACGCAATTCGATATCACTAGGGGGAGTGTGGTATAGTGAGATATCACGTTAATTTACTTTTTTCTTTGTTCTTTATTTATGTACCAGTATAAATATATGTTTTTCTAATGTTTATCACCCTAACATAGGATATGCTCGTGCCCCTCGATGGGAACATATATGAGCTGATACCACACACGCACACATACTTGATTACACCTGTTCTGTATTATTTTATGCCAGATCAGATGTCAGATCAGAAACCACCACAGCAACCTTTATGGCTGTCTGGACATTTTTTCACGGTGCATAATTTTCCAGAATTAAATTAGATTATACCTGTTAACCTGTATTTAAAGATAATATTCTGAATTTTTTTAAAATACTTTGTACCTAAAAAATATACGTAATTTGGGTGGAGGGGGGTAATATGTAGTCTAAAACCTCACCACATATCAGCATGGGGGAGGGGGGTTAACAAGTTTCCAAAAAACATCACGTGATTATTGAACGACCGTTTTACAAGCACCCTTAATTTTAAATTGCATTTTGTTTTAAACTGTACAAACTGTACACTACAACAAATATTCCCCATTTCAAAGTAACCATGTAATATACTTTTACTAAATCTCTAAACTTTTCAAACTTAATTCTTCCTGGTCACATAATAAATATATCTGTAGCATTTTCCTGAGAATCAATGAATCCATTTAAATATTCCAATATTTCCAATAAATAATACATATAATTTTCATTTACAAAGTGAAGAATTGGTTTCAACATACTAAGAAATTTTTTGTAAAATTTCCGACTTTACTTATAATAATAAATTGCTCCTGAGTTAGATTCACAATTAATTGTAGGACTTTTAATTCCATTCTAAAAATTTTTCATTAGCTTTACGTCACTTATATATATAACTAAATCGTAAAGGCGATGCAGCCTTATCTTGGGACTTATTTAAAAGAACACTTATTCCTTTAATACAGGAGCTTTCGACAAGGGTTATTGTCTTTATCAACTGTAACTGTGAACATGGTATGTTTCTTAAAAATTACTATACAAAGATGAAAAATACATACTTACAGAAAACTAGATTGTTGTTAAAACTATACAATACATCAGATTGAGAAAATTAAAATATTGGAATGGAAGAGGCTAGTTAAATTTGTTCAGAGACGTTTCAATGATATTTCAAAAATTATTTGACAAAACCCAGGGAAATAAATAATTGATAATTGATACATAAACAAAGAGGACCTTTCACTCTAATGCTATTTTTGTGTTTTTTATTTTTTTAATTGCTACTCATGGGTGCAAAACCATGGAGCATAATTATTAATTCCTGTTCTGTCTCAACTCTTAACAATTATTGGTCTAAAAAGTTGACAAAGCAATATTGTGAAACTCACTCAAAAACATATATTTAGATTTAAGGGAAATACAGGAACGGTGATATTGTATATGTACAGTTATCGCTCTCACCGAAAACTGGTCTAGTAAAGTCCATAGAAACTGTTGGAAATCATCCCTGATTCCCTCCATCCCCTACTACCACTAAGAGCTGGTGAGAGTCAACGACGACCTCAACCTTCCATTGTATCTCCCTGGTTTAATAAGTATAAATGGTTTTCCTGGACCCCTGTTAGATAGGTTAATTTTTACAATCCCTGATAACGGAACTATCAAAAAGAATAATTTTAACCAAAGCCTATTGAGCAACGATGACAATATATTCCAACCAGAAATGGATAAAAATATAAAATATAGATCGCTTCCATACATTGCAGAGCTTACACCCAAACTAACCAACATTTTAGCAAAGGATCCTTCTATTAAAGTTGCAAATAATACTATTAAGAAAGTAGGTTGCAACGTTAAATCTTATCGACGTTACAAAACGTTAGACGTTCTTATTCACGGGGCCCGACTAGCTCAACTCGTCGGTGAGTGGTCGTGGGTGAACTACCATATGACCAGACACTCGATGGTAAAGGGCGCCAACAACTACAAAGCCCGGCCCTGACTGATATCTCGATCCCTCTCTAGTTGTTAAGGGGAGTCGATCAATGTCTCACAGCTATCAAACGTCTCACTTACCTTTACGAAGGCTTATTCGAATCCGAGAGAGAGGTTGAGGTTAGATTCGTTGAATAAAACTTGAGCAACTCTAATGAATGAATTTAATACCCAGTACTTGCTTGTAAAGAGAAAAATTCGATACCCAACTCTCGGATATGCAACCAACCTATATGTTACAAACTAACTTCCCTAACCTGACTTCTTAGCTAAGATTCTGACCTGTACAGGTGCGACGCTGCCAGTGGCCCACGGTCGAAGATCGGTGGCCTCGAACGGGGATGACGGGAATATCAGCGGAGCCTCCTGCCTCTCACGGTCAAACGGCTATCTGACGACACCGCTGATGCGCTGATGACACTGCAGGTGACGGGACGGGGACTGGCCTCTCGGATGACCGGCTGGAATGGCTGCTCTGGCCTCTAGGATGTCTGGCTGGAACGACTGTTCTGGCCTCTCGGACGTCTGGCTGGAACGACTGCTCTGGCCTCTCGGACGTCTGGCTGGAACGACTGCTCGGTCCTCTCGGACTCTGGCTGGAATGACTGCTCGGGGCCCCCCTGTTGTCGGGACGGCGGAGTCTTTGGGTCGGGAAGGCGACGCTGCGGAGTTCTATTTACGACGGAACGGTCGGAACGGAGATTTAACTTCGCTGTCGCGGGTCGACGGTCTTCCACGAAACACCGCTGTCTGCGATAGATCGTCACGCTCACGCACTGAACACAACGAGGCTTAACTCGGAAACCGAGAGACTGGCTAATGTTCACTCGAACTAACGATAATTACTCTCCGTAACACTCGGGATAACACAATGACCGCAGTAATACTACTACTCGTACTCACATTTTCCTAATTAATTTTCCTAATGAATATAACCTCTCGTCCAAAAATGTGTTCACAGAGGAAGGGAGATCAACCTAAGGGCTCAACCCTTAGTTATATACTACGTGATAATCTATCATATCCCCTGTGAAGACATGCCGGGTACATCAGTTCTATTATTGGCAATTTATTACATATGTTATAACTGGAGGTTAAAATTCCTAGATTACCTGTTCTCTACCTAGTCCACACAATCCCAGCTAAGATCAGTTCGTTCTTGTATTACTACCTATTTTCCCGGAGCCTTATCTGACGTTATTCGTGTTTAAGCTAGTTCCCGCACATAACCTCTCATGAACCAGAAATGTGTTCACAAAGGAAGGGAGACGAAACTAATAACTTAACCCTTAAGGAGGGACAACAGGATACCCTATCCCTTGCGACACTATTCCTGTTACACCGGCCCTATTCCTGGTATTTAATTACATGTGGCCTGTTAGAGGTTATAATCTACATTTACCTTCACTACATGACTCCTGTTGGCCTTAGGGGCAACCGAGCTATGTCAACAGGTTATTCTGGCTCCCGGAGAAGTGAATTGCATAAAATATGTGAGTATAAAGTTAAGTGGAGTTGCTAAGTAAAGAGCTAAGTTGGTTGCATATTAAAGAATCTTAAATAATTTCCAATTATCTGGCTACGGTTGTAGATTCACGACTCTTCTCCAAAAAACACAACGTTACAAGGTAACTTTTTCACTAGAGTCAAAGACCCTATAAGAAAATGGGATGCATCTGGTGTGGTGTATAAAGTTGAATGGTTAGGTTGTCACGCACACTATGTTGGCCAAACTGCACGCCTACTAAAAGCCCGAATCGTATCACATAAAAGCGACATCAGAGTGAGAGCTGATAGGCCCATGCAGGAACCTGCAGTTAGCCTCCCGCCTACAGCGGGATGTGGCGTCAAAATAACCGTCTTCCTGAGTTGACATGGTGCAGGCCCAAACCAGCAGACTAAAACTTCTACTCCGGTATCCTTCAGCACTACTACCAGCATATTCCGGACAACCCTTCAGTCCAGCTGATTTCGCCCAGCCCCTAATTTGGTAATAGCTAGCTTCTTGATGTTGAGCTCCAGCAAATCGGTCTCGTAGCCTATCCAATGTTCGCCATACGTCCTGATAACCTGGTTTAAGGAACCCGGTCTCCTTTGTAACCAGATAAAAGATGTGTCTTTCGTGGTCACATAGTTCCAGAACCTTGCCAATTTCCGGGAGTTGCGCTCTGAGTTGTTCCAAGCGCCCGTACGTCTTCTTAAAAACTGTGGCGATACCTCGTGACATTACCAGGTCGGCGGAAACACAATGGGTCAACGAGTATTCTTCAGGTACGCTGAACAAGTCCTGTTGTTTTTCACAGGTTACCCCATACCGTGCTTTTCCGGTGCCCCCGTAGGCGCTCATAAATTCTCCGAACGAATGTTCGTTCTCCTGCGCCAAAGTGTTTCTCGGGTCAGTGTAAAGGATGAACTGTCCTTCTGGCAAAGGAAAACTCAGCACTGGGGCACTGGTCAACTTCTTCTTCAGCTCGTCGAAAGCAGACTGGTATTCCTCATCCCAACAGAAATTTCGTCCTTCTTCTGTGAGCCTCGTCAACGGCTTGGCGACGTCGGAAAACATCCGGACATAGCGTCGGTAGTACGTGCAGAGTCCCAGAAAACTCCTCAACTGGTGTTTGTCTGTCGCTATTGGCCACTTCTCCATCGCACTTATCTTGTCCGGATCAACGGCAACTCCCTCACTGCTCACTACGTGCTCTAAGTAAGAAACCTTCCTTCTGAAGAGATGACATTTCTTGGGGTTCAGTTTTAACCCCGCACCTCGCAGTCTTCGGAAAACGTCCTCCAAGTTTTTCAGATGTTCTTCGAAGGTCTTGCCCATCACGATGACATCGTCCAATTAGACTGGGCACGTTTTCCACGTTAAACCCATTAACACGCTCTCCATCAGCCTCTCGAACGTCGCTGGGGCATTACAAAGTCCGAATGGCATGATTGTAAAGTGCCACAGGCCGTTACCGAAGGTAAATGCCGTCTTTTTCTTATCGGCAGGGGCCATTTCGACTTGCCAGTAGCCGCTTTTTAAATCAAGGGTCGAAAATATCGTGGATCCAGCAAGGGTATCGAGTGTGTCGTCGATACGTGGTAGCGGGAGCTGTCCTTTTTAGTGACGCTGTTCACCTGCCAGTAGTCTACGCAGAACCGAGTGGTCCCATCCTTTTTCTTCATTAGTACTACCGGCGACGCCCATGGACTACTTGACGGCTCGATGACCCCGTTCCGCTCTAGGTCCCTGATGATTTTCTCGACTTCCTCCCGTTTGGCCAAGGGTAGTCGTCCCGCTGTTTGTCGAATTGGTCGGTTATCGCCCGTGTCAATTTTATGTGTCACGACCTTAGTCTTTCCCAGCTTCCCATTCTCGGTGGTAAATATGTCCTGCTACTTATTTATTAATTCGTTGGCCTTTTGTTTGTGTGTGGGCGAGAGAAACGCTCTGGTCTGGGAAAGAATTTGTTTCAAATCCTGTGGAGTGTGTCTGGACCTTTCTTTATTACTAACGCCCCTTACGATGGCCGAGGCAGCTATACACATGCCAAGCTTCGTACGCTTCTTGCTGGTAACCGGGTACTGATTGATGATTGATGTTGAGTAGCCGTACAAGCACTTCGCTTGAGAGAGTAACGAGCGCCTTCCCTACCAATACCACCCCCCCCCCAGCCTCAAAAGAGATCCTCAAAACTCGCTGTCCGAAATCCAACTGGAATCCAGGATTCCTCATGACGTCCATCCCCAGTATGACGTGTTCCTCAGTTTCGGCTATGATAACTGGATGGTCAAACTTTACTTGTCCCAACGTTATGCTAACTGTTGCTTCACCGCGTATCACTGCCTTCTCCCCTGTGGCAGTTCTCAATTGCCACCTACTTGGCCTAATCTTCCTACGGTCCCTCAAAACTTCCGAGCGTACGATCGTCTTCGTAGCTCCTGTGTCGACAAGCATGGCGTGGGGTCTCCCGTCGATAGTGCTGATATACTGATGGCCCGGGGGTTTCCACTGCTACGGGTCGACGTGTCCGACTTTTTATCGACGCGCATTAGTTTTTCCTGGGCCTTTTCCGGTACCGCTATCTTGGGGTCTTCTTTCCTGACAGTAACTCCATGATCTGCTGAAGGACCTTCTCCATGAGTTTTTCTGTGTCTACTTCCTCGGTAACAGCTCGAGCACGGCCGTGACTGCGGGAGGCTTCTATTGCTTCCTCATGTTTTAATGCGATGGTGAGCGCATCCATTAACGTCTTCGGTCGAGCTAATCTCGGGGCCCCTTGCAGTTCCTGGCCACGCAGCTCGGTAACAAACGTCTGCACTGCGAGACATTCCATCATCTGCTCCGGTTCTGTGGGATACGCCAACCTCACTAGTCTGGCTACGTCCGTTTTGAACTCTTGCAGGGCCTCGTTCGATCTCTGACGACGATTGGACATCTGGGATCGATGGACTTGCTCCAGATGTGTTTGGCCGAACCGCATTTCCAACCGCCTTAGCAGCTCCTCGTAATTCCCGGCTTCCTCGGTGGATAGCGTCTGAAGAACTTCCAACGCTTCTCCACGCAAAGCTACCGTTAGGGAGACAGCCTCCTCATGAGGGGACCAAGCGTTAGCCTCCGCTGCTGCCTCAAATTGCTTCCTGTAGCTATCCCAAGGGATTATACCATCGAACGTCGGGGATGTCACTCGATTGGTAGAAACCGAGTTATGTTGAACGGCCGCCTTTAATTCTTCCTTCGTCTCGCCGCTACTGACCCGCTTTAGTCGTTCTTCCAACTGCTCCATCTTCTGTTCAATGTCGTCTTCTTTCCCCTCGCCGCTACTGCCCTGTTCTAGTCGTTCTTCCAACTGCTTGATCTTCTGTTCAATCCCTTTACGCTGAGCCTCCATCTGTTCGGTTATCTCTTCCTTCTGGGCGGCGATTTGAGCAGTAATATCTTCCCTCTGGGCGGCGATTTGAGCAGTGATATCTTCCCTCTGGGCGGCGATTTGAGTAGTAATATCTTCCTTCTGGGAAGCGATTTAAGCAGAAATATCTTCCCTCTGGCCGGCGATTTGAGCTGTGATGTCTTCCCTCTGGGCGGCCATTTCTTCCCTCTGGGCAGCAATTTGCTTCGTTATGTCGTCGTCTTCGATCTCGAAAACTTCCGGGTCCTGGCCATTTTCTTTCAAAAACGCCGTAAGTCGATTCTGGAGTTCTGTCTTCTTCCCTCCCGTTTCCAATTCTCGTTCCTCGAGTTCTTTTCTTAACTCTGCCTCTTTAATTCGCGTAACTTCTTCATGATCCGCTCTTCTGACACCAATGTAACGTTTATTTTAGTTTATTTATACTGTCCTAATTTTACACTACACACTACTTGATCTATCTTAACTATTTCCTAACTAATTAATTTATATCGCACTCTTATTCATTAATTTATTTATACTCTTTCGCTTGTCCGTTTTTCGGCTTGTTAATTCACTCGCGGTTTCACGTCACGTCTTTTCTCCGCTAACCGCAAGCCCGCTTATATACATATCTCAATTGTATTCGCGATGGTTCCTGAAATAACTCGATCCCCCTTTTCCCTGATAATGTTTATGTAGATAAGTCCAGAAGGTAATAAATCATTCTTTCCTTAATAAGATGTTGCCGAAACGTTGGGGATGGTTTGTTTCATTGCCCACTTAACGGAGCGCTTTGAAGTAGCCTCCGAGGTCCGATAAGAGTAAACACGTTGCTCGCTGCTGTTTACATTTCGCGTTACAATATATAATATATATATATATATATATATATATATATATGTTATATATATAGCGGGTTAGACTAGAGCTGACGCCGTTTCCCGCATCCTAGTTTTCACTTTTTCGGTCTTTCTACTCACCTTCTCTTAAATGCCTGCTTTCCATGCTTGGTCGACATCCACTCCCCATGACCTTCGAGGTCTTCCTCTATATCGTCTTTGTGGTGGAGTACAATCCCATATCTTCTTTGGCCATCTTTCCTCTGGCATACGTCTTAGATGTCCATATGATTTTAAGCGTTTTGCCCCGATTGTATCTACAATATCCAGATCAATAACCCACTTTTGCTCTTATTGCGAGGTTTCGTGTCCTATTTTGTGTTGTTAGTCTACAGCACCTTCTCCAATAGCTTGTTACCGTGACTGGTATTTTTGACTTATTTACCTTTTTCAGTTACCATGTTCATAAACACAGGTTGATATGCTTTACATTATAGACTTATATATATATATATATATATATATATATATATATATATATATATGTGTATTTTAGTATTCTTTGTTATTTTTTCACTCCATAACATTCCATTTCATTGTCCTGTTGCCATCCTTACTTGCGTCATTCTGTTTAAGATTTCATCACTGTTTTCTCCTTTTCCTGACAGTTTATCCCCTAAATGTCGATACCGTTTAGTATTCCTTATAGCCACTGATCTCTGTGGCCGTGTTCGATTCTTTCGGTTTTTGTTAGATTTATCGTTAAATCCCACTCTTCGTATACTTCTTGTAACTTCCCCAGCCTGCAGTCTATATCCAACCTGTCTTCGGCTATAGGTGATTGCCTGGTCGTTAGCAAAATGTAAGGTGAACAGTTTATCGTCCTCAAATGGTATTCCCATTGCACTACATTTACATCTCCACTGTCATAATGCACCATTTAAATCGATTTTAAATAGGGCAGGTGCGAGGCAGCATCCCTTCCTAGGTCTCTTACTTACTTGGAATATTGTAATTATACTATTTCCAATTTTAACGGATGCAGACATATTTTAATACAGTGTTTCTCAACAGCTTGTACATAAATTTCTTTAATGTTTTGTTACTTCATTACCTGCCATACTCGTTCCAAGGGAACACTATCGTAGGCTTCCGTAAGGTCGATGAAAACTGCAGAAGTGTTCAAATTATCTGCTAAACGTTTTTCCATTGCCTGTCTAACAGTAAAAATACTGCCAATATAGGAGGCCAGCTCTGAAACCATTTTGCGCCTTCATTTCTTTAACACAAGTTTCTATTCTGTTTGCTAGTAGTTTGCCATAGAGTCTTCCTACTGAATTTAGCACACTAATACCTCTATAGTTCGTACAATTTCTCCTATCGCCCTTCTTGTAGATTCGCTAGCCATTCTTCTGGTGGGTCTGCTCTTTCCAATACCTGATTAAAAATGTAGGCCAGCAGCTCAAATAGTACATCGGGAGCATTTTTAATTAATTTGACAGCAATTTCATTTGGGCCAGGTGCTTTGCCGTTTTACATTTCTTTGCATGCCTTCTTCTTCATCTGCTGAGATTTCATCTCCAATAGTACGTTTTCATTACTTGTTATATTGTTATTTGTTTGTAACTGGGGTCTTTCTGGTAATAATCTCTTGTAATGAATAATTCATTCGGAGCTTTATATTAACTGTATGGCACATTTTTCTTTATTATCTGTTCTCAACCTTTTTATTGCTATCCCCTTTTTAGATATAGTTGATGCCAAGGAATGATCAATTTTTTTCACAGTTTTTTTGCCTTGTTTATTTTTCTTTTCACTTCAGTATTTGCTCGAGCATAGTTCTTTCTGTTTTCTGTCTACAGAGTCCTTGGATTGTAACCACTTGTGACACTTCGAACAATAGGAGCCCTAAAACAAAACAACTTGTTGTGAGTATTGCTTTGTAAGGTACTTACCTTCGGTTGCTAATTCTCCTCATTCATGTAGTGCGAGCCTGAAGATGGCTTCTAGGAAGCCGAAACCGGTCGCTCATCTTCAATGAATCTATCAGTTGGTTAAGACTTGGTGTTTTCCTTTGGTTAAATTACCATGGCCAACTTCGAGAAGCTGGACAACCTTCGGTCGTTTATATATGATCTTTAAAATGTATTACTTCGTTATCTCTCTTGATAATGTTTCTCGTACGCGTTTTGATCTGAAAGCATATAATGACGTATTCAGTAATTTAAAATGTATTATTTCTTTATTAAACAGTATAGACTTTTAATTCAGTACAGTTTAAATGCTTTCACATCTGCCAGACGTCCCGCAACGCCTCGCTTTTTTGCTCTTCGCTGCTTTTCGATAAAACTAACCAAACAAGCTTCACTTCTCTCAGTAGCTCCCAGAGTTCCATATGTTTTTTTTTTTTAAATAACTGAGTTAACATCAATCTCCTACATATACATTCATCAAAAGTAAAATTATTTAAATCTCTGAATGCCCATACGTTAATTCTACACTTCACAGACGCAAGGCTCTAAACTGTAATGACACCCAAATCCGAACGGACGTCGGACTCGAATGTCCACAATTAGAAACGACCTGCTAAATTACTCTCAAAGCCTCCCCTTTTGACCACCGCCTAAGTAATTCGATGCAACTCTGCCAAATTAAAGCAGATGAGGACGAAATTATCCTCCCTATTCTCTGTTTCAGAACCTTATTCAGGGTGTTTCTAAAAATTGTACCTCGACTGCATATAAAAGAAAAACAGAATGGGCTGTGGAGAGATTTTTAATCTATACTATGAGTCTTTAGTCTACTAGTCTACAATGAGTTTTTCAACAAAAATTGAATTTCTTGGACTTCAAAGGAAAATTCCATTTTACCGAGTGCACTCAAAATGTGCACTTCGAATTCGAAGAACTTGTTATCGTATCGAAGCTCCTGTCTCTTCTCGGCCTTTCGAATCCCGTCTGTTCGAACGCTCCAGAATCCTCAGGATTACGAATACGGCGAACTTGGATAGCTCGAGGCGTGTTTATCTCGCGGCAAGCCGTTCCGTTACACTGCCCCCGCCTGAAAGATGTTTCGTCCCGAAACGTGTCCCTGACAGGCCCATGTAGAAACCTACAGTTGGTCCCCTGTCTGCAACGCGAGGTTTGGTGAAAATAACATGCTACGGTCTTCTTGTGCGGACTCCTCTCAGGATTCCAACAACACACCAAAATGTCTACCCCGGTGAAGCGAAATAAGACCTCCAGCATATTCCTGACGACCCTCCAGTCCAAGGCGTCCAATCCACAAGCCAGTTTCGGAATAGCTATCTTAGTTTGATCTTCGCTAAGTATTTTATCCCTAAGGTCACGTAGCGCGGTCCACAAGTCCAAATAGGTGGGCTTGTGAAAGGACCTCCTATTTGTAATCAGGTAGAAGAGCGGCCGTCGTGTTCCTACTTTCTTAATCCTCAGCGCTTACCCGACCGCCGGCCCCTGCTGATGAAGTTCGTCCTGTTTGCCAAACCTCTGTGATGTGCCCTTATGGCACTCAGGTTCGGTTGGATGGGTACTTGAAGAAAGGAACATCTACTCGCTAAGAGTTAACATTCTATATTACCTTTAAATTCTTGTTACTGAGTACAAGGATCGACCTAATTACCGGGTCATTTACATTCCAATCATTACATTTAGCAAACAATTATTATTACTACACAGCAATATTAAAACTTACATACTTACTTAAAATCTACTCTACAGGGTGATACATACCTAAGGTAATAGTATATTAAAGTATGAGTGGATATTGAGCTCTTTCAAACACGCGCGAGCGTCGAGCACGACGTAGCGTAGCCGTAGGCGTAGCCGGCGTAGTCGAATACTTCACGCGATTTGTTTTATTGGTACCTAGCTTTGAAATCATAAATAGCGTAAAAATACCCAAATACCCAATATAATTAATTTGAACGACACTCGGGATGCTTCGTGCCGGCCCGTCGCCCGTCGTGCC
Organism: Cryptocephalus moraei; assembly: GCA_946251905.1. Classification (NCBI taxonomy): domain Eukaryota; kingdom Metazoa; phylum Arthropoda; class Insecta; order Coleoptera; family Chrysomelidae; genus Cryptocephalus; species Cryptocephalus moraei. Next base: position 35,651,183 of record OX276454.1, on the reverse strand, counting down.
ACCAATCGGCTCGGCCCGCTACGGCCAAAAACGCTCTGTTATTGGTTGATTTCGTCGATGTTGATGCGTTTCCATGGCAACTTTAAAACACGCGCGTGCGAAAAAGCACGATTTACGCACGCCAAAGCGGGTTTGAAATAGGCAAAATAGAGTACCAATAAAAAAAATATATTTAATTATCTCGTCACTACATCACATCTCGTCCGGGACTCCGCGGCAATTCCTCGGGACATCCGCAGGCCACGCAATGAGCCAGCGCATACTCAGCCGGTGTTTCGAAGAGATCCCGTTGTTCTTCCCTGGTCACACCGAATCTGGCCTTCCCAGTTCCACCATACGCAGCCATAAACTCTTCAAAGGAGGGCTCATCCTCTTGGGACCGTAGTTGGCGCACATTTGATCTTGGTCATGGTCTATGTTGTGTCGGGTGAGGTGAAATGGTACCCCCAGGTCTATGTAAATGATTTATTCAATATTGAACAGTTAATGATTATGATTGTAAAGTAATACATGCTCTCTTATTCATCTTAACCTCGAACGCATAGAACAGTGTTCTCCCGAGCGCTCACTCTCATAATCCGGATTTCACAGGACACCCACTCGTTTCGTGGGTGCGCGGTAGATTTGATTCTTTGTTACATATGCAACATTTCCTCCCTCGCTTAAATGGCGTTCTTGCGCATCTCTTAGTCTTAGGGTTGGTCGGCGTACGCGCTTTGACCTGCGAGGTCCGCACGGAGTGTGGGGAGTCGGTGCTACAGTGTTCCTCGGAGTTGTGGACTGGCTTGGCGTAGCGGGGATCCGTTGTGGCTGACTTGGCGTACCAGGGATCCGTTGCTCCGATGCCCGGCCTGGTGCTGGGTTCCTAGGAGCCGGTTCGTAGAAGCGCGTTCGTCTCTCCCGTGTTGCTGGTTAGGGTTCTTTCAGAGCGGGCATCGCAAAAGGATTCGCGTAACTGGTCAATGTGTCTTTTGAATCGTTTCCCATTGTATCTGATTTCGTAGTGTAAGTCGCCCAACCGTGATACGACGGTGCCTGGTGACCATCTATCCATTCTGGGGTTTCCGGAGAGGAAATGTATCTCTTGACCCAATGGCATCACACGAAATCTTGAATTCATGTTTGCCTGTTGTTTCTGCATGACATTGGTCTGGATGTCGTCTGGCCGTACCAGGTCCAGACGAGTGCGTAAGTTCCGTTTGAGAAACAGCTGAGCAGGGGGCTGACCTGTAGTAGCGTGCGGCGCCTTGCGGTATTGTCGAAGGAACTCGTTCAAGTTGCGCTGCAAGGTGGCTTTGGTTGTCTTCATAGCCCGAAGTGCATCTTTCACCGTCTGTACATATCTTTCTGCCTGTCCGTTGGTGGATGGGTGATAGGGTGCTGTGAGCTTGTGGAACTTGACTCCACTGTCTCGTAGGAAGTTCCTAAACTCTTCTGATGTGAATTGTGGTCCATTGTCTGAAACAATGGTGACAGGGGCCCCATAAGCGGTGAACAAATCATCCATTAGTCCGATGGTGGCGTTGGCAGTTGTGGAGGTTGTTGCTTTGACCTCTATCCATTTGCTGTATGCATCCACAGCGATCAGGAGCATGGTGTCGGCCACTGGCCCCGCGTAGTCAATGTGGACTCGTTCCCATGGCGCTTTCGGGTATTCCCAATGGTGTTCCCTATACTTGGGTGGTGCATGTGCGTATGCTGCACATTCTCTACACGCTTTCACGGACTGCTCGATATCTGCGTCGATTCCAGGCCAGAAGACGAACGAGCGCGCTACGCCTTTCATTTTGACCATGCCGCTGTGTGCTGCGTGTAGGTCGTCGAGGATTGCGGACCTGAGTACTGGTGGGATGACGACCCTGTGTTCGAACAGAAGGCAATTTGCTGCTAGTGTGTAATTCGATTCTGGCGCTTTGTAGTTGTGGCGTGTAAGTTCCTGGCCGGATTCCAGAAGTTGGATGATCTTGCCGAGATGTTGATCCTTGCGGGTTTCTCGCGCAATGGCTTCTGCTCGTACTGGAAGCTGGGCGATTTGACAGACGATGAACTGATCGAAGTCGTCACTGTCATCCTTATCTCCTTCTCCTTCTTGTGTGTTCGTCGTGTGAACTGCGTTGATTGTCGTCAGTGGCGCTCTGGAGCAGTAGTCGGCATTCACGTTCTCTTTTGAGGTTTTGAACTTCCCGTCGAAGTTGAAGTGCGCAAGGTAATCTGCGTAGTTAGCCATTCGACTGATGCATAGGACGAGTAGTGACTTTTCGGGATGCTGTATCTGGGTCAGGGGCTTGTGGTCGGTAATCAGAGTGAAGTGTCGAGCATAGAGGTAGCTGAAAAACTTTTGAACTGCCCAGACGATGGCTAAGGCTTCCTTATCGATCTGTGGATATCGTTGCTCCGTTTTCGTCATGGTTCGGCTCGCATATGCGATTGGGCGTTCCTGCCCGTTGTCGAGGCGGTGTGATAGGACCGCGCCCAATCCCGTTTTACTGGCGTCTGTTGCAACCCAACCCTACCAGTGGTAGGGTTGGGGCGTACTGTGTCAGGACTTGGGACGAGGTTAGTGCTCTTTTGATGTCTTCATATGCTCTGTCACCCTCTGGCGTCCATACCAGGGGTTCTCTGTGTAGCATGTCTCGCAGGGGTCGAGCTCTTGTCGCCAACTGGGGGATGAAAGAGATGTAGTAGGTCGCCTTGCCTAGGAACAGTTGGAGGTTTTCAAGCGTTGCTGGCTTTGGGGCATCCCGAATTGCCTCGATGTGCGCATCTGATTTCTGTATCCCTCTGGCGTCGATTTTGTGACCCAGGGCTTCTAACGTTGGCTCTGCGAAGGTGCATTTATTATGGTTCAATTTCAGTCCTTCAACTCGAAGGCGTTCCAACACTGTCCTTAGTGCTTGTAGGAGGTTGTCAAACCCGTTGGCTGACACAAAAATGTCGTCGAAGAAGTTGACCACGTTCGGAAGGTCGTGGAATATCGAGTCCATGCGCCGTTGCCATAGCGCAGGGATATTGGCCGCCCCGTAGACTGCACGTGTTGGGCGGATCAACCCATGCGTTGGCGTATTAAGGGTTAGCGCGTGGCTAAACTCCTCGTCCACTTCCAAGTGCATGTAGGCGTCGGTGAGGTCCAGATGGCAGAAAAGGTTTGCACCCCGCATTCGATTAAATAAGTGATCTGCTCTGGGGATCGGGTGCTCGTCGATTATAATGCGGGGGTTGAGGGTTGGTTTGTAGTTCCCCGTGATTCTCAGCTTGCCGTTCTTCTTTGCTACTACATGTGTCGTTGATGCCCACTCCGAGTGGTCGACCCTCTTGTAGAGTCCGGAGGCTATCTTGGCGTCGATCTCCTTTGCATAGGCGTCGCGAAGTGCAAGTGGAATGTCTCTTGCTCGAGCGAAAATGGGGGTCGCCCCAGGCTTGAAGTGTACTTTCGCAGGTGGGCCTCGCAGCTTCCCCGGTACGTCGCTGAACACGTCTGCATATTGAGCAAGAAGATGTTCCAATTGGTTTTTCTGGTCGCCAGTTGGATGTTCTTCTATGGAGGTTTGATGGACAGCGGTCAGCTTTGAGAACATCTGGTTGAAGTCGATCTCATCGATGAACTCTGCGATCCATTCCCGGCCGAAGAGTGTGTCGAACTCGTCATCCACCACGTAGAGGTCGAGCTGTTTAGTCGTTCCTCCGATTGAAGCGGACACTGGTAGCCGCCCTATACAGTTTATTCGGTGCCCCGTGTAGCTAGCGAAGCTTCGGTCTAGTCGTTGTAGATGGAAGTCCTGCCTGAAGGTACGTAGTTTCCGCTTACTCACAAATGAGCAGGGAACACCTGTATCCAGTTCCATGTTGACAATGGCTCCTTCTATGTTGACATTCAGTGTTTGACGTTGGGACGAGAGTGCTCCGATGACCTCAACCTTGCTGAGCTGCTCCATGCGGTCTGTCCGTTGGGTGGGTTCCTCTTCTTCCAACAGTTGATTCGTGCTTTGTGTTCGGCCTCCAGACCGACACACCTTTGCTAGGTGGCCTTTCTTACCACAGTTATGGCATTGGGCGTCTCGAAATCGGCACTGACTGCGAGCGTGTGCCCCTCCACATCCTGCACAAGGGCGGTGATTGCCCCGAGGAAGGTCTCCTGGTGGCTTGGGGTCGTTGCAGTTCCAGGGAGGCTTGCTCTGGCCCAGTTGCCTTGGGGGCTGCCCTGCGGTCTTCCTCGCGAGCGGTTTTTCATAGCCGATTCTGTGGGTGCTCTCCACATGGGATTGGCTCGGAGACTCAGTCGGTTTCATCTCGTCTGTGGTCTGTCGGGTGGCTTCTAGAGCGTGCGCGATTTCGTACGCCGCTTTGAAGGTCTCCGGTTTCTTCGCAATTATCTCATCACACATTTCTCGGGTTTCTAGGCCTACGATCATTTGTTCGATTAACATCCGGTCGAGGAAGGAGCCATATCCACAGTGTGTCGCTGCTTGTCTCAGTCTCAGTGAATAGCTTGCTACGGATTCCCCTGTTTTTTGTGTCACTGTTCGAAATTTGATGTTTTCCGCGTAGATGTTGCGGGTTGAATCAAAATGTTCGGTTAGCTTACCCCGAACCTCGGCGTAGAGGAGGGTTTCTGGGTCGGTAGGGCTTACCAAGATCTTCAGCGCGTCGTTGAGCTCTGTTCCCATGTAAACTCGTGCGTACTGGCCATGTTCGCTTTCTGGGACTTTACTCAGGTTGAGTGCCCAAGTAAAGCGCGTGAAATAGTCGCCGACTGTTGATCCATCGCTCGCACGATATGGCAACATCGAGAACTCCGGTGGTCGCGGCTCTCGAAGATCTGCCTGTCCCACTGGCACATTGCTTGCGGATCCCCTGATAGCGTCGGCGATCACACTTGTAAGTTGGATAAATCCTCTAAGTTCTTAAAGTGGCGACTCATTGTTGATGTAAGGGAAAAGAAAGTCTTCACCACCATCAAAAAAGTTTTTAATTAAAATAGGTGACCGGTTTCGGCCGTAGCCATCATCAGACCTAAAATTTATGTACATAGAAACGGAAACGAAAAATGTAAAAACATATTACCAATCATGAAGATGTGACAAACTACATAAAAATAAGGTTATGTCGTACACCAACCGAACAATAACCGCATGGTACCATCAAATTTCCCAACCTCGATCTTCACGGAGGGATGAAATCAAACAAAAACCTTCAAATATCTTCAGTCCTTCGTCAAATCTTGATGCGAGAATGAACAGTTAGAAAGTTGTGAAATAACCTTTACACATTAACGAATAACGACCACGAGGCTCGGATAGAACAACAACAACGAAAGGCGTATGTCAAAGTCAAACAGTCAACCATCGTATTCACAAACATCAACATAAAACATGAAATAATCTCAAAACTACTTAGTCATGTACGAATAAAATTATATTGTAAAGTGTAAGATATAGAAATGTTGTGTTACAAAAACAAACTAGAAAACGGAAAAAACTAAACAATTCTTAAGCAAGGGGAATAACTCTTCTTACAACCAAATCTTAAACTCAAAACACAAGTCCAAAATTCGATGGGAAAAGGAACGTCCCCCACAAAGATCAATTACTTATGTTTTAAAATGTTGGAAACAAACGAAACAATCGGTGAGGCGTCCAAATTTTTTTGGTCATTTAAGAAATCTTGATCGTCGGAATGAATTAAAATCTCTAAAGTTTCTAATGCATTTAAATGTTTGTTTCGATCCTCAAAATGTAAAGGGGTAAACGCACTCTCTAGAATAAGCATATGTTTTTCGGCTAAGACATGATTGGCAAACGTTGAAGGCGTGTGGTTTATATCGGAAGATTGAAATTTAATCACCCATTTTTCATGTTCTTTTAGTCGAGTTACAAATTGGCGCCTCGTTTGGCCAATATAATAAGCATTGCAAGAATTACATGTTAGTTTATATACCCCGGATTTCAAAATTGAAGGGATTGAATCTTTATTAAGGCATAAAAACGACCTGAGGTTCAACGATGTTCTAAACGAAATATAAATGTCATGTTTTCTAAAAATCTTAGCCAAAGTCAAAGAAATAGGTCCGAAATATGTTAAACTCCTGAAAATATGTGAAGTTACTGTCGAAGAAATGTTAAAAGTTAGGTTAAATTTGGAAAAATATGAATAGTAGAATTTATCAATTAATTTTAATGGGTAACCATTAACCAATGCCAAATGTCTTATAGTTTCGAGTTCTTTATCAAAGGACAATCTGTCTAGAGGTAAAGAAAACAACCTGGTGAAAAGAGCATGAAAGGCGGACATCTTGTGTTGCCAAGGATGATTCGAATCGGAAGGTATTAAAACATCTGTGGCCGTATCTTTCCTATAAACTTCAAACGACAATGAATTGTTATTTCTCTTAACGAGAATATCTAAAAAGGGGATTTGACCATTATTTTCAAACTCAATTGTGAACGAAATTTTACTGTGTATAGTGTTCAAATAATCTAAGAAAACTAAAGCATCCTCTTTCTCACCCAAGAACAGAAACAAACAATCATCCACATATCTAACGTATTTAATAATTCGAGATTTAAAAGAAACATGACTTGTGAATCTTACCTCTAAACTGTGCATAAAGATCTCAGCCAAAAATGGGGATAAACAACTCCCCATAGCTAGACCATCGATCTGGGAATAAAATTTGTCATTAAATAAGAAAAAATTCTGGGCCAAGACCAAATCTAATACTTCCAATAAGTTTAAAATGACGTAAGTAGGGATGTTGTTTTCTAAAAGTAAGATTCTCAAGTTGAATAAACATTCTTCCACCGGAATACTAGGAAACAAATTGACTACATCTATAGAAAATAATATACAATTACTTGGTATTTGTATTTGTGACAAGACCTTGGCTAATTCTATTGAATTTTTAACTGAGAAGGGGTTTTTGAAATCAGTTAACTCCCTTAACATATTGTTCAATATGGACGACAATTTATAGGTTGGAGAATTCATAAATGACACCACTGGTCTAATAGGCACCCCTGTCTTGTGAATTTTCGGTAGACCGTATAATCTAGGAATCATAGGATTCATCATTACAAGACACTTGTAAGTGCCTGTAACAATTCGGCCGGTAGTCCTGCCGTAGCCTCTTCTGGCATCGTGGGGCCGTTCTGGAGCTCTGGAACGGGGGCTCATCACATCCCAACCACGCGGTCGCTTCTTGATTGTAGGTTAGGATCCGACTGATCGGCGCGTTCCTTTTCCATTCGCAATCCTGCGGGTTCTCCTTCCGCGGCGTCTCACTTCTGGCACCACTGTTGTGTAAGGTGAGGTGAAATGGTACCCCCAGGTCTATGTAAATGATTTATTCAATATTGACCAGTCAATGATTATGATTGTAAAGTAATATATGCTCTCTTATTCATCTTAACCTCGAACGCATAGAACAGTGTTCTCCCGAGCGCTCACTCTCATAATCCGGATTTCACAGGACACCCACTCGTTTCGTGGGTGCGCGGTAGATTTGATTCTTTGTTACATATGCAACAGTCTACTTCGAAAGGCGCTAATCGGATGTAATGCACGACCCTGGGTTTCCCATTCGGGACTTTGCTGATTCGGTAGGCGACGTCATTTATCTTTGTCTTCACTGTATATGGCCCTTTATCAGGCTTTCTGAAGCTGGGAAGGTAATAATATGATGATAACCCTCGTCTTCTTTGCGGGTTGTTCAGCCACACCATGTCTCCTTCTTCATACATGCTGCTGTCCGCCCGAACGTCATAGTGATCCTTTATGCGGTCGCCGGCGGCTTGGAGATTCGTCCGTACCATCTCGTAAATCTGGTCCATCTTTCTGCGCAGCTCGGTGACGTAGTCTTCCTCAGCCAGATCTTCTCCCGGTTTGCAACCGAAGCTCAGATCGCAGGGAAGCCTCATCTCCAGCCCGAACAGTACCCTTGCTGGTGTTTGGCCGGTGGACTCGTTGATGGCAGAACGGTAGGCCATCAGGAAAAAGGGGAGATGTTGACCCCAGTCTCGTTGGTGTTGAGACACTACCTTCGAGAGGTACTTGCCCATGGTGCGGTTCATCTTCTCCACCATTCGGTCGGACTGAGGGTGCAGCGCTGTTTTCCTAGTTTTGCGAATTCCCAATTTTTCGCACAAACTCCCTGGAACAGCTCGCCCTAGAAGACATCTGCGACAGTTGTGGCGGCATGGTTGGGAATCGCGTAGGCCTCTACCCATTTAGTGAAGTAGTCCATCGCCACCAGGATATACTTGTTGCCGCAATCGGTTTCAGGAAATGGCCCAGTAGTGTCTAGGGCGATCCTCTCGAAAGGACTTCCCACATTGTACTGTCTCGTCGGGGCTTTCGACTTGAGGTGTGGCTGAGCAAACTGTACACTTCCTACACCATTCGCGAACAGCCTCGGAGCAGCCCACCCAATAGAAATGCTCGCGCACTCGCGCAAGAAGACGCAAGGTCTTCTTTACTCCCAGGTGGCCTCCTGAGGTTCCGTCATAGAGGTGACGTAGCACCATCTTCTTTTCACTTCAGGATCTGTTGAAGTTCAGGGTCGCCTTCCTGCGCTCGCCGCAGCCCGTCTGGTGACCAGTCCTCGTAGGTGCGGCAAGTAGAGGCCTCCTTTATTTCTGCACGACTGCAATGGAAACATCCCTCAGGACATGGTCTTCTTGAAAGAGCGTCAGCATTACGGTGGCTGGTTCCTCCTCTATGTTCGATGTCAAAGTCGTATTCCTGAAGACGCTCAATCCACCCAGCTACCTGGCCTTCCAGGTTCATGAATCGCAGGAGCCATCTGATCGCCACGTGGTCCGTTTTCAACAGGAACTTCTTCCCGTATAGGTACTTATATAAGTGTTCTACTGACTTCACGGCAGCTAATAGCTTCCTCCTGGTGACACAGTAGTTCCTTTCGGGCTTCGACATGACTTTACTGAAGTAGTCAATGATTCGCTCCTGCCCATCTTGCAGCTGGGACAGGACAAAACCCCTCCCATCCCGTCGTTGCTTGCATCCGTATCCAGGATGAAGGCAAATTAAGGCTCCTTTTTCCTCGGTTAGTCGTGTCAGCGGCTTTGCGATGTCAGAAAACATTCGGACGTAACGACGGTAGTAAGTGCAATTCCACAGGAAACTCCGCGATTGATGCTTGTCCTTCGGTGTTGGCCATTCTTGGACTGCTCTCACTTTTTCAGGGTCCACCTCGACGCCGTTACTGCTGACCACGTGACCCAGATAGTGTACTTTCGTTCGTAACAGGTGGCATTTCTTTGGGTTGAGCGTCAGGTTAGCCATTTGGAGTCTCTTGAAGACTTCCTCCAGGTTTGACAGGTGTTCGTCAAACGTCCTCCCTATGACGATTATGTCATCCAGGTACACGAGGCACGTTTTCCAGGAGAACCCTCTGAGTATGTTCTCCATGAGCCTCTCGAAAGTAGCAGGCGCATTACACAACCCGAATGGCGAATGGCATTACGTTGAATTGCCACAGTCCAGATCCTACAGTGAAAGCCGTCTTCTCCTTATCTGCAGAGTCCATTTCCACCTGCCAGTAGCCACTCAAGCCACAGGTCAAGGGTAGAAAACAGCTTCGATTCAGCCAGAGTATCCTGGGTGCCGTCTATCCGGGGAAGTGGGTAGATGTCTTTCTTCGTCACGTTGTTCAGTATACGATAATTTACGCAGAACCTGGTGTCTCCATCCTTCTTCTTTACCAGGACTACAGGATATGTCCAAGGACTGCTAGATGGCTCGATGACTTCCTCTCTCTCCATGTCGTGGATGATTTCTCCGCTACATCCCGCTTCGCCTGCGGCAATCTCCTTGCTGACTGGGGGATTGGTCTCGCGCCCCCTGAATCGATCTTGTGTCTAAAAATACTCGTTCTCCTGGATGGTCCCTTGTCAGACACGAAAATCGATCGGTATCGACGGAGTAGCTCAATAAGTCTCTTCTTCTCGGCTCCATCGAGAGAATCGCAGGCATCCCGACTTGGGAGTCAGCGCTTCTTGTCACCTGGTGGATCAGTGACGTCATTGGTGAGCAGGTTCACACTTTTGTTCCCTTGCGGGTGGTTACTGGGTAATCATTGATGTTAATGAGCCCGACTGGAATTTCATCACCCAGTGTCACCAAAGTCTTCTCTACTAGAACGCCTCGCCCACCTCCACGTCATGATTCCAAGGTTCCACTATGGCAGGATTACCTTTCCCGGTGACGCCTTGAAGTCGGATCACGACTATCGATTCGCTCCTACTCCGCAAAATTATGTCCTCTGTCAGCCTTATCTGATGGACTGCTTCACCCTTGGTGTGCAGGAATATTTCCTCTGGGCCGACTTGCATTACTTGTCGTTTCAAATTGAGTGCGAAACCGTGGGCCTTCACGATTCACGTCTTCATAATGTCCAGTCCCAAGATGGCGTCCTCTTTTATGTCGGCAATCAGGACTCAGTGTGGCGAGAATCGTGCAGTACCGATCTTGATCTTGACGTCGACTCATCCGTGGACGGCAGCAGCTTCGCCCGTAGCCGTTCGCAACCTCCACCTGGACTCCATCACTCTCTTCCCTCGCGTGTTCAGCAGGCCTGGCTTCACGATCGTCTTGAATGCCCCAGTGTCGAACAGTAGAGTGTGCTTCCTGCCGTTAATTTCGCCATCCACGTACAGGCTGCCATCATCACCTCTTAGGGTAGCAATATTGATGACGGGATCTTGGGACGGGCAACGGGTCGGAGCTGCTCCCTGGGAGTCGACCCATTTATATTTCTCGACCCTGGGGCGCTTGCTGTCCCTTCGGAGACGGCCAACTTCCCTACACGTGCAGCACTTCGCTGGTTCTTTTGTGCCTTCCTTCAGCAGTCCCTTGAGGGCGTTGGCAACCTGCTCCAGCGTGTCCTCCTTTTGTTGGGCTTCCACGCGTGCCTCGTCTCCTACCACCGTCCGGACGCGGCCACAGGTCCTCGACGCCTCCGTCGCAGCCTCGTATTCCAGGGCCATCGAGAGGGCTTCCAATGTGCTCTTGGGACGCGACAGCCGTACTGCCCGCTGCATCTCCACATCCCGCAAGCCGTCGATGAAGGCCAAGACGCGAGCCTCTCCGTCATGGACTCCGCCGCTTCCGGGTAGGCGAATCTGACTAGCTTCGCGATGTCGGCTTCGAGCTTCCCATATGGAACAGTCTGTAGCACGTCGAGGGCGCTTCCCCGCAGCGCGACCCTCAGAACCACAGCCTTGTCCCTTTGTGCCCAGTTGTTGGCTTTCGCCACTGCCTTGACCTGCCGGAGATAGTTCTACCAGGGAATTTCCCCGCCGAAGGTTGGCGACTTTACTCGATGGCTCGCAGTAGGGACTGCTTCGATCCTGGTTACCTCCTCCTCCGAGTCGTTGAACGGATTACCTGGACTGGATATATTTTGCCGACTGGGCTGTAAATATATTGATTGTAAACGTTCCCCTAATTCTCTCAGTTGTTTTTCCAGTTCCAATCGTTGGGTTTTCGGCCTGAAGTGCGCTGTCAAGATTTCCAATTCTGCTATCCAGCTCACCGTGGAGTTCTCGTAGATTGTCCAACTCGCCGTGGATTTTTCCCATTTCGCCGTGGAGTTTTCCCATTTTGCCATGGAGTTCTTTTATGTTGTTATCCAGATCACCGTGGAGTTTCCCTGTTTCGCCGTGGAGCTCTTTCATGTTGTTATCTAACTCGCCGTGAAGTTCTTTCATCCCCTTCATTTGGTTATCCAACTCACCGTGGAGTTTTTTCATTTCATCGTGGAGTTCTTTTTTGTTGTTATCCAACTCACCGTGGAGTTCTTTCATTTTGTTGTCAATGAGGCGCTCATCTTCTTTCTCGAAACCGAAAGTTTCAGGGTCTTCTCCATTGTCGGTTAAATAATTTTCCAGACGTTTCTGCAGCACCGTTTTCGACCCTGACGTTTCGAATTCTTTATCTTCCAACTCACGTTTGAAGTCCGTCACTTTTAAATCGGGTAATTTCTTCATTGTTCTTGATTTATTTCACTAATTAATCCCACTTATGACACCACTGTAACGCTTTTACTGTTTTACTAAAACTTAAAACACTATGCCAATTGTCCTAGTAAATTTATTTCTTACAAGACACTTATAAATTAACACTTAGCTTAATTTATTTTCACACACAGATGTTTATTTATTTATCGGGCGGTATCGTCGCCAGAATATTCACGCTCCGATTCTTCAACAACGTTCTGGTCATTTCGGGAGAAGATTCTCGAATTCGAAGAACTTGTTATCGCATGGAAGCTCCCGTCTCTTCTCGGCCTTTCGAATCCCGTCTGTTCGAACGCTCCAGAAATCTCGGCATTACGAATACGTCGTACTTGGGTAGCTCGAGGCGTGTTTATCTCGCGGCAAGCTATTTCGTTACAATACTTTGTTTCCAATGAAGAATTGTTTGAAGTGCTAGATAATGCTCACAAGGAGTGTGGTCATGCTGGAAGAGATATTATGATTAAAGTATTAAGCAACAAATATGCTAACGTAACTCGACAATGCATTACACTTTGCTTAGAGCTATGTGAAATCTGTCATTAGAAGAAAAAGCATCCAAAAAATGGAATAATCGTAAAACCTTTGCTATTTGCTTATCGAAATGCAGACTTGCCCCGATGGTGATTTCAAATATAACCTTAATTACCAGAATCATCTTTCAAAATACTTATCTAGTTTGCGGCCACTACAATCGAAAAGAGAAGAAAAGGTCGCTTATTGTTTGATAGACATTTTTTGCCATTTGGGGAACTCCTTCTGTTTGCAGTCCGATAACGGACGTGAATTTGTAAATCGCATTGTTGAAAAGCTGAAAGTGATGTGGCCACAATTGAGTATAGTCCACGGAAAACCACGATCTTTTCAAAGTCAGGGAAGTGTAAAGCGGTCTAACCAGGATGTTGAAAACATATTGATTGCCTGGATGGATGATAATAAAACCAAGCATTGGAGTCAGGGTCTGTGTCAATGTTCGGTGAGTAATGGTTTCAGGCGCGCATCCAGCGTTTGCATTTTGGGGGGGGGGTAATGTGGTCATCTAGTGTACTTTTGTATCTTTGCATCATTTTCGATCTATCTTTAATCTATTGGATTTAATTGTGTGGGTATTGTTAAATTGGCATTGTGCCAAATGCTAGAAACATTTTATGCGTAAAAAAATTAATGTAATTTGCTCAAAAGGAAAAATTTTGGGATGCTTTTTGGCTGAAAATTTATATTTAGACTCTTTATTACATTGCAAACGTCATACCGTATAAATTTTTCCAAAATTTTGATACAATTTTTCCAACGTGGGAGATAGTTTCTGAACAATTTTTTGAACTTTTGAAAAAAGGGCGTTGTTAGTCTCTTCGTTAAACCCCACAGAATATTTAGACAAATTTTCAGCTTAAGCGGTTCAAAAGCAACCGAGAAAAATTGGTTTAAAATGCCCCGGTATGATCGGTCCGGATCAGAAACCTCCTTCCACACAAGATTTATGGAAGTGTTCGAAAATGTCGTGGATCCAGCAAGGGTATCGAGTGTGTCGTCGATACGTGGTAGCGGGAAGATGTCTATTTTGGTGACACTGTTCACCTGCCGGTAGTCTACGCAGAATCGAGTGGTCCCATCCTTTTTCTTCACCAGTACTAATGGCGAGGCCCATGGACTGCTTGATGGCTCGATGACCCAGCCCCGCTCTAGGTCCCTGATGATTTTCTCGACTTCCTCCCCTTTGGCCAAGGGTAGACGTCTCGCTGTTTGTCTAATTGGTCGTGTCTCGCCCGTGTCAATTTTATGTGCCACAACCTTAGTCTTTCCCAGCTTCCCATTTTCGGTGGTAAATATGCCCTAGTTCTTATTTATTAGTTCGTTGGTCTTTTGTTTCTATGTAGGCGAGAGAAACGCACTGGTCTGGGAAAGAATTTGTTTCAAATCCTGCGGCATGTGTCTAGGCCTTTCTCCCTCACTAACGCCCGTTACGATGGCCGAGGCAGGTATACACGTGCCAAGCTTCATACGCTTCTTGATGGTAACCCGGTACTGATTGATGTTGAGTAGCCGTACAAGCACTTCGCTTGAGAGAGTAACGAGCGCCTTCCCTACCAATAACCCCCCCAGCCAGTCGATTTTAATCGTTTTCTGGTTCGATTACGACTGGAACACCGTGTATCACTGCCTTCTCCCCTGTGGCAGTTCTCAATTGCCACCTACTTGGCCTAATCTTCCTACGGTCCCTCACAACTTCCGGGCGTACGATCGTCTTCGTAGCTCCCTTGTCGACTAGCATGGCGTAGGGTCTCCCGTCGATGGTGGCATCGACGGACGCGCTCCCCAGTTGGTTGGAAAACGAGGCTATACTGGCCCGGGAGTTTCCACTGCTACGGGTTGACGCCCCCCCCCCCTCTTATCGGCTCGCATTAGTTTCCCTGGTCCTTTGCTGGTGCCGCTGCTTTGGACCGCTTACAAGAACTCGTCACATGGACCACTCCGCCACAATTCCAGCAGCGAACTACCTTCTTCTTCGCCGACAGCACCTCCGTGATCTGCTGAAAGACCTTCTCCACGAGTTTTCCCGGATCTACTTCCTCGGTAAGACCACGAGCACGGCCGTGACTGCGGGAGGCTTCCATTGCTGCCTCATGTTCTACAGCGATGGCGAGCGTACCATCAACGTCTTCGGTCGAGCTAGTCTCGGGGCCTTATGCAGTTCCTGGTCATGCAGCCCGCTTACGAATGTATGGACTGCGAGGCACTCCATCATCTGCTCCTGTGCCGAGGGATATGCTAGCCTTACTAGTCTGGCTACATCCGCTTCAAGCCCTTGCAGGGTCTCATTTTATTTCTGACGACGATTGGACATCTGGGATTGATGGACTTGCTCCAGATGTGTTTGGCCGAACCGCATTTCCAGTCGCCTCAGCAGCTCCTCATAATTTCCGGCATCCTCGGTGGATAGCTTCTAAACAAATTCCAAAGCTTTTCCACGCAAGGCTACCGTTAGGTAGACAACTTTCTCATGAGGCGACCAAGCGTTAGCCTCCGCTGCAGCCTCAAATTGCTTCCTGTAGCTGGCCCAAAGGATTTTTCCATCGAACGTTGGGGGTGTCACTCAATTAATAGAGACCGAGTTCTGTTGAATGGCGGGCTTTACTTCTTCTTTCCCCACGCCGCTACTGACCTGTTCTAGTCGTTCTTCCAACCGCATCGTCTTCTGTTCAACCTCATCTTCTTTCCACTCGCCGCTACTGATCTGTTCTAGTCGTTCTTCCAACTGCTTGATCTTCTGTTTAATCTCTGTACGCTGAGCCTCAATCTGGTCGGTTAACCCTTCCTTCTGGGCGGCGATTTGAGCAGTAATATGAGTAATTATGTCTTCTCTCTGGGCAGCGATTTGAGCAGTAATATCTTCCCTCTGGGGGGCGATTTGAGTAGTAATATATTCATTCTGGGAAGCGATTTGAGCAGAAATATGTTCCACCTGGGCGGCGATTTGAGCAGTAATATCTTCAGGTCAAACGCTTTACTCAAGTTTGAACGTCCAACCGAAAGCGAGTCACTTTGACGTATAATCAAATTATATTTGGTTTTTTGTCGCACTTTGGAACCCTCGATTTCGGGTGACTTTGACACTATGCCCCGATTTAACGCACCACTTCAAAGCTGCCAGACTTGCACATTTTGGTTATTCGCGTGAAGGGCAATCTATGTTTAAATGTTTAAAGTGGTTTCCTATGAGACATTTATTTAAGCTCACGGCCTATTACGTTAGAGACGATTCGTGTCTATTTCGTACACTTCTATTTCGTACACCGGAACCTTTGTACCTGAAATTTTCCTGTTTCGTGCACTGAATAAAATTACGTGAATTTTGACGCCTGTTTGATCCAGTCATTGTCCAGCCACTGCTCCACGAAATAGTCGTTGAATTGGACCACTTTAGGATTGTTGGGTGAAATCTCCATTATTTTTAACTAAGCGTTGGATATCAGATTTTCTGGTCAGTGTGCTAATGCAGCACATCTAAGGAGATGATCACGAATGTTGTGGTGGTCTCCCTTTGGCGACGACACACTGACGCCGTCCGGGAACTCCAAATTTACAAATTTAGGGGGGGTACAAATACACAAGAGTGTTGGTCTATACTTATATTTAAGAATCAGGCCGCGTCTCGATTAACACATATGATACGCTCACAACTCTCCCAACTCCTCCAACACCATGGACTCCGGTCCTCCGCTGCCCACCGTGCCCTTCTGTGGCACAGGATCTGGCTCCTCCGCCGGCGATCCCGGCCAATGTTCGGGAAAGCCCCCTGCTCGCCCTCGAACCTCCAACAAGGAAAACAACCCCTACACAGCACCCAGGCTCCAGGATCTTGCATCTACATCCAGACGCCGTTCCCTCCTCCTCGTGCTGCCAGATCAGACTCCTCTCCCAAACCCGAAACTCTCTCCTCTTGTTTTTTTGTTCCCGTGACGACCGCGCGCGCTTGTTCCACTCACTGCACAAATACAAAACAACAAATACAAAAATACATACCGGCGCACTACATCACCCCCCGGTTAGGTTCACAAAATGAGAGACTTTCCTTAACTAAACAATCAAAAAGCTCGTCCTTTTGGGGAACTAATACAGATCCCAGACGGTTCTACACAAACTACTAACTTCTTACCTAAGTTACAATCAGGTTTTTGGTGGCCAAAACTAACAATGCTGGAACCACCTTGAATATTTCTACACAAACTACTAACTTCTTAACTAACTTACAAAAGAATTCACACTGAAATCTGCGGAACATCGAATACTTAAACATGAGTTACAGATAATGTGTGGGTTGCAATTAACAATGTTATGAACCCCCAGAGAAGCACCAGAAACAGGATCCATAACTTCATACGAGTTTGGTCCCATCTGTTCTCTGACCAGAAATGGTCCCTCAAACAAAGAAATAAACTTCTTTATTTCCCTCTTTTCTGCAGATGATAACTTATGTGATCGAACTAAAACCTGTTCTTCCACCTCCAGTAAATCAAACTTTGCCCGAGAATTATGCTTTCCTTGTCGTTTTTGCATATTGCGCGTCAAGTTCTCTGTAACTAATACAACAATTTCCCCCCTTTCTGGAACCTGGAAAAGTTCAGGATACTGGACCAAATTTCTAAAAGCGGGTTCCCTACTTATCTCAAAATGTATTTCACTCGGACTAAATCCCGTGCTTTCATGAATCGCATAATTCATCCATTGTTCCACCTTAGGTAGGTAGTAACTCCATTTTGTATGCTGATCATGACAGAAAGCCCTTAAAATTCTTCCGATCTCACGGTTCACTCTTTCTGTCGGGTTTCCCTGTGGATAATAGGCTGAGGTATGAATTACACGAACACCTAATTCGCTAAGTGACTGGAGCCAAATCTTACTATGGAACTGGGTAGCATTATCAGTTAGGACCGATGTGAAATGTCCCATCTCCGCAATATATTTCTTAACCAAAACGTTTAAAATTAAGCGCGACGTTGCTCGCTTGAGAGCATACAGCTTTATATATTTACAGAAATTATCGATGACCACAAGTAGCTGTGTAACCAGTTCCCCACACTTCGTAGTCTCCACCGAGTGCATTCTGCCTACCAACTTCGGAGAGCACTTTGTCTTCTGACACAGTTCACAACCACTTACAACTTTCCTGACTATCTCTCGCAATTTTGGAATATAGTAATACCTTCTCAAACTCATCCAACACTTTTTCCCACCAAAATGACCATTCTCTTCATGTTCTAGTTTAACCAATTTGACGATACATGATTTAGGAACAACTAATTTGGATCCCGGAACTTCTTTCACACCTCTACGAAACAGCCTTCCTTCCTCCCTTACAAACCAACGAGTATACCTTTCCTTTGATTTAACTAAACCACTCAAAATCTTCTGACAATACTTGTCCTCTTCCTGTAAGCAAACTATCTCCTTGAGTTCCTTTTGTAGAGATTTAAACTCTGCTGACATTATCAAACACACTTCAACCTCTCTCCCCTCAGGAACTTCCTGGTAGTCGGTAGACGTTCTGGGAAATCGCGATAGGGTGTCAGCGATTACGTTCTCTGAACCACGACAATATTCGATATCTAGATTGTATTCTTGAATAAACAAAATCCATCGAGTAAGCCTAGCTCCCACTAAACGACAGTTCATGATAAAACACAAAGCCTTGTGGTCCGTAACCAATGTTAATGGTCGCCCTAATACATAAATACGCCACTGACGAAGTAAAAACACTACTCCTAAACCCTCCTTTTCAGTCACACTATAACGACTTTCAGGTGGTGTCAACGTTCTACTGGCATACGCAATAACCAACCGGTTCTGAAACTCATGCTTCTGGAACAGACAATCACCTATACCATACCCTGATGCATCAGACTGAATATAAAACCTACGATTAGGATATGGGTGACACAACATCGTGACCCTCAAAAATCCTCGCTTAATTTCTTCAAACGCTTCATCTTCAACAACCCCCCATTTCCAAACAACGCCTTTTCTTAAAAGTCTCGACAAGGGAAATGTCTTGCTTGAAAACGATTCACACAACCGCCTATCATAATTCACAAAACCCAGAAAAGAACGAAGTTCCCTCAAATTTCGAGGTCTCGAAAATTCCTGGATCGCGGCAATCCGATCTGGATCCATTCTTACTCCATTTGGAGTAATCAGATGGCCTAAAAACTTGATAGTCTTACAACTGAAACTACACTTCTTCAGCTTTACAGTCAAGTTAGCCTTTCGAAATCTCTCAAAAACTTTCTGAAGATGCTCGAGGTGTAATTCTACACTCGAGGAATATACTACCACATCGTCAACATAAGGTATGACAAACCCATCAACCTCTGGTCCTAAAATTTGGGATAATCCACGTACGAAGCTCCCTACCGATGTCGACAAACCAACAGGTAAGACCTTAAAAACATAAGTCCTTCCATCATATGAAAATCCTGTATACTTTTGATCCTCCTGATAAATTGGAATCTGCCAATACGATGCCGTCAAGTCCAAGGTAGACATTATCTGGTTTTGAGAGAACTCATGAATAAGCTCACTAGGATTAGGCGGAGTGGCATGATCTTGGACCATCCGTCTATTCAGAAACCTTGCATCCAAACATACCCGAACGGTACCATCTTTCTTTCCAACGGTAACGAGTGGACTTACAAACTCAGTTGATGCCGCCTCGATGACCCCCCCACTCTATCATTTCCTCAATTTGTCGCTTTACCTCACTCCTATAACAGTGTGGAATTGGATACGACCGCTTGTAAAAAGGGGTATAATCATGGAGCTCAATTCGATGATAGTACGCGTTAGTCAAACCTGGTTTATTTGAAAAATTGGTTCGAAACTCCCACAAAAGATTTAACAATTTCTCCTTCTGCACAGAATCAAAAACTTCTGACTTGCTCACAATTTCACGAAATTCTTCCACTTCGTGACAACTCTCTTGTTTCAGCCCAACCTCGCGAAAACCTTCATCAGCCTCAATCTCACTGACGTTTGCACCGATCATTCTCTCACTCTTTTCCAAGAATGGTAAACTAAATTCCTTTTCATGATATCCTGATATTATTCTATCCCGGTGGTTTATGATTCCTGCAAAATCATCCAACCAATCTCCTCCCAATAAAATATCCTGCGACAAACCTGTAACAACTACACAAGCGTGATCAAACTGAACCATATCAGTTTTAAAGTTCAAGTAAACCTGCTCCTTGACCACCTTTCTCTCATTTTCACCCCAAGCACCTTTTAATACTGTTTAATTTACCGGTAAAGTTAACAGCTTTGAATTTCGTCCCAACAACACATCTAAGAAATTTCGGGAGATACAGGAAACCCAACTATCATAATCTATCAATACTTGAACCTCTACACCTTCAACTTGAAACCATACCATGGGTACACTTCCGAGCGATACCACATCCTCAGTATTTCCCTCATGCAGCAAATCAGACATATCGTCACAGATCGATGAGACCTGCTCACCAGCCATACGTTCCTGACGTTCATCCACTGAATTTCTCTGAGTCGGACCAGTATTAGACTGCCGTCCGTCAACCCTACGACTGTTTCTCTCTTTTACCTCCCTATTATCATTCATTTCTTGATTTTCCCTCCTAGACGCTAGCCCTTGGCTGTTGCGCACCTGTGGTACTCTTTCATTCCGCCAATTTGCATTTTAAAACCTGCCTACACTCTGCTCCTCAAGCTTTGCATTGTCGATTTCCCGTAAATGTTCCTCGACTTCATCGGCTGTTCTCAAACCGGCAACTACCATTCCTCGCCTAATTTCCACTGGAAAATGAGAAATTATTATTTTAACTATTTCATGTTCCGACAAATTAATGGATGACAAATATTTCGCCTCCCCGGTAACTTTGAGAAAATAATCAGCCATAGATCCCCGCTGATAAACCCCAAATTTAATTCTCTGGAATAGTTCCCTTTCATGAGAAGCACCCCAATATCTTCCCAGAAACATTTCTTTAAAATGTTCAAAACTGTTGAATTGATCTTCCTTAATTTGCCCCCAATGCTGAGCCAAACCCCTCAAACCAGAAAGAGCAAACGCAACTCTCTTTGAGCCGGGCACACCGGCATCTTCAAAACTTCGCTCTATTTTCTTAATAAACAACATAGGGTGTAAACCCCCCTCAGGTGAAAAATGAATGATATTACTCCCCAGATCCTTCCAATTCGAAATGTAACTCCTATCTATTCTAATCTCCTTCTCCTTTTTCTGATCATTCTCTAAGGGTTCATTTACAATTTCTGATACTGACTTATTCTCTTCCCTGACCTGACTCGTAATTATCTGTAAAACCGTTGACACATTTTCCACCATTTCGTTATTTTATTCAAAGTCGTATGAACGTTCTGCATTAATGAGGTTAACATCGCAATCGCATCAGTTAATTGAGCATTTTGTCGTCCCTTTTCGGGTGACTCATCTATTTTTTTCCGATTCGCCATTTTAATAGTTTTATTTCCGCACTTTTAATATTATTGTCTATTAGGCGATAATCGCAAAAAAAAAACTTAATAACGGGGAGATACGCAATAATGTCCAACCCCTTTCAACTCAACACTCCTGATGTATTTGGCCAAGGCTAAATTTTAAACGAAAAAGTATTCAATCAAGCCGTCAAGTTCGGCGCCAATTTGTGGTGGTCTCCCTTTGGCGACGACACACTGACGCCGTCCGGGAACTCCAAATTTACAAATTTAGGGGGGGTACAAATACACAAGAGTGTTGGTCTATACTTATATTTAAGAATCAGGCCGCGTCTCGATTAACACATATGATACGCTCACAACTCTCCCAACTCCTCCAACACCATGGACTCCGGTCCTCCGCTGCCAACCGTGCCCTTCTGTGGCACAGGATCTGGCTCCTCCGCCGGCGATCCCGGCCAATGTTCGGGAAAGCCCCCTGCTCGCCCTCGAACCTCCAACAAGGAAAACAACCCCTACACAACACCCAGGCTCCAGGATCTTGCATCTACATCCAGACGCCGCTCCCTCCTCCTCGTGCTGCCAGATCAGACTCCTCTCCCAAACCCGAAACTCTCTCCTCTTGTTTTTTTGTTCCCGTGACGACCGAGCGCGCCTGTTCCACTCACCGCACACTTGCAAAATACATACCGGCGCACTACAATGTCTTTGCTCTCCTTGAATTCTCTGACCAATTGCAATTTCTGAATCTTCCTCCATAGTGCCTGATTTTAATGGAAATTGCATCCCTAGATTTCAGCTTTTGAAAACACAGAATTTACTGCGTTAATTGCTGCTCGTTCGTTCGTAGTCGATCTGGACTTTATGGGGGCTGAAGTTGTCCACTTTACTTAAAATGACGTTGAAAAACCTCTTGTATGTGGCTTCTCTGCGATTCGGGAGTAGGGCGTAGGTCACAAGAATGACTCGAGTTGCCTCCGGAGTACTTCCCAAGTCAACGTGAATTGTGTAGAGCTGGTCAAATAAAGGACAGAAACTCTTGAATGTGCCACCCATGAAAATATCAGTGGCTTCTCTCAAAATTCTTGCTCCATTAGCCGCAAAAATGAATATTCTGTCTTCAACTTCGTAGTCAGCCAAAAAATATTTTTTCATTCCTTCCATCAGAGTGATGTCTACTCGTCTTTTGAGAAGAACATCTATTTCTAGAGCTCGGTGCCTCTCTCATAGAATCTACCCTTCACTGAAGACAATTCAGGAACATTGACGACGAAGTCAAGTCCAGCATCCTTGACTGAGGTGATTTCTTCCATGTAGATTTGGGGAATTGGAAGCAGCTCCTCCCGTGCGCGTTTTTTCACATTCTGTAGGCACACTTCAACCTGGTTTCTAGCGATAGTTGGAACACAGGTGTGACTCGACTTTGCCTGTAGAAGCTTGTAGTTTGTAGCACAAGACGTTGATATTCTTGAATACTCACTTCTTAGTGTAACGTTACCCCGAATGCAAAATGGCTGGATTTCCTCTTTTCTTTTCCACAACTTGAATAACATCCATATCAAAATACTAAATAGGTTACTGCAAAGCTGAATTATTTGAAACTGATGTCAAAATTGACAAAATGCGTACTTATTAGAACAGCACGTATCCAAGCCACGTCCCTCTTACTCTTTGATAAAAATTATGTACAATCAACTTCAACTTCAAAGAAAACTAAAACTCATTGTTACTTATCTAATTTCTGTTCGATGGATTTCCAGGTAAAATACCCCTTTCAGGTATGTAGGTTCCCTTAAACCGAGATGGGTAGGCCAGTGTACGAAATAGGCATCTAAAATTTATCTAATTTATTCAGTGTACGAATTAGACCATTTTCAGGTAGAAACCCTCCAGTGTACGAAACAGTAGTGTACGAAATAGGAAAACACCTTAGAGACACGCGCGTTTGAGCGGCTCAATGCGTTTGTATCCTTGGGTCAGGGCGCCTTTAATTCTTGTGGAACCCCGCTAGGGTGGCTCAGCGGCGTGGGGTGCTCTAGGGGCGAGTGACGTATTAAACGGCTACACAACTACGGCTGGAGCAGACCGTCCCACAGAAACTCCGTCCGGGAAGTCGGACGCCTGTGGCCGGGCTTGACCGCTTGATTGCCGTCAGCTGTTGCGGCTGCTCAGCTTCGGTTGGAGTTGGCCATTCCACAGGCATGTACGTCCAAGACGCAAGGCACCTGTGGCCGGATTTGGGGCCCAATTGTTTGCGCTCGTCCGCCTCACTCTGCAGCATATTAACCCTCGACTTTGCGCCTTAATTAAGAGCAAATTTGACGCTTTGAATAATCAAACCGACTTGTTGAACTTGTAGTCAAGTGATTCATGCATCCTACAGGGCTATTTAGATTAGACAACGTTGTAACAATGTAAATTCTCATGTTCTGGACTGTAGATCAACCATTTGTACACTTCATATCAATAAAACTACTTGTTCTGGCTTTACGCTGTAACTAGAACGGTTTCTATGCAGGAACAAGGAAGACTCAATGGCGAACCGAGACTTTAATTTGTTCGACCTATCCTCATTCATTCCTTTACCCTTTTTGAAACTCATGCAAGTAATAACGAACCCAAACAGAATCTATAAACCAAACGTAACATCGTTGTTATTGACTTCCTGGGTACGCCTTTGCACATTTTTCTAAATTCCAAAACAAAACACAAGTTCACTGAATATGCAATGTTAACTTGTCACACACGTTTCGCTCTTACTTCCAACCCAACCAAGGCACAATTACGTTTCGTTTTGGAACACCCGTTATCTTCTATACACCCAAGAGTGGTAATTTCCCTTGCTAGTTCTCCCTTTCCCCGGATGAGAAGTTTATTGCCATATCACGGTCCACTTCGTTGTTTGAAAGAATCGATTCGGAGCTCCGCTCTAAAGCGGAAGATAATGAAATTGAAGACCATTCTCTCCGATTAAATTCTTTATACTCTCATTGTGCAAGGTAGCTGGGAGAGATGTTCTAAGCCGAAAAGGATGGATTTCTAGTCGATGGAAAGTCCTGTGACTTTAATAACCGCCTCTAAAGTACACTCGATAGTTTAAGAACTATGCTGTCATTGTTTTACGATCGGATAGTTTTTTTTATTCACTCTTATATGGGTGACTTTGGAAACACTTCATTGAAGTTTAGCAGTATGTTTACTTTGATGGGTCTTATTCGGGACTTCTAAGTTAATTTTGTACCTACCTGTAATAAAAATGTAACCAAAGGAAATAAATTGTCAAATGTATTACTGGGGAGCGAATTTTATATCTCATGGTGCTTAGCGCCACATTAAGCGTGAATTTGGTTTATATTGGAAGTTTTTGATACTTCCTGGTAAAATCAGTAGAGATTATATGGAGATTACTTATAACCTAACCGTGAAGTTTGAATTTTGGCACTTCTACGATTACTGTACGTACCTATAGAAATTTATTTCAATATACCAAATTTATCGGTCATATAAATGTCTTAATTTTATATCTATTTATATTATTTGATTATTTTACTGTTAAATCTTCGGAATGGTTCTGGTGGTATTTACATATTTTTTACATATTTTCGTCCTTTCAAGCGATATGAAATAATTACGTTTGGTAAACAACCTAGTTTCCTCTTTTTGTGCAATTTTATTTCCAGGGTTGTTAATTAAAGCTTTTGAGTTGAAAAGATATTTGAGTAAATATTTGCCTATCATTACCATTTTCTCTACAAACGTTTTCTTCATTTTGAGTTTATTCCATTTATTCCAATATCCCCTACAGATTTGCGTTTCCTAGTGATCGTCAAAACATAAACTGTATTTATTAGGAAGTATCATAAAGTATATAGCTATGTGTGGATATGATATATGCAACATATGTAACGACTATTTCAATAATAAAGTTTAATTTGGTTTCGTGGAATTTCAATTTAGTAATTTTTCTTTCCAAAAAGAACCCGAAAAAAGAAAGAGCGCCTGATTTTCAGATGTTCCTATCACTGTTGTGGAGCGTCGTTTAATTTTGTAAAAAAGTCACAACATACCATGAGTCTCTTTGTTTCATACCAGTAGGTTGATATTATTTCTCTCGTTGTACTAGACGAATTTCGGTCTGTTATTCAATCATCGATTTTTCCAAAGTTATTTGTGACCGTTTTGTATCAATAAAAATATAGTTAATAAATTGTATTAAGGTATTGATAAATAGTTGTAATTACTATTATAACATTGGGATGATCCCAAATTAATATTGGAAGTGTTTTATGTAGAGCTCATTTTCCTTTCAGTGTGCCAAAATAATTGTATAAGAGAGCGGGACTATTTTTCTCACAAAATACTATAACTTTTTTCGTTACAAAGCATGTGTGAAAGAAATATTCTGGTATTAAAGAGAACTGATGAAGTCAAAGTATCTAACGCTAACTCTGAAACTAGTAGAAAGCAAGGTGGCGCAATCTGAGCCATCTCATTGAAATCAACTGAGTCACCAAGAAATATTTGGAGATCGATTGTAATTAAGTAGGTACTATAAACGCATTTTCAAGTTCGATCTGGCTATTTCGCACCCTCCTATTTGAATGACGGGCTGGACATTAGCAAAATGGCTGAACGGGAGAGTGGGCAAGCTTTTACATTACACACAATCAGGACTGCTCTGCCTGCCTTACACTATGAAACAATTAGACCGGACCTGACCTGAGCTTGACGGCATTAGCTAGGTACCATAAAATCGATAGGTGTCAAATTTGACATTTGATTTCTAGGAAGCTATGAAAATTCACGTCAACTGCTAAAGGGTAGTAGCAAAAAGACTAATGATTTTTAACCAGTTAATAGTAACAAGCCCTTCAGGTTTTGCACACTCCAGAAAATGAAACTTGGCCCAATGAACATCATACAATTCAGTTCTAGCCGTCTAGTTCTGACGTCGAAAATCTTTGTCAAGAGAAGAAAGTAAAAAAAGAGCAAATTACAAAGGTTTGAAAATCTGTAGTAGAAACTAGCTTGTACTACATTTTACCTTTATCTTTTCGTTTATAGGAAAAGACAAAGTTCGTAGCTTTTCCTTTATAGCAATAAAGGAAAGGGTACGACTCGATAAAATACATCGAAAACATTAAAAGAGACTGATGGGCAACGGCAAAAAGATTACAGTGGGCGCATTTTCGAAGTTAAATCCCTGACCGGACGGTAAAGGCTAGGAAGGCAGCCAAAATAACCCAATCATAGAATTGTTTCCACAAGCCATCGTGGTAAATATTTTGGATGAAATCAAGAAGAGCATCAGGTGCCACATAGCTTAATAATACCATACCATACCATATCATACCATACCGTGCCACGTACCATAATTCCGAAGATAGACATCCATTGTATTATTTTCCCAAAAAGTCACAAATGAACTACATTGACCGAACCACGTTTCCACCAAACAGATTTACAATGTATCGTTTTCTTAAATGGGCCCCTCAGATTTTGGGCTTATCCAGCTGAAGTTTGTCAAAATCACCGATCTAAACCCTTTCAAAATCCCGGACCGAATCTTCACTGACTTAAACTTTACTAAAATTCCCAAAAAACTAGATAACTGCGCCAAAGTGGCCCAGCCAGTCCCAGAGACCAGTCCCCTCTCAGTCTCGTCTCCGCTCTAGAATGACCACTTCCCTATGATCGGAAGTGACGTGTCAGCCAATCATTGAACTTGAACCCCTTCTCTTTATTGTCACTTGACCTATCCGAGCTTTCTTAGCACCCCACTTTTACAATTTCTACTCTCCCACTATAAAACCGTGTCGATCACGTACACAAATCGTCTTCTTCTTCTGGTATTCTCAAAACGGAAGCAGATCATAAAAAGTTCCAATGCCAAAGTGAGACAGATTGAGCGTTTTGCATTTTGCTTACGGTGAGATTGCAGCTAAACTAACCAGAGAATCTCGTTCAAACTTACACAGCTTATGACCCAATCGTACAACATTAATCTACCAAAATCCTAGATTCCTATATATAATAGTCATGTCGTAAAACAGTCGCAGACATCGTGACGCTTATATCCCATATTAGAATTACCACACGTCCCATTAAATAAACAAACATGCTGCCCGAATTGCCAAGCGCTTTCGAGTCTGGTTTTGACCAAGCCAATTGGGATAGCGGGTATTTCACAGGACCATTCAGCCTTGTTTCGTTTAAAATAACGATCAAGAAATCAGATGGAATTAAATCAGAGTTACCTATTTGGGGTAGAATAAAACGTAACGTAACAATATTCTATATAATTAAATAATTCACCCCCTATAAATTGTTAATTAAAATATTACGCCGGTGAGATCCAATCTTCTTAACAAAAACACAAATGGATATTATCTTATGAGGAGAGTAATTCCAGACCGAGACGAGACCGAGACCGAGACGATAGTAATTCTTTGTCTCGTCTCGGCGATACCGAGACGAGAGTGGAAAAATTTAGTTTCAACGAGACCGAGACGATACCACCGGCAGGTCTCGGTATCGTCTCGGTATCGTGAAGTCCTACTAGCAAGTGTTGTATCGTTACTATTTATTAGTTACTAATGCCTTATGAAGTAGTCTCGAGCAATTCGAAATAATGGGATAATTCGAAGAGAAAAGGTTACCAAGAGCAGGTCCTTTCACATGCCCACCTATATGGCGAAGGCCTAACGAAATTAACTATTCCGAAACTAGCGTGTGGATTGGGCATCTTGGACTGTAGGGTCGTCAGGAATTTGCTGGAGGTCTTATTTCGCTTCACCGGGGTAGACATTTTGGTGTGTTGTTGGAATCCTGAGGGGGCTTCCCACAAGAAGACCGTAGCATGCTGTTTCCACCAAACTTCGCGTTACAGACAGGGGATCAACTGTAGGTTCCTACGTTGGCCTACCGGGGGCTACCGGGGGACACGTTTAGGGGCGCAACATCTTTAAGGCGGGGGCAGTGTAACGGAAAGTATCACCACAAAATAAACACAAGTGGGGCGGAATCCGTTTTCGACGAATCGATTTCAGTTCTTGAAATTCGAGACTCTTTGACGAAAGTTCCATATCCTTCGAGAGCGACGAAAATGTTCGGGAATCGGTATGCGGCAAGATAAAAAGCAAGCCGTCGAATCCAGACAGGAGTAGTTATAAACAGCAAACAGCAGAACGTTTCGACTACATGAGGGGCCGTCCATAAATCACGTGATGCTCCTAGGGGGGGGGGAGGTGGTTACCTTTTTATCACGGTTTATCACGGAGGGGGGGTGGGGGTGTGTAATCGTATCACGTGATATTCAAAAATTGCCGGTATTTTTTCCAATACTACCTACCAACCTTAAAGGAGAAATTTTGTTTATAATCCCTACTGAATACTCAAATGTCCGTCGTTTAAATATTTAAACTAAAGACTTTTATTACGTTGTAAAATATAAATACCTATAAGTCCCAAACATTGAAAAGTTTATAAAAATTAAAAAATTTTAAATTTAGTACCTACTATAATTAATTTTTCTCCCATGTAACATAGAATAATTTCTTTTATCAAACTGAGTAAAATTGGTATAATTTATTTTAAATTGGGGGGGGGGGGTGTGTCAAAAATTATCACGTGATTCTTAGGGGGGTATTACGGCATATCACGGTTTATTACGGTGGGGGGGGGGGTTCAAAAAAGGCAAATTTAGCGTCACGTGATTTATGGACGGCCCCTTGACCTGAGCGACCGTGCGCGAAATATAAGTAAACAACTGTGAGATATAAATTAAGTAATAAGTGTTAGATTAGTTCTTAGTGAAAAATAATTAGTTAAGGCACTTCACGTAATGTAAACCTTCCGAAATATAAAGAAACACAAAAAATGATAAGGAGCAAAATTAGAATGGGCAAAGAATCCTGGATGAAGGAGAGATGTCAGGAAATAGAAGAACTTCTTGCCAATCACGACATGTTCAACATCCACAATAAAGGCAAAGAAGTTATACTTTAACCAGTAGCAATTGGAACACCAAAAAAAAAACACTTAATGGCTTTTTAAGTAGTGAAGAGCGATGCCGCCTTGTTCTCCATGGGCGTATCATTACGGATAATAACTCTAACAATGAATTTACTTCCAAATTGCACAAACAAATGGCACACACATTCACACACCACTGCTTCTGGAGTATAAGTGCCGAAAAAGAGATCACAAGGAAAGCACACGTGGCCGCTGTCCAGTGGACCATCCGGTATCCGTAGAGTCTCGCGTACTTCCTCGTACACGATTTCACTGATCGACTGTACACCTGCACCTTAGAAGAAGATGAAGAAACAAACGAAATGCCGCCGCCGTAAAAAAAATTTGCGGTCCAATGGACCCTCTAGTTCTTTATCTGTACATATCCATACATTCACATATATGATTTCACATGGGCAACTGAACACCTGCATTTTAAAAATACCAGGGCGTTTCTGAATAAGCAAAAAGATAAGTCCCATGGTTTTGTATAGAGACAACGGGCTCTTTTCGAATGCCCTCGGTAAATTCAGATTTTATTGAGTGTTCCAATTGCTAGTGGTTAAAGTATACCGGAAACCGAAAACACCAACCCTGCTCGAAAATCCTGGATGAAGATGGGAAACCAGCTTCAAGCAAAGAAAAATAAGAAGAAATTTGGATAAAATATATAACTGATCTGTTCGACGATACGGTTCCCTCGAAGGGCAACCAAATATAGTCAGATCAGGGTCTAGATATAATGTTGTAGGAGGTTGAGAAGGCATTAGCCTGTATTAAAAACGGAAAAGCTGCCGGTCCAGACAACATCTAGCCGGAAATACTGAAACTTATCAATGAGGAAAATCTTAAGACAATAGTTTACATTTTTAATATTATATACAAGACCGGAGCCATACCTCAGAACTGGCTGAGATCAACATTTTTTCCCATACCCAAAAAACCGGGAGCCACAAAATGCGATGACTTCCGTCTAATCAGTTTAATGAGCCAAGTATTAAAACTTTTCCTAAAAGTTCTGCATAATCGAATACGTAAAAAATGTGATCAAGATGTAAGCGAAGAACAAATGGGTTTCCGAGAGGGACTGGGCACAAGAGAGAGCTTGTTTGCACTGTCGACCATGCTACAAAAATGCAAAGACCAACAATAGGATGTATACTTGTGTTTTATAGATTATACAAAAGCATTCGACTGTGTTAAACATAAAAAACTGCTGAAAATACTAGGAAGCAAAGGTATTGACTCGCAGGATTTGAAGATCATACAGCATTTATACGAACACCAAGTAGCTTCAATAAGACTAGAAAGTACTGAGACAAGAGCTGTACCTATGAAGCGTGGAGTCAGACAGGGGTGTATGCTCTTCCCATGCTCTTCAATATGTATTCTGAGGTCATATTCGAGGAAGCACTTGATGGATCCGGAGACGGCATAAAAGTCAATGGCAGACTGATAAATAACTTAAGGTATGCCGATGACACAGTGATACTTGCGGATAGTTCTGAGGGTCTTCAAAGATTAATCGACAGAATAGCTTCAGTGGGTGGTCAGATGGGACTACAAATAAATAAACAAAAGACAAAAACAATGGTGATAAGTAGAAACCCAAATCAGCTGGTAGATATAAAAGTTCAAGGGACGTCTATATCAAGGGTTCGGAAATTTAAATATTTGGGTAGCTGGATTACAAAGGACGTGAATCCAGATCTCGAAATAAGAACAAGAATCGAGAAGGCCAGAACAGCATTCTTGAAAATGTGTAGTTTGCTGAGCGACAAAAGTCTGAATGCCCAAATACGATATAGTTTCGTCAAATGTTATGTTTTCCCGGTGCTCCTCTATGTTATCAAAGCGTGAACGCTGAAGATCACTACAACGAATAGACTGGAGGCTTTTGAGATGTGGGTGTACCGCCTAATGTTAAGAATACCTTGGACAGACCGCGTTACAAATATCGAAGTCTTGCGGCGGATGAACAAAGAACGTGATCTCTTAGCCATCCTGAAAAAGAGAGAAACCGCCTAACTTGGACATGTCATGAGGGATACTAAATATGCCCTCCTGAAATTAATAATAGAAGGAAAAATAGAAGGCAAGAGAGGGCCGGGGCGCAGACAAAACTCATGGCTGAAGAACGTCAGAGACTGGACGGGACTGGATTCTTATACTGTACTCAGGAGTGCACAAGACAGAGAAGCATTTGCCAAAATTGTTGCCGATCTTCATTGAATGGAGTTGGTATCCTAAGAAGAAGAAGACTTCGCGTAGTGTAAGTTATTTTGAACCCGTGAAACTTTACAGTGTTATCAATACATGAAAATCCGTTCGTTTCTACCATTTCTATTTTATTTGTTTCAATTTATTGTTCAATACTATGCCGTACAAACCTTTCTATTGCGCTAGTTACACTGATATCACGGTAATTGCTATTTCTTCTTATGCCCTTTCTTGTATACTGACGTAATATATGCCATATTCCAATCTTCTGGGTTTGCTTCTCCATTTTACGAGCATTAATTCAATAGATGTGTTATTATTTCGTGTAATATCTTCGGTCCATGTTTCACTAACTCAAAGAGAATACTATACAGAGATACTTCTCTGTCTTCTGTTTTATGCGAATTAAAGGTACACACTATACCCTTTCTTTTTCATTTGTATCAGTTCGTTTATTTTTTTTTTGTATACCATTTCGGATATTTTGGATTTTATGTCTCTTAGTATCCTAAGTTTCTTTAGCCGCTTCCTGTATATATTCCTTTCTTACTGTCCGTATACCTGTACTGCGTTCGCATTTTCAGTTTCCATGTTCAGTAACTTGTTAGCCGGCCTTAGTTTTTAAAGGAATTGGGATGATTCTTGCTTAAGGCTTTCTAGATTATATTTGCATCCGTTTATTTTACTTTGTGTAAGACTGATTTTATTTAGCTATTACTTTCTACCTCTTTTACTTCCATTCCATCTGCTTTTTGAATTTTTATTCTTATATTTCGCCTAGAGAAAACAACACGTGGTTCACCTTATATGAGATAAGCTCGAAATTCCGTTCTTAAAGTGGAATATTATCGAAACACGACCCAAGTGTCGGGGCCATCCCTAAGAACGGGAAAAGGGAAGATTCTGAGTGCGTTACAGTTTTAAAAAGGCGTGTTAGTCTTATATCATCGTTCATGCGAGTTGGTGTTGTTAAGTACGTGATATTTATTTAACTTTGCAAAAGACATGCGTATTGAGCAGAGTAATTGGAAGAAGCCACTAATTGGTGAGTTTATCACTGAGCCATTCATTCTTCTACTGTTGATTAACTAACTAACTCTTTAATTAATTAATCATTGGTATTTAGAAATGAGAAATATTCGTAGTTGTCTTTATTTGGTATTCCAAACATTATTAGTCAGTCACCGTTAGCACGGTGCCGCCTTTTATCTCAAGGCAGGGTACTTCGCGCGTCTCTCCCTTAGTACTCATTGCACGTTCTTGGGGTAATTGCCACTAGTAGGTGACGGGTACCTTGCGCGTCCCTCCCCTGGTACCATTGCACGATCAGTACTAGTGTATTGCGTTTTCCTAGGATCTCGGGTGGTACTTCGCCCGTCTCTCCCTTAGTACCATTGCACACTCGACCCTAGATGTTTATGATATTGGTGTTTCCTAGTAGCTGGGGCGGGTACTTCGCGCGTTTCTCCCTTAGTACCCCCTGCACGCCCAGTACTAGTGTGTTTGAGGTGAGTATTTTGCGCGTTACTCCCCTAATACCCATTGCACAAACCAGACGAAAATAGAGAGAAAAACGATGAACTATTATACTGTCTGATTTATATTTGTTCTGATTACTTGATTCTACAATTTCACCAAGTCTAAAGTAATAGAATTTATTATTGTCTATAAATTAACAGAGAGAATGAGTTGCTCAAAGTCGTTTTTATTTCTTTGTTCCAGAAGTGCAGTAGTCTCGAACCTAAGACCCGTCGCCATCTGGCCCACACAGACATTTTTTATTAAACAAGTCAAGTGCCTATACTTCATTTACCTTATTATTATTATTATTATTATTATTATTATTACTATTATTACATATCAATATAATCACTTATATGGATTATTACTATTATCATAATTTTATGCTCTACAAATTAATTAAAAGGGGGATCATGTACTACATTTGTTGATTTTGTTTTTCTTTCTTTATTATTCTTATTTATATAATTTTGGGTTAAATTTTAATTCGTCGAATTTTTCATAGTTATCACTTATCAATGTCAATTCAAATCGAATAATGTTCTTCGTTTATTTAAATAATACTGGCAAAAGGTCTTCATACATTTTACAATATCGTTTTGGTAAAAGCAAACATCTATAACAAAGAGACAACCATTTGTTAATTTACTGTTTTATTTTTTTTGTAAAAAAAGTGGAATATTTTAATTGAAATAACCAAAAATGTCTCAACAAGGTATACTTTTTTATATAGACGAACGGATACCTTAGTATAAACATTAGGGCTCGTTTAGGCAATGTTGCTAAGGAAAATTAAAAAGGAAATACATTAGTCAAGTACAATCCAAGGCGAAAAGATTTAGATTATTACGGACTAGAGAACCAATTGAAAAGAGAGATTAGGATCATCACCTTACTCAATGTTTTACATGTCAGCAGATACATCGAGGTCAAAACACTTTTTGAAGAATAATATAAAGTTTTCAAAGGACTTCTTTCGATTTCACATCAAAAATGTGGATAGTTTCCAATATTCATGAAATAGGTACGTCTCGGAAAGCAGTAACGGAAACAACACTAGCGATCGATTCTATTTGGTTTTTAAAATAATTTTCAAAGGGAAAAGGCTGTTTGTATTAATCGTCAATAAGGTAAAATGGTTCTTTTTTTATTTATTACTGATAAATTGAAGATAGAACGCATTCCAGAGTTGCATGTGTGAATCGCACGTTTTCAGTGTCATAACCCAAGTAGCAGCAAATAGTAAATAAATCATTAAGAGTCTACCATTCGTTTGAAATGTATCCCGTTTTAACGCAAAGTGCATAACGTTTTTCTGCTAAACGGATTAACTTAGAGACTTGCTTTAAAAAACAATTGAAAGTAGTCTTTGATGTCTATGTCCGTCTAGTAATAGTTTTTTTAATTTTGTTTTTGGCTTTTTGGCAAACGCATGTAAATTCGCTAAAAAACTCCCGGTTTTACATAATTATTTATTAAATTATAAGATAAAAAATAGAAAATCGCTTACTAGAGGGACATAGAGCAAACTCTTAGCTTCGCGATGATACCAAATTTTTTAATGTTATGTGAAAATTACTCAAAATTTTATGTAAAATTCCGAATGAATGCACTACTCCACGAAATATATTAAATGGCGAGGAATCGTGTGCGTTAACATTGCACTGGGAGGAGCATAGCGATTTATCTTCTGGTCAGGGCCGTATTTAGCAGATCAACTAAAAATGACAGAAAATATAATATTGTAGTGAAATGTTATGATATCCAGTCTTGATTGGCATTCGCATCAATGCCGATCCGAAATTCCGCAGTCAGAAATATGAAATTTGGACGGAAGATTTCTTTCGTGATTTATGAGGCCGATAAGTAGAGATTTTCGAAAATTTAACATCGAAGAGTGTAAATTTGGGTGTGCAAGTTATGTTTTATTTTTCTTTCATAAATTATAGGTTCAGTTATAGGAGTTTTGCTGTTACTGTGAAAGAAGGTTATATATTTCGTCATTGCACATTTTGCTCAGTATTGTTCAGTGAAATTGTACAATAAATAACGAGTTGGGTCACGGATACCGTGAGCCACGGATACATGCAAGTGGAATTTGAATGAAATTTTAACATAAAAAACATAACATTCAATGAGGTTCTTTTATAGGAAATTCTCGTAGTGTCACGGCGGTGACGCCTTTGTCGGCGACGCTTTTGTCGGCTGCGTCTGTTTTGGCGGTGGTGTGTTTTAAAAAAGCATGTTGAGAGAGAAATGTATCTTTTTTGTGTTTCATTCTATTGGACGCGTGGTTATATTTTTGGTATTGAGCTCGCTAGTACACTTTTCCCTTTCTTGTGGTATACAGTGATAGTGTATCAGTGAGTTTACTTTTTGCTGTTTCTGTGTGGAAAATACATTGAACTATTATGAAACCTGATTGTCGGAGAAGTACTAAAGGGAGGCTACGCCTGTCAGCAAGGAGACGAAAAGTGACAAACCTTGTTGCATATAATTCGTAAGACGTAAATATTTCTAAAAAACAAATGTAGCCACTCTGCATATTTTTAGAGCTCGCAAATGTGATCTTCCATGCCTTACGAAGGATGTGGTATATAATAACAGTAATAACGTCAGGTTACGGTTAGTATAAAGTGTACAATATTTTTAACGTCCTGTATGGCTCAATGAATAAAACAATTCTAGAAGCAATAATGAAGGCGAGACTACTTCCACGACGAGACTAGTACAAAGTTATATTTCGGAAACCTCAGGTGAATGGTAAGAATTAAATAAATAATGTCAAAAATTGCAGTTATACATTGCAACATAACAACAATCTATGTTAGAGGAGATCTGTATTTTCAAATTATTTTTAGCTCAAGCAACATGATTGACGTCCCTTACATAGACACTTCTAGCCAAGAAAAGGACTCCCCCGAATTACTGTTATTGAAAAAGTAGGTAGTACTTGACAACAATCTAAACTAATAATTATTAATTGCCTACGTTATATTATATATATATATTATATAACGTAGGCACGTAACTATATAGGTATATATATATTATATATTTAGAATAGAAAAAGTTACTCCGAGGGCTAATACCGCCACCGGCATTAAATTAAAATCCCATAGAGAACCGTGAACTGTTCTGAATATTTATTCTACATATATATACCTCTATCTAACTTTCTTTTTGTCACACATAATAGGGAATAAATCATATTTCTTTCAGAGATGTAATCATCGAAGGATCAAGGTTGGTATATATTGAGCAATTTATTAAAGATTTAAAAATCATAGCAGATCATTCGCCAAATTTCGGGTGTACGTTTTCAAACATGTCTATTATTAAAGAGAGAAGAATTGGTTTCGAATCAAAGCTTACATTTGAATGCAGCATGTGTAAATTTAGGAAAACTATATCTACATATCCTGAGCGTCGGGGAAAAGTAGACATTAACACGTCGGCCGTTACAGCAGTAATGAATGTAGGAGGAGGGTACACTCAACTTGTTAACTTCACATGGGCAATGGACATACCATCATTAAGTTTTACGCTATATAAAAAGGTCCACACAGAAATATGTAATGCCTGGGAGAAAATTGCTTGGGAATCCATGAAAGAAGCTGCCGAAGAAGAGTCCAAAATGGCACTACAATGTGGAAGTGTTGATAGCAATGGGACACCCATGATTACTGTTGTGTGTGATGGAAGCTGGGCAAAGCGATCTTACCGGGGTGGAGGGAACTACAACTCGCTCTCTGGTGTTGCAGCAATTATGGGTGTAAAGTCGAAAAAGATTTTGTACATAGGTGTAAAAAACAAATACTGTTGCGTGTGTCAGAGAGCTCACAACAGAGGTGAAACACCTGCTGACCATTCATGCTATAAAAACTGGCAATCTTCGTCCACTGCAATGGAAGCAAGCATAATTGCTGAAGGGTTTTGCTCCAGTTTAAAAATGTACAATTTAATATATAATAAAATGATTGCAGATGGAGATAGCAGTTGCTACAAAAAAATTCTGGACAGTAGGCCGTATAATACGTGTACCGTTCAAAAAATTGAATGTTCTAATCACCTGCTCCGAAATTACTGCAACAAATTACGGGAGCTTAGTAAAACAAGAGGAGTGCCAGCAACTCTAAGGAGTGTTATATCGAACAACATCTTGCGTTGCCGAACAGCGATTGTGAAAGCCGTTCAGTTTAGAAAAACCGAAATGGGTGTAAGTGTAGATGAAAGAATAAAAAAGCTCAAGAAAGATGTAATTAATAGTGTAAGTCATGTTTTTGGAGAACACAAAAATTGCTTCGAATTGACATATTTTTGCCAAAAAAAGGGACCCGATGACAATAATCATATTCCAGATTTCAGAATGTTTGGAATAGAGGAAAAACTTATGGGAATAGTGCGTAATTTAGCTAGTCATTCTAGAAGTTTACTCGAAAACGTGAACAACAATATTGTAGAACAATTTAATGCTATAATTGCACAAAAAGTTGGGGGTAAACGCATTAATTACACACTTAGAAGATGTTATCAAGGACGTTGCTTTTCTGCAGTAGTGGAAAAAAATACCCGAAAACCATTACAAAAAATTCACAAGGTATTGAGTGGCGGCGGTAGTCCGGGGATAAATGTTAAAAGAATTGAGAAAGCCAAAACCATTACAAAGACAAAACAATATAGGTCAAAAAGAAAATTAAGGTTTTCTACTTCACAACGAAGCGAACCAGACGCCAGTTACGGGGAACATTCTGAAAAACCTGATATAGATCGAGAGACGTTTGAAGAACTGAAGGCGGAATTTTTAGAAACATTAAAAAAAACAGATTTGGAATATCGGGAGCTTGAAATGCAAACTCGTTTGCAGGCTGATTCATCAAGATGGAAAGATGAGAGAAAAAAATTATTGACATCCTCCGTCTTTGGAAAAGTGTGCAAAATGCGACCAACAACAAGTTGTGCATCGACAGTAGAAAGCATATTGTATAAAGATTTCTTTTCGTATGCCACTGCTTGGGGAAAAAATAACGAAGACAGGGCTAAAAGATCTGCAGAGTCCAAATTTGGATTAGAAATTTCAGATTGTGGTTTAATGATAAACCGAAATTGGCCGTTTCTTGGTGCTTCGCCAGACGGTTGCGAAATAACTTCTGGATTTCTAGTAGAAATAAAATGCCCATTTTCAGCAAGAAATTGTACAATCAAAGAAGCAATTTTTTCCAAACACATAGACTATTTAGAGCAAGATGTCGATCACTACCAACTAAAAAAGCGTCACAACTATTACTGTCAGGTTCAGGGGCAATTGAATATAGCAGGCAAAGAAGCTTGCTACTTTGTTGTGTGGACTCTCAAAGAAACGATATGCATTAAAATTAAAACCGATACCACCTTTTTTTTTAAATAACATGTTGCCTAAGCTGGAGAAATTTTATTTTCATTGTCTTCTACCAGAAATTCTGGATCCTAGACATACGAGGAACATGAAAATAAAAGATCCGAGCTATATTACTGAAGCTCAGTCTAAAGAAAGAAGCACAAATCGTTAATCATTAAAAGAACAAAAAAATACTAGGACTAGCCAACAGAATTAAATACTTCCTTGGGGTCTACATTCATTGTTTTTATAAAAATTTATACTCATGCATGCAGTTGCATAAGAAGTATTCACTTCTATGACGGCCAGTTCTGCGACTGCTATTACCCTTTTCATTGTTGATTTGATAGATAAGTACTATTGTGTATATAGTCTATTTCTGTTAGGTCACTATTTGGTATCATTTTTCTTATAAATTGAATGTTACAATTATTATCTTGTTTTTTTTTTTGGTCATTGTAAAACCACAGCCTGTCACAAACATGACGAGGATGACCAATAGACTAAGGTGTTGTCAAAGAATTTCCTCTAGATATGTACGACTAACTGTAAAATAGGGAGATTGACCATTTTGTGATTGTTGTATAGTAATTGCTATCTGCGTTTGTAAAGCAATATTTTAAACATTTATTTGTCGAACATACTTACATACTTGTTTTTTTGCTATTCAGGTTTGGTTAGTTTATGAATAAAAAAACCATTTAACCACGATGTTTATGGTATTGAATTATATATTCATTTCTTTAGTAAATTGACTGTGGTAAAACAATTGTTATAAAAACTTTTTTACTTTCATTTAGATACGATAGAGGATGATTTTATAAATTGTTGAAATAAATATAATTTGTTATTTGTAGTGTGTAGTATTAATGACAAATTACATAATATTTATTATACATTATATAAATATATATTACATAATGCTATATTACATACTTAATAAAACAAATTACAAAATACATCGAAAGGAAAGCAATATTTCATTTCAAACTTCACAACAATCCACAACCTCTTTACGCCCTTAAAGGTTAACCCTGTTATTTATAAACGCATTTTAACGTTAAAATGGATTTTACCGTAAAACGCGGTTAGAATGTCTCACTGAGAAACTATAGCGTTTTGTAACACAGTCTAAACGCATTTTAAGCTAAAATCCATTTTGAAGTTAAAATGACTTTATAAATAACAGGTTAAATGTTTGAGAATCAATTCCGTATCGAAATTTAAAAGACGAACATAAATAAACTTATGATTCATCTATCCATACTATCACGTTATTCTTTAACACCCCTCATATAATTGACTTCCGCTATAGTAATTAGTAATTGACTATTTTGAACGGGCCCGTTGGGTCAATTATATCTATTCGAGGTTGAAAGATAATTTTTACAATCTTCTTGGAAACTCCGGGATAGATGTTGGAAAATTAAAATTCATTTTGAATGGAATCAATTAATTAACTGCAGCTTTTTGTTGACAGTTTTTACGTAGACTGTATTGTTTTCATCATATTAAAAAACCGTTTTTTTTTATTTTCACCAACATTGTTCACAATTTGGCTATTGAAACCTTGTCCGCATTTTATCATTTCGTTTATATAGTATTACCATAACAACTAACTGTAAACGCCGAGAATACCTATATTACGAAGATGTCAAAACATCAACCTTTTCTTATACAATGCCTCATGGTTTGATAGAAATTACTCGAGACAATTTTATTTCATAAGGATTTATATTCGTGAGTGCGAGAGAGATATGCCTTTCTGACCGAGCGCGTCAGAGACCCGTTGATACCAATGGTTGATACTTTTCCTTTGCGATTATTCGGTGTGCGATATCCGTCCGGGCAATGAATATACGAAATGTAATACCGAGTCACCGAGATTTGAAATTTACTTAGTCCGTGCTAGCAAAACAAATACTGTTTGGCCCCGCCTACCGCTACCTCCCGCTTCCCTCTTGTCCCGGAGAGAAACTGAATTCACGGCGAGTGACGGACTCTTAATAGGAACGTTCGGTTCGTTCGCTCTCTCTCTCTCTCTCTCTCTCTCTTCGAGTCTAGACTGCACGCTCCAGCTGAGTAGCAACGGCAAGAGAGTTCAGTACCATATCGTACCAGCGGGTAACCCACTTAACTGAAGCCGGAGTACTTTTACTCTTACTCTTACTAATCCCCACAAGGACGTCCTTGCCGCGTTAGCTCGCGTTGGCCTGAATACCCGAGACTCACACGCCAACAACACTGCTGCTGTCGTTTTTTCGCTTAGCGTAAGCGGATATGCTTGGGATTTTTTTCTTCTTTTTCGTACCGATTCAGGTGCGATTTGGAAGGTGATTGGATTCGATACGCCCCCTTGCGTTTAACGAGAAATATAACAAACGAACAAAAAAGGACGGCTACGAGATCTGTGTGGCAAGACTTCGGTGTTGACATGGACATAGAACTCTGATGATCTTTATACAGTTAAATAATTCCCAGATTTTTGTTAGCTTCGGAATTTATTTATATTGGTTATTGTCGTAATTTTATAATTACTTAATTTTTTATTTCCGTACGCTTTTCCCGATTGCTCCTTGACGTGAATAGTCTTTAAAATCAGAGAGAAGCATATGGGTGCCATTCTGTACGGGTCTAGGACAACTCGGCGTCGCCGTCTCGCCAGAGGTCCAACTCGCCTGTGGTACAACTTGCCGTAGATTATTTCGTTGAATAATGGTTACGAATTTTTGAATAATTGTAATCAATTATTATAAAACAAAAATTATAATTATCTAAAAAATCTTTTTCTAAGAAACCACTGTCAAAAAAAAAGATATGTTTTTTAAATTCAAATTCAAATTTGTAACAGGGTGGCTACTGTACATATATTGTGTGGGCCCGCGTGCGTACTGTTACTGTTGCTAATAGTGAGAAATTATTTACATTTTAAGTTTTTACAAAATGATTTGAATTTGACAATGAACTAATAAAATGGAAGCAACTACAAGAGGTGGAACAACAATAGATGCTGTATTTCCAAGATACATTAATAATATAGAATCGCATGTATCCATTTCGCATTTCATTTCAGTTATCATAAGCCGATCATTACATTTATTAAAGATGATAAAAATGAAAATAGTGTAACAATGAACTAACTGTAAAATATTTTTTAAGGATGTAAATTTTATTTTTATTCTTATCATTCTATTATATGTGGTTAGATAATAATTTACATCACACAAGCTCACTTTTGTGTTATTATTACTCTTATAATATTGGTTACGTTGTTTACAAGTAACATATAACTTTTTTTTTACACAAAGAAATATTTTAGAATGTAATTTTTATTTTCGGAAATTTGTTATCTGTGAATAAAACATATTTCATGTTTAATGTGCTAAGTTATGTATTATTATTGATATGAAAATATTGATTTAATTCTTTACAATTATAAATTTTGTTAACATAAATGTTATTTCGAAAAATGAATTATATAACATTCTTACACTATTTCACAAAAATAATAAAACATGTTATGAACAACTAACTAACGTAATCAAAACGTGAGCTGAAGCAACCGAAGATAAATTTTCACTTCTGTCTACCGTCCCGGTAATTTAGGTAGTTTTTTTTTGTTGGTATAGAAGCTACTGAGTGACTGAGTGACTGCTAATTCAAATAACAATAATTATTACCTACATCTTACCCTTTCTATCTATCCGTCGTTAGGTAACGGTTGCCATGATTGTTAATCAGGAGACATTAATTCAACGAATACATCTGTTTAAAATGTGTTTTCTTATACTGAAACTTGCAAGTAATTGTAAACGAATTCAATATAGTACTGTATAGTGGGATTTTAAAATTTCAAATTTGCCCAAAAATTATTTTTATATCTTTATAATAATTTCTGCTAATAACTTTAGAAAAACAATTTTTTTTAATTATAATCTTGTATTGGACTAATGGTATATAATTATGATTTTTATGTGTCTTTTTTTCAAAAGATTATTATGTGGCTAGTATGATTTTGATACTAAAACTTATCGTTAATTACCGTCTATGAAAGAAATGAAATCAAATCAACATTGGCAAGTATACATTTTAACACTATGAGCAATACTAGCCCGGTCCGTCGGTTTTAAATTATTAAGGGAAAAAATTAAATATCTTTAATTAGCCAACTTTAAATGTTTCCAGTTAATGCCAAGTGAATTAATGGTTCATCATATTTTTAATTTAAG
Organism: Cryptocephalus moraei; assembly: GCA_946251905.1. Classification (NCBI taxonomy): domain Eukaryota; kingdom Metazoa; phylum Arthropoda; class Insecta; order Coleoptera; family Chrysomelidae; genus Cryptocephalus; species Cryptocephalus moraei. The sequence goes on along the minus strand of OX276454.1, from coordinate 35,608,806 downwards.
CAGATCACTGTATAGCTCGGTGAGAATTTAATGGTGCAGATAATCCGAAAAATTATTTATACTTATTATTTATACTTATTATTATTATATATTTTAATAATATTAAATTATAGAAATTAATAATAATGGTACAGTATAAATTTAAAACACTATTTGATCATATAACAAAAGAAAAAAGAGCAATAACTGATACAGTCTATGGACACAGTGCCTTGTAAACTTTGAAAACACCGCTTAAAAATTTAAAACCGACGGACCGGGCTAGTATTGCTCATAGTGTTAAAATGTATACTTGCCAATGTTGATTTGATTTCATTTCTTTCATAGACGGTAATTAACGATAAGTTTTAGTATCAAAATCATACTAGCCACATAATAATCTTTTGAAAAAAAGACACATAAAAATCAGATTTCATTTCCTTCATAGAAATATTATGTTATTTACATTATTTTCAATAACACAGCCCCATAATAGTTATTTAAGTCACAAGGAATTTAAAGACATTTTACCATTCGAGGCAAGTGTGTACGAGCCGAGGCGAAGCCGAGGCTTGTCACTTGCCGAGAATGTTAACAGTCGATACATTCCGTGTGGCTTATTAGATTTTTCACGCTGCCTTTGAAAATTTCCTCATAATTCCTCAAAAAATGAAATGTTTGATTTAGTTTGGACGTACGTCACTCTGACATAAGTTGACTGACATACGTCGGACTTACATATGTCAGTCTGACATATGCGTAACCATAAAATAATAAAATAATAATAAAACTCTTTATTATTTTATGTGCGTAACTAGGGATAAATCAACTTGATTTACTCTTTTGATTTTCCTATGAATGTAAATGACAGTATTTACATTCCGTCGTCAAGGAAAAATAATACACGAATGTTATTTGCCATTTTCATGCTACGTATCTATGCATATAAGAGCGATTTACGATAGCGGCAGCGTGAAAAAAAATTAAGTCCGGACCTATAGATCAGATATGTGTATCCCTATGCATTTTTCACCGCTGAATCCAAATCCGGGGTCAGAAAAAGGCCTGCACCCCTGGAATTGGCCCCAGAGGGCGAAAATGGCCGCCATAAAGTCTGAAACGTGAATTCCGGGATGACGGATGCTCAGGCGAGGTCGATTCATTCCCAAGCCAAAGCCGAATTCGTGATCAAAAAAGTTTAGAACCGACTGGGATTCACACTCTGAGGTCGGAAAACGGGCCTCTGGAGGTCGGAAAATGGGCCCTCGGAGGCCGGAAAATTGAGATTCGCAGGTCGGTATCGCAGCACTCGGATTTTCATGTACTTTCAAACTTTAGCAACGCAGACGACGGTGAAATTGTTTTCTGGGCCCAGAGGGTGGATTCTACTTGGCTTCGAACTGTTTCACCACCGTCTGCGTTGTTGAAGTTTTAAAATACATGAAAATCCGAGTGCTGCCATCCCGACCTGCGAATCTCGATTTTCCTGCCTCCGAGGGCCCATTTTCTGGACCCAGAGCGTGAATTCCAATTGGCCTCGAATTGTTTCGCCGTCTACGTTGCTAAAGTTTGAAAGTACAAGAAAATCCGAGTGCAGCGATCCCGACCTGCGAATCTCGATTTTCCGGCCCCCGATTGACCTTTGGGGCCAATTCCAGGAGTAAAGGCCTTTTTCTGACCTCAGATTCGAATTCAGCGGTGAAAAATACATAAGGATTCACATGTCTGATTTACAGATCCGTACTTTATTTTTTTGTGGGGCTACGTAATCGGAAAACGAGTCAACGTGTTCTTCTCTAATATAACAAGCAAATGTTTTCTCATGCTGTTATTTTGATCGTCATAACGTGTTTTTACTGAATCGTCAAGAAAAAAAATAGAACTTGCGAATGCTATAGCAAATATCGTGCAATCAATCATATTAGGTTGCTGTTGCACTTTGGGAAAAACAAGAGGAAGCTCTCGAAAATAAGGAAATAATTCTCTTATCATTAATTCTTCTTCCCTATTTAAATAATTACCGTGTATCGAGTTATAAACAAAAATATGCTTAGTATCAAAATAAATACGTATCCACTGAGCAGAAGAGTGAATTACTTGTAAATTATGTTCATCAGAAGAAACTGGAGTAACGCGAGTTCGTGGTTGTCGATTTTGAAAGAGATTTAAAACCGACAATGTATCTCTGGGTTTAAAATTTGAAAATTTTGATAGCATTTCGTGAAAAAATCTTACAGTCTCATCAGACAGCCACTCGTTATCAAGTATTTCAAATCAATCAAGCGTCCATAAATAAGTTCTACTTGTAATAGAGCCCGGTAACATTTTGTGTATTAAGACGGTTCCTAAAAGCAAATCGTTTTTCTTTCCCAGCATACACTGTATGATTGTCGGAATCTGTCAATTCTTCTGTACTAACTTTTTCCTTAATAATGTGGTCTTTAATGCCGACCGAAGGTTCTTCTTTGACCTTCCGGAATGCCAGTACCTTCTCATTGCTAGTAAACTTCTTAGGGTGATCTGGAAAATCCGAACAGCTTGGTAGAACGTGGCATTCAAAACCAAATCCTGGCACTGTAGCACTGTTGGAATCTGATTATTCCTGTTTTAAATTCTCTTCTTTAACCAAATAAATAAGGCGACTTGTTTCTCACTCTAAATTGGCGGTGCTAACAACTTCGTAACCATGACGCTCTTACCTTTACCCTTGTCAGTTACGTCACGTGCTTTTATTTTGGACGTCGCGGGTTCTAAACTCCAAGAAAACGAACCTTTTCTGCTCAATTCCACTTTCCCCCCGTTATATTTACAATTTACAGTTTTATTTCATTTCTTATATTTTCCCGATAGTTTTCGAAGATAAGTGATTACAAATTTTTGATTCTATTGACACATGACATGATTGACATGAGGCTGTAGAGGTTAGGACCTGACACATAGGTTATATGGCACGGAACGTCGATTTAGGGAACAATATTAGGCACAGGAACCGATATACCTCCATACCTCCTGGCCCTTCTGCTATCCTGGTACCCGAAATCCGATTTTCAGAAAAGAAACATCAATGTAATTCAAACGGTACTAGAACGGCGTCTTAATAACCAGAATACTGAAAATATCGACGCGAAATCAGATGACGAAAAGTTTATGACAAAAAAAAAATAATGAAAAATGAATCCTTCCGCGGAGTATAAAGATTCAACGTGAAGCTTATCACATAAGCTTCCTAAATATGCCACATTTCTTTGAAAACAAAGTGTAATAATGGTAAAATCGCGAAATGAAAAAAATCACCAACACCCAAAACACGATTTCAAAGTATAAGTATAGTAGCAGCGGTGTGACGTCATACTAGCCACGACCACGCTACCGCGTGGCCTGATTCAATAATTCGTAATCATTATTCAACGAAATAATCTAAAATATAATGTTTAACTCGACGAGGTATTTACCTACGGCGAGTTGTCACTCCGATGAATTGTACCGCCGCGCCGGCGAGTTGGACCTCCGGCGAGTCGGCCACGGTGAGTTGGCGACCCCAAGGTGTCCCACTTGGGGACCTAAAAATTTAGGGGGAGTTTCGGGGGCCCAAAAGGAACATTTTTCTTCATTTTGGGCCACATCTAAAAAAAACAAATTCGGCATGGAACGAGCGATAGGTATATAACTTAAAAAATTTGAATAGGAAAATATTAGCAAAACAATGTTTGTTAAATAATTGCTACTGTACATATTATAGATATATGTATATGGCCATGGCCGTATAGATATGTAAACGTAATGTGTGTTAAAGTTATATTAGGTCTAATATTATGGACTGACGTTTTTTCCAAATCTTTAAATAAGATGTTCGGCATTGTTCATATATTTTTTGTATGACCGCTGAGATAAAGGAAATCTAAACATGTACTTTTTCTTTTGTAGGTAATTGTTCCATTTTTGCTATATTAGATACCGATTTCTGCATATGTTTATGAACCCCCCCCCCCCTCCCCACGGTACCAAATCCTGCGGGCGAATTCGTTCGATGTCCCATTTCCACCAATAGGTGCCCTATGGACGACCAAAAGAGAGTACTAGTTCATATTGCTGGGCGCCAATAGCACATCTATAATATTACCAATTTAGAATCATATTCGGACCATAAATCATTCCGTCTATATCCACATATATATGTGTATATATATACTGATTTTTATGTGTCTTTTTTTCAAAAGATTATTATGTGGCTAGTATGATTTTGATACTGAAACTTATCGTTAATTACCGTCTATGAAAGAAATGAAATCAAATCAACATTGGCAAGTATACATGTTAACACTATGAGCAATACTAGCCCGGTCAGTCGGTTTTAAGTTATTAAGGGAAAAAAATTAAATATTATCTTTAATTAGCTAACTTTAAATGTTTCCAGTTAATGCCAAGTGAATTAATGGTTCATCATATTTTTAATTTAAGCAGATCACTGTATAGCTCGGTGAGAATTTAATGGTGCAGATAATCCGAAAAATTATTTATACCATTTTGGCCCTATAATCGATTTTATACGCACTCAAATGGGGGCATACATTGGCCTTTATGGAAATGTAAAGAAAAAGTCATATTCCTTTATGTATAAGTCCCTTGACTTATCTGGGATCAATTTTCCTTGCGCAGCTTCAGATACTTGTTTAATTTCCTCTGAATAAACGGTTTCGGTTTCTTCAATATCTATTTTGTCGTCTTTTTGATCACTGTCATTTTGATAAACAATTGTCAACACAGTAGTAGCCATAGCAACAGCAAAATAGCGGACTAGGACAAAACACTGAAATTCCTATCACGAATCGCGACGGGATAATCTCCAGGAAATTTCGAATATTATTTATTTGATTTTTTATGAAGCAAAATAAAATAAAACATTGCATGTAATTGCAATGTCGAGAAATTAAAAGCCCTCCGCAGTCTCTCGTGCCATAAACTCCTGATTATGCTTTAATACATAAATAACTATTCTATGCATAAATCTGTCGATCGATAGACTATTACTAAATTATATGTCTCCTCAGTTAATAAACAGTATGAGGAACTCGAGAAAGTATGTCTTCTATAGAGACATGAGAGACAGAAGATCCGTCACTCTGGCGATAATAGAGATGAGCTTATGCCTCAGAGGCATGAGCTAAATCTATGCTCTTTAGTACTTGTCATGTCATTCATTTCTATATATATATGTGATAGATGAAGTATTTGTGCTTCCGGTGTATAGATGCATACACACTCGATTTACTTTAAACCTATTAAACCTTTACAACTGCGCAGTCTACTTCAGAAATGAATAATAATGGTACAGTATAAATTTAAAACATTATTTGATCATATAACAAAAGAAAAAAGAGCAATAACTGATACAGTCTATGGACACAGTTCCTTGTAAATTTTGAAAACACCGCTTAAAAATTTAAAACCGACGGACCGGGCTAGTATTGCTCATAGTGTTAACATGTATACTTGCCAATGTTGATTTGATTTCATTTCTTTCATAGACGGTAATTAACGATATGTTTCAGTATCAAAATCATACTAGCCACATAATAATCTTTTGAAAAAAAAGACACATAAAAATCAGATTTCATTTCCTTCATAGAAATATTATGTTATTTACATTATTTTCAATAACACAGCCCCATAATAGTTATTTAAGTCACAAGGAATGTAAAGACATTTTACCATTCGAGGCAAGTGTGTACGAGCCGAGGCGATGCCGAGGCTTGTCACTTGCCGAGAATGTTAACAGTCGATACATTCCGTGTGGCTTATTAGATTTTTCACGCTGCCGTTGAAAATTTCATCATAATTCCTCAAAAAATGAAATGTTTGATTTAGTTTGGACGTACGTCACTCTGACTAAGTTGACTGACATACGTCGGACTTACATATGTCAGTCTGACATATGCGTAACTAGGGATAAATCAACTTGATTTACTCTTTTGATTTTCCTAGGAATGTAAATGACAGTATTTACATTCCGTCGTCAAGGAAAAATGATACACGAATGTTATTTGCCATTTTCATGCTAGATATCTATGCATATAAGAGCGATTTACGATAGCGGCAGCGTGAAAAAAAAATTAAGTCCGGACCTATAGATCAGATATGTGTACCCTTATGCATTTTTCACCGCTGAATCCAAATCCGGGGTCAGAAAAAGGCCTGCACCCCTGGAGTTGGCCCCAGAGGCCGAAAATGTCCGCCATAAGGTCTGAAACGTGAATTCCGGGATGACGGATGCTCAGGCGAGGTCGATTCATTCCCAAGCCAAAGCCGAATTCGGGATCTAAAAAGTTTAGAACCGACTGGGATTCACTTTCTGAGGTCGGAAAATGGGCCCTCGGAGGCCGGAAAATTGAGATTCGCAGGTCGGTATCGCAGCACTCGGATTTTCATGTACTTTCAAACTTCAGCAAAGCAGACGACGGTGAAATTGTTTTCTGGGCCCAGAGGGTGAATTCTAGTTGGCTTCGAACTGTTTCGCCACCGTCTGCGTTGTTGAAGTTTGAAAATACATGAAAATCCGAGTGCTGCCATCCCGACCTGCGAATCTCGATTTTCCTGCCCCCGAGGGCCCATTTACTGGACCCAGGGCGTGAATTCCAATTGGCCTCAAATTGTTTCACCGTCGTCTACGTTGCTAAAGTTTGAAAGTACAAGAAAATCCGAGTGCAGCGATCCCGACCTGCGAATCTCGATTTTCCGGCCCCCGATTGACCTTTGGGGCCAATTCCAGGAGTAAAGGCCTTTTTCTGACCTCAGATTCGGATTCAGCGGTGAAAAATACATAAGGATTCACATGTCTGATTTACAGATCCGTACTTTATTTTTTTGTGGGGCTACGTAATCGGAAAACGAGTCAACGTGTTCTTATCTAATATAACAAGCAAATGTTTTCTCATTCTGTTATTTTGATCGTCATAACGTATTTTTACTGAATCGTCAAGAAAAAAAAATAGAACTTGCGAATGCTATAGCAAATATCGCGCAATCAATCATATTAGGTTGCTGTTGCACTTTGGGAAAAACAAGAGGAAGCTCTCGAAAATAAGGAAGTAATTCTCTTATCATTAATTCTTCTTCCCTATTTAAATGATTACCGCGTATCGAGTTATAAACAAAAATATGCTTAGTACCAAAATAAATACGTATCCACTGAGCAGAAGAGTGAATTACTTGTAAATTATGTTCATCAGAAGGAACTGGAGTAACGCGAGTTCGTGGTTGTCGATTTTGAAGGAGATTTAAAACTGACAATGTATCTCTGGGTTTAAAATTTGAAAATTTTGATAGCATTTCGTGAAAAAAATCTTACAGTCTCATCAGACAGCCACTCGTTATTAAGTATTTTAAATCAATCAAGCGTCCATAAATAAGATCTACTTGTAATATTTTTCCCGGTAACATTTTGTGTATTAAGACGGTTCCTAAAAGCAAATCTTTTTTCTTTCCCAGCATACACTGTATGATTGTCGGAATCTGTCAATTCTTCTGTACTAACTTTTTCCTTAATAATGTGGTCTTTAATGCCGACCGAAGGTTCTTCTTTGACCTTCCGGAATGCCAGTACCTTCTCATTGCTGATTGCTGGTAAACTTCTTAGGGTGATCTGGAAAATCCGAACAGCTTGGTAGAACGTGGCATTCAAAACCAAATCCTGGCACTGTAGCACTGTTGGAATCTGATTATTCCTCTTTTAAATTCTCTTCTTTAACCAAATAAATAAGGCGACTTGTTTTTCACTCTAAATTGGCGGTGCTAACAACTTCGTAACCATGACGCTCTTACCTCTACCCTTGTCAGTTACGTCACGTGCTTTTATTTTTGACGTCGTGGGTTCTAAACTCCAAGAAAATGAACTTTTTCTGCTCAATTCCACTTTTTTGCCGTTATATTTACAGATCTTATTTCTCCCCGATAGTTTTCGAAGATAAGTGATAACAAATTTTTGATTCTATTGACACATGACATGATTGACATGAGGCTGTAGAGGTTAGGACCTGGCACATAGGTTATATGGCACGGAACGTCGGTTTAGGGAACAATATTAGGCACAGGAACCGATATACCTCCATACCTCCTGGCCCTTCTGCTATCCTGGTACCCGAAATCCGATTTTCAGAAAAGAAACATCAGTGTAATTCAAACGGCACTAGAACGGCGTCTTAATAACCAGAATACTGAAAATATCGACGCGAAATCAGATGACGAAAAGTTTATGACAAAAAAAATAATGAAAAATGAATCCTTCTGCGGAGTATAAAGATTCAACGTGAAGCTTATCACATAAGCTTCCTAAATATGCCACATTTCTTTGAAAACAAAGTGTAATAATGGTAAAATCGCGAAATGAAAAAAATCACCAACACCCAAAACACGATTTCAAAGTATAAGTATAGTAGCAGCGGTGTGACGTCATACTAGCCACGACCACGCTACCGCGTGGCCTGATATATATATATATATATATATATATATATATATATATATATATATATAAGAGAAAATTCACGACTTACCCGTCTAAACCCGTTATGAAACGATAACCACCGACACGTGTTTCTGCTTATTAGCTTCGTCAGGGTGGTATAACCAAGCTCTGAATGATAACGATGTTTGACACTTGGAAAAAAATTATACAACTCAAAAAGAACGTCAACAATTGACAGCAAAGCACATTTGCGCCTAACATAGGAAAGACTCTCCATTCGAGAGCAACAAACCGTCTGTGACGCGGAGGCCAGCTAAAGCCAACTGTCACGAATCTTTGGTCAGTAAAGGAATTTATTAGTGAAATTAACGACGGAACAAATGTACAAGAGAAAATTCACGACTTACCCGTTATTCATAACGGGTTTAGACGGGTAAGTCGTGAATTTTCTCTTGTACATTTGTTCCGTCGTTAATTTCACTAATAAATATATATATATATATATATATATATATATATATATTGTAATGCGAGAAGTAAACAAAGCGACACATGTTTACTCCTTCAAAAGAATAACTACGACGCGTACAAGACAGGTGCATGAACAGGTGCATGAACATTTCCTGCGTAGGCGTTCTAGAATATACTAGAACGTTCTTTATCGGGGTTGGGGGTGTATATATAAGGGGGCTTGTGATCGAGGGAGTTAGTTAGCAGTAGAGAAGCAGACGTGAACGCGACATACGATCCGAATGCGGAGCAGTACAAATAAATTATGTAGTGTCTAGTCTAGTGAACAAGTAGTTAAGTGTGTTAAATAAATTAGTGTTCAATTAATGTAAATAAATTATAAAATAAACGTTACAATATATTAATATTATAAAGAGGAAAGATTTGATTGTTTGTTTGTTTGTCTGTTTGTTTGTTTGTATTGAGTAGGCTCCGAAACTACTGGACCGATTTAAAAAATTCTTCTACCATTAGAAGCAGACATTATTCCTGATGAATATAGGCTACTTTTTACCGCAGGAAAATGCTTCATTCCTACGGGAAAACGGGTAATAGGTTGAAGATGGCGGAAAAATGAAGCCGGCTGGGAGTTTTGATCGAAAACGCTGCCTAAATCCTTCGAGATAGAACAAAACAATGTATGGTGGAATTGTTCCTCTTCTATAGATCTACAAAAAAGTCCGGGATGGCATATGTCTATCTTTTAAGGATAGCCTACTATACCCATTATAAAGTTTAAAATAATGGTCACATAATATGGTTGCGATCATCCACGCATGCGCCGTTGTCGTGTCTCTCTTGACGCTCGCGCTCCCACCACCTTTACCTCCAAACTTTACGTTTAATATCCCCGATGCTCACTAAGAATGGATTTGGCATAATTTTGAGTTTAACGGGCAGAATTATTCAAAAATATTGTTCGAAATGACATTTGTAACTATGGTTACGGGCGTGGAGCGATGTATCAATGTATTCGAGTTGACATGACAATTGCGTTGTCATTATAGATTGTCATTATCAAATATATTTTTATTTGTCATGTTATTTCTAAATTTAAAAAGAAAGAAATTAAATTATTTGACACGAAATTAAATTATCTGATTTGGAATAGAGAATAATTTCAAATTAAAGAAAAAAGCCTGGATAGCATTTAAATACATGAGCGAGTGAAGCCGCTACGGGTTAGTCTGTGTTATTTCTAAAGTCAAAACGAAAATAATTCACCTAGGTATCTGATACGGAGTACGGACTAGAGAAAGTATCGAAAGGATAGACTGCATATAATTCAAATACATGAGCGAGCGAAGCCGGGTTAGCTGCTATAATTGATAAAAAGGGGTATCGGCGTGATAATATAACCGTTAAATATAAATGTAAGTAAATCCGAACAGGTTCATGACCGAGACGAGTGAAAAAACGTAAACTTCCGAGGGTGCGTCCAATTTCACATACTACCATATGGTAGGATATGAGTTATATCGCACCGGTGTGTGCAATTGCATACGTATCAATTCTAATAACAGTATCGGAAAGCCCACATTGCGAGGCGGAAGTAGGAAAAAGAATTATACTGTTCAATGTTTAAGTACAATCAAAGGCGAAGTGAATTAAATTTCTTTTGACTAGAGATCAGAAAGAAATAAGACAGTCTACGTAACATTCAAATGAGAGAGCAAGCGAAGCTGCGACTGGTCACGGCTTGTATATATATATATATATATATATATATATATATATATACATATATATATATATATATATATATAATATAAAAATCTCGTGTCACAGTGTTTGTAACAAAACTCCTCCGAAACGGCTTGACCGATTCCTGTGAAGTTTTGTGTGTATATTCAGTGGGTCTGAGAATAGGATGTAAACTATTTTTCATACCCGTAAGTGATAAGGGTGGTCCACCCCAAATTTTTTTTTTTATAAAATTTTCTTATTTTAATTATGTTATGATTCGCCATTAAAAAATACATACAACCCTATATTTTCACCCTTCCACCATTAAACCCCTATTTTTTAATAGTGATATTCGTACTCTAATAATTTTCTAATCTCGGTTAATCAAGTTGTCTCATAAATAAATAGCATTCAGTTGTCGAATGACAGTGTCATTTACTGACAAGTGGCACTAGTAGTGTCAAACAATGCCTGCAAGACGCAAAGGGTTTGATTTGGCCCGTCGACGACTAGATCTACAGACAAGCGAGATAGAAGAGCCCAAATAATAGACGAACAAATTCAACAGGGATAATGAATAGGACAAATGAAGACAGGATAATGAAGATGTGCATGTGAACATGGCGCAATTGCGTGAATCACGATCATGATACGTTGCAGTGTGCAACATAAAAAAACCAATCGTCGATGGCCACAGTGCTGAAACAGTGTAAAATTATCATCACGGATGAATGCATCATGGCACAGAAACATTCGCTTGAGGCATTGAACAGGGCAATGAAAGACATAAAAAACAGTGACAAACTATTTGGCGGCACTCTGTTACTCCTTTCCGGGATTTCAGACAAACATTTCCCGTCGTTCCACGTTCAACGTACGCTGATGAGATCAACGCTTGCTTGAAATCATCGCCACTGTGGCATAATGTTGAAAAAGTACAACTGAAATTAAATATGCGCGTTCAAATGCTTCAAGATCCACCCGCTGAAACATTCTCAAAACAACTGTTGGATATCGGCGATGGAAAAGTAGCTGTGCATGAAAATACAGAATGCATAAAATTGCCGACTGATTTCTGCACAATCATTAATTCGCAAAATCCTCTCAGTGACCAGATATTTCCCGATATACACATACAATATTTGAATCATGAGTGCCTAGCAGAAAGAGCAATTTTGGCGGCAAAAAATGTGGGCATCAACGATTTGAATTTCAAGATACAACAGATGTTGCCACAGGAGACTTGGTGTTATGTAAATCTATCGATACAGTTTGCGATACCAACGAAGCTGTAAATTATCCAGTAGAGTTTTTGAACTTATTGGATTTGCCAGGCATGCAACCGCACCATTTACAACTGAAGGTTGGATCTCCAGTTATTTTGCTTCGTAATAACCCACCACGGCTGGGCTATGGCACGCGATTACTTATTAAAAAATTGATGAAAAACTTTCCCGAAGTCAGCATATTGAAAAGCAAGTTCCAAGGAGAAAATGTATTACTACCACGAATCCCTATTATTCTAAGAGATGTGCCAATTAATTTCAAAAGGGTTCCATGACCAATTAGATTGGCATTCGCAATGACATTCATTAAGACTCAAGGCTAAACGGTGTCAGTTTGTGGCATAGATTTGGGCATATCTACCGTGTTTTTCACACGGATAATTGTCGGTGGCATGTTCTCGCGTTGGTACACCATCCAGTTTGTTTGTGTTGGCTAAAGATGGATTCACTAAAAATATCGTACACTCTATTGAACTAAGAGATTGATAATGTTTTTTTTAATTGTCACAATTTGTGATAGAGATGTAATTTGAAATTTAATAGTTAAGATAATAAAAGTACATCCATTTAAAAAAATTAATGAATGTTTTGTTAATTTTTAGGGCGTCATCGTTCATAGCGCTGCATTCTTTTTTAAGTCAAATACCGCATCCCCACATTCTTAAAATAAGTTAGTTATTTTTTATTTCAATAACAAAATGTTTACTATTAATAATTCATATGATAAAATAAAGTTTGCCGTGTTAGCCATGTTTGCCATTTGTATAAAGATTTTTTGGACCAGGAATCATCTTGGGCGTCCCCATAATACCCTACCAAAGTTTCATCACAATCTGATCAATAATTTCGGAATGCATAGTGGACAAACATTAAATTTTATATTTTATATATACTATTTGTTTATTTATTATACGTTTTATTTCTTTATATTTTACGTGGCATTGCAACGCATGCCGGGTACGGCTTGTATAATATATATAGGTCAAACCAGATCTGTTTCAGGGCATTTTACTTTCATTTTTCATAATTCCCTACTAGCTACACTTTGTCAAGTATTGTTGTTTATTTCAATAATATCATATGATTTTCTGGTCATTTGGCATCGCAATAATTTACAAACCATATCTTTGTAAACTGGTACTAAATGCCTCGATGGTTCGTCGATTACTTAAACTCACTTAAACAGGTTAAAATTTCTCCTTTGCTATTAATATATTATAGCTTGAAAACTAGCATAAATAAATCTCTAAAACCGTTGTAAATCCTCCAAATTCTTAAAGTGGCATTCCATGATGAAGGTTAAGAAGAAAGAAAAGTCTTCGCCACGTATATATAACATCTATTTCAACAAGGTGACCGGTTTCGGCTTACGCCATCATCAGACCTATTATTAAACAATCTATAAGTATCTAAACAATGGTCAGGAAACAGATAAAATACACTCACCTATTACTTATCACACCAACAAAACAAGAACTCGAGCCGTTAAAAGAAGCGCTCTCCTTCATGATATTAAATTTATTTTTTATATTTTTTTAAAAATTTAAAATTTAAAATTATCTCTGTAATATAAACCTAATGAAAGATAGATGACACAAAACGGAGGTCTCTCAGATGAGCTCCTCGGCTTTAATGCGGTAGAATGAACTCACATTGTAGTACCAAAGAATAGGGAAATAACAAGAAGGGAAACAGAGAGAGAGGTCCGATGTTCGCGCAGATCTGTCCGCGCAGCGTAACATTGGGGGAAATGCACCAGTGGCGTAGGTGTGTAATACATATTTACCTCAATATAATTATGACAACCAGAGGCGTAGGTAGCGAATTTTGTATAAGCATTAGAGTCTTCGCGGTTTTTATTCTAATTTTCATAATGGAATTAAAAAAAAAACATCGGGACATCACGGCACATACCTGTTTCGTGTGATGACGTTTGTTACACATATATTTAAACATGTTTGAATCAATACCCCTTCGACACTTATTACGGACCTGTGCGCCGACCCTTGCTGTCGACGCAATAGTTGACAGTCCGGTTCTGATTTTCCCCCAATATAAGTCTTCAAGGTCATTGAAAACAGTTTACTCAAAACAATAGAGAGGGTCAGGACTTTCCCTTCTTGTTATTTCTCTATTCTTTGGTAGTACGCTCACCTGTCACTCTCAAAAAGAGTGTGAGGTCTTTTTTGAGACCTCCACTCCGACTCCATGATGACCATTCGAGAATATAATTTTTTATGTTTAAATCCGCAACTTAACAGAATTGACCTTAAAGTGTCTAAAGATTTATGTTTATATTCCTCAAAAGATTGTAATTTTTGAAAAATTGAAAGTAAAGTGGGCACCTCGTTTCTAGCATAAAAATCGTAAACGGTTCTGCGTATAACGTCTTTGGCAGCGTCATTTAATTCTTTGAACTTTCTTTGTTTACCTAATATATTTTGATGATGATCTACAATTCCTCGCTGAATTATTTTATAAATTGAAGAATATGGAATTAATGTCAAGTCTGAAATTTCTAAAATTAAGCCGCGAACCGATTGTTCGGGGTGTCTTTGTTGGAGGCGCTTAAACATATTTAAAATTACTGTTTGTAATTGAGGATGTAAATCTTCATTTGCAAACTCCCAAGAAGGAGACGAGGAAGAGCAAGAGGGTTGAGTAGTCACGTTTTTGACGTTTTCCACATCAACTCGCACTGTGTCTGTCGCCCATGGTCTCCAAAACGCCATTCCGATTACAATTAATTATTATTATAAATATAAAAACGAACGGCAAATTATATGATTATGAAATTAATAAAAACAAACAAAATACCTCTATAACCTGTCTCGGTGATGTAAACCGCGCCAACACTGGTAAAAGAAATGACTGAAGTGAAGACACGTGTTCGAGTCGTCGGAGGAGAAGGAGAGACGTTCCAGGAAAGATCCAATCGTCCAAAACGTTTATGAATCCACTACAGCACAAGCGAGAAGAGTAAACTATTGACAATATTTAGGCGTGTGACTGCTCCGCGTAAATTTGGTGAGGGGGGATTGTACAGGACGAGTTCGCTAAATAACGTATCATGTTTCGAGCATGCCGTATATGTTGTTATTGATCGATACCCGTATAAGTTTGTATTATGTTGGTTGTTACATTAGTTTCGTAAAGACTATACACTATGTTGTTTTAATGACATTTTGCTCGTATTCCAATTGTTTTGTCTCCCGCAAAATCCTCGAGGTGGGCTTTTTCAAGGTTGTTTGGAATATTGGCCATATCTCATACTAGCTGAGCGGATTGGGAAATTGATTTGGAAGTATAGAACAGATGTACTTTAAAGTGCGGACATGATTTTCTCCTCTGGGGTGGGAGTAGAGTCAAAGCTCAGGTGATATCCTTGAAGCAGACCAGTCCTCCGTCGCAGGATCACAGACCCTACCTAGCGTCATACTCCTACTTAAATTTCTCTAATGTTCTCAGACTGCTCATTCTAGTCATTCTATGATTAAATGAAAGTATTTCGACTAGGTGTAATCGAACGTTATATGGAATTATAAAAATGTTAAAATTCATTCGTTCCGCAAGTAATTATCAACTTTGGCAATTGACACTCTGAAAATAGTAATGTAAACCATTTGATAACGTTTTTGCAAATTTCATTTTTATCTAAGTACCTAGCGCATTTTTTATTAGAGTAATTGCGAAATACCTACCTGATCTCCAACTTCTACTTCTTAGTGATAAATTCCGTTGAAAGCATTTCATGTTTTTCGGGGAAGAATTCTGGAAGGGAAAGACGAGAATCCTCACTAAGATTCCAAATGAGGGACAGATCTAATTACTTCGGGCAAATTAAAAGTTGTGTCTCAGGAGATTGCAGTTTATTAATTGAAATGTCAAAAAGAGAAGAGAAATGAATAATTCAGGATGTACCTGCCGTGGAAAGACGCACACTAAAAGGTTTGTAGGGATTAAAATAAGAGAAGGATCAATATTTTCGTGAAATTTTATTAATTTTTTTTAAGGGTTTTTCAACATTTTTTTACCTTATAATTTTAAAGTCGGGCCTATCGAACAATAAAAATATACAGATCAAGCCCTCAATAACATACATATATTCAATGAAAATAGACATTTTATCTTTATTAATAATTACAATAATATTATAACTTAGAAAGAGCAAAAATCATAAGCCAGGGAGTTAATTCACTTAGTTCTCGAGGCCAACCAAAATCAATTTGTTTATCTCAATATAACCAACTAGGTATGTTTTATTTATTTACGTATGTATATTTTTGGTTCGCCCCTATCGTCCCTAGTTATTAATCATCGCTATAAGTACTTATAGGCATACATCTTGGAGGTCACTAAATACAGTCTATCTTTCATTTTTCGTGAGTTAAACTGAGATGTAAATGTAACCAAAACTCATATAATTTGATCGTCAAGACATCGGCTACTCTAGGGCGAAACTCAAAAATTCAATAAGCGCAATAGTCTAAAATTACATTTAAAAACGATAATGATTTTCATTAATCTTAATTTGACTTTGTTCTATGGTTCACACACGGATAGAAAATATCTCAAGATAACTGACTGTGGGTAGTTGAAAAGCGATTGTCTGAATTCTACAGTTGTACTTTTATGCTTTTCAAATTACATACCTTTATCTCGTCAGTACCTTGTTAAGTAAAAGTCTCTACGAACATCGACTGAATGATATATGAAATCTGGTTACAAGTTGATATAGTCATGTAGTTCTTTGCTTTGATGACGTCTATTAACTACTTACTCCGTTTAACTCGAGTATTATTAATAATTATTATTACAGAACAGTAGTAGACAATGATGAAAATTTTAATTTGTAATACCTTAATTTTACGATATTTTAACATACATCTGAAAATATAGGAAGTATTATTCTGTTTAAACTCTTTTCACGACTGGGCGAAACGTTTTAGTTCCATTCATTTCTAATAAATATATGTTATTGGCGCAACCTGAAGGCCCTACCGTTAAAAAACCCTATTAGCATTCTTTTTATTCGGTTACACCAGTTTGATGTCTCAAGATATGTTGATTTTCACTATATTCCAAAATACCTACTATTTTCACAATAAAATTCGTATTAAAATACTTTGGTTTGTTAAAAAACATATTTTGACACATCTTAATGTAAAAAAATATCCTTGCCAGACCAAGGAATGAAATAATAATTGAAACATATCTAAATTGTAAAAGTATTCAAATAAAAAAATACGTCATCTCAAATCTTGGTGACTTAAAAACTATGTTATATAATATTTGTCTTCAATAATGTTATATGGTATATTTATTTTATTTTATGATTTGTAATTTTTTTCCAACTTTTCTTTGAAACTGATATGTTTTCCCCAATATATGTAAGGGATATAGTTATTTAAAGAAAACTACTTATACTACAAACTACACACTACGGCTAAAACACAAAATTTTCTTTAAAAATATATTATTTTGTGTTTTTTAGTTTTCAGGTAATTTATAAAATTTATATATGTATTTTTTTGATCACTGGTTATATGTTAAATATTAACAAAATTATAATTATATATATGTACACATATACGCTTTCAACTTTAACTCGATATATATACTTTCTCACTTTTAACTACTCTACACCTTTAAAGGCTAAGAAATTATTGAAAACTTTTAAATCTTATCAGATTTAAGATGACAAGGGGCCGCGCCACCGCATTTTCGAATACTACTGTCAAACTACTTCAGATCTATGTGGCTGAAGGAGGACAACTTCATCTACACACACACATACACCCACACACTCACACAGACACATACTAAATACAACCCCGAGTTAGAAAATATGGCGGCGGATGGCTCCTTTTATATGGAGCAAACTTAAATGAAAACAGGTGGATTGAGCAAATTATTGGACTCTTCAGGCTGCTGGTTTAGTTCATTTTTGAAAAATATATATATAATCGCTCCACAATCGTTTACACACAACCCAAAAATGTGTTATTTTTGTCACAGCCACTCACACCAACAACGAATACGTAATGTTATAAGAACTGTCAGCCTCATGTTACAAAAAAAATATGGGAAAACATTACGAGAGCCATCTCGGAAACTTTTTTTATATTTCTCATTTTGGCACAACAACTAGACTAGATTATTCTGACACATGTAGCATTTAGTTTGTTTTTAGGGTTGTTTTCGATGACTGAATCACACAGCAGTTGTATTATTTACTTAGGCTAACCTATAAACAGCAAATGCGCGAAACACTTACACTTAATCAACTACAACGAATTTTATTTTCATCAAGCAAATATAATATAAAAAGTATTACGAATAACGACTCTGGTCAACAAGTATAAAGGCAACAAAGCTAAATCATAACAGACATTTGATATCATTTCACAACAAATTTTTATAAACATCTGAAAACTTTTATAAGTAAAGATTTCTATAAAGATGGCTCAAGATGATTCCATGTTTTTTTACTTCTTAAATTTAGGAATGATTTTATAATTGTATGACGTACAAATACGGTCACAATTAATTTGGGATAGAGAGAAAGAGAGAGAGAAAAATCGAGAGAGATTGGGACCGTCGGAGCTGTCGATCGGTTCATATTGAGAGTTAGAAAGAGATCGTAAATACTTTTTCGGCAGTCCCAAGCGAATAGAGATGAGACTCGTACAGCACACAGCCAAATACAAATTATGCCGCTAAATTCGTCTTAGGCCCCTTTGGGCTTCTTTGTAGAAAATCTTCAATTACAGGTTAAAGATGGTGTTTTTTACACAGAACGCACAACTGAACCTGCAGTAGGTATATCATACGTTGGAATAGAAATTTCATGACATCTTGTATATAAATAATGAGGGAATTTAAAACCATGTCATATAACTTATTATTGCCGATATTTCAGTATCTGGAATTAATTGGACATAATTTGTAATAATTTGGTAATAATATCACACTAATCACCGAGTTAGTAGAGTAATGTTTCTAGTTGTATCAAAGCAAATCGGTAATTTTTGTTTGGAATGCCACGGCAAAAACTTAAGATTTTGAAGCTATTGAGGCCTTAAGGTTGTAACGAATTTTAACTTCCACTTCTGAAAAATTAAATAATTTGTGAACTACAAGTAATTTCAGTAACTAGCAAATAATATGCTCTTAAAAAAATAAACGTCATACCTATTAGTAGTTGCCTACATACTGATTCTACATTTGTAGGAAAAGAAAAGTACAAGTTTGAAGGTATGTACCAAAAAAAAAGTCAACTGCTATCTAATAGCGATTGAACTTGGCACCTAATCACAAACTCGTTAATTTAAAATCAATAAATAAAAATGAATAAAAGTTGCCAATTTCGAAGTGAAAAGAATTTTTTAAACTAGTGAATGCATACGTATTTGGTCGAGATACATATCAGTTCTGCCAGTAGACTCACTAAATTGTCATTTTAAGGTAGGGATTAGAAACAAAGGTATATGTAAACAACCACTGACAGCAATCATTTCCTCAGAGGGTAAACGAATTCTATTTATTCATGTCATATATTGATTTTATTTTGAAAAAATTAATCAAAGCAAAATGTGCCAAATGTGAAATGAACTTGATCAAGATTGATAGAAACGACCCTGCACTAACATAAACCTGAACCTGTTTCCTAACATTTATAACATCTGGTATATTTTTTATACTTTACTACCAATTCTGTGTTGTGGAGCACTTTGCAAGGTTCTACACGTATGTGTAAAACGTGTGTAATGTGTAACAATGTGTAAGGTTTATGAAATTTAAATATACACCTGAAATGTGAATCGAGTATGGTAAGCTCAAATTAAAACACTGTTTTACGAGTTTGGTCGTCTCCATAAAGTCTCCACTAATATATACAATAATTCATTGCGATTCACCTAACTTAGAAAGTATATGCAATCAGTTGTTACCAAGTATCATCAGAGTATAAAATTTCATCAATTATTCTTGGAAGCTCCATGCCTCTTATGCTGTGTATTCTTATTGACAGAACTCGTGCGATCAAAACTATCTGCCCAGTATATGTCTGCTCTCCTTTATTTGTAATCATGCACCGACAGTGCGTAAATAAATTTATGGGTTACCTATTCTTACTCTTTGGGTTTGTAGTTTAAAACTATGTAGAGATCCTAAGGGTTTCAAATGTACAGATATAATTTTTGTAGGCTTCTATAAGCCACTTCAGGATTAGGTTGTAGGTCTGTAGACGTAAAGTTATAGGTTTGACTTGAATGGTCAATTATTGGAAAAAAAATCAAACAGGAATTTTCATAAAAATAAAAATTAATGTATATAATTATTTAATTTTTGAGAAATATATTTTGGTAATTCAATACACTGGTACTTCAGTCTATTTAGTTCTAGTTATTTAAATATTTTTTTCAATCAAAAATAATTACGTTATTAAAAATAAAGAACCAGAATAATAAATAGTAATTAGTTTTTTAGGCTACAGGGCATACCTACTACAGTGTATAAATGCATTAAAAAAAGGTCCAAGTATTTCACGAACCTCTACGATTGTTGCAAAAGATCCAGGCAAAGTCGATTGAACATGGATTTTGTTTTTGGAATACGGCTTATATTTTGTGCTGTAGGAGCTCCCATCGTAACTACTCCTCATAGGCGGCCTGTGTGGCCGAAAACGGGATGCTACGTGTTTAATAAGTCTACCCTTCGTGCGGACCACACTCATGCACTTTCTAAGCGTTTGTTCGTTCTTCTTCATACATATTTTGTATTATCGTGGTTTCCGACCGCGCGTCCTTAGGGGCGATCGTGAGAAGGATCGGGGTGGTTAGGTGAAGGGGCGGAGGGGTGGTTGGTTGGTTAGTTTGTTTGTTTCAGGGGAGGGTAGGTTGGCGGTGTGTTTAGGGAGGGTTCTCGCATCACGAGCAGCACTGCGACATCCACGCGGTGTTGCACGTGCAGTAGCAATTCGTCTGGATGAGTGGCGCGTACACGATCCCGTTGGCGTACATGAGGGGAGGTGGCGGCTGTTGCGTCATCATCCGCTGCTGGTCCTGGTAGAGGACCTGCCACGCGAGGCTCTTGATCAGCTGGAGGGTCTGCCGGCGCTCGTGCCCCATCAAGCAGACGGTCGATTCCTCGACGACGTCGTGAAGGAGCATCAGGTATTGGTGGCGGAGGGCCTCCTCGTCGGGCTCGACGAAGTGGTTCCACAGGTAGTTCTCCAGCTTCGCCTTTTGCTGGGTTATGTCAGGGAAGTCGATGAAGAAACGAGAGCACATGTATCTGAAACAAGGACAGAAACAGCCGTTAGAAATTACGCATCACACTTAAATATTGCAGTCCATAACACTGAATGCTACTGACGATGGTACCCCTTTTTTGACTAGATTGGGATATTAGATATATTGGCATAAAGCATGTATAAATAGGGCAGTTGCAAAATTTTGGTACTAAATACTGGCCCGAAATCCAGCGTACCTTTAAAAAAAGTAATATATGTACCTGTGCAGAGAATTTTCGCAGAGGGAAATGTTGAGAGACTCGTCAAAACGAAACCACTCAAAAAAAATTCAGCTTGTTAGTAATTACTTTGTTAAAGGTTCTAGATTCTGGACTATACGTAGATAAATAGGCGGTGAATAGATGAAAAGGAAAATACTACTAATAATCTACAAGGGAAAAATATAGCCGAAGGCTTAAAGCTAAGTTGTAGCAAGAAAATCTGAAGAATTTCTTTTTCTTTCGAGATCAGACAAATAAGCAAGTTTATCACAGGTCAAAGAATTGGTTGTCATGTTGAGACGAAAGACAGTAATAGCATACCAAAAATCGTGCTGAAAAGAATGCCAATTAAAAAGAGCAAGGAATATGGGTAAGCGTGGAATAGAAAATCATAGGGAGTCTTATTTATACATAAATGAATTGAGGACAATAGATTGGAATATTTTGTATTTCGAATTTTTAATGTAAGTTAATAACTTAAATATCAAACCTATAGTTTCAAATGGACTTACTTTCTAACCAATATTTACGCCAACATGGCTTGTTGTGTAAAAATAAAAATAACAAAGGGTGTCCACAGTATTGGTGCTCCATTGTTCAGGTGGTTGAAAGGACAAAGTTGAACAAAAAAAAACACATTTTTCAAACAAACTCTGCATACTGTACGTGTACAGAAAAACTAAAAAGGTGTTTTAGTAATAGAAAATTTTGGTTTAGCATACAGTATTTAGCATACATACAGTATTTTTAATACATAGAAGTAAACTTATAAATGACATAATTACTAACAATAACAAAATAATGATACTTTTTATTAGGTATGCGAAGAAAATATTTTCATTGTTCTTTATAAAGTGGAGAGATGTTTCATTTCTTACTAAATTAGTTTTTCGACATCCACTTCTAAAGTGCGGAACTATACACAATTTCTGTTCAAGCGTCAAAGTGTCTAATACGACTTTAGCTATAATCATATCAAGCACCAGCCTATTTTTTTATGTAAAAACATTCTAAATCAGAAGTGTCCCTTAATTCTACCTTAATCCTTAATCTTTATACTACTTGCTCTTTTCGTCTTTTGCACGTTTTACGAGGCGTGGAAGTCTGTCTATCTGGTAGAGGTTCTGAGAACCAGAGTTGACATGAGAATGACATGAGGGAATTGACATGACAATGAGAAAACAGTTGACAATTGTCATCGTTAGCCTGTATCAAGTTTAGTAATCCCATATCATCGACAGTTGAAGTTTAAATTCTTTGGAGTTTTCTGTATATCACAAAATTGCAATATGAAGGTAGAAAAATGTATTTTATCTTAAATTGAGTAATATGTAAGATGTTATCAACAAGTAGCAAGATTTTCTTCTTGTGTTCTATAAGTTCCCTATTTTATTTTCTTAATTCTTCTTCAAAAATTTTAGAAATTTGGTGCGCTCTGCTGTTTACCGAAATATGTACAAGATTTGTTCTAACTACCCACTTTACGGACTGTCCCAAATCTAGTAATGAACTAAAATAACTATTAGTAATAAACGAGTAATTACTATAACCTATATCCACAAAATTTCAACGATAGAGATTTGTTTCCTTCTTCTAACGTGAGATAAAATATAAGGTTTTGCTTTGTGTTTATTTTAAGTTAAATACATAACCGCAAAAATACATTGACGTTATTTTCTTTTCAAACTCAATTGGACGGTGAAAACAAGTACCGTTAAATAGACCCAAAGTGCAGTTGCATCATTTGCGCTCTTTATCTTCCGTATTTAAAAAAAAGCGTTCATTTAAAAATCTTCATTTTTATCCTACTCGGTTACGTAAACCCCTACAGTATCTTTTTTCTACGGCAAAAAAATACTTACGCTCTACACAAGTTATGGAGATTTTCAACTTCGGACTGTATTGGATCGGGACGGTCTCAGTTGCGGACCTCTCACTTGAGGACCTCGGTCAAAAGCCGTAAAATTTTCAATAACATAAAGTATCATTTCAGGACCTATAGGCCTTGACTCTAATAATACACCTGCAACTTTTTTTGTACGATAAATAAAATTCGGCAAGTCTGTCTCCCACACGATGTAGGAAGTGACGATGAATCTAATCTTCGAAGGCATTCACCCCATCCTGTGTGGAATTGACTTAATGCTTATTCCATTATTACGATGTTTTCTTTACATAGGTACCTAATAACCATTCAAGTTAGAACAAAATGCAACCAAAAAAATCGACCGACTTTTTTTTTTCCAATATTACTAAACTGACTTTAAATAATTTGGTGTAGATGTGTAATAAAATGAAACAAATTGAACCACACGCTGTAAAATTGCCATGGTTTGACCCAGTGAAACTGTGTTTTGTTCCAAGTCGGTAATAGTTTTTTCAATGGCTGAATACAGATCGGAGTAGACTTTTCTTCGCTTGTTCGGTGTCATGTTGATGGCCTGCTTCGTAAAAATGTGTTATGTTTAACATCTTCATTGAAGGCACTGACTAATATTTGTTAACCAGTCCCAAATCCTGAACTTTCCGCCAAACGCTTTGATTGAAGTGGAAATTGCAACCCTTCAAAACTGCAACCGTCGTATTATTGAAGGGTAGTTGTTTACCTCAGGTAATTGATCATTTAAAGGTCCGCAAGTGATTCAGTTCAAACTTGTACCTGTAGGCTAGGTCCGCAAATGAGACAAAAACAGGTAAATTTCGTATAGGTCCTCAAGTGAGAGGTCCTGAAATGAGACGACACCGCTTACACCATTGGATCAATGTTGGTTTGTACAATATTTTCCTTTGTACATTGGAAAAGTGAACGAAACTAAACCGTTTCACAAATAAATCGACAACCTAAAATAATACGTTATATTTTTTATTGTGCATAATTGATAGCTCAATATAGCCACTACCTTTAATAACGCTTAGAACCGTAATTTTCCCGATAATAACATTTTAAACGTCCAACAACTTTTTTCCTCGAGACGGATATCGTACCTTGTAATTCCATTATCTCGCTCGTTAATATTTCATAACGCAAAATGTCAGTAATTGAGAAAATTGAAGGGATTTCCCTTATATTTATTACAGGGAGCAATTTTCGTATTCGATTTATCGTTTTTCGTTCCGGCGTGCTTTCGTTCGCCACATTCGCGTTTTCACTTGTATTTTTAATATACCGCCATCGTCGATAGATCAGAAAAAAGACAAAGGATAGACAAAACAACAACACGCCGTTTCCTTATGCTGTCGAAGGGCTTCATTGGTTAGCAATTTCAGAGGAGACTGTCACCGTCAGATCGGACGGATCGATAAAATGTCTGTGTGGATTTAAACTGGAAGGTATGGTTTCGATAGGAACGAAACGTCTTATGGATTTTGAAGGAAGGGTCCATACCACCTGGGGGCGTCGTTGCAGATAGAAAAGTGGAAAATGGACAGAGTTAAACGCAAACACGTTTTCATTGAGAATAATGTTAGCTACTCTAACAAAGGGATGGTAACGACAGCAGATATATCCAAGAGATTTATTTTATTTATCTGCGCGTGAGTAAAAACGAACGCAACGGTTCCCTAAGGCAAAAAAGGAACCAAAATGATCGATAAGAGCAACAAAAATCGCTACTTGTCAAATTTTGTAAATATACCAGAAAAGCGTAACATTGTATTATTAAGGGCCAACTGCACCGTTGCAATTGATAAGTGATACTTACCTAAGCTTAACTTAAATTTTTAAGCGTCACTTAAAAATTGTCAACTGCACCGCCAATACTCATCCTGCCGTTAATTAAGCCGCAATTTACTAGGGTTTTTATTTTTAGTTAGTTGCATCTCGTACTAAACAGTATACTCCGTGTTGGTGTTTGGTATTCCGTGACGACTGTCAAGAAGAGACAGCAACATGATGACGATTGACGAATTACATCCATTGAAATTAAAATCATTAAAATTAGATATAGAGGTTAAAGAAGAACAACTTAAGAAACTGAGGGAAAAAGCAAGTTATGTACAGACTAGGACAATAGATCCAATATGAATAACGTCAACGCCTGGATTGCAGACTCAGCATCCAGAAACTATAAGTAGAGTCATTAGTGTATTCATGAGGACTTTGCGAGCGAACGTATTCCTTGTCGGTACTGTTTGTAAGTCTCGTTTGTAAAATAAAGTTTTAAAACTTATGTTTCGGATTAATTCCCAAAACTAGCATAAAAATATTTTGATATTTGAATTAATTCAATTAAATATGTTTATTTTAGAAAGCACTACTGATCAGAGTATTGAATGTTACACTTATATATATAAAATAGTCAGTTTACAACCGTGCGAAATCTTCCTCAATTAATTGTGTCCTAAACTGCAGACCGGCTAGGGCAGGAGCGTTTTCATTGTGAGGAACTTTTGGAATGTCCCCATTTACAAACAACTCATTTAAATTTGCAATATCTTATTCCATATCTGGATCTGGTTCAGGTTTATTCATTTCTCGTGCTAGATTGTGCAATATTGCAACAGAAACAATCACAACTAAGGCATTTTCAAGTTTCAGTCGGCAACCATATGCTAAAAGAGGAAAATATCTACTGGAGATTCTAGACGGTCTCTAATCATTGACAGAAGAACCATGACAATGTCTTTGGTTAGACTGATTTTTTTTAAAAAAGTATGGTCGTCCAAATTGTTGAAATGGTTCGAGCGATTGTAAATCCTTCTCGGAATTCCAAATTCTATAAGCTCCAACACAACAAAATCATCAGCTTCATTTTCTTCCCTTATCACTCTATTCTTATTCATTTCAAACTTCAAACACCATACGTAACGTACACAACAAGACACAAACACACAACCACAAATAGGAGGTTATGTGTCCCTTATGCCCGTTTGCACCAATTCTACTTAAATCAGTACATAGCAAAGTGATACTTTGATGTTTAAACCCAGCCTTAAAATTGTGTGACTAGCATCAGTTGCTTAAAAAATACTTAGCTAAGGTACGGTGGAAGGTTGGTAGAACTTGGAATTATCTTGTTTCATGATTAAATTGTCAAGTGACAACTAGTCAGGTCGTGGTTTTGTGGTTATGTTTGTTAGTTGTTATTATTAGTGTTAGTTACTGCAACCTCAAAAATGAGCGAGAATAAAAGAATGAGAAGTGCCAATTATACTATACAAGAAAAGGAACTCCTCCTGACAAAGACAGAAGGTTGTCCAAACTCTCGAAGTTGGCCATGTTCTTAAGTATCCGAAGAAAACACTAAGTCTTCGCCAACGAATTTATTTAATAAGGACTAAGCGACCGGTTTCGACTGATTAACAGTCATCATCAGGCTTCATAACAAAAGATTCTAGGGTTCCGGGTGTGAGACATGTGGAGTGTCAAAGATTAAAACAACATGGACAAATGCAGTTAAAATTAACACATATCGAAACACGAACTAAACTTGTATAACGGATTGACCCTACTTATGTTGACATCCTCATTATGCAAAGGTTGAAAGACCAAAACTCCTCCTGAATCTGGTCAACTAATGCCAACTAAACATTCAAGAAATATTTATTTTACGTATTGTATAAGATACTTACAAATCACAAGGATATTAATGTTCATCAATATCTTCCAACAACAAAAGTGTGGTTGCTTTCGAGATTCGAAACCTTTTATAATAGGTAACACCATCAAATGAATAAAAATATTCTTCTCTGATGTAGATTCTACATGGTATTTGCTATTCTATTAAATTAACTGCATTTAATTCAAAAATATTTTCATCATCTTCAAATATTTGCAACATTTCTTTGCTTCTCAAAATAAACAGCACAAAACTGTCAAAACCTCTATACACAATTAGGTTAAGTCGGAGTTAAACCGAGAATATTCTCGGATTAGTTAAACCTCATACTAAGGTGAGCTTAGTGATGAAATGTCACCATGTGCAAACCATTTTTTGAATTAAAGGGTCACTTAAGGTTAAGTGTAACTGGTGCAAACGGGCATTAAAGTCTAAGCTGATGTAAAGGGGAGGTCTAGGTACCGTTTAAATTAAGTGACACTTACAACACTTTAAGCTTCACTTAGATGTTGGTGCAATTCACTTTAAATTTTAAGTGACACTTAAACTTTAAGCCGAGGTGGTGCAGTTGGCCCTAAGTAAATAAGTCCCGTTGTGAACAAGTGCTTTTCATATCGAATTAAAATTGTCTCTTCTTTCTGGTTTGTGGCCAATGTTTCAAGTCCTAAATATGAACAAATAGGAAGAGCAACCCCGCCAGAAAAAAACAGTAACTCGAGGAAATTGAACGAAAACATTGTTAAGTTAAGAGTATGAAGCAAGTCTCGAAGACTGCTCATTTTAAATCTGATTCGTTTACCCGACCACTTGAGTTTGACCGAGTTGTATAGTTAGTCAGCTATAATTGTCTCCGACTTAATTGGCATGGCTAACGTGATTCAATGAAACTTGTAGGTATACAATTTCCCCTTTTAAGTAAATGAATGCCGATTCTTGTAAGAACCATCTGCCGGATCATAGCAGAACTTTAGCCATTGAGAAATTGGCAGTAATAAAACAGCACTTTTAAAATGACCGGGACACGTATTATTGAGGAATGTTTAAGCATTTTCAATGTTGAAAATTTTCGATCGGCCGTACTAATTTCATTCATCCGTTCATCCTTATGCCATTGTTTACTAAGCGTGATTGATTATCTGATAATTGCTATCGTAGTCTAATAAAGTACACAAGTCAATCTCCATCGACGGGCCGTGGATGTAGGTAAATATACGTAAATATATCGAAAACGTAATCGAAACAACGTCACCGAGACCAGGAACAAATAACGGTTTATATCGATTTTCCCATATCCTGAAATTTTATAGCAAACCGTCCTAGAATTTAATTAAATCTCGTATTTCTGAATGGCGCGCCAGTCAGAAGTAATTCGCGTGAACGAGAAAAGGGTTGTGGCTCAAAGCAAACGGGAGAGAGGAAATTCTAGGAATTTCTGGGAAACTTTGTTTGTTTTTTGAACTTGCGGGGAAGATCTTCCGGACCATTTGCATTTCGGCTTATTACAGAAACTGTCAGATCGATGGCACAGATGCCAAATGTAACAGTTCGTTGTCATCAAAATGGCGACTCTGAACATAGTTAATAGTTAAAAGGGATACGAATATGTGGATAATCTCGTTTCGCTGCGTCGCACGTTGGATATTGACATTGACAATGAAAATTTCTTTGACCTCTCTCATAAAATCAGAATTCAGCTTGAAAATGACTCGTATAGTTTAAAGGCGTAGAGTAACACAGTTCCTTTCGTGAGGTAAAAGAGGTAAATGTAAACACCAAAATCATAATAGATCATTTACCTATACTATATGTAAATAAATACTAAGAAGGTTGATTAGTTTTTATTTACCTTACTTCTAGTTTACAACGCGATATTTAATTCTTGCATGTGAAGAACTATACATATCGTTTCAGTTTATGTCCCTCATTTAGTTATTAACTAACTATTTTTATACGTCCCAAAACTGTTAAGTAAGTTTTTAACTTCATATTATTTTTAGATTACTAGCAATAAAAAATTTATATATTTCTTCGAAAAAATAAATTTCATTCTCATATTGGCGTATTATTTTTCTAAAGACTTAAAAGCTTCGAGTCAACATGCTCCCCTAATGTTTCGGTGGATTGCCAGAACTAATGTATAGCAAAGGAAATGAAGCGAACCTCCATACGTCCGCATAACAACAAATTACAAAAATTCCTATCGAAAGTACAAACTTCCCCTAATATTCTACAATGAACGACCCTTAAAAGGTTGTCAAATATTTCAATTCCCTTCATTTCGATACAATTTAATCTTGGGACATTTCTATATAATAACGACGATATTTTCCGGTAAAAACAAACAGAGCCTACAGGCTGATCGTTCCTTCCCGCCTCGTGAAAAGCCGCGGGGAAAATAGGTCGCAGAACCCATGTCATATTCGCTGACATCAATTTAATTCGAACCGTAAATCCGTTTCGATACGATAGAGACAGAGAAAGTGATAAATCATTATTTAAATTGCGGAGGGAGGGGGAGTTAGTCTTCGAAATCCTCAGAGGGTTTAAGCATGCTTGATGTAGGGAGGGGGGTTGGTCTTCGGAATCCGCAGCGGGTTTAAGTATTTTTGACGTTTTGTCTATTTATTTTGATATGAAAAACATGTACATAAAGGCAATTTGATGGCTGTTACAACGCAGACTGTCATTATTATTATCACCATTGAACCGAGGAATCCTAGAGATTACAGCTAAGGTCGATTCGTTTAAAAATCTATTCATTAGGGTGGATTATTTCTATTACTTTTTCCTACAAGCTTTTGTTGGTCCTCGCCGGCTCCACTAGTTAACTTTCTGCATTCTTTTCTGATTTGGCATTTTGAGCAAGAATCTTGTTTGATATTTGTTCCTAACACCGTACTGAGTATTGTACTCTAATTTACCTTTGTCTTTAGGTCTTTTTCCGTTTTATTTATACCTATAGTCCCTAACGGGTTTCTCTAAGTTTTTTTTTTGAGCTACGGTCTGAAGGGCCTGGGTCTAGGTGATTATGCAATAGGTCGATATTGATATTTGGCATTAAACATGTCACTAATTTCCTGTTGTGTTCTTTAAAGGTTTCCATCCCCTAGCAAAATTAAAATTTGCATGCTTCACGCAGTTGTTAAATGAGTCATTAGGATGTTTGTCACTTTGACACCCACAAAGCTTTTATTTTACTGACATATAATAGTACGGGATGGGACGTTTGGCCGCCGCCGTTTGGCCGTCGCCGTTTGGACGTCGCCGTTTGGACGTAGGTTGGACGTAGGGACGTTTGGCCGTCAGGACGTTTGGACGTCGGGACATTTGGCCGTGGCAAATTTGGTCGTATATTGCAAACACCTTAAACACAATGTTAAGGGGTAAGAGTAAGGGTAATACTTTTTCTTGGATTCTGTTTATACCTAATTTAATGACAATTGTTATATGTTGCAGTTCGTAAGACAGGGTAATTAATATATGAATGAAAATACAGTAAAGTACCTACCCATACCTATTTAACGTAGGTTTGCAAATTTTACCGGTGGGTAATAAAATGGATGACTTAAGGAATGAAATAAATTACAGAAATATATTTTATAAATAAATAAACATAAAATAAATTAATCCGAAATAAATAGATACTCACCAAACTAATAAATATTATTATTAGAGTTAGAATTTCATATAAAAGGCTTTTTCATTGATAGAAATATATATTTTCGATATACATAATAAGTATGTATTAAAAATACATATTTTGCGGAAAATGAAGGTTTTTATACTTACTAAATCGTAAATGATATCACAGTATAAATGAGACGTAGGTAAACTAGAAAAATGATTCCCAGAATGTCAATTAGGATAATTATGAATAATTATATTTTCTAATATTTTTGTTGTTTCTTTTCTTGATTTCCAGTAAGCAAAATACATCACCCCAAAAATAAAACATGTATAGAAATGCATAAATGATAAAATTGAATTAAATAACTATTACATACTTTTTGAGGAACACGTAATATTTTTATATTCATATTTGTACCATATTGGTTTCAAAACCAATTGTATTGTGAGATATAATAACTGTCATTTAATTATAAACAGAATCCACGAAAAAGTGTTACCCTTACCCTTACCCCTTAACATAGTGTTTAAGGTGTTTGCAATAAACGACCAAATTTGCCACGGCCAAATGTCCCGACGTCCAAACGTCCTGACGGCCAAACGTCCCTACGTCCAAACGGCGACGTTCAAACGGCGACGGCCAAACGGCGGCGGCCAAACGTCCTAGACCCATAATAGTATATTATTATACTAGTTTAATAAGACGGAGTATTGTCACACGAGTTTTAAAGCCCGACGAGCGAAGCGAGGAGTGCTTCAATAGAACGAGTGTGCCAATACGTCTTATTAAACGAGTGTAATATACTATTTTATCTACTTTGCTTTATTAAATCATTAAATTTTGGCTGTTCAAGTTTTCATATCACTCTAGGGAATTTTGCGTGGCTTGGTTACCTGACGTCACTCCGTCACTGACATTGACGTTTGTATTTTAATTTGAAATTTTAGTAGCCCTAGGACAAATTCAATAACTACTACTTACTTACGAGAGCGAAATGGAAGACACAAATGTAGATTCATGAAATTTTAAAGGTTATGTTTATTGAAATACTCATGAAATACTAATAATTAAACCATGACGTCTACACACGTCTCCGTGACAGGTTGACGTACCAACTTAACAAAACTAAAAAGTTACCAAAAGTAGTGTAATAAT
Organism: Cryptocephalus moraei; assembly: GCA_946251905.1. Lineage (NCBI taxonomy): Eukaryota > Metazoa > Arthropoda > Insecta > Coleoptera > Chrysomelidae > Cryptocephalus > Cryptocephalus moraei. Next base: position 35,577,027 of record OX276454.1, on the reverse strand, counting down.
ATGAGTATTATTACACTACTTTCGGTGTAATAATGAGATCATTAGCAACGCAAAGTAGATAAAAAGCATTTACCTGGACATTTGCAATTGATTTTGTTAAACAATACCTGTGTTATTTTTGTGTAACTCTTAAGCACCTATTTTTCGAAATCAAGTTAATTCGACGTTCTTAATATAAATTAAGGGGGAAATAGCAGTCTCTTGAAAGTAGCAGGGAACAAATGATCTTACGTATCGACTTCATAGCAAAAAAGATATTGTTTTAAAAATTGTACCTGTTCAAGTGAATTGTTTATAACCATTTAATAAGTCTCCAATAAACTGTTGTCTATTCTTTATGCGCTCACATTTCATTGAATAATTATATTTATATATATTATATTATATATTATACGTATATTTGAAACTTAAGCAGGTAATTAATCTCACTGACGATAACTCTATTTTCATGCAAACCTTATCTCTCCACATTTTCTTTGGTATGTCCACTCTCTCTGACAATTCAAAAATATGAAAAAAATTCTGAAGAGGCGTCAAAATTGTGAAATTCGCTTTGGCTAATATCAAATGGAATCATGGTTTCCATGCACACACTGTTTTTTTCTTCACACACACACACACTTGTTACGACTGGAAGTCGATTCAGAGTGCAGCTCTTGAGCTTCGAAGTAATCACTATACGAGTCGCTTTCGAATTTTCTCCTTTCGAATGAAGAGCAATTTACTGACTGCATATCGTTTCTCGTAGAACTTGTTACTTAAGACCTTACTTAGAAAAGCGTAATGAATTGAATTCAATGCCTGCGAATGAATGGACAGAATGACAAAATGTATCACTACATTTAGTGATAATTTTACCACTTGTGACGGACGCTAACTGGATTCTTTGTAGAGAAGTAGATTGTAGAGAAGATTGCGCCATATTCTAGATTTCAGTTCGTGCGACTATTTTATTAGAATTTCTTTATTACTACTCTCACGCATATATAGTAAATATATTTCAAAAATACAGCTCTCTAACCAGCTTGGAATATTATAATCAAAGTTCTGTTGGTACATTCAGTGTTTGGTGAAAATTCAGACGACCACTAATTAAGTTTTCACGTGAAGGCTACAACAAAACGTATCAACATGGCATGCATTTATATTTTGAAATATATTCGCGTTATTTCTCTATTCTCTACCTAGAAAATAACGGATTTAATGAAATACTGGAGTATGAAATTGGAGTAACCCTGTTAAGAAGGAATTTTTTTGGTGTGCTGCCATTTATTAGAATGACGCCGAAAAGGACAATCTGCTGAAATAATGTTATCGAAAGTTGCTGTCCTGGCTCTGTGAGGAGCGGAGTGATCTCATCACGCCTTGACTTCGTAGTGTGAAGACTTGCAGGCTCAGGAGTTTTTGGAAAACGCGCGACGCGCGACTTACGGCCTACGGGCATTCTGATCGTGGCTCTTTGTCATATCAGACGTATAATTAGTCTTTAGTATTGATTTACATTGTGGAGTCAATATTTATGACTTGTTCTTTTGATTATTAATAATCATTGTACATCGGAAAATATAAAACTGTATTTGTGAAAATTTTTGTGGAGTTCATTTCGTTTACAATCAGAAGTGGGATTCGATTTTGGTATTTGAATAATGCCAAAAGAAACCCGGTGCACCTGTGGACGAAGGCGCTCGTTTGAGGGAAACGGGATGTCACGGTTTCAGGAGGGATGTGAAACGCACCACAGATCACGGAACCGAAAAGAGGAGAGGCGTCCCAAAGGGGGTGAGGCCATCTTCGAGGAGTAGAGATCGTTCAGAACAGTGCCAGATACCCCCAGAGCATTGATTGAGTCAGCCCGCCGCCGTGAACAGGAGGGTAGTGAGTTAAGTTCTCAGTTTAATGCTTATGTTTTTCTTGAGGGTATTGAAAAGCTGATAAATAATCCTAAAACCTCATCTAATTGATTGGTTTCGGGTTGATTGGGTGACTGATTGCTTAATTGGTTAAGTTTAATTGATGAATATGCCGAAATTTATGGATGGGAAGACAGAGTTGTTTGTCACCTGGCACTTGCCAAATTAAAGGGACCAGCAGAAACCTGGTGTAGAGGGTTACCAAGCCGTATGTTCACTTGCGTTGAATCGAAATATCAACTTATACAGCATTTTCAATCGAAGACAAAATTTGCAAAATTTATTATCCGCAATGATGCAGCATGTTTACGTTCCGAGTACCAGCTTGTACTCTTATACCTTCAAAAAAAAAAAATAAACAGAATTAATTTATCCTTCACCGATGCCCATAAAGTCGATCTTATTTTAGGCGGCACCCAGAATAAACATTTAAAATTTTCTGTTGAAATTGCAAGTATTACCGAGCCGACTGCGTTCGCCCGTCATTTCAAAACACTCGAAAAGGCCATTCTGTAAAACGAGATTCAAACAAAAAATAATAATCACTCTCAAGAACTGCCTCTAGTATGACTAAACTACCAACCTCCCGACATCGTTTTAGAAAACGTTTCATTTGTAACTCTTTTCCAAAATCATTGTCCAGAAAAACACAAATTTTTGCCGAAATAATCCTCTTCGTATAGATAAACACGAGTCTCAAATCGGAATTCAGGACAGCCGAGTAATCCATGACTTATTACAACTTCTAAATTCATAGTATTGTTTTACATTGTGGAGTCAATATTTCCGACTTGTTCTTTTGATTATTAATAATCATTGTAGCAAAGAATAGGGAAATAACAAGAAGGGAAACAGAGAGAGAGGTCCGATGGTCGCGCAGATCTGTCCGCGCAGGGTAACATTGGGGGAAATGCACCAGTGGCGTAGGTGTGCAATACATATTACCTCAATATCATTATGATAACCAGAGGCGTAGGTAGCGAATTTTGTATAAGCATTAGAGTCTTTGCGGTTTTTGTTCTAATTTTCATAACAGAATTTAAAAAAAAACATCGGGACATCACGGCACAAACCTGTTTCGTGTGATCACGTTTGTTACACATCTATTTAAACATGTTTGAATCAATACCCTTTCGACACTTATTGCGGACCTGTGCGCCGACCCTTGCTGTCGCCGCAATAGTTGACAGTCCGGCTCTGATTTTCCCCCAATATAAGTCTTCAAGGTCATTGAAAACGGTTTACTCAAAACAATAGAGAGGGTCGGGACTTTCCCTTCTTGTTATTTCTCTATTCTTTGATTGTAGTATATCGGAAAATATAAAACTGTATTTGTTGAAAAAATATAATACTTAATTTTATTTTATGTACAATTTCAACGTTTAACATATATATTGATTATTCAAAAAGTAACTCGTACTTTTAATGATACAATGGTGCTCAAAACAGTAGTAGATACCAAATTCTCAATACCAAACCAAATATCAAAAAATACCAAAAAAAAAACCAATACCAAAAAAATCAGATACCAAACAAGGCCGATGCGTCTCATGATGTAGTTGGAACACCTAATGCCGGATAAGTTGGTATATTTTGAATTCTGAGCGACAACGTTTTGCCATACGGTGTCAAATGTAACACAGTGAGAACTTTTGACGTTTTCTGTTACAATAAAGCAAAGATTGCGAATCGCTATGTAGGCACCAACAACTAGGTACTTGGAAGTGGAAATGTTATGTTCAATGCCCCCTATCGCGGTGTGCCAAGCTCTTGACACATAACGAAGATAATAAATTGAATGTCGCATCAATTTAATACTCAAATTAAAGAAATCGCACAATACAATCCCGGCATTTTCACAAGATCTAATTCAATTTCCTGTGCGCGTGACCTTGCCGAAATAAACCAACAATATAACACACATACACACACACACAACATATCAAGGTCGGCGCGATTTACGTACATACACGTATACATTATCCCGCATTGCTTTTAATTCGATAAGGAGCCGCAAGCCCTACAAGTTTCGTTGAAAAATTTGCGCGCCGGAAAACGGATCGATTCGATTCGACACACGTTTTCCTATTCACAGAGGCGGTTCGAAACAAAAAAAAACTAAAACAGATGGTTCCGAAAATGCATGGGAGGGCTTTTATCTGGATGAAGATCCGGATGAACTGATGAAACTACAAAAAGGCAGACGGGAATGTAACTGGTCAATTCGGAAAATCGCTTTGTGGCGTTCTTGACGTATTTCAGAAAAGAATTTTTAAAAAAGGGATGGAATTCCTAGTATGGAAGTATCGAGATGTTCAAAGGAAAATTTCACTGTATTAATATTTGATAAATGAAGCGGATTTCCCGAACAAATGTGAAACTCTCTGTTGGACCATCACCTGTATTATTGTCTCTGCAATCACCTGTACATATCTGTATTGCTATCACTAACATGATTCAAAACGTAATAAAGTAACGTGGTGTGTACAACGTTAGAACAAGACCTAAAAAACACATGGACCAGCTGTATAAAATACAATTTAAAAGATCATAGGTTTGATCGGGTATATATGTATGTTCCGTTCCAATGAGCTTGAAACGGAAAGTATACGATCAGTGCGTGCTGCCAGTAATGACTTATGGAGTGACGATATAAAGAGGATTAGAGGACACTGGATGAGAACAGCTCAAGAGAGAACCCAGTGGAGCAGTTTAATGGAGGCCTATGTCCAGCAGTGGACTCAACACCAGGCTGGATGATGATGATGATGATGATGATATGTATGAGGGCATGGGATCAGCCATTTTTAAATGCGAGGTGATACATGCTTTTTCTATAGTAAAAAATAGGAAAAAGACAGGCCCTGACGAGATTCCGACCGAGGTACTAAAGCTTATCACAGAGGAAAATACTCCACTAAAAATGCTATGATCAGCAAAAAGACGTTTTTACATGCTTTATCGATTACGAAAAGGCCTTTGGCCGCATTTAACAAGATAAACTTATTGAAATGCTGCAGGGTATTGGGATGGATGATAGATATATCTGTTAGCGTAATATGTCAACACCCCTCGTACATCGTACATAAGTCGCGATGCCATTGGTGAGCTAGTACGCATGACCGAGGAATTGATGGAGCAGGAGCAGCTTACAACAGCGCAAGTCGATATACACTCAATGTCATGTATTGAAGAGAGTCGTGTCAGTAAAAGTAATAGTACGTTTTCCTGAGTTTAATTAGGGGTAGAAACCCCAAATTGGCAGCTAATGCTAACATCAGAAGTGGGATTGTTCCCTGAATTGTTCCACTGTGTGTTCCGTGTTGTGACAGTGGTTATAAACAATAAGAAACCAGACCAGACAATAAAAGTGAAGATGGCGGAAGAGAACAGTTCTCGTCGCGACACGGTGCTGGATTATCTGAGCATGGTGCGGACACGGATTCTGAAGAAGATGTTCCCCAGGCTTCTAAGGCAAGAGACGCTTATCACCTTAGTGGCGACGCAACAGCAACTTGCTGAGTTGCAAACCAAGATGGCTACCTCACCAGTGCCAACGCCCGCCCAGTACATCGGGGACGGACAACTCCAACACGCATGTGGCGGAACATGCGCATTCACACTTCAAGCTGGCGAGTTATGATCCCGATAAGAGCGCCTACTCCCGGAAAGAATGGCTTGATGACGCATCCAAGCTGAAGCAAGAGCTTAATGTAAGCGAGATCTTACGAACGAGAAACACCAGGTGTTCGTGCTTACGTCGCAGCAACCATGCGAAGCAGTGATTGTGATACGTTATGCGAGTACGGAAATCAAAAACTTCGAAGGATCAACGGCGAATTTGATGCGCGTCGGATAAGTTCGTCGAGAATGCCACAAGTTGCAGAATCAGCGAAACGAAGGTTGAAACGTCGTTCGAGACGAGAGATCAGCGTCCTACCAGAAGTACGGCTGATAAGACCTTCCAAGGAGTTTGCCTCGACTGTAGTGTAGTCGTCGTGTTCACCAGCAGGGCAATTGTCGCAGCTCATCCCAGCCCAAGTGGAATCGATGTTATTATTGGATGGGACGTTATAAGTCGACCTTGCTTGCGTGTTGAGAAAAGTAATGAAGGACTTGAATTGTATCATGCCCCGCACAATATCCCAAAAGTCCTAGTCATCAGAAATTCATTTAACGTAAAAATAAACATTGCTCAACCCGACCTCGACAGAGAATTGAGACAGTCGGTAGAACGGTTATTATCCGAATATCAAAACAAAACACCGGATCATATTACCACCGGCAAAATAACGATAAAATTAAAAGACTCACCAGTGTCGGTCCTCGACGATTGGCCTTTGAAGAAAGAAAACTTGAAAAAACTGTTGTCAGCAAACTTTTGGAGGATGGCATAATACGCGAAAGCTTTTCGGATTATGCTAGGCCGATAGTACTTGTGCAAATTCAAGGGACCATATACAGTTCGCAAGGTTTTGCCCAACGAGAGGTATCTGCTTTCAAGCAAGGGGAAGAGAACTACAGTAGCTGCACACGAACAGCAACAGCTGAGGCCTTGGCCTACAGAGGAGGCAACGGCATAAAATAAAGGTACGTTCTAGCAAAACTACCTGTTTTTCTTTGTAAAAAGAAATGTGTTAAGAAGGATAGTGGCAACCCCACTAGTCCTAAATAGTGGCAACCCCACTAGAGTTGGGCGTAAGGATAGTGGCAACCCCACTAGTCCTAAATAGTGGCAACCCCACTAGAGTAGTGCGTAAGGATAGTGGCAACCCCACTAGTCCTAAATAGTGGCAACCCCACTAGAGTAGTGCGTAAGGATAGTGGCAATCCCACTAGTCCTAAATGGTGGCAACCCCACTATTGTTATGAGGAAGGATAGTGGCATCCCCACTAGTCCAAAAAGAGTGGCAAAATGAGCGATTAATTATTGTTATGAGTAAGGATAGTGGCATCCCCACTAGTCCAAAGATAGTGGCAACCCCACTAGTGTTAAAAGAGAGAATAATTTGAGAAAATCATTGAATGATAATAAAGTTGATAAACAAACACTGAATCAGTCTTTATACTCGTAGCTGCTGCGTTGTGTTTTAAAATTACAGAGTATGAAGATGAGAAGTGTCGCAGGGACGCTCCAAGTGCAGGATGGCCGTGTTAGCGTAATATGTCAACACCCCTCGTACATCGTACATAAGTCGCGATGCCATTGGTGAGCTAGTACGCATGACCGAGGAATTGATGGAGCAGGAGCAGCTTACAACAGCGCAAGTCGATATACACTCAATGTCATGTATTGAAGAGAGTCGTGTCAGTAAAAGTAATAGTACGTTTTCCTGAGTTTAATTAGGGGTAGAAACCCCAAATTGGCAGCTAATGCTAACATATCTGAATAATTAAAAATGTATACTGGAATCAAACGGTAACAATAGGCAATATTAAAACAAACCATGTTAAAATACAACGAGGTGTAAGACAGGGTTGCATGTTACGTCTTTGCTGTTCAACCTACACTCCGATCGAATATTTAAGGAACCATTGGAAGGGATAACACACATCGACATCAAAATAAATGGAGAACCATCGACTACAATTAGATATGCCGATGATACAGTGATTCTAGAGAACACAATCGATGAACTACAATTGCTTATAAACAAAATCGTTGACGTGAACAAACGACAAGGTCTTAAAATCAACATTGCAAGGACCAAATTTATGATATTCAGCGGGCAACCTCACTCTGGAAATACCCTGGAACTTAAGGGAGCCAAACTGGACTAGTGTCTAAGTTCGGATACCTTGGAAGTGTCATTACAGAGGATCTAAATCCGGACTGCGAGATGAAGTGCCGAATAGAGATGGCCCGGGCATCTTTCAATAATACGAGATCGTTTCTTTGCAATAACAACCTGAACTTGAAGCTGAGACAACGTATGGTTGAATGCTATGTATGGTCGGTATTCAGTTGCATTCAGAGTTAACCACATTGAAATAGATACAATATGCGTGCATCGACAGCGTGTTGTGTAACTAAGTGATTACGAACTAAAATCGAAAAACAGAAAATAAAGAGTATCATGGTTCGGGAAACCGGAAAAATATATCAAAAGTTTGCTTTCCGTTGAACTAACTACTAATGCCTAAATAGTTAAAGAGCGCATGCTAATTTCAGGTACAACATATCTACATATCGAAAAAGAGGCATTTTTTTTAAATTGGTACCAGATCGAAAATAGAAGTTGTCCTTCTTTCAAAAACAATTAACCAACACTTCGACTTACTTGAAATTTTTATCAAAATAAAAAGCGAAGGACAGGAAATGATCACATTTTAAATGGTAATTAATTTTATTATATTGTAAATAATGAGCTCTTCTCCCAGGAAGATGTGTTGAACAAAACACCTCCAATTTGTGTCAAAAACCATTTACTTTGACATAATTTTACTTACAAGTTAATTACCCAAATATTGTAACTGGAGTATAAAACAAAACGCCTCGTTATGAAGTCATTTTGCTATTTGAACAATTTCAAAATGTATTGGAATTAGAATCTAAGAACTAGAACCTAGAACTCAAAGAACGAATTTTTGGAAGTATGGATTTTACCATATTACAAAGGCCATACTGTTTAGAATCTTTAGAATATTGTAATGAGAAGTTTCGCGTCAAAACAAATACTAGTCGAGAGTATACCACCCATTTCTTTAGCTATTGGTTTGTCGGTCAAGACGAGGATCGTATGATCGCCGTAATCCGAGCGATGTTGTGAAATGTACTCAATCAGCGCATCAGCGGTCCGGTAACGTAAATTTCAAACTATTTATAACTGCCAAATGATTGAGTCAAAAAATTATACCAGCAATGTCGCACTTCGCATCGGCCGCCTACAAGGCGGAGTTATTTGATGTGTCGGTTGTAAAAATCCACAACATTAAAAATCAGACTTTAGAACCTAGAACTCAAAGAACGAATTTTTGGAAGTATGAATTTTACCATATTACAAAGGCATACTGTTTAGAATCTTTAAAATATTGTAATGAGAAGTTTCGCGTCAAAACAAATACTAGTCGAGAGTACCTAGTTCCGAGTGACGCTCCCAAACACGACGAGCTTGTTCTTTACCATTATAACAGTTTAAGCAACAAGAGGTAAAAGCCCGACAAATGATGACAAAAAGAGTTGAATACGAACGTACTTTTGAGAAGCGTGACTATTATAGCACAGTGTGCAGATAAATAATTAGTAAGATGAAATAAGGGTTAGGTATTAATAATTAGTGCAAAATAAATGAGTTAAGAACGAAATTGGTAAAGCGTAGTTGCAGAACCCACAAAAACGTTATAATATCACGCAAATATTTTGTTTTTAGTAGCTGAAACCGGAAAACTGAGATAGGTACCTAGTTGTTTAGAGAAGAGTAATTAGAAAAATTTGCAATTAAGAAATTATATTTCAACTAGTGCGTACGTTTCGTTTCACTGGTTCAGTGTGTTAATATAAAATAATCTTATAAATTACTAGGTACTTCATTAAAAGCAAACTCATTCTGTCTAAGTTAGGTACTTCAAGGCAAAAACGGCTCTTTCCATAATTGCGTTGAAGTGATGTCGTTTTATCTTCGTTATGACACATTTATCATACAAATCTCAATTACGTAATGAATTCCACAACAAGCGATCAGAAACAAACTTCGTTATGGTACGTTATGATTATGAAAGCAATTTTGTATGTCAAGAGTTATTAGAAAATATTAGGTATACACGGAAAAAAATCTACACTAGTATCAAGTTGATACATCTTACTTCAATAATTAACTATTCTTAATAATCCTCAATCGTAGTTTATACTTGAAATAAGTATTAAGCAATACTTCCTGTATATGGTTCTCAGTTCATGAACCAAGAATAACACTTGTTGAAATGAGCAGATTACATTATTCGTTTAACACTTTAGAAGTATTTCATTTAAGTAAATTCTAATACTTGCTATTGATAATAATTTATTCTTTAAATAAGAATAATATTTTATTGGAGAAAGACATATCTTGCTTGATTTGAGCATATTTTATTATTTTATTAAGAAACATGAGATTTTGATCTAAGCGTTAAGTAGGCTTGTTGCAAAATCTATTGAATGGTTGTTAGAAGAAATATTCGTTTTGACACAAATAATCGTTTAGGTTAGTTCAACCATTGCTATGATTTATTGAACTCCATCTTTATAATTGTTTTCAGTACTATTGGTGTTGAGTGAAATAAATAAAAGCTACAAATTATAACTATTTTTTTAATCATCAAGAACACAAATAAACATAACATAACTATTGAACATAAGTTTTTTGGTTTTTTGCTTGAACATTTCTTGACAGAACTAAAAATAAATGTAAATAAACAAAGGGTCACAAAATTTGCTTCAAGAAAAGTTCAAGTAAAGTAAACAAACTTACTTACTAAATGTAATACATTGTAATGTTATTATTTATCAACTCATATATAAAATTCAAAAATATATAAAATAGCGTTTTGAAACCAGGTTCTCAACCATTTGTTCAAATAAGCAAAACCAAAAGTGGTAATGAATCTAATACCTTACAGCAACCTTAGTCCTGACCACAGGTACGTTGTCCAAATTTTCTGCAAGAATGTTGTCTGACCGAGTGTCCGACTCTTCAACAGCAGTTTCAGAACTTTTCCCAGCGGCATTTTCTCTTTGCTGATGTCCCGGCAGATTAGAATTCTCCATGTTATCACCTGTGTTTGTATATTCTAAGGTCTTTAATTAAAATATGATAGCGCATTTCGATTTTCAACTTAGTTTCAATTTAATGATTTTCAGATAATTTTGCATAAAAAAAGTGGGCGTTTGGGAAACAGAGAAAGACACCCAGTTTAAGAAGTGCATTAGGAAAATAATGGATCAATTTGTTGTTATCTAACATAATTGTAATGTTATAATAATCCAGTTTAAATATCCCTGAATTTATAAGTATATGGTTTGACTATTTAAGTTTTTGCTTTAACACTTTAGCTGTCATCAGAGTAATGACTAATGGGTAATTGGTCCCTATGTGCTACGTTGATTTTATTATGTTAATGTGTTCTTTAAAGGACACGTTTTTTGTCTCAAATCGTGAATGATGTAAGTTTATTTGACGGGCATGGCACCCAGGGTTAGCAACCCATCGCCGTATACCAGCTACGGCGGCGTAAGTCAAAGTGGTAAACTTCTTTAAACCCCTCTATTATAGGCCCCATTAGAAAAATATAATATCCATTAGTTCCATAATAAATATAACAATATAAAGAACAATAACTTACCTTAAAACTCAATATACACGCTAAGGAAACACTCACATCGTGACGCTAGGTGCTGGGTGATTTTCCACATACGTACCGGTGAACCTCTGCTACTAAGCTACTACTACCGACATTTACTAAATTCAATCATAACCGACTTCGACCAAGAATAAGTAGAACTTGAAGTAAGAATAAAATTGTTTGTTCAAGATTAGTTGCGCTTATTTCAAGAGACAATATATAGAACCAAAGTTGTACTAGTTCCAAGAATTATTTTTTCTTGCTTTAAAACATTTACTGCGAACTTAGTATCAAGACAAAGGTTGACTTGTTTTAATAATATTCTTCGGTTATTTTAATCTTTACAGTATTCTTGTATCTAAGCATAACATATTATTGTAATAAGTATTATAATTACTGACTCAACGATAAGATTTATGAGAAGTAAAGAATAAGTGTATACTTGAAACATATATAGTTTCTTTTCGGGGTAAGGGTATTATCCTTAAAATAAGTTTATTTTTTGAAGAATTGACTTATTCTTAAACATAGAATGGGATTTTTTTCCGTGTACGACTGTAATCCAGCTTCCAAGCGAGTGTCCTCTTATCGTTTATCAAATACATCGATAAAGTTCTTCTCAGATTATTCCTGTACCCGATGTATTATTTTTATCCACTTCTACATTCCCACTGAGAAATTTTGAATTCCCGGACTTTCGTTGATTTTTTATATTAACTTTCCTTTTTCGCAACTTCAAAACATTATAAATTTTCGTAAGTTTCCAAATTGGTAATGAATCTTTGTGATTCTTTCCACTTAGTCTGAATTCATTTTTAATCTTCTATCGTATTGGGTGGTATAAATCTCCACACAACTTTGAAAAGTCCGAAGTTTCGTCTGAACTTCCTAAAAACATATTCCTATTCGAACTAAAGTCCCTTGATTTTATGCAGTTTATTAAATGTGGGGTGTTTCTCCTGGAAGTTAAAATAGCCCATATGTACTTGGTACAAATCCAATTTTTGCTTCTGTAGAAAGTGACACGACGCCATTTATGTTTAAATAACTTACGATAAAGCATAACATCACAAGCAATGTTATCGAGTAATTTAAATATTTATTCATTTAATATAATGGTATTTTACTGTTCAACGTTCAAATGTATAAAAACGATTAACGAAATACATAATAAAAGTTCGACGTATTCTTATTAAAAATGGGCTTCCACAAGTTTGCCAAAATTTTTCTCACTTTCTAAATTTTCCATGAACCTTGAACGGGGACCTTTAAACGTGCACTTTCAGCCAAAAATTTGTTTGGAATATATTATTAGATCCATGGCAGAGATCATAAAAAAGTGATTCATATAACGTTATATTGTAAATTAATGCTATCAGAGTGTTATTAAAGAATAATCAATCACGCTCGGTCTAATATTCGTTTTTATTTTCACAACATCCGCTCGTGATCGAATATTTAATAATGGATAATGGAATTATTCAACGTTTCCTGTTTTCCTCCTCCACAACTATTTTCGAATCTTCATTTCGAGCATATTTTCCAAAAACGAGACAATACAGAGTGGAAAACTTCCATCCGAAGGTTATTTCGACATTAGAAAGTGTATTGAACTGAATACATATTTCAATTAACCCGAAAAGTTGATAAACGAATATTAATTCAGATTAGATTTATGTATTAGTTTTGACGTCCCATTAAATACATTTTACGGGCCGATTTCGTTATAAGCGAAGAACGCGAATTTATTCATGATGTAACCTGTTAATTACTGCCGTAGACATATTCAAATGGATATATCACATTCTACTTACAAATTTATTCGACAAACAAACCTGGTACTTAGATAAGCGCTCACGAGAAAATCCTTAATGTATAACGGCGTGATTTATTACAGGTTTTTAAAATTAAACAGGCAAGTTATGTATGTGTAGAGTACGAAAAATCATTTCCATCTTTTCCTATAAAGTTTAAATTAATAACTAATTGTTAATAAAATCCACTGTAAAATCCCGTCTTGTTGACGTTCACCCTGCAACAAACGGCTTTTTCTTTTCTTCTGTGGCAGACTTATGTATCACTTTAGTTCATTGGGTTGTGGTAATGTATAATAATTTTTTTTTATTGGTACGCTATTTTGCCTATTTATAACATGCTTTGGCGTGCGTAAATCGGGCTTTATCGCACGCGCGTGTTTTAAAGTCGCCATGGAAACGTATCAACAACGGCCATATCAACCAATAGCAGAGCGTTTTTGGCCGTAGCCGGACAAGCCGATTGGTCGCACGACGTGCGACGAGCCGTCACGAAGCGTCCCGAGTGTCATTCAAATTAATCATATTGGGTATGCATTTGGTTTTGGTATAAAAAATGGTACCAATAAAAAAAATAGCGTAAAGTATTCGTGGATAACTGCTCTTTCAAACACTTGCTCTATTTCGAGCACTCCGGCTGTTTGAAAGAGCTCAATATCCACTCATACTTTAATATACTATTACAATTAATATACAATACATGTGTGGGTATTTCGTTTCATTGCGGTTGAGCGACTTGAAGCTTTGTGATACACTATGGGTACATTGAACATATTATTATTGTCTTTTTAAGACTCGGGATCGCACGTTCTATGATTTAAAATTATGAGAAATTCATAAAATAATAACAATTCAAATAAAAGAAAGATATAGTTAGTCCTAGTTTTTGATATTGTGATACCTATTACCAAATTTTACTTTTACGATTTGTGACGGTATTTAAAAATTATGAAACTGACTCAAGACGCGTTGACCAAACAATACTTTTCAAATTATCCCAAAAAAAGATCAATTTGTCGAAATTGTATGAGAAAAAAAAAATTCCGAACAATTGGTTATTTTAAAAAAGATAGGAAGTCAATAGGAAGACGCAAGTAACAGAGTAGAAAAGGGTCATTCTATAGTGAATCTTCCTTATTTTAAATACGAACAAATGTAAGAGATATTTTGAAAAAGGAATTTGTAGCTCAGCCGGGATTTGAACCCGGGTCTCCCGATATCGCGTCAGGTATTCTAACCAACTAAACTACTGAGATACGTACCAATTTCATTTTCGACGTTCATGTTAAACGACTTAGTTAGTTCAACGAACTGTTAGTTGGTTAGAATACCTGACGCGATATCGTGAGACCCGGGTTCAAATCCCGGCTGAGCTACAAATTCCTTTTTCAAAATATCTCTTACATTTGCTCGTATACACCTTGTCTATGATTTAAATTCGGGAATTTTCATCTATCTTATTTTCAATAATTTTTCTCAAAACATGTGAGCTTTTATATTGGAGTACTGTAGTAAATTAAAAATGAATATCTTTCTAAATACTCGAGTATTTAAAAAATGTCAACTTTTACAAACTTTGAAAATCAAAAGTATTATCATTTGTACTCAAACATAGGTAACGTATTGACCTTCTATTAGCGGAATAGAAAATATTTTTTTTTTAATAAGCATGCACATTTGACTTATACAAACGCATACAATGTTAGTCAATTCAAGATAAAGTATTTATATCGTGTATATATGTGTTTCAAAATGATTGTCATCTAGTCGGCGTTGGAATTTCTGTGCATGTAATTTTTGATGTGCCGCACTCTATTGATTTGAACCTATGTAATTCTGACAACAAGTACCACTTCGAACATTTATTATGAAACTGGCATCAGTACTGCTGGTAATTAACGGCCCTTTTCAGGGCCAAAACAAATACTACAAATAGACAAATACTCAAAATTCGTTTTCTTTTGACAGAGAAAAACCAGAAGTTAAAAGAGGTTAAGTTGGTTATTTTGAGGTTATGTATAGCTAGCAGAAACTCCTATTTTCCCAAGGCGGTTTTTTTTATTGTACATGGGAATTCCACAGCCGACTAGATGACAATCATTTTGAAACACGTTGTACAAAAGAGGTCTTCATTTGTATAGTTGAGCTTATTTGGAATTGTCGCTCTAAGAACTTTCTAAACAATTTCGCCCTCTATTACATTATTTTGTGGTTAAATTAAACCCTTTTTAGAACACATGAGAATGGCGTTTAATGGTGCGATTTCAACAAACCCATTACAAAAATTGCCCAAGGTGAAGACATGTTGTTTAGGAAAAATTTTAAAATTTTTCTAGACTGGGAATCGTTTCTGTGTTAAATACATGTCAACAATAATCATTAAGAATTTCAAGTGAAATAAGTTAATGGCAGATATAAAATAAACCAAACCATGTAACCTCAGAAACATAAACTGATGTGAGGGTTTATAAAACAATATTTAGTCCGTTCTATTTAACGGCCGGAACCAGTAATAATGAATTTAAATAAACATCTCGTGTATTTTTAATTTCCAGCAATACGAAAAAAGAGTCAAAGAATTCCTCCTCCTCCTTTATTACACTCCCGCATTTCGATATTTTCTAATAAAACCGACATAATCTCCCCCGTGTCACTTTCCGAAATCCATTCATTGAATGCGATAAAACAGGAAGATAAATCCTATCCCTTCCACAGATAAACAACAAATCACGGAAAATTCGAAACGCTTAATTTCTTTTTTTTTTCGATAATGGTAATCTCGCGGGGAATTGGAAAATTAATTCCACAAATGGGATGCGCGTTTTTTGGATTAAGCCCAAAATCTGCGTATGATACGAGTAGCGGCGAGAAAATTGTTGCAAGGGGTGCGTAAGCGATATAGGATTAGTTGCGCGGATTGTCAAAACCGTTAAAAACATTACAGTTGATCAAAGTCAATATGAGAAATTCTGCAAAGATCAATAAAGGAAACGAAAAAATATAAAGCAATGTAGAAGAAGATGAGTGTAATTTGCAATTTATAATGACGGGAGGTAAACATGATTAAAGTGAACTTTCGTAAAAAAGAGACTTCAGCGTTTATGAGAGGCAGTTTAATGAAATAAAAACGAAAATATCTACCAAGAATAACAATATTGTTGAATAACCTTGCAAGTTATGTATAAATCCCAATTTCCAGAATAATAGATTTTTTCTGTAAATATAATATCAGTACCTACACAATTCATCAATTTCGTTTCACTATTATTCCTCTCAAATTGCAGCTTCACTTCAACGTTCCGTTCAACGATGAGTGTCAAGTAAAAAACTATGTGGCGCTTCAAAATGACAGTCCACTTCTTCCGAACTTTGAAAACTCGCCAGCACAAATTGAGCTACTCATTTAAAGTTTAACAAATTCATTCACTTCGGAAAATCCTCTTCCCTTCTCAGAGGATTAATTTAGCATTAGGTTCACGACAAACTTTTTGACTCGTTCTAACAAAGTCTTAGAAGTAGGTTAGATGCTCTCGTTACTTGTTAATTAATCTAGTAATTTAGTTAGTTACATCTTAGCCTTCGAGTTCCATATAACTGCTTGGAAACAAAGTGGCGCGAAATTGGCCGTACAATTTACAAGTGACCTGCTACTGCTAATTCTATAAAGACCACTGTCGATACGCTTGATAGTCCGATAAAAATTTCCAAAGTGAGGTAATTTTTAAGTCTACACGAAAACCTTTTACATTTATGTTTTCGACCCTCAGGATTCCGAATCTGCAAAAATTTTTGACCTCAATTCAGGGGAAAAGGGTCAAATCTCCAAAAAAAGGGCGAAAATCACGTTTTTCACCAATTTCTTGAAAAGTACAATATGTAGCACGAAAAAAATACTACCATCGTGTTTGGCAGGCAATTTTACATCGATATAGCACTTTTCTTTTTCCAAATTGAACAAGTATCTCTCAAAATATTAAGGTTTAGAAGAATTTCGGTAGCCGCGAAAGGGGAAGTGTATCTTGAGTGCGGATGGATTGGAGGGGCATGAATACGTGCACAGTGCACAGATGGTAGGTAAATACATTATAAATATTACGTTATGTTACCGACTGGCTCGAGCTTATTTCACTCGACAGTAAGTATATATTCTTACTATCTTTTCATTAAACTGTTGTTTAACACCTTGTTTTAAATTATTTCACATTGGGGAGGAAGGTTAAAAAGAGTGTAAAAACAGTGTCACGTAAATTTTTTAATTTCTCAAATGATATACATCAAAAAATTTGAATATTAATATCAAAGTCATTACCAATTAATGTAGTTAGAAGGTGTATACGTACTTACTATTTTAGAACATACAGTACAAAATAAATTGTAACCATCCCACTTCACCTCAGTATACCTATATTAGAGAAATTAATAAAACTTGCGGTGCACGTCATCAAAATTTATGACGTTACCACGTCGCCATGTTGACACAGCATTTTTTGTATTTGACATGACTGTTGGTTTCGAAAAGTATACATTTTCTTCGTCCTTCAAGAATTTTGCTTTGAGGTTATTGTGAAATTCTTAAATAATTAAAAATACATAGGTATTAGTATACACCAATAATTAGGAATGAAATAGAATCATAATGTGTTAGGATGAGTTAAAACATGGAATTTACTCATTTAGTCAGTGTGATTTTATTAGTATTACTATACATTTACATTATACATATTACATTATACACTATTATGTTATTATACAATTATTTACAAACAAAATGGATATTAATATATTAATTATATTAGAAATTATGAAATTCTTAATTACAAACACATTTATATACACTAATTACAATTCAAATAGGATCATGTGTTCTAGGATGAGTAAGGCAAATGGAATTTACTCACTTAGTCAGTGTCACTTTATAAGTTTTTCTAATTTGCCATTATGCATTCTTGTTAACTGAATTACATATCTGCAAGTGCTTGGACTTTATGCGTTACTTTGTTATAAAAGCTCACTGTCTAGCAAAGACCACAGGGAGGTGTGAGTATCCTTTGCCAGGAAAGGGAGTGGAACAGGAAGTGTACACTTTCATATAAAGAGAAACCCAGTAGACTTGGCACAGCACAGAAAATACAAAATTGAATTGTTCACCGAAATGACCTACGATGTAATATTAGGTAATACAAATACAGATGAGAAAGAATAGAGGGCAATACAGAACAAATTTACATGTGAGAAACAAACAACAATATAGGAAGTAAAGTATCTGCTGCCAGAATATATGTGGCCATCAATTGAAACAAAGAAACCCAAATTAACCCTAGAATTAAAAAGAATAAATAGAGAATTATCAAATATAACTGAACTTTTGAGCAATTAGAGGAAACAACTACTTCGAGGGCAAATACTCCTACCGACATTGAATTACACCCCTAATTTCTCTCACAGTTTAACATTTCAGTGATTTTTTATAAAGAATATATTTTTCGGGATTAAGGGTGCATTTTTCTTTATAATAAATAGAGAAGTATGGAGGTCGGGACTGACATCGTTGTGAAAACCATAAGTATAGAGCCAAAAACATTAAGGAAAACAGTAGCAAATAGAAGAAAACAAAAAAACAAACAACAGTAATAGATGACAAATCAAAAACGGAAAAGAAATATTTACACCTATGAAAATGAAATGGAAAACTGCTCTGAAGATCAGCTACAAACTACAAGTATGATATAAGAACTGATCTGCAACATTTGGATCAAGAAAGTGTACACTAAATTGGCCGGTGTAATTGGATCGAGAGGGGTAGGGGCATTGTAGGGAGGTGCATGTCACTCTATGGCCATATTGTTCAGCCATCTGATCCATTAGGTATTTTTTTCCAGTTTATTTCTAGAAAAAAAAGATTAAATAAACATAAAAGTTTCCATTTCATTTCTACTTACTGATTAACAATTTGAAGTAGTTCACTCTTCAACATTGTACTTTCAAATTGGAAGTTATGTTTTATAAGCCAATCCTTTATAACAGGCTGTGTCGATCCACTTTTCGAACCTTATCTACCAATGTACTGTGGTACGGTGCGTTGTCCATAATAATAACTGACGGTTCCGCCAAGTTTTTCAAAAGTTGATTCTCAAACTACAGCAAAAGTTGTTTTGGTTCATTTCTCCATGATAGTCACCTTTGGATTTAGAGGAAAACACTAATTCAGCCCTTCGTGGATTATTCTTACTCCATTTGAAACCAATATCTCGTAAAAGGGTACGAGGTGATGATTTACATCCCTCAAAGAGCTTCATATTCTCAAGTTTTTGATGAATACTTTCAATAGTAACAGTTTTCTCTGAAATAATTACATTAAATTATCACTCATTGTTTATTGTATATGGTGAATACAATCAACGATACAATGTAAAAAAACTTTCTTCCTTCTTTCATACAGTTCGTAAATTTGATTGCGAATAGAGCCAATATCAAGGTGATCTTGATTCATGACTCGCCTCACATGTGGACGGTTTTTCTTCGGCGACTTTAACACCACATCACTCTTCACTTTTAGCGAGATTCTACTCACAGTACACACACTGATCTTCAGTGCAGCTGAAACACGCTAAAAATATTTCAAGTAAGGACCTAGAGGCTTAATAACCAATAGTATCAATACGTTACCTCTCTAATGCAGTTTAACGGCAATAACGGGCTCCCATGATCTCGATCCAGTTCAAAGTAACTGATTAGAAACGAGACCAGTTGCCGACATCGACTATTCATTGGTTTAGGCATTTTATTGCAATTCCTTACTCTCGAAAACACCCAAACAAGGATTTAATTTCAAAGATTTCGAAGTATAACCTCAAAATCATAACAAAACTTTGCCAATACGTGAATCGTCCGGCAACCGCGCCCATGGGTACCAACTTATATTTTATCGGCTAACATTCGACAGTGTGCTATCTCTTTTTATCTGGGATAATAGTGCGCTCTGTTTAAAGCAAATTTTTATCTTATACCAACGGCAATTGGCAATGAATTTGACATCATTGATGACGGCACCGCAAGTTTTATTAACTCTTCTATATTAGGTATATTATTCACAATTCAATTAAAGTTTTTGGTTATTGAAGTTTTCAGAACAACCGTTCAATTCAATTTTTCCGAAAGGTACTGACAAATTTAAATATGAAATACATAGTTTTAGAAAGCACATCGTTTCCCAATTAGCGTATAATAAGCAAAAACTTCCCTTTTGAAAGGCGAATATTGCCCACTGCAGACCAACTGATACAAAAATAAAACTTAAGAAGTCTTTGAAGAAGAAATTTAAAACACATAAGGATCTATTACGGGATTTTCAAATACTATACCGAGCTATACCGATTCTCATCAAATTTTAGACTTGAACTGAACTAACTAAAAGCTGCAACTTTTATTTGAAATATTCTTTTCTAAAACCTTTCTAAAGGGCACATGAATATTTTCAATATTTCCATTTTTTTAATAATGCTTTTAAAGTTTTCATTAAGCTTTATATTAATTGAATTAGCATATTAAATGTATATAATTTTTACTTCAGAAACCTTTCCGAGTTAACAAACAACCAACAGAAATATTTACTAATAAGGGAAAATGTTAATAGTTATTCAATACTAAATTTATTTTATAAAACGGTGATAATGTTGCCCTGAATATTTTGTCCAGCCATATGAGAAAGTTTTAGTATGTTACACATCGCCATTTTTTTAAGTACAAATCAATACTTTCAATCGTGAATAACTCGGAAAATATTAATTTGCCGAAAAAAAATTATATAACACTTTTTACTTAAAATTGATTTTAAAAATTTATATAATACCTAATAATAATAATATAATAATAAAAAATTATGTAATACTTTTTGCTTGCCATTGAACACTATCGATTTCCGGGGTTATTTTGAGGTTAGATATTTTCACCCCCGAGAAGGGGTGGCACTCACCCCCAGGGTAAAAGCACACATCCCCACTATATACCGTTTTTTCTATGACATTTTTTCTATGTTAATTTCAAATTTCAGATCAATCGAAGCGGTACTTTAAAATTCTGAGCAATATTACAAACAACTAATAGCTAATAGCTCAAAACGGTGCAGAGTGTGCAGACCACGCGTTGAAGGACAAATAAAGCGCACGTCGCCAAGCGCTGTGGGGGAACGAACACTACATCTATAAATTTCCCCTCTCGTGGCTGGCGAAATTCTTAAAAACCTTAATATTTTGAGAGATACTTGCTCAATTTGGAAAAAGAAAAGTGCTATATCGATGTAAAATTGCCTGCCAAACACGATGGTAGTATTTTTTTCGTGCTACATATTGGAGTTTTCAAGTAATTCGCGAAAAACGTGATTTTCGCCCTTTTTTTGAGATTTGGCCATTTTCCCCTGAATTGAGGTCAAAAATTTTTACAGATTCGGAATCCTGAGGGTCGAAAACATAAATGTAAAAGGTTTTCGTGTAGACTTAAAAATTACCTCACTTTGGTAAGATTTTATTGGACTATGAATCCAAATCTTCGCCAGTCTCACGGTTGCAGTTATCTGCACACTATTTGCATAGGTTTTAAATTCGTTCGCATTTCACAGATTCGTGATGAACAAAATAAAAAGCGCACGGAGAACGGAAATTTCTACAATGACAATTTTTGACTAACTGCAAAAGAAGTCGTAAAATGAAACCAAGGAGTATGTACCTACATACATATGGACATATGTAGCAGGTCCCTAATCCATGTGGCTTATCAAAGGCTAAGTTTAACGAGATTCCGCTCCGTATTCCAAACTACAAATCTACAAATCTAGTGTCGAAATTTGTACCAGCGAACTGATTAACACAGTATAAAATTAGATCGTACCCGATAGGTGAAAATTCAAATACTATAACGACGGAGGTGTTAAACGCATTGGGAATTGGGATAATCGCAGTTAGATTTTTGTAATATTGGAGTTTTCGGTGCCATAGGTCTAATTAGTGTATAGGAGTTAAACGAAAATTGTTTTTGTTATCGAGGCTAAAAGTTGTGAGTTGTAAAATCTCATCAAGGTTTTACGATATATTTAAAACGGTATTTTATCTTTATTGGACTTTTGCATTTCCGGTTCATACCATGAAATAAATTAGTAATAATTAAACGGTAACCATAAAGAAATGTGTTAAGTAGATAGTTGATTTACCTTTTAGGTAAGAACACCGAATACAATGCAGAAAAAATAAGCTGTATGTACCTATGTTCTACATATGCATAGTGATTAATCATAGATGTTGCGTAACACACAAGCGATGTTCACAAGTGATTGTCGGCACTATGTACGTACACTTTATGCACGTAGTAGACCATGGCTGGTAAATGAGAAATATACCTACTACGGCAATCTACTCTTCTATATGAACAATATACACACATACATAATTAAACAAACTGGATTAAATATTGTAATTTTGGAAAGGAATCTTGCGCCAATGTGTGTTTCGTAAAACAACGTTCAAAGAGAAAATGTTGACTTGGTTATTGGCGTTTGACATAAGGACAGAGTGGTACAATTTATAGAACTTGTGACCTTTTAATACCCTAGACTGTGCCCTAGGTAGTGTTAGAGGTATGTTACATTACAAATTAGGCCCTAAAAAATCTTGTTGGATACACAGAACTCAGGCAAACTAAAAACCGCAAATGACAGATCATTGCTGAAATAATTTTGGTCTATGAACATCGCAACAGTTACATTTAAATTTAAAGGACGTTACTCATATTTATTGTTGAAGAGTTTTATACTTTCGAAATGAAGTATTCGTACTATCTGTATTTTCCTTATGAGTGCCTATACAGGATGTTACTTAATGGTTTTTAATTTTTATCTTAACAAGTCATGCATTAGATTGATGTACCTAAGCACTACTTAAAAATGTTAATACCCCCTAAATGAAATAACTTAGATTTTGCGATAAAGATACGATTATTTGATCTGATGATAACAATAAATACTCGGGCAAACACTTATCATCCGCCTCCGGGCCTCCGAAATATCAGTAATGAATATTTCGTTATGCGCCACTTGAAAGAAGTTTGCTTATATTTTTGTTAAAGAAGATGTAAAAAATTCCAAAAATATCCGTTTTTTCTGTTTCTCAAAATAACTCAACAAATTGTGCATTTCTGCCTAGACGACTTTTGCACCGACATTACCGTATTTTTCCTTTTTCAACCGAGTATATTGTGTGTAACATTTAATTACATTTTTTCTTTTCGATCTTTTCTCTTAAATAAACAGTAAAAATGAGTATTTTTACTCATTAAATTAAATTAAATTAAATGAGTAATTATTTATAAACTTTCTTTGATAAAAATGTAAGCACAAATTTTTCTTAAAACGGGTAAAAAAATAATCATTTCTGATGACATTCTTGAGGTATTAAACTAAAAGTATGGGGTACTTGGTGGTACCATTTTTACAGTCTCATAGTTTTAGCAAAGTTTGAAGAGAGAATATTCATGTTTGGTGTGCTCACCTTTGTAGCCCTTTAATGTAATCCGGCCTGGCCGGTTTGTAGTTCTTGACTAGCAAGTTGCAGTATTTGAGGAGGCCGCCGCCCCTGATCTCCTCGGGGTGCCGCGTGGAGATAAGCTTCTTCTGTAGGTGATAGAGCGCCTCCTGGAAGTCCCCGTACACGGACTCCCCGACGACCGTCGGGTAAAAGTTCTCACTGATATGTAACTCACTGCATCGATAGAACAACAGCAGCGAGTCGAGAATGATCTGGAAACTGTCGACGGAGAACTCGAACTGTCTACGCATCACGTCCACGAACTTCAACTCGACCCCCCTGCCGCGGGAGTTCCCTAGGGAGATCAAGGACCATCTGTCTCCTCCTGCGTTCTGATTGACTTTGACCATTTTGCTGACGTAGGCCTCCTTGAGGCTGCAGGTCGAGATGCGCTTCCTGTTGACGCCCTCGGGCAACATTTCGTAGAGCGAGCTGAGCACGGCGGATTTGACACGGTCGAAGTTTCTCATCGTCGACAGCTCGACGCCGAAGATGAGGTCGAGGTCGTTGTAGGGCTGCGTCTCGGTGGCGAGGACGTGGGAGGCGGCGCCGCCGTTCAGGCGAATGTCCCTAACGCGCATCCCCGCGCCCCCCGAGGACGTGTCCGCCTCCAGTTTCTCCCTCACGACGTTCACGAGGTCCCTGAGGCGGATCTCGAGGGTCGGGAAGTTGCCGCGCCCGTGGATGGATACCACCTCGTCCATCACCTCGTTCAGGCGGTTCACCTGCTCGAAACTGAGCACGGCGAGCCGCTGCTGCGACTCCAGGCTCTTGATGTCCTGGGTGGGGCTCGACGAGGCGCTCGAGCTCGTCGTGTACTCCTCGTTCAGCGTCAGGTTCTTCATGGCGTCCAACTCGCTCAGGCCGGAGTCCGAATCGTCGTCGCTGACGCACTGCAAAACGAAAAACGAAACCTTCCTTAGAGACAAAACTGAGAAGGAATAAAACATGAATAATAAATGTAAAAACGATGCGGGACCGGCAAGAAAGACGTTACCGATGTGAACTATTTATTATCTCTGATTTGATCGATTCCCCGAAGGGGAAAAGTTTCACTATCTTGGCAAAAATCAGCAATCATTGTGAAATTCAACACGATTGCCGGTGGAAAGTAGAGGTGCTCGCTTATTTGCCACTGGTCGAAAAAACGTAGGGACAACTCAGGAGCGAGACGCGATAGTATCTCTAGAAGCGATAAATTAATTTCCGTCATAAAATGACCACTAAATGTATAAAAGAAATTATTAACGGTTTTAAGTGTAGCGCCCTTTCATGTTCTTGACAGTCAGTCAAACTTAACACACGTTATAATACACGTTTCGATGTACAAAAAAAATACATTAAAAAATAGGAAAATGATTATCAGAACCAGATTACATTGTCATCAAAAGAAGGCCTTCTGTAAATATCTTAAGGTACGCCAGTATGAATGAAAAGGAATACTGAGCATCAACCATCTACCTGAAGACTTAATTGCAAATGTTCCGATAAAGGTTGCGGTAGACTTAAATAAGAACTTTTTTAAGTGGTTGTGAACGTTGTGTTCCCTCTCATCCGTCTTCCTACTTGAAATCACCTTACATTAGTCATCTTTTACTGCTATAATTGTATATAATGTATCAGAATTATATTTAACCCAAGCATTTCTCGATGAGTAAATGTTTTTATATGAAATGTTGATTTCTAAATTTGTTAATACCCTTCTAACAAACAAAATAATCACCTATAGACGGTCATTTTTTAAACCAAAATGAAGGAACTTGTGGATGATGTTGTCACTTGTTCAAATTGTGCCGATTTTAGATTAGAATTTAAAACTGACATCATTTAACATCTCATAAGGAAGGACGAAAAATCCGTACGTAACTGAACGTAACTTATAAAATATTTAACCGTATTAACTTCTTTATAAAAATTAAGTGATTATTGATGAGTAAGTGTAAATTTTAAACGATTAACCCGGAGAGAAAAAAAGGAACCGTCAGTGTTTATTAAACTTTGCTACACATTAATGTGTAATGTGTCATTAATGTTGAAGACATTAAGTCGGCTACACACCTAGCAACATTTGTTGTCTGGCAACTATAACCATATACAAAAGTCTCATGTCTGAAATTCCCCATAGAAAACGGATAACACTATAGTCGCGTCAACCCTTGCGAACCCCTGGGAAAGTGGTGCAAAATGTCGGATCGGGATGCGGTTTTCTGCATTCTCTTCCAAAACGATTATCTCGGAATGTGCCTGGGTAGAATTTCCCCGGGGACCGAAAATTGCATCGCTGCAGGCCAAAGTGCACGCGAAAAATGCATTATCTGGGAGGCCTTTTGGAAGATTTTCAAATTTGATAAATAAGGGTCAGAACTCGCCCGGATCGGGTACTCGGGGGTTTTCGAGGCCGCTGATCACGAATATTATGTTCAAATTGACCTCCGAACACCTGGTGCACCAGAACCTGACCCTAAATGTCATCTCCGGGAGTTTTCCTGACACTATCAAAGAAGGTCAATCAAAAATCATTTTGGGGGGTTTTTGGGCACGCGTAATCCAAATCTGGCATCGGCGAGCACCTCACTGGCACCTGGTGCACCGAAACCCGGGCTAGAACGTCGTCTCCGAGAGTTTTCTTGAGAAGACTGCCAAAAACCACCCGAAAATCATAAGAGGGCAGTTGTGTGGGGCGGTGGTCCCGAATTTCACGTCGAAAACCACTCCCCGAACACCTGGTGCAACAGAACCTGACCCTAAACGTCATCTCCGGGAGTTTTCCTGACACAATCAAAGAAGGTCAACCAAAAATAATTTCGGGGGGCTTTTTTGGCCCGCTGAATCCAAATTTGGCATCGGCGAGGAGTCACTGGCACCTGGTGCACCGAAACCCGGACTAGAATGTCATCTCCGAGAGTTTTCTTGAGAAGACTGCCAAAAACCACCCGAAAATCATAAGAGGGCGGTTGTGTGGGGCGGTGGTTCTGAATGTCACGTCCAAACCAACCTTCTCGACCCCTGCCGCGCTGGGATTTTTATCTTTACATCTTGTGAGAAAGTGAAAGGCCCGCTCGGCATGCTTTGGAGATCTGGGGGGGGGATTATTCTCGTTGTTCCTGCAGCACTGGAACAACTCTTTCGAGGGCCCTACGCCAGAGTTACACATTAATAAATGTGTCAAATTATGAGACGGTTTTTGGTGAGTTTGTTGGGGTCGTATCTGTACAACTCTCGGAGATGACGTTCTAGCCCGGGTTTCGGTGCACCATGTGCCAGTGGGGTGCTCGCCGATGCCAGATTTGGATTCAGCGGGCCAAAAACCCCCCGAAATTATTTTTGGTTGACCTTCTTTGATTGTGTCAGGAAAACTCCCGGAGATGACGTTTAGGGTCAGGTTCTGGTGCACCAGGTGTTCGGGGGGTTATTTCCGACGTGAAATTCGGGACCACCGCCCCACAGAACTGCCCTCTTATGATTTTCGGGTGGGTTTTGGCAGTCTTCTCAAGAAAACTCTCGGAGATGACGTTCTAGCCCGGGTTTCGGTGCACCAGGTGCCAGTGGGGTGCTCGCCGATGCCAGATTTGGATTCAGCGAGCCCAAAACCCCCCAAAATGATTTTTGATTGACCTTCTTTGATTGTGTCAGGAAAACTCCCGGAGATGACGTTTAGGGTCAGGTTCTGGTGCACCAGGTGTTCGGAGGTCAATTTGAACATAATATTCGTGATCAGCGGCCTCGAAAACCCCCGAGTACCCGATCCGGGCGAGTTCTGACCCTTATTTATCAAATTTGAAAATCTTCCAAAAGGCCTCCCAGATAATGCATTTTTCGCGTGTACTTTGGCCTGCAGTGATGCAATTTTCGGTCCCCGGGGAAATTCTACCCAGGCACATTCCGAGATAATCGTTTTGAAAGAGAATGCAGAAAACCGCATCCCGATCCGACCTTTTGCACCACTTTCCCAGCATGATACCCATTTCCGCAAGGGTTGACGCGACTACTAAGACAACGTTACGTAACAGGCGCAATCTGTACGTGTTTCGGAACGTTTGAACTAAAAAGTAATTTCTCCCCGAAAAAATGTAAATGGTTGGGACACAACATTGCGTTACAATGTCCCTAGTTGTGTACAGGGCTTTACGTACATATTTGCGATTTTTTAAAATGAAATAGTTTAATGCATGCAAAGCCCTCTTATTACTTTTGTGAAATAATACTATTTGCAGTAATCAAAGTTATTTAGTGCAATGTTTTTGTTTATTGTAATACTGACATAAATAAATTTATCCAACACATGACAGTTATGACTGTCATTATCAATGTCACTTTAGACAAGTAAACTATCAAATAACAAACTAGTGTGTTATAATCCATAACTCACTAATGAGTTATGGATTATAACTCAAGTTCATATTTAAAGTAGTATTCTATCTAATTATTACTGTTACAAGCAAAATTCACATTGATGTTGAAATTAAAGGAAAACGCTAACGGTTTATTCGAATTTGAAGTAATTGTTAAATTCACCGAATTAAATTAATTTGGTTTATAATTAATTATACTTTAAACAAAATGTAAAAAAGTCACTGTCAAGTCATTTGGACATTTATAGGGTACTGAGACGCAAGTAGCTTTGATTTGATCACAAAGCTTATTAAGTATTATCTCATAAAAAAACGATTTCTTCCACTTGTTGGATAAAACATTGTATGCTACTAGCGTGTTATGTTTCCTAAGTCACTTACGAATTTATATATCTTATCGCATGACTTCTTTTCAACATAACACACTAGTACCATAAATAACTATTATTTATTGCAATATGAATAGCAATAATCTTAATATTTTTCTAACCACATTGAATTTATTACACTTTCAACTAATTGAAAATTTCAATAAAACAGGTTTGAAAATTATCTCTGGCATACATAATCTACAAACTCATTTCTACGGCTAGAGGGACGCATAAATATATAATTGTGATTATTGTGAACCTGAATGGGGAAGTTTAAATAAAGGTGAGCAATAAACACGACACGCGAGCATGAAATGAATTAAATTCGAATAACCACAAAATGATATAAATTAATGAATGCTATTTTGTACACTAAATAAGTGAGCAAGCAATTAAATTAAAAAAGCGATTCTTAAAATTCAAACCACAACGAAGTTAGCGTAATTAATTAAGCGTAGTTTAATCAATGAATAAATTAGCGTAATTAAAATATTAATTTGATTTAGAGGGCAATGAAGTTATGCCTCCATGGTCAATGCTCTCTTGAAAGAAGTCGGATGTTATAATTGTGAAAAAAGCACTACTTTTTGTGCTTTCTGAATTAACAGATTCAGATTTGAAAGTTGTGAGGGAAACTCAAAAACATTATTAATTTCGGCCTTTATATAGTCTATATATGAGACTTTTTAAATTACTTGAACCAAAGACAATAACATATTATAGTCATTGCTTATACATACATAATAAAATGATACATCAACTACATACACTTTGTTTTATTTTATTCTCACTTCAAAATCTTAATTAGGTAATGAGTTAATCAAATCTCGTTTTATTTTTTCCCAAATACTTAAGACTTTCGGCTTACATCCATAAAAAGCGTCCACTTAATTTTCAAAGTTCCCAAACAACTGATTAATTAATTTCGCTTTTCCTAATAATGTAACGTTCCTCCCTCCGTCTCAAAACAGTTTTTATTGAATTAACTATTTTTAAAGGCACAAAGGTAAAGAATCCGCTTAGTAGAACCGTGAAAATGAAAGGCGAACTGTATGTACAACTCAAGTTCATACATGGTTTGAAAAGGCCGAAGCGATACGACCTGGATACATAGTAATGAGGTTTTATTAAAATTTTCTTCAATATTAGGTGAACGATTTCCATTCAACGCATATTGTTTGAGCGATTAATTAGTAGTGCGATAGAAAATTCCGATAAATCTAGTTAATATGTATGTACATAATGTATGTCTGTAAATATGTACACATATTTGAGAAATGTTTTTAAAATAATATCACATTTTTCATGACCAGTAATAATAGTGTTTTCCATAATTAATAATATCATTTCGCAATACTGTGAAATGCAGCTTCCTCAACATCCGTCACGATTAAAACAAAATACGTTATTTTTTAATATTATCAAAAAGTAAATTTGACTTGGGCTGAGTGAAAGGTCGACGTTTTTTAGGCGGACCAACCATTACATGTGGTACTATCAGTTTCGAGTCGAGATAACCTTAACCTTGACTGCTAAGAACAGTTGTGCTACTAATGGCCAGCCTAACAGTGTTTGAAGATAAGTAAAATCGACTAAAACATTTGTTGGTTTTCAAATTTACAACAAAGTAATACTTTGAAAACAATACGTAGTTACAGTATATACATATTGTCTTTACAAGTCTCTTGGATTACCAAAGAAAATGCCAACGTACTGAGCATATTCAAATAGTGCTTTTTAGCTCGTACTAAAGCAAACTACGATATTTATGTACGATATGGTACCGACCCTCATATAATTTGGTGAGAAGCCACCACAGTCTCCCACACATGCATAAGCAATAAGACTGGCAATCTGTGTTCGTGACTACAATCATTAAACGATAAAGAGCGCAAATGATGCAGGCGCACGTTCGGCATCTTTTGTGTTTTTTGGTTGTTCAACAGTGTTTCGAAAAAGAGTACATAAGTCCGATACCAACCGCGCAAAATGTTGACGCGATTTTTTAATGAAGGTTCTAATGAATTTCGGGTAACAAAACGTTTTTATTTCGCCATTGAAAATTACAATTTGTCTGCTATTTTCCAATATGGATCTTCAATTGGCGCTCGGTTTGTGAATATTTGAACAAGACTCTGCAGCAATGTACTGTAATTTAAAATTGAAATCCGTCGACGACACGCGACGATGAATTAATTATCAAGTAGTAATAGCAGTAATTTTCCGTCATACATACATACGTATATCGAAGAAGATTACGGGGAAGCGTCAAGGGAGCTTTAAAAAAAGATCCCGTAGGAAGGGGGACCGAGACAATCAAAATGCGGCATTAATCCTGGCAAGCGTCCTTTAAGACGAAATAATGAGACATTTCGACACCTCAAACGCTAAAATACAACTGCATTACTGGAGAAGGCTCCCCTTTGTTGTCGTTTACCAGAACGGCTTTTCAAGCTCCCTCCCTGAAACTTTCATAATAATTGTAAAGACGTAATTGTGTTTATTTGCGATTGTACTATTGTCCCGAATTAATGTTGTTTTTCCGGATTTCATCCATTTGCTCTTTCTCTTACGGTTAATGTTGGAATAAATTTCGCTGTTTATCTTATTTGTTTTACATTCAGAAGGGACGTTTTCTCTTGAAACAATGGTAAATCCGGCAGAAACACTTCAAAACTTCGCCGGGATGTATTATTTATATTGCCTAACAAAAAATTAGACCTAAAGAAAACAAATACACACACACACCAAAACGAATACACGAATACGAACACACGCCTTATGAATTCATACGAAAAAAAATTGGCCAGATTCGCCTATAAATGACTTATGAGCTCCAATATAGGTACAATACGAACAGCACAGAAGTTTGTTCACACGTTGTAAAAATACAACGTTAGATCTCATAATATCAACATCTTAGGCGGTGAAAACACCTCCACGAGATAACTATAAAATTTTATTACATTGAAACGAAACTGGATATACTCTGCATGTTTGGCGGAAAGTTCAATTGAAATGAATACCAACAACAAAATGTCCCTTAACCACCTAGACCGAGATGCTTTGTGTTGTAACCGTAAAAATCAACGATATTTGTGTTTTACATATGCATGTTTCCACCTTAACCGTATCAACATGTCTTAATTAATTCCATGCGCATCCCCTACCTATGTCTGTGTCTGAATACTTGTCATTTTTTGTAATAGCAGCAACTTAATAAAACAAATAACATCACTTTGTTCAAAAATTCGAATTAGACGGTCTTAAAATAGCGTAGTTCTTAATACAATAAAAGAAATAAATATAATTAACAACATGATCCTTATGCCACAATAGAACAAGACAAAATAAAATATACATATTATTACGCCAATACTAATACTCAAATAATTTAGTTAACGGTGTATTTCAAACTTCGCACTTAGTTCTTACTATTAGTTTCACTTGTTCGCTTATCTCTCCATTATTACTTGGAACAAAAATGAGACAGGAATTTGAGACAGAGACACAACAAAATGAAAACAAAAAAGTTTCAGGTTTGACACAAAAATTAAAACATGTAGGTACATACAACTACGAAACAGTCGAGTTGCTAGTCTGAATTCGAAAGCTCTTTCAGTTAGTTGAGTTGTTGGGTAATCATCTGGCAGTTCCGTGAACAAGAAGAAGATCGTAAGAAGGAGGAGGACTTACTCCTTGCTGCAGGCTGCTTCATTTTAACGAATCAATCCTTAGCAAAACAAAACGGCGACGGTTCTGGATCAGATCGAGTTTAAGAAAAAGAGTAACCCGAGACTTGAAAGAAGTTTTGTCCGATTTACGAAAGGACGACAATTTTTTGAGAATGTCGAGCGAAGATTTCGAGTTGCTTGTCAATCTAGTCCTAGTGGGTCCTGCAGTTGCCAAGAGGAATACAAATTTTAGGAATGCAATAAGTGTAACCGAAAGGCTTGCACTAACCCTACGATTTTAGGCAACGGGTGATTCCTATCACAGTATCATGTACCTCTGAAAAGTGTCTGACAAGCAATATCCAAAATTGTGTCAGAAGTATGTGAGTCCTTGATCAACGGAATTTCGGCCTATCGGTTGTGTCAATACACTCTGAATGTTAATTCGCCTCCCTCACTTCAGCCGGCAGCAACGGTTGAAGCTCAAATGCAATGCAAAATGCGGCGATTTGTCTCTGAGACAAAAATTTTCTTTGATCTTTACCGACCTGCGATGGATCGGGCTGGAGTCTCTAAAACTGCAGACAAAACTGTCTCGAGACAAAAAAGTCGCAAAAATGTCTCCATTTTGTCTGCACTTTGTCTTGAAACACTGAAGTTTCTGTCTTGTCGCAGTTTTGTCTGCTTGATGTGGACCCGGACTAAGAACACAGATGCTGAAATTTTGGTAGCACCTATAAGATAAGGACGTAAAAGCGCTCATGAAAGTTTTACGACTCTAGTGGCCCCACTCTAATACTCGATACAGATATGCGATTCTTAACTGCTTGTGCTTGTGTTGGCGACTGTAAATCACTTACAAGGGTCGGTCGCACAAAGTATCTTAAATAAATACTGTATTTTGGTATATGGCAAAAAGCACTTTTTGAATACGCTCGGTACATTGGCATTTTGTTATGCGTCTCAGGTGATATTTTAAAGACTATATAGGCACGCATCGCGAACCTTTCCGACCATTGTAGCACACTTCTCGAATTATTAATTTAGACAAGGGACATTCATAACAATGTAAGCTTATATTACCAAGTAATAATATCTACAATTACAATCATCATTGCCAAGTAACTAAAAAACAGGCGTCGCGGGATGTCTGGCAAATGTGAAAGCATTTAAACTATATCGGAATGAAAGTTTGTATTTGTTTAACCAAACCATAGCGTATTGAATTACTAGGTGTTTTTTGTAATTTTCCTTTGAAAACCACGGTTATCCAGTTGTTTATAAAGCGACGTGCCACGAACAGCGTCGTCCGGTAAACTGCACAGCCATACTGCTCAAACATGCCGTTTGCTTTATGTATGTGCTTTCTTTATTTTGAAGTGCAAGACTTGTACCAACAACCAAACCTAACGAAACATGGAGAAATACATAAATTTGCTGAAGTCGCCAGAAAAAAGTGTGAATTCAGCTTTACAATTCAGGGACATTTGAGTTTAGTGTGAGCAAATAAAAAAATATTGGATCCACACGACAAATAAAATTGATACGCCTTGAAATTTAGGACAGATGCCTCTTTGAAGTTTCCAGCTGATAAGTGTAAAATTTTAAGTAGGTACATAAGAGTATTTATTAAAAATCAACAAGATATGATGAACGACAAAACCGTTGACATTGTAATTTTAACTTCAAACGAATAAAGTTTAGTAATTTTGCAATGGCAAAAAATTCCCATACCTTCCGCATATCGCAAGTTGCTCCGATTTCAATTTCTCATGCTAAAACTTCCGAATTGTGTACATACTTCGGCAAATATAGAATCTTGGGATGAAAACCACACCACACAGTCTGGTCTGTTCTTCATTTCCGATATTCGAGAAACAGGAGAAATCACTACACACGACGTTTTCCTCAAGGGGTTCCTATTGTGGCATCGTAAAGCGAACCAAACTAAAGAAATGAATCGATACTTTGTAAAACGTCGTTATGATTGAAAAGTCGTATTGTTTCCATTTTCGTTCCCAATAAAAATTTACTTATTTATTTCAGGTTTTTCAGAGGCTTCCTACGGCCTACTTCCCGCACTGGTTATCGCTTTGTTGGGAGAACAAGTAAACACTAATTTTTTAAACAAAATGTGTATCTGGGGACCGGCGGGGGAAGAACGAATCGTTGTACGAAAGTTATTTTCGCAGTAATGCAGAAATGTAAAAAAAACTGTATTAACATACAAGTTTTTGCGGTTAGTCGTTAGGTATTTTTATTTCAAACATTGAAATGAGCGAATTTGACCTAGTACAAAAAATCACTTGTTTGATATATAAGTGACAATACATCACTCAACCATGTTAAATGTAGCAAAGTAATGTGAACGTGAATGAATTTTACAGATCAAAAGCTTTTTTGAATTGTCTATACACGCAACACGCAACAACTACGTTTTAAATCCCGTTTTTACAAATCGTATTTTTCAATGGCTGCAATACCCATGGCCTGTTGAAAACTTCAAAAGATTTTAAATACCGTTTCACTACGTCAACAAACTGTGGTTACACGGCGCAATAAGTACATATTTACGTACTTATTATGATGTACGGCATATAAAATGATTAGGTTACATCATGTGGGATTATATTTGTTACTGCATTTGTTTATTTGTTTGTGTTGAGATGACTACGAGTATTGAACCACATAAATGGCGACCAACCGACACCGTAAAGCCATTTTTTATTTATATAAAACGATTTTAATACATCGTAACATACAAATGTACATAGGTATGCATGTAGATTATAAAGGATACCTAATCATATCAAAACTTTTACTGGTATAGAAGCTATGTATGTATATTGTAATGGAAAGTCTCGCCACCAAATAAACACAAGTCGGGGGAAGACCTTTTCCGACGAATCGATTATTGTTCGTAGAATTCCAGAGTATACCCTCAAGAACGACGAGAAAATTTGGGAATGCCATGAGGCGGCGAGATAAAAGGGGACGCCGCCGAACGGAGAGGGAGTGATAAACGGCGGAACGCGACGAATACTTGATCTGAGCGGCCGTGTGGGTAACGAAAATAAACAAGTGTGACATAAATTAAGTATTAAGTGTTAGTTCTTTTAGTGAAAATAAATTGGTTAAGACACTTCGCGTAGTGTAAGTTATTTCGAACCCGTAAACGTTACATATAATATTGTACGTGTTATGTGCTTAGACAGTTCTATGCTTGAAGTTTGGTTGCCCACCGGCATAAATGCAATTGAACACAACCTTTTATAGTTTTTTGTCTGGCTTAATTGTGCCTAGCCTACCACATTTTTTGCTATGCGAAAAATTTTCTCTCCTTTTTTTCCCGATACACGATCATTTGGCGTTGTATGAAACAGTTTAAAAACTGTATTTGTACAAAATGAATTGATCTGGAGATCTGATGAAACGAATAAAAAATGACCGACAAAAATTTTGGAAGTGTATCACCTTAAACGTGGCAAACTAACGAATTGAAAAAATTTCTCAAAAAGTAAGTAGTACTTAATGTATGGCTGACAAATATATCGGGCTGAATCTACAGTCGGACAAAAAAATATTATTTATCTACTTTGCGTTACTAATGATCTTATTATTAAATCGAAAGTAGTGTAATAATATGAATATTATTACACTACTTTTGGTAACATTTAGTTTTATTAAATTGGTACATCAACCTGTCACGTAGACGCCAAGGTTAAAACCAGTATTTTAATAAATTTCTAGAGCAACTTTGCGTATTTCTGGGGGTGTACATGTCAATTCTACATTTTTGTCTTCTATTTCGCGCACGTAAGTAAGCACTTATGGAATTTGTCCAAGGGCTACTAGATTTTCAAATTCAAATACGAAACGTCAATGTGACCTCAGTGTAACCAACCCGCGCAAAATTCCCTGGTGTAGGTAATACAAAAGTTTGAACAGCCAAAATTGAATGAATTAATAGAACAAAGTAGATAGAATAGTATATTACACCCGTTTAATAAGACGTATTGTCACACTCGTTCTATTAAAGCACTCGTGTGACAATACTCCGTCTTATTAAACTAGTATAATATTATACTATTTTCACGACTTTATTGCAATTTTGGTAACTCGTTAGGAAAAGTATTGTAGGTTTCGGTTTTTATCGCATAATCTCACTTTAAATATTTCTCTTATAAAAATAAGCATATTACCGTGATGAAATTATAGTGATAAATTGTGTGAACAATTAGTAATAACAACATTCAATAACCAAAATCAATTTTTTGCCACTAAAGAATCGGTTAATTCTTTCAAATTTGACGGGTGCAAGATTTATTGCGTACTAATACTTTTTTCGGGTAATTAAATGGACATATCGAAGTTATCAGTTAAATTCCATGGGAATGGTAAAATTTTTAGGAACTTTTCAATCTGTCACTGTTTCATTCTTCAGCTGAGGTAAAATATTTGGGGCATATTTCTGAATGTATATAAAAGAGAAATGGAAAGAAGAGCGAGAGAGGTCATTCTTTTTTTAACGTAGCTGTTAGTTCACTGAAACAAGGAAAGGGGCGACGGTACTGAGGTACTGAGTCAGCTCAAGAAATAACACGAAGAAAACCAGTTGCTTTAATCCAAACTACTACCGCACAGGCATTTTGTGGTGCCATTTTAAACACTACAGGAACTTGGCTCTTACAATAAAAAAGCATCAAGTTTTTTAGGATCAAAATATACCAAATTGTTTTCGTCAGTGCACGTATACATTTTATTTGATCCTATTACCTTTTTTACTCCTCGACTTTTGTCGAGCATTAACTTTTTACAACGCGTACTTTTTCTGCCCTAGAGATTCGTCTTTCGGTGTCGGTCGAATTTTGCGGTTCAAACGATCTGACCCTTGACTTATCACGAAAGCTTCTGGGGGATATCCAATAGGATTAAGGGGAATGCAAAGAGGTAGACAGAGGGAGAGAGAGAAAGATCGTCCACAAAGGACCCTTTGATAAAAACGTATTAGATATGTTTATTGGGTATTATCGGGTTTATATTCAGCTGATATCAGGAGACACGACATTCGCCGAAAGGCTGTTTCTGAATAAACGGGGATTATAACAGTAAATTTTTGTAAAGTGCGGATGCATCCAGACCAGATGATAAGATAAAAGTGATCTACGCAATTGATTAAATGAATAAAGGAGGTTATTTAAAATGTGCTTAATAAGCTGTTGCGAATTTACCTATCTATTTCAGAAGACTCTATTTTTTAATTAAATATTTAGCTCTTGTCCGTGACTGTCGGCGAAGAAATTGTATCCTTTGATCGTCACGCAATCAAAAGAAAATAAAAAGTAATTTTTAGTTACCTACTTGAGAAGCCTCACCTGATAGGGTCTTATTTAGAACTTAGAACTAACCGTTTTCTGTGGTGCCGAATTGGCCGGTTTACATTTGTAACCTGCAGGAAAAAGTGCCGAGAAAATGTGTAATTTACATGTTTCTAAAAGTTACCTAAAAGACGATAACTCGTAATGATGCTTTCAAAGAGATGTGGTCAAGAGTGAATTTAGAAAGATGAATAACTCTGTATCAGGGTTCGGTAGTGGTACCCCTGTTATTCAATTTGTAGGTATGTAGCTGGTCTCCCTACTACCACAGATAACTAACGTGTACTTTGTACGAAGTCACTTGAGACAAAGAGAAGAATGCTGACGTACCGAGCAAATTCAAAAAGTGCTTTTCAATACACCAAAGCATCGTAGTTATTTACAATACTTCGTGCGACTGTCCCTCGTATATTTGCTGTAGTCGCCAACACAAATATAAGCAATGAGAATTTTGCATCTTTATCGAATATTAGAGTAGGATCACTACAATCGTAAAATTTCTAACGAACCTTTTTGTGATCTAAATATGCAGGTGACTTTGTATGTCTTGCCACGCACAATTTAAAATGTCATGAACGAAGATCTGGTAGCACTTGGTGAATATTGAAGAAAGTATAGACCTATAAAATGAAAATACCTTGGCATTGTGTTACCTGCCTTTAGACACCGGAAAAATTTGGTTGCAAAATGTAAAGGTACCCTTACACGGCGTGTGGAGTGACGCGCCTGGCGTGTGGAACGACGAGCCGCACGCCGTGTGAGCGGGTCGGCGCGACACGCTTCACACGGCGTGCCGAGTCCCGTCTACTAGCGGTAAAATTCCTCACTTCAAAGAAAACGCGCCGCATGCGAAGCGGAGAGGCTGGTGTATGCACACTTTTGGGGCACGAAACTTTTCAATCTACAGGCCGTGAGATCGCGGTTGCACAGACGCGCATCGGCGTGTCACTCTGCAGTTGACACGCCAGGCGCGTCACTCCACACGCCGTGTAAGGGTACCTTAATACGTAATATGCTATCGTGCTGCGCGCAACTGCTTTGCAATCTGGCTAAACGACCGTCATACAGATAAAGTGGACACTGCGCTCAACCAAACTGTAATGCACATACACAGTGTGGTGAGTTTATTAGTAGGATACAGACAGCAATCGATCCAGTGGATTTAAAATCGTGATTTACCTATGTAATTGTGAATATTTTTGGTTCGACATTAACTTTTCTCTTAACATGTTACTTAACAACACTTCATACCCATTTACCTACCCCTTTTTGAAACTTTTGTATCTTTATTTTCATGCATGTTACTGCAATGACTTGAATAAATATTACATTTTCTGATTCGCTTTAACATTTGGTTTTGCGCACATTTTCATTTTTTAGATTCTGGAAATTTCACTTTTGCAACTATAAATTAGAATATATTAAACTTCACTACTATTATATCACGACCTCAATCGTGGCTGAAGTAATTGAAATGTGACATATTTCATGTTCTATTAGTTCATTATCTAGTAAAATTTTTGTTCTAATTGGATATGCTCCATAAAATTCTCTAACCTTCGACGTTATTTTAGAAATTTCGTGCACAGTAGATGTAGTATCTGGCGTGAAGAATTCTGGAGGTCACTTTCAGTTTTTGGAATAATAATTGATCATCAGTAAAGCACTGCGATGTTCAAACAGTGGTTTCGTTAATTTTTACTTCTGATTTAACTTCGGATATCACTGCTATACCTACTACATGTCAATAAAAATAAGTTGGTAATAATTTGCATCCTTGCTTAAAACGATAGAAACCAAAATGTTATTTTCGACAATCGACAATTTGTTTAAAGGTACAGTATGGAGGTCCACTTAAACATCAATATTCATAAGAAATGAATTACTGGCCATAATAGACAAATTGATTTGTATACAGGCGACTAGCTTTTTAAACAAATTTAAACGATGTCCTCCGCGGCAAATTACCGTCCGTTAAAGCTGTTAATTAAATACCTTCGCGGAAGCTAAACCGATCAATTTCGGTACCCCCAAGCCTCACCAGTGAAGAATTTTAGGGATGGGGAACGCTCTGCATAATTCCATTAACGAGTATTTTGACAATCATGATAAAACTATAGAGACGGAGTTTGGGGTACTTTAATTATCCCTGATACACGCCTGCGCGTACGCAATCCGTTACTCTGGTAATTTAATCATACGCTCTAAATGTTTGGAAGTTTTTAATTGGAAATTTTAATTAGAAATTGAATTTTGCAAAAGTGGGGTTTCGTTCGGAGGCGTCGCCGTTTAACTTCCAGAATTGAATTTCAACGAGTTTATAAAAGTGGGAATACATCAGTTTCGGTTATTTGTCTTCTTTTTCTTAAGGTGCCGCCTTATGTCGAAGGTTGGCGATCATCATGTATATTTGCAGCTTGTTGGCTGGTGCTGAAGGAAGGGTTTGATCAGCAGCTAAACCATTCCCTCAGATTCCTGAGCCATGACATTCGCCTTCTTCCTACGCTGCGCTTTTCTATTTTTCCCTGCATGACTACTTGCCGCACTTGGTACCTCGTCTCTCTCTTAATGTGGTCCAGGTATTCTGGTTTCGTGATTTCTATTTCGTAGTTCTGTTTCTTCTGAGAGTCTTAGTAGAACATCATAACTCTCTCGACATAAGATATTCTCAATATCCTGTATAACCACATCTCAAAGGTTTCTTTCCATCTTTCTCATCATGACTTTTGTCAAGGTAGCAGCTTCTATACAGTAAAATAAAATGTTACAGAAGAACTGTTTCATATTTATAAAGACGTTGCGTGCGATTTCAATTCTTGCTTTCAGTTCGTTAGAATGGTTGTTGCTGTTAATTATTTATGTGAGTTTTAGGTTATTACGTCCTGAAATAAAAATAACAAAGTATTACCAACGCCATATATACGACATTGTCTCGGGATGGATCGAGTAAGATATCCTTAAACTACAAGTCAATATTTTACAACCGTTCACTATATTAAACATACTGAATACAACGCCAATATAAATTAATGACTGTGTTTACGCGATTGATAATTCAGATATTGCGTCAAAGTCGATTTTTAATATTCTTTTTATTAGGTAGAGTTTGTTATTTGTGTACAAATATACACCAGAGTTTAGTTTTACAACGACGTTAATAAAACAAAAGATTACTGAACTGCAATCAGTCCGATTGAGCCGAGACATAAGACAGGTGACAATTTCCCACTCATTAACTCAATTAACAAACACATTAGCGGGTTTCACGAAACTTTATGTTATGTATATAAAGTTGGCGGACCACCCTCCTCAGGCCGGCAAAACAAAATAGTGGAGATTTTGTGTCTTTTTTGTAGCGAGAAAACGAATTTTGTAGCTTTTGAATAGTCGGAGCTACAAAAGGTGGGCTAACTTAAACTTAAGTTAGCGGCCACCGCTATAACTCATACACGGAATGTAATGCACGGATGCTCTGGTTTGCGCAAGAATTTGTGTCTTTAGAAGTATTTGAAAGTCACGGGGTCAAAAAAAAATTTTGGCCACATTTGGCCAATTTTGGCCAAAAATGACATGTTTAATCATCACTCGTGGTTTAATTTCATGATATAGTAGCGACCTTAAAAATCATTTGGCACTGAAAACCTTCTGTTAATTGGCCGAAAAAGCGGGCAAAAATGGCTAGAAATAACCAAAACATCCGAAAATTACTTATTTCAGCCAAAACATGGGAAATCCTGTATATACGTCGACAAGTCGAACATGTGGTACACAGAGAGTTCAGAAACGCTAGCAGGGGGTCAATAAAAAATACCCAGAAATGGCCAAAAATTCTAATGACTTATTTCGGATAAGGCGTGCAAAATCGTGTATATACCTGAAATGTTCGAAAATGCGGGCCCTGGGAATTCCAGCAACAATGTGGAGAATTTAGGAGACTCTGTCAGACACTGAGAGTCACTTTGCACAGCGGGCCTGTGGAACCACAAATTCTAAAATGACTATATGACTATTTCGGCCAAAACGTGCTAAATCCTGTATATACTTCGGCAGTTCGAAAATGTGGGGCCCGGAATTTTCAGACACACTGTCCAAGGATCCAATGGATCCTTCTAGCCACTGGAATTCACCTGAGACTGCGGACCTGTGAAGCTACGAATTCTAAAATGACTTATTCCGGCCAAAACCTGGTAAATCCTGTACATACTTCGACAGTTCGAAAATGTGGGCCCCAGAATTTTTATACACAATGTCTAAGGATCCAGTGGATCCTTCCAGCCACTGGAATTCACCTGAGACTGCGGGCCTGTGGAGCTACAAATTCCAAAATGACTTATTTCGGCCAAAACGTGATAAATCCTGTATATACTTAGACAGTTCTAAACTGTGGGACCCGGAATTTTCAGACACACTGTCGAAGGATCCGATGGATCCTTCTAGCCACTGAAATTCACCTGATACTTTTTAGAACTGTCGAAGTATATACATCAGGATTTAGCACGTTTTGGCCGAAATAAGTCATTTTAGAATTTGTAGCTACACAGGCCCGCCATCTTAGGTGAATTCCACTGGCTAGTGGCAAACCAGAGCATCCCATTACATTCCGCGTATGAGTTATAGCGGTGGCCGCTAACTTAAGTTTAAGTTAGCCCACCTTTTGTAGCTCCCGACTATTCAAAAGCTACAAAATTCGTATTCTAGCTACAAAAAAGCTACAAAATCTCCACTATTTTGTTTTGCCGGCCTGAGGAGGGTGGTCCGCCAACTTTATATACATCTTTATGTTGAAAATAGCAAATTTTGTACTAATTTCAGTCGGTAAAAACTCTTTAGCGAAGGAATACCACGTGACAAATTTAAATGCGTTGTTTAGTAACTTAATTCAGCCCTTAAAATAATTTAATTAAGCCATGTGACCAACAACTCTTACGAATGCAGTCGATGCAATTTGTTAATTGTCAAGTATTATAGATATCAAATAATGCGCATAGCAAAAGTAATACTACAAGATTCCGTAGAGGCGGATGTGAAAAATATCATTGTTTTGACGTCACAGTTGATTCCTTGCGTCACAAAGTCCAACCCACATAAACAAACAAATTAAGGAAGCACCAAAACACAACGTAACACGTTTACACTGATAACGTGAAATTCGCGAACTTTATGTTTATGCCCTGGATATATGTCTCTCAAAAACCGGGGACATGTAGACGACATGCCATCAAAAAAGTGTATTTATTATGAAAAGCACCATAAATATAAATGACGCTACGTTCAATTGGATGATTAAGGCGGTAAAGTCTGCGAATTTATCAATTCCCAGTAGATTAAAGAATCAATCACGTCAACACCTCACAATTCACAGGTTTAGGTAAAAGATAGAATGTGGATTGAAACTTGTGAAATGAAACGTTGTAATTTCAAGTTGCAGCTAGTAACTTTTTTCAGCCTTAAATACTCGTTGATTCGCTATTGATCACTTTTAAGAAGAAAACTACTTGTTTTACACACTTTCGAAATACGTAGTAATAAAATACCTTCTCAATTTTCAACAATGTTCAGTAATCAGATGTGTCAGTAATGTTATCCTCATGGATAACGTAGAAACAACTGGTGTTGCCTACGATGAAAAAAAAAAACAACGCGA
Organism: Cryptocephalus moraei; assembly: GCA_946251905.1. NCBI lineage: Eukaryota > Metazoa > Arthropoda > Insecta > Coleoptera > Chrysomelidae > Cryptocephalus > Cryptocephalus moraei. The sequence goes on along the minus strand of OX276454.1, from coordinate 35,533,995 downwards.
TATTATTTGGTATTTCGAACATCTCCTTGTCTTGATTCATTTCTTCCTGCTTTTTTAGAAATTGTTTTATCCAATTGTCGGTTTTTCCTTCTGCTCAGCTTCTAAGATACTATTAAAAACGTGTGATTGTTAAAAACAACATTCGTAATCCTAAAATAACCATGTAGATGTTTATTGTGATTTGTGTAATCACCCAATATAATAGATATCGAGAAATCTTCAATTACTGCGTGGCATTTTTTCTATGTTGTACTGTTTCCTAAATATGTCTTGAATGAAAGTAACCTAAAAAACGTTCGTGTGCATGGGCAGTTTAAGTTTGGCTTAATCAAACCCAGTTTATTCACTTTAATAACGAAAACGTTGGAACTAATCAAAACCCACAACTGACAATATTTACCGAATGATAAATAATTTAAAGAGTAGGTTATATATTATTAAGCGTCCACCACACACAATCGCATCTTAAATACCCAATTTTTTACTACCAAGCATCAGCAAGAAACTAAAAATAAAAGCATAGGTGGTAAGCGCTTTGCAATCTTTTCCGTTTTTTTTCTCTCTCAAAAATTCGTTATCATTTGTATTCGCGGAAAAAGTAATCGATTCAGAATACTTAATTATACATATTTACAGAACGCTTACGACCCACGCTGTTATAATCGTTACGCGTTATTTAAAATGTTTTTCCGTTATGCAAGAATTAATATTAATTCACTTTTCCCAAAATCGATCCTTCACTTTTTTAACAAAATAATAATCTAACAAAGCATTCTTTAGAGATTCGTAGATGTAGTACGATGTGAAAGAGCAAGCGACAGTTAACAAAGGGCAGCAATTATGAGATTTTGCTCGGGGCTAAATTCCATAATTGAAGGTATTCATAAATGGAGTTTGATTTTATGTAATAATCACCTAACAACGTATTGTTTGGAACTTAATATGGAAGAAACGGTAGGAAACGAGATTGTTCTGCTCGCAGCAAAATTCCATAATTAATGTCATTCATAAATCAAACACGATTTTCTAACAGCGCACCTTTTCGGATTTAAAGTGGACTTATTGTTTTATATCTTTAACAGCCCCTCAAAACAATAATGTAATTGTTAATTTAGAGTTTGTTTACAGCTCGCGCAGTATGTATAAGTGTATGTACAATGTGGACAGCTTCCAAATGAAATAAATTACGTGACCTTGCTCCGTTTGAAATGAAATGTCAATTTCACTGATAAATCATCGAGAGTACAGTGTCGCGCGAGTATTCCTTGTCATTTCTACATTTAACGATCTTACCGACGACGTGACAAGTTTAAAACGAAATTTCACAAAGTGATTCGATTTAACAGTTTCCTTGTAATTACCATTTCCCACCAATTGTCGCAACAGTCCTCCTCAGGCGACTTTTCCTCCACGTCCGGATCGGTCATTATTGAGAACTGCGCAGCGCTTGAGTCGAACAACACACAAGCACACTCACACACACACACACACACACTGCGAGAGAGAAAGAGAAGAAAATTCGGCGGATGGCGCAACGCGGAAAGCGCGGAAAACCCGGGAAAACCTTTTCCGATGCGAGGAAATCGAGAGAGGGCGCGTGAGGCACTTCACTCGCGTGACGTCGAGACGGTTCTGAATTTCGGGATGGGGTTGATCCTCTGCGACGCCGAAAACGCGGGGAAGCGATGACGTCATGCGGCGTCGCGTGGGCGTCGTGAATGAACGGTGGTGGCGTGGGAGGGCGTCGTGCACATATATACACACAGAATGGGGGAGAGAAATGGGCGCCCACGCGAGTATGGACGCTGCCGCCACAACGTAATCCGGGACCGTCATTTACTATATACCTATATATACACGCATATAACGGCCGTTTGTAGCTTCGATCGATGACGCGGAATTGCATTCACAAATTTTAGGACTCGCTTCTCTCTCTCTCTCTCTCTCTCTCCTCTCTCCCTCTCTCCCACACCCCTGCGGACTTCCTGCCGGGGGCGTGAAAGAGACCGAGACGGAGAGAAAGAAGATCGTAAACGTAATTATATCCCGACGAGATGCTGAACTGTTCCCACCCCCGTCGACTTTTTAACGAGACACCGACTTTTATTTGCAAATGTAACTTTGTGTGTATATCAGACGGAAGAACTTCATAATGCGCACTTAACATCGACAGAAGGGGAAGTATTATATAGGGTCATACATAATTTTCAATTCCTTTATTTATTGATATTCGAACAAGTTAATTTTGGTTTAGTTACATTTTGGTTAAATCCCTTTGAGACCTCTAATTAAATGTAATGAACAGGTAGCAAGGAGAACGTTGAATTTATCCACTCTACAAATTTTAAAATATAAATTCTTGTGTTGATCGGAAAGAGGAGATATTTTGTTGTGAGACAATGATGAATATATATGTACTATGCACTATAATTAGTTCCTCTACCAATGAATATGTAAGTTCTTACTTTTATTATGCTTCCCTTCTTCCTGTGTACATTATTGTACCTCTCTCCTTTCTTTCACCTACATTTGTGTATCTATTATAACCAAATATGTATCATGTTCTAATCCTTTTGAGTCTTCGTCCAGGCGTCTAGAACTTTTGCTATTTCTTGACCTCCAATCTTATATCCGTTTGTATCTAGATTTTGAGTAGTTGCAAACAACCGAATTGAAGATTAATCGAAAAGAATAACGCGAATAGATTAATCGAAGGACCATTCGAGTGCGACAGATACTACTAGATTTTCCTACTTCTGAACGTACTGTAAGGGTAATGTGACCCGAAGGAGACAGTCGTACGTAACAACGATGCATGGTTATTCTTGGCTCTATATGCTTTATGCTGAAACAAGTCACCATTGCTGCATTCGCTGACCAGCATACCAGCAAAGCGGTTAATTCGGGAAGTGAATAAATGCGGATTTGAGATATGTTTATGTCTTAGCTCAAGCATCCATATATTTCTGTAATAAGTAATAACGTTTAGGGCACAGGACAGGCGAAGTTTCAAATACTTTAGCATCACAATAATGCGGCAGGCGAATTTTCGACGGCAAATATTGAGGGTACCTGCTTTAATCGCAGGGTCAAATAATCTTACAAGAAATTTCGACGGTCGGCTTAAGACAGGTAGATAGGAAGTGTATCGGTAGGAACGGTTTAAGTTCAAGCCCTTTTAATATTTTCGTGATAAAGATGGGATTTCCCGTAGATTTTCCTTGCCCTCTTGTCCTGCACTAACAAATAAATTGTTTTGACGTATACATCCCCTTATTTTCATTCCTAATTCAACCATCAATACGCGGGCTTGTTAAATTTCTATACCGTCGAAAATGCCTGTACAATAAAACCACCTTTTCGGTTATCCCGTCGAAAATTCGCATCAACCCATCGTAAAACACCTGGTCCCGTCGAAAGTTCTTTCGCCCCAATAATGTAACCGAAAGCAATTTTGGGGTATGAGTCTCAGGTGTTTACTGGCTCCGTTAGCCGTAAAGTAAATAGCACAACAAGAATTACTGCAGCAACTCTTGCTATTCTACATTATTATTATTATTATTATCTACAAATTGGGTAACACACATAGGGGAAGCCATGTAAATGGTTTTGTTTGGATAACAGATTTGTCAACATGTACTTCAGTTTTATTAAATGATGAACCTAGTTTTGTGTCTTGAAACATGATCGATGTTTCTAAGTGTCAGCGATATAATTAACCAAGTATTGCATTGTCATTAAATGGCATTTCCCGTTAATTTGAACTCAAATCTTTGAAATTAGATCAAGTTTAGCGACAAGAAATACACAATTCTAAATTTCACTATCGACATGACCTCCATTTCAGTTATGAATTGAATGGTCCATGAATTCCTTCCGCCTTAAAATGAAAAATTATGGGGTGAATCTCACTTCTTAGAGACGGATAGTTAAAAACATACGCAAAATTTCGTAGAGACGAAGAAAAATTTCTCGGGGTAGAGAGCCGATGCTAGATGACGAAGGTTCTCAATGTCCCCAAATAAAACAATCAACTAATGTGGATGATGTTTAATCCAACAGCTATACAACCGACGTTTCGTCTACGATCGTAGACATAATCATGGTTATTTCCAGTGAGCTGATGAGTCAATTCGAAATGAAAGGTGCAATGAAAGTTCTTTGTAGGTCCAATCGAGGTCGAAAGTAAGACTGACCATTACGTGAAAATACAATTGTATTATATTATATTCTGTGTTGCAGGTGAACCGACAAGGTGGGTCCTCACGGTGTAAGGAGAAGTTGAGAGGCCATTATAACAATTTATAGAAACACTCTCCAACCTCACACAACCCACACCATCGTGACCTACACAAGGACTGATATTTAGGAGGATATTTAGAGCATCGACGAACTCGCTTTCGGACATCTGCAGGAGTTCTTTAGCATTTTCAGGTGTCGTAGACCATACCAATGAGCTTTGAGTTTTAGTTAATGGTAAAAGAGCGACTGGTCCAGTAGGTAAAAACCTTTGCCACGCTATTGTGTTCTCAATCTCTTCAGAAAATTTAAGAGTAGCGACGACGCCCATTTGGTCGTACTTCCAATTAAGGTACTTCACTCCCATGGCCTGCCTCGAATTGACTCATCAGCTCACTGGAAATAACCATGATTATGTCTACGATCGTAGACGAAACGCCGGTTGTATAGCTGTTGGATTAAACATCATCCACATTAGTTGATTGTTTTATTTGGGGAAATTGAGAACCTTCGTCATCTAGCATACGCAAAATTTATTTTTAATGAAGAGCTAGGAGTAAAATCACGTCTGTTCAGATAGCTTACCTCAAAACCACCTCTAGTAATACTAATGACACCAGAATTATAAACAAACATTTGTTAAGTTATTTTTAGTTTTTTAAATTGTAAGTTATTAACAGTTCTACTTATTTTAACTATAATTCTAGTTTTCTGGATATAAAAGGAACGATAATTATCGCGTTTCTTGATTTCCAAGCTCATTATTAACGAATAACAAACAAATCAGTGGAATTACTGTTAAAACATAACTTCTGCGCCTAGCACGGTTTATACCGACTAAAACAACCTTTGCCTTTCCTGATATTTTTTCATTCACCATATCGATTCTTTAATGGATCCGTTATTGAAATATCACTAAACGGGAAATTGTATTAACCGATAATTTAGGGAGGAAAAGGGAACTTCCTCAGTCTCTCCCTTTCTCCCCCGCCCCCCTTTTCCTCACTAGTAAAGTAATAACGCGAGTGGAACAGTGAATGTTCCCTCCACTAGTATACACTCGAAAATTTAAATGCCGATAGCACACGTTATTTATCTTTAATTGATAGATAGCAAGTACTATACATATCAATTAAATTGTTGACCCATTTCAATTCAACTGCTATTATTCACTGAGTGCAGTTTTAGACATTCCAGTTGTTGTGGTTATTATGAATCAATCAACGAAAGCGTATTTGCTTAAAAGAATCCAAATTATTTTCTACCTCAATCAACGTTCGCGTTCGTCGCAACATTAATTGCCAAATGCCGCCACTTTACATGAATTCCATATTCTTACATAACGCGATAGGTTAGAGACGGTTTCGATTATGTAAATGAGAATTATCTCATTCTGAAATAATCAACGGTTAAGCGAGTCATCTGCTACGTTAGGCGTGAATAAAAAAATTCCAGAAGTTTATGTGAAACAAATGGAAAAGTGAAAGCGCCCCGAGAAACGGTTAGGAAACAACATATATGCTTGAATAATTAACTTTTGTAAAAATTGCGGAATTACATCGATCGAAATCTACACCGCAATAGGGGTGTAATTCCGTTGCCGAAGACGGAACTTCCTAAGGGTTTCGGCGAGGAGGTATGAACCTACGCCATGACCGAGTTTTATATCGATCAGGAATGTTTTATATGTTGAAGGGGAGGAAATGCGAAACTTTTGTTTGGAATTTTATATGCATGCCTAGTATGTACGTAATATTAATTTAATACAATTGGAGAGAAAGATTTGTTTCTCTGATGAGGAATATGTTTGAAATTTAAAAAAATTGCTAAAAATGTTTGAATAAAGACCCCCGACAGACTTTCAGGCATGTTCATTACGCACTCCCTTTGCTTCCCTCCACATTCCTTTGGTCCTCATATGCCCATATTCCCGAGAGACTCCCCTTTTTTCCTCTTGCGGTCGCTTTTTGCGTGTATTTTTTCCTCGCATTTTATTTATTTTCACGGCCTGCCATGATGAAATTTCCGTCGATATTTGCGGAATACAAATTTTTCGTTGGTCTGCGTTCGCGTGTGTTTGTTCTATTTCAGGTCAATTAAGCGCCCTGATTAAACGGATGTAAATATCTTGCTTGTAAATATCTTACTAATAAGTTGCCAGGGAGACGCGAGTCAGTCTCGGAATTATCATGTTCAATTTGAATTGGGTAATGTAACAGTCGATGGAACTACAAATTTTGAGAGAATCGATATTAAGGGGAGGGGGGATAAGAGTTTCCGTGCAATATCGACAACTTTGATCTGTTCGTCTTTTATGTAAGTATGGTTAGAGGACACATGCGAATACACCAAAAGGGAAGGAAAAAGTAATACCATCTTTTGAGGTCTTTTTTTCAAAGAGAAGAGTATTCTTTTGACACGTCAGTGTAATCACCGCAAAAGCAATTAATTCTGATATCATTTATCCAAGATTAAAAGCATACGCAAAAGTACAAAACTTTCTTTAGTTGCGGGTTTCTTGATTCATTTAATTGAAGGAGAATTTATACCAAAAACATGAAGTGTATAAAAACGAACAAGCTGCGAAGGAATTTATGGAATAGATACGGTATTGCATTTAGCATAAGGCAGTTGGATTTAACATGTACTTATGTGCATTTTATAATGTAACATGAATAGATTCGATTTCTAATCTTTAAATTATATAATTTAAAAGTTGTGTTTTGTCTTAGTTCTACCGGAACGAAAATAATTTAAGAAATAAAGGTGAACTTCCTATGAAGCATCTGACGACGTATGCGGTAGATTCATAATTTTATTGGCGGTTCCAAAGAGCGCCAGCCACGCAGAGAAATTATAAACTGGCAGTCGTGTTCCAGTGCTGGTTAAATTTGAGTGAGCGTGATTTAATGTTAACTTCATCATTAGAAGACATTGTATTTCAAACGTAAGTAGGAAGGAAATGATGAAAAACGTCCTATCATCAAAACAAGGACTGGAGAAGGTTATTTTGAAGCACGTGTTAAAAAAGAGACGAGACATCTTGTAGGCTGAACATCGTATAAAGTAAGGATATTGTAAATATGAGGAAATTTTGAGCCCCATTCTATCGTTTCTTCTTGCTCCACTGGATCCACTGTATATATTTAGTGCCTTTCTCGGTCATACTTTATTTTACTTGGCGGCTGCGTTATTCTGCGTTTGAAATGGTTGCCCACCGCGGTCAGGTAGTCAAGTTAAAGGGTGGATTCGGACCCGCTTTAGGGGCGAATTCGGACCCAGGTTCTCCCTTGTTCCCTTGCCTATTTTCAACCACACGAGGTAAAAAGGTAATTCCGATCAAAACGTAATTTTGAGTTGTTTAATAGTATATTAAAGTATGAGTGGATATTGAGCTCTTTCAAACACGCACAGAAATAGAGCAAGTGTTTGAAAGAGCAGTTATCCACGAACACTTTACGCGATTATTTTCTATTGGTACCTACCTTTGAAATCATAAATAGTGTAAAAATACCCAAATACCCAATATAATTAATTTGAATGACACTCGGGACGCTTCGTGCCGGCCCGTCGCCCGTCGTGCCACCAATCGGGTCGCCCCGTTACGGCCAAAAACGCTCTGTTATTGGTTGATTTCGTCGTTGTTGATGCGTTTCCATGGCAACTTTAAAACACGCGAGTGCGAAAAAATCCCGATTTACGCACGCCAGAGCGTGTTTGAAATAAGCAAAATAGAGTACCGATAAAAAAAAATGTTCAGGATTACTTTTAAGGACTTCGCAAATGAAGGGCTAATAGCCAGACCGCATCTCAAGTAAAGGATTATATGCCTTCTTTCGCCCGGACCGCAACTCCGTCACGCATAGCAAGTGCTAAAAGTACATGGTTTTCCAATGGCAGGCAGTAACGATGTCGTGTGGGGATGAAGGGTAAATTATAACAAAGATATCTCTCAAAACATAAACAAAAAACTATAAACGAATAAATAAAATAGTTTTGTACTTCAACTTTTCATACTTTTCCTATTACACGTCCGACTCTTTCACGAATCGATATAATTTTTTCCTACTAGCTAATTTTCCAGAAAGTCAAAGTTTAAGTGAACACCCGATCCGTCAACTTGGAATTACACTAAGTTCAATGTTTTTCCCAAAAATCAGCCTGAAATGGAGAGAATTATCCAGAAGTATTCACATGGCCCTTACCAAGAACTAATGTTCTGGTTAATTTGCACAAATTGTGATTGTAATTAAGCATTAATTAATGAATATGGCTTTTAAATGAAAAACCTAATCAGCAGATTTTTCCAAAATGTAACGAGCTCCAGTAGATTCAACAGAAATTTATATACGTTTTAAATAAAATTGTGACTCTTGTACTCAATTTAATACTTCGGTCAGATGGGATTTGATTCTCTACAATTATTTAAAAACTACTTGGATATGCATAGATCAGCATAAATTACTTACTTACTAAACAACTTTAAATCAACACCTTGGAACATTTTGTGCCCACCTCACATTTTTAGTTGTATTCGTTGTATTCTAGCATGTTAGTTCATTTGAATAGGTAGGTACATCAAAATGGGACGTTTGTTTGCATCCTACGATACCTTGACGTCGAATAGTTCAGTTTCATGACACATTTCATTGGGGTTCTCTTGCAATTATTTTTGATTGAATATCGAATACCTTGAATTTAGTGTACCATCGCCCCATTTTTGCGCCAATTAAAGAGGAATCCTTTAAAATAAACGGATGTTTCAGAAAGCTATCAGTGGCACAAAACGAAGGAATCGTCGTTATCGACAATCACTATGCAAAAGTAAAGTCACAGCCTACTTTACTTGGCTTTTATTTTATATTTTCGGCACTAAAATGTTCCTCATTCCGTAATTATCCGGCAATTTTACACGTTCAAAGCTATGCGATAAAACACGCAAAACAAGTTTCGAAGCGTAATTGGAAAATGCAACCGTACAGTATTAACTTGATTAAAATTAATTCTAAAATGTACACCGTACAGTTAATCTGACGTTCCATTACACACATTAAAACGGAGAGGAGGATAATTAAAATTAATTTATTTTAGGCGATTCAAAGTGTAATTTAAAGCAGTTTTATTCGATGTTTATCAATATTGAATCCAATTTTGGTATTGTTCAAGTAAGCTAAGCGATATAAAGTGATGACAGGAAACGATCTAATTCTCAATCGCAACGTAATGGAATATAAAAATTTATGACATGCTATACGTACATAAGTATGTGATATAATTTTTTTCGTTGCGGGATTAGCCCACATTGTCAGACGTAAAGTATCGAATTTGTTGCATTATCTCCTCGACACACACACAACACATTAACAAAGAGTCTATGATTAGAAAGCGGTCATAAACAAGGATTACATAAGATGGCGGTAAGGAATGCACATAGACACCGGTCACAAGTAGAGCATGCTTATTGCGATGCAGTGTCTGGCAGTTCCTCGTTTTGATGAAATCGAGAGACGGAATTTAACGAACGGAGGAAAAACGGAGAGCGAAAACCAAATGCTTTTCGCCATTATTGCACGAAATGCAATCAATCTGGTCGATTGGTAATGAAGCGTGCCATTAATTTCGGATCGTTATCTGGCGGATTGATTGCTCGAAGCGCGCTGTGTTGTTCCCTTCTTTTTTCCTTCGGATAAGGTAGGTACGTGTTGCAGATAAAGCGAGGTGTGATTAGTTTAATTTGTGTTTAGAGATGAACATACAAAAAAACACAAGTTATATATCTATATGCTTATGCAATGAATCAATAATCGTTCTCATTATCTGCCATACGGAGGTTTACAGTTGAGGTGAAGCAATATTCAAAAGGGCAAAAGCGCCTTTTTGAAATCATTAAATACCATCAGCGTCTTCAACATCAACACAGTTTTTGAGTGAGAAAAGTGTCCGTTACTCAACGCACATTGGGAAAAGTCAACGAAGCGTAACGAATATTTTCATTTGTGTTTCACTGGATTCGAAGTGGGACCCATTCTCCACATTTCGTAATGAAATAGGTTTGTCAAATTTAAGAGAGATGAAAAAATTGTGAGGCACTCGTAAGACTGCTACTCAACCTCAAATGTGTCAAAACGTTGTAAATTATAAGGCCCTTTGAAATAGAACTTTGAGCAATTTTCCGATTAAGATGGATTAATGCTTAAGAGAAGATTACTTTGAATTTGAAGGGCATAACGCAGGTGAAGTTCACATAATAAATAGCACGTCGGATTTAAACCTATATCTTTGGATTTGTACCCTAAGGCGTTACCACCTAATATTTCATGTTATTTGGTGTCCTAGGCATTGTAATCTCGCAGCAGGATTTGTTATGTTATTTATTTTCATAATTTGTACTTATCCTTCAAATCAAAGGACCCTTAAAATTCGTAACGCTATTGTTTCTAACTTAATTTTGTCACGTTTAAAAATATATTTTGATTGGTCGTTTCTTCCCGGTACCTACTCATAAAAGTGATATTTACTGATTGGCCAATAAGATTAGGAGAACTTACACGCCTACTGAATACTTACTGATAGCGGCGTGCGGTGAAATTTCAAGTAAAGGAAAGCAATTTTTAAAAACTCACCCTATTTGTAATGCAATTCGATTCTTCGATCACTTTTTGCAAATTCGTCAATGACGTCATCATAAAAACGTTCCTATTTCAAATATTATGTTTAAGAAGATGATGTTTTGTCATTTTTGACATTTTTCTAGGGGAAGCGCTGCTTCCATGGACCGCACGCCGCTACTTACTGAACTGATCAAAGAACGATTAACTTTACGAGTATACCTGTCTCGCCCTACTTTGTTTCCGAGAGAACGGCTCCGTCAGTACAAAAATACAGGAAATACATGTCCTGATACAAATTCGGACGTACTTTTCGACTTATGATTGGCATTCTTCTTCTTCTTCTTAGGACGCCGTCTCCCTACGAAGGTTGGCGATCCAACTGGCTATAATGGTGCGTGAAACCGCACCTCTAAAAATCTCTATAGATGTCCGTCCGAACCATCGCCGCAGATCCTTAAGCCATGAGTTCTGCCGTCTGCCCACAGATCGTTTGCCTACTATCTTCCCTTCGATGAGGAGTCGAAGGAACTCGTACCGCTCCCCCCTCATTACGTGCCCGATGTATTGTAGCTTTCTTTCTTTAATGATTGTCAGCAGTTCTTTTCCTTTACCTATTCTCCTTAGCACTTCCTCGTTGGTTATCCTGTCCATCCAGGATATACGCAGTATACGGCGATACAAAATACATCTCAAAGGCGTAATGCGATTCTCCATTGATTGGCAGAATGTCCAGCTCTCGAAGCTATAGAGTAGAACTGGGAAGATGTAAGAGCGTAGTAAGCGTATCCGGAGCTGTAGATTAATGTCTCTACTTTCTACTTTTGGCATTCTTACAAATTGGCAAATGATTGGCAAATACTTATGAGGAATATGTAAAGAAATTCCAAGACGCACCTCTGTCCCCCGCTTATACCTAACTACACCATTCTACATTAGACTAGAACAGGCACATTTTCGGATCAGATTCATCTTGGACAACGGAGAGAAATCTAGAACTTCGAAGGATCGAAGGTATAAATGTGGATCAGAATCTGAGAGAAGAGTAGATATGTAAAGCGAGCAAATAATTACGACCTTCAAGTCACGCGAAGTATAGTAATTCTAAGTGCAATTTAAATTAGGTTGAGTAATGTAATAAGCATATTAGTGATAATCTATTCTGATTAATTAACACACCTAAAACGTTCCAATATGATATCAAGATCCTATTGTCACATTGGAATTGACTCACGGTGTAATATGCTCCGTAAGACTCATGACATCGTTAGGACTTTAGAATTTAAAGGCCTTGCAAGTTAGCTTAATGTGGGATACTAATTAGTGACAGAAACACGGATATAAGGGTGGAAATTTGAAGGGTATATGTATAGGGCACATTACTTGCCTTCCTCTTCTGAAAGTGAAGTTATCGTGCTACGTTAGAGAGGATATTATTAATTGTAATCTAATAAAATACTTTAACAGATTAAGGGGCAATTCATAAACTCCACTGACACTTCTTTGCTTCTCAAAATTAGGATTGATGCGCCTTCTCTTCAATTTTTGAATTCAGGAACGCGTAAATCAAGTTAATTGAAGAATAATTTGAGAGAACGATGTTTGGACGTTCGCGAAGTATCGTTTCAGTAGTGAACAGTAGTAGCTAGTTCAATAAGGTGTTCTGTGCACAGATTGAAAGTTTTTCTTTTTTGTATATATAAAGGTTGTAACTTCCCCAAGAGTTCTTAGATGACTGGTGTAAAGAAACCAGACATATGATAACAATTGATGATAACAATGTTAATTATAGCAAACCATACGTATGACGTTAAAGAATATAATTTCCAGTCCATAATTCCAGTCATTTGCACAACGCGCCTTATAATTTTTAATGCAACAAGCGACTAACATTTTTTGGTCAGGTGGTAGCAGTTCATGAACTACTGACTTTGATTTTATTCAGAACGAAAGTAAAATAAATGCATGTTAATTAGAACATACAATTGAAATTTGCAATTTAAATAGTCCATTGTACAATTGTTGACGTGCTTGGAAATGTGGATATAGATTACCTTTTATACAGTTTATTTAACATGTATGTGTATGATGTACGCCTATTAAAAATAAATCACAGAAAGACGAGTTCCCCTAATGCAATGCAGTAATAATAATAAATAATAATGCTTAACTACTTATAGATTATCAAAATCCAGGTCTGTTTAATTACTAATGATGCTCTAAACCATATATTTAAATTTAAACCACTTTGTTTTAAAATTTAAAGAGTGTTAAATTTCTTTCGCTGATATTCACTCACTGTCTGTCGTCTATCCTATTAGTATCCACAGATGTTATTCACGCGCCGTTGTGGTAAGTGTTGAATATTGTTATTATTTTTCAATTACTCACATGTACAAGGAACAAAAAAGTACTTTAGTACCAATGAAAAGTCAGAATTGTTTTAATTAATAGAAAAAATGTAATTCAAAGCAAATGGACTGACCTTACGAGGCGGTAAATCTACTTATTGAATATGGCCCATACCCGAAAAAACAGAGAGGTGGTGCTACATAATTTTAAGGGGTCAGAAATCTGATTACAATTTACCTACGATGTGCCCACATTTCTAGGACGATTATAAGTATAGTCGTAGTAGTTGTTAATGATGCTCATGATTTCTGTTTTTAGTTTTTTGGTTTTTTATTTGATTATTTAGTTTTAAGTTAAATAGAGACGATTATTTATTTAGTGTTAAAATAGGAGCTGTGTCCATCACTTAACAAACTTTCATGCACAGGTTAATTGCATATTTAATGAAAACCTGAAGTCAACTAGATCCATAATAAAAAGAAACAATAAAGAAACAATTTACGTGATTGGTTAAATAATTGGTCTTAATGCAATTTGCGCGAAGAGTCAAATAAATAAGCTTATTAAAATTTAAAACCCATTTTAACCGTAATGACTTCCATGAACTTATACGTTTCAATTGCTCCATATACATTGGTAATATGAATATACGCTAAATTAAAATTTTAATTTAAAATTTAATAAGAACCGAATTGAATAAAAATTTAATATTTCTGTCAAAGACAAAAGCGCTTTTAATTTTGGCCCACGACTCTTAGAGCAAATTAAAAGCACTTGTTGCAATTGTTCCATGAATAGCTAAGTATCCGCAGCTTTTTGAAATTCTAATCGTTCAGGTTTAAAACAAATCCGTTTCGAATTGTGAAGAGAGACGCTTTATCCCCTACGTACAAAAGGAACGCAACAGGAACCGCGTTTCAGAATTCCATTATTCGACACATTTTATTTTTCATTCCGAGCGACTAGCTGCATTTTGCGGGATTTGAATATCCCCAATTCCTCGAAAATTCATGGAATTGCAGTCTAATTTTGCCGATGTCATTGATAAATTAATAAACCATCAATTTGAATATGTACTGTGAACCTCTACCTGGCAATAAATATGTTTTTATGTAAATTGTAACTAAATCAATAGAGAAAAAAGGATTTTCAACCACATTTCTTTAATTTAGTAATACGTCTAATTGTTTTTAACTGGGCGATATAGGGGGCCTGCAGAAAAACAATTTTGTTTTATTCTTTCAATTCCTCTATATTTCTAAACACATTCAATCCAGTAAACTAACTTACGACTTCCACCTTAATGTGAAGGACACGCTTTCAGGAAACCAATAGAACCTTTTTTATTGCGCGTGATTTGGTAGCAACCATTATAACAACACTTCACAACAAAAATAAAATGCCTGCACTGCTGCATATTTCCAATATGGAACGCATTAATTACTCTCCTTATCATTCAACTAATTCTACCTACACGTTCGTTAAGACTGGGAAACTGTTATAATAATTTTCCGCGGCGTCAAATTATCTTTTATGTAAATCTAAGCGTGCAGCAATTGAATCTTATCGAAACTTTTACGCTTTTCTCTACTTTCCACGTAATTTAGCTCGACACTCTGCGCTCAACCGTGATTCGATTAGCCGGATCATAGTGCGGGGGTAACGCTGATAAAACTGAAAGTCGTATATAACTATTGACCTAATTTCAATAGACCATATAAAGTTATGGGTATTTACAGGAAGAGCTGTAATATGTTTATTATATGACACTTGTTACGGGACATAAAGGAAAATACCGTGAAAAGCTCTGCTCAGGCTGCTTCGGAAATGGGGAATCTGATACAATTACAGAGTTGAATAGTGTAGAATACGGCCCAGTTTAAATTGGCCGTATGAGCAAATAGACATTTAAATGAAGGAAGAGTCGTAATACAACAACATGCATCACCTGATAAGGGGTGTAAAAATGGCGCGGCTCAATTCGTTTTGATAAATTTGATATCGGATGTGAACTAGAACAGAATAGGGTTAAATTTCAAATTTGTACCTAAGCAATGGCTCATTTTAATCAACATGCCGAACATGTAAAAATAGTTTTGTTTGAGCAAGGGTAAGAAATGTCCTGGCACAATGCACATCAAGTACCCATAAACTCACACGAAGTAATTTCATTGTCTTATATAAGCTTAAAAAAAATCAGAAGAGCTTTTAAAGAAACTTTCCTTTTCTCTTATAACACTGTTCAAAATGGATGTACATAACAAGCTCCAGAAAATTATTTGATTACCATGTACCCACATAAGACAAAAATGAAAACATAAACTCTCCCTGAGACCTTAAGCGGTGGAATAGTCGCACACGAGTCAAACAACCCTCACAGAGACGTTTAATATTTACTCGAAAGGAAAACCCCTAGAGTCGGTTGAGGTGCTCGGAACAAGGTAACATGTTAAAGCATCTTATGTAGTACCTACATATAAATCAAAGGTTTATGTGATGGTATAGTTTACTTAGAGTACTGGAAGGAAAAAAACTAGATGGTTTGTTCAGCAGATCTACCAGAGTACAGTGGTATAACGTGTATAAATGATGATACCATTTTTATTGAAGTTTTCTTTTATATTAAACTTAATCAGACTGTATTTAAAGAACTTAGACATTTATATCTTAAATGTTTGAAATAAAACCACCAAAGTAAGGCATAATTTTTGTTTCTACCTTAATTAGGAGAACCAACAATGCTGTACGCCAAAGTTAACTGATTCCTTTATTTTTCTTATTTTTAATGCTCCTGATTGTATGAAACACTACATTTCAATCCAGTTGTAAGTAGTATTAATAATTCATTTCCATTTATTTTTAACGTTAACAGCACTATAGGTAACAGAGTCGCAATTTTTAAATATTTATTAAGACATTACAACGATAAACTAACACTGTGACTAAGTACGTAACACAAGCAAATCGTAATTAGCATTTTTTTCCAAAACTGCCTAAGTTAGACCAACTTAAACTGTTTTCTAATTAAGGAAGATATTTTTCAACCAACACTCCAAGTAGTTCTTGGGCCTGCCACATTTGGAAGCCTTTTATAAATTGCTAGATATAAGAATTTGGTATTTTTAACTTGGATTTTCAGTACTACTCTTGCGCGACTGATGCAAGTCAAAGGAACGACCTTGCCCGTTCTGTTGAGTAGGCTTTGCGTCGTTAACGAACAGCAGTAAATGCATGTAGCCGGTATCGCTACTTTTCGCATCGTATTGTGTACGACCATATGGAAGTAGTACTCCCATTATTCGTCCTTATAAGGTCGATTGGTATCCTAACTACCTACGTCGGGGCAGATGTGCGAAATTACTATTGTGGCGCTCAAGCGGCGCGTACCTCTGGCATGGTTTATATGCAACAAAAGAGTACTACGATCTCTCGCATGAGAGTCTCACGTGATCAACTCGAACCCACAAATCCAAAATTAATAACATCTGTATTTGATCGTTTTGGAGGACGCGGTGAACCGTTACCAAATCAATCGATACTAGTAGTCCGGGAGCCCATAACAACAAATTTTGTTCACAAAATTCGTCCAGGCTGATTTTAATGCATCTATGCTTCATATGAAGTAATGAGGCTTCGCGACGTCACCTGTGTTAATAGCGATGGGATGGATGATTACTTTGTCGAAACCTCGGAAACTACTGCCAAGAGTAAGGTAAGGAGAAAGACTCCATCAAGATACAAGTGAAATGGAAAGTCGATACCAAGAAAGATGGGATGTCAACAAGATGAGAAACCCGTTGCGTAGGTCTTTTGGAGAAAAGAGTTCGTTACAAAAAAGCGACACATCTTTCACATCTCCATTCATCGTCGTATGTCTATAGACTTGATTCAGTTCAGAATGTTGTTTCCGAAATCACTTAAGCCCATCAAAAGTTATTTCAATTTTTCACGATTTTCGACATTTTTAGTGATTTATTCGCAATCAAGGGTAGTACAGTGAAACTAACGACGGATACATGTAATACACAAAGATAGGGTAGGCCTTGTCAAAAGTACAGGTAATTTTTGTGCGTGTTGGTATTATATAAACAGTTAAGCTGATGCTCGCGTTCTAAGTGTGCAAAAGTCGAAAAACGCCTGAAACCCCACCTAATAATAAAAGAGAAAAGGCAATAATAAGAAAATTACTAATTCAACGATAAATTAAGGCATAATCCAGTAACCTAAACGTACTTAATGCGAAGTACTGGATGTTAACCTTATAATGACAGTCAGTCGTTATTTTAACATTTAACGAAATTCTCCTTACTCTCACTGAAAATAAAGTGTATTTGAAAACACAACGAATAAATCCCGCAGTATGGCAGCATGTTTCCACCCAAATAAATGCTAAAATAAAAATAAACACCAAATAATAATAATTTACTCACATATCTAACATACATATACGTACGTAATATCTGCTCTGACACGTTTAAGATGAATTGTCAACAAATGTTATAATTACTATTAAGTGAAGAGGAACAATAAACACGAAGGTTGTATCGCTGGGTGTGAACCTCATCACGACAATTAATTGATAGTTATCTCAATATGGGTCATAAATTTAGCTTGTAGGTTATTATTTTATGATGATTGCAAAAAAAAATGCATTTCGAAACACGTCACACAAATCTCGTAATAAGACAGTATAATTCCTATCCCAACAACCAACAATAATTATTTACCTATCTCATAATATGCTAGTGCGATAAAAATAAAAAATATTGTTTGGTATGATATGTACTAATTGTTCGTATATTCTTCGAAGCAATTAAATTTTATGCGCGTATCGGTAATAAAAAGTATATTAAATCACGATAATTAGTATGTTATGAAGCGCAGATTATATATGACAGTGATTGCAGGTAAATTTTATTTAAAATTAATAACTTGAAAAAACACTAGGCATTATGAGTAGGTACCTATGATATTATTTAAATGAGCATCTGCACAAATACATTATTTCACAATTTAACAGGACTAAAATAAATCCAAAATATTTCGTATGAAAATACTCTTTACTGACCTGATAAAAGGAAACAATGTCTTTCAAAGTCATCGCGATTTCTCTCCCTTCCCCTGAAACACTTCCAGCACCAGATCAGTTGGGCTACTGAGAAACAATGTTAAAAATTTCGAATTATTACTTGTGCGATAAGATAAGAGAACTCCGTGCTCGTCATGTACGAATTTCGTTTTTAAAAAGTTTAGCACATCTCATTATCTTCATTGATAAAGATCACGCGTGTGGGGGGCGTTTCGTCATCGTTGATAATTTAAGCATCGCACAATAGGCTGTATTATCTCGCAATTCCCAGGAAACGGATCCTAATAACTTAATAAGTGTTGTTAATAACTTATTCGTCACCCTACTTCGACCACTTGGATAATAGGGAAAAGAACAAATCGCAATAAACCCACATGATTGATACTTATATAAAGTCCTAGACATATCCAGTGAAAGAATGCTTCTTTCAAAAGTTACTGTGATAAGTAAAATTCTTTGTGCGATTATTCGAACTTAACATAATGTAACTTCTTACGTCATACACTCGGATTTAAATGAAAATAAAAATTATAGCGCGCAGGAAACGTAACTACTCGATATTCATTATTCATTACCGTGTTTGTTTCGTCCCTCCTACAACACAAGGGCATGAATCATTTTTCATGAAATAGGTGTCGACAATTGGTTTTGAATCGTGTCAGTGACATTAAAAAATAGGTAATATCAAGATGCGTAGGCACCCGAAGTATAGTGTGTACATGGCTCCATTTTAAAACACGAAATTTAACTAAAGAGTTGGTTTAGACTTAGTACTCTCTTTATTTGCTAAGCAAATGACCAACTTTGACCATTTGGACAACCTTCTATCAGTATTAATATCATAGTACTAATTCGATCTCGAATTCCATGTGATATTTTATAGGCGGCGCGGCGAAAGCGCATTAACTAACTGGAATATATGACGTTAGCTGTGACAGTAATGATTCTTCCATTGACTCTGGACAGAGTATAAGCAAAACTATGATTGAAAATAACATAGTAACGCTTGATAGCAGGTTGTGCCAAAATACATTCGTATAAAGACACCACTTTGAAGCTGCAAGGTTAAAATCAAAATTTGGAAATTTTCCGAATACAATGAATCAATACCTCTCTTTGACAGACAACCTGAATTACAATTAAACGCTAACATTTAAATGTTGCATTCAAACTTAATTACCGTCGACGCGTTTCTATTACCAAGAAAACCCACGCATGTTCATAATGTGCATGCATGTACTGTGAGCGATAGTTTGCATAACAAATTTACGTTATGTGTATGTAAAAACAACGCTCTCGTGTGAAAATTAAATGAACCAGGCAGATGTTCTCATTATTTTCTATTGAGATGGCTCCACGATTGAGATATCACCATGACTGAACGAGCGCAATGAAAAAAAAATATTTTGCACATTCCACGATATCAAATTATAACGAGCGAGGGCGTATCACATTTTAAAACTTTTTTGGATAAGTTTTTTTCCCATTGTTGATCGATACGATGCACAGATGATGCTTTTGATAAGGGTCAGATTAAATTCCCCAATTTATCGCAATCTTGATGAAAACTTTTCCATTTCGTGTACATACTAAACATAATGCTTTAATAAATCTGAACTCATCGATGTATATAATAGGCTACGTATACAAGGGGATGCCCAAAGTAATGCAGATTTTTATAAGCACGTTTTATTAAAATTCTAAAAGAATATTCTTTGGCAGAATTTTAAATGCTTTAAAACTCGTACAAAGAGAGTAAGTGTTTGAAAGAGCAGTTATCCACGAATACTATACGCGATTTTTTTTATTGGTACCTACCTTTGAAATCATAAATAGTGTAAAAATACCCAAATACCCAATATAATTAATTTGAACGACACTCTGGACGCTTCGTGCCGGCCCGTCGCCCGTCGTGCCACCAATCGGGTCGCCCCGCTACGGCCAAAAACGCTCTGTTATTGGTTGACTTCGTCGTTGTTGATGCGTTTCCATGGCAACTTTAAAACACGCGCGTGCGAAAAAGCCTGAAGCCAGAGCGTGTTTGAAATAGGCAAAATAGAGTACCAATAAAAAAAATTATTAAAGGTATTTAGGCGTTTTGAGTTGAGTTGAGTTTTAGTTAACGTCTGTTTTTGCTGCCAAGGCTGGACTGGACCTACAGCTTAATAGGACTTATTTGCTTTCGAACTAAGAAGTAGATTATCCACACAGCTCCGTAGTTTAATAACATTTTTTAAATTATTATTTCATGAAAAATTCAAGCAAATTTCAAGTCAAAAATTTCAAACCCTTCAAAACTCACCCAATAAAAATGTTTCGATATTTTTAAACTCATCAATGTATATGAGATAGCAAAAATTATTGAAATTGCTATATAGGCACTTAAAAGTGTAATTGCCTATAGGCACTTATAGCAAAGATTTACAAATATCAATTATGTAAGAGGTAGTTTTTCGAGGATACATTTGTCTTGCAAAGCGTTGGCGTCATTCAAGTATGCGTATATAAAAGGTACGTTTACATAGCAGACAGTTATAAATACTTGTACAAATCTATAACGGTTATGGTTTCTTAATAAAAAGACCGAAACGTGGGGAAAGCTTTTTTCAAACATATAGAGAAGTTATAAAGCTATAGAAAGATCACATTAAAACATGAACATTCTTATCAAAATCATGAAATCATTCGAGAAGTCTAGACGCCTAAAATTTTATATCTGTTTTCTCCTGTCTGTAAAACCACCAGATCTATGAAGGATTAAGGTGAAAGGTAATATGCCCATAAAACCTATTAATGACATGAGTACTTCAAATCCTGTGACACCGTATAAAAGTCTACATTTAAAATTTCATAAAAACGTGTTCAGCCGTTTTTGAAGACATTTGACCCTGGACGAAACGACGAATTACCCGTAGGAACAGAGATAATTCCAAAATAGGTTCTTTGGATTTCTAATAAGAGCCTAATTAGTTCCCCCTAATCTAATTTCAAAAAAAATTTGGTTGTCTGTAAAGTCGGTTTACGGACGATAATTTTTACGTGACAACGTCATAAGAAAACATTGATGAAACATGGAATACGTTTAAGAATTGAATAGAATTATTATCACTAAATTATCATTAGAAGGTTTTTTCGCACTACGGTTGGCCTGTCCAACTGGTCATTTTAGACACATTGTTATGGCATGTGTCAAGTTGAACATTAATCTCGAACCTAACATGAATTGCTGCGCAGGATAATTGTTTTCATTGAATACTAAATGAAAGCAGTCGACCTCTTACACGATCATTTATATCATTCATCATAATGTTTGAGTCGAAATCGTAACATAACCTATTATTAGTGCACTCATTGACCGATGCAAGAACAAATATATGAGATTATATAGCTAATCTAACTCTTAGAATGCAAGAATTGAATACCTTATTGCCGCAATTGCTATTGTAATAGTAATAAGCAATGTTATGCCCAGTAAATATTCAGATAACTTTATAAATAATAGTGTGCTAACTGCTGTCTCCGTCGTCGGAGTGGAAACAGTGCAATCACCAATCAGAGCGCGCGTAGCGCGTACCCTTCGTCCCCTTCCATTGCGCTCGCGAACCGAGCCGATCGCCAAATCGAGCTTTCACTCGGACGCTGTCGTGTAAAAGAGATAGATGCGTCGCAAGACAACCGCCAAGGTCGATCTCTGTCTATTAACGTTACAATGTTTTGTGGACCGGCATGTAGCCGGCACATCGATTTATAAGACGTATTTCACGTGAAAAATAAGTTTAGACTAAGCATAATATCCCCATCCGGAATCAGGTCCGTATAAATGTAAGTACCATTACAACATGCTTTTTATGATAATGGTAGGTAATTCAAATGTTAGGATTCGATAATTTTATGAAATAATATGTACCTATTAACGTATTTCGTATATAATATAGAGTTCACATCAATTTCTTATTTGTCATTATAATTAAAATAATTAAAACAATAAAGAGTGCGTGGTATTCTAACAACCCTATCTATTAATAAAATTGATCTTCGATTTTATAACTGTTCTCCTTAATCTAATTTCTCCTATTCAATATTTTCAAACAATTAAAAATAATTGCACCAAAATATCAAATTGATAAGACCAATTTCTGCACACTCAACATTCCGTGAATGTTATCAAGAAAGAACACATTTATTTACAATTTCGAAATTTTTCGAGACCGAGACGAGACCAGACTTAGGTCAAGACGAGACAACTTTTAGGGATTTTTCGAGACAGCCACGAGACCATGTCATACTCATGTCTCGTCTCAAGTCCACCACTAGATACGTGGATTACTACAGAAGTTAATGAGCAATTAATTGTATTATCGGTTGTAATATAAACCTCATAAATTTGGTAACAACCGTAACTTGTCAAATAAAATTCATCTCGTACTCTACGCCCAACGACAACAACCACAAGTATGTACCTATAAGTTAAACTGTTTTTGTTTAATTTTTTTCACTGACGCAAGTGTTTTTTTCCCTGTTACATTCCTTTAAAGTAAACTCACGGTTACTTATCGAGTGCTAAATAAACATGTGAGCGGTTGCAAATGACATGAAACCGAATCCAATTTTATGTATTTTTAAACATATGTATGTACATATTTTCTTCACCGTAACTTGAATTTGATTTGCCAAATCAGCACGTCCTTTATTGCCGACCGCATTACTTTTGTCATCGTACTGTTATCAAAGGGAAAAGATTGCAAACTTGTTTGCCTTCCATTTTCGTTTGTTAGCTGTGTTACAATTTTAAATTTGTTTTAATTTACACATAGCTTTCGACGAGCCGTCGTAATATTTTTGCTAAGTTACCACATATCTTATTTTGTACGATTTACCAGCTCTTATGCAAATAAGTATATATACATATTAGGAAATTTGTTAAATATCAAATTACATCCTTTCTCGACAAATAAAGAAAATTTTGATTGATATTCCGATATGTATGTATGAGGTGACACTTCATAAATAAATCCAGAAAGTGGCGATTTAGAAAGAGCGACACTAAGATAAATTATATTCACCTTTTGTTTTAACATCTTGAAACAAGCTATCTCGTCCACCTTCATGAAATATGAGCTTGCGCTTCGCACGTTGTGCTTACCTACATCTTTTTTATTTATGGAGCTGAATTTTTTTCAGGTAAATGAAACTTGAAAGCTGCGGGTGGTCTTTAATGTTCTACGAAATTTATTCATAAGCGGGATGGGATTTTAAGGCAAAAGATTGTTTTTTTTTTCTATTGCGTTGGCTATTAATGTAGTTGCAGAGGCTTGTTGATAAAACTCGAAGAGTATATTTACGAGGTTTTGAAGAATAAATCGTCCTTTAACTAAAAATTGCCACATTTTAAAATTACTACTACTCACCGTGAAAAGGAAAGGAGTATTGGAGCGTCACTAGGTAGAATAAACTTAGAAGGGATATTTAGAAATTCTTTTAAGACTGATGTTTGGGACAAGTTGTTCCAATTACTAACGTGTTGGGACTAATTGTCCTACACGAGACATTTTCCACGAATTAATATAAAAAATAATCTTGACTCGATAGTTGTACAATCGTCCATAGATATACTAATAAGTTCGGTAACTCTCGCCAGCGACTAAAATCGTCCCCTCCTGTCCTCGCACCTCCCTTGATCTACAAACTTGCCCACCGAGTGGGCCCACCTCTCGTCGTCCCAGCTCCCTTAGTCAACGAACTTGTCGGTTTTTATTACTTTACTATATCATTACTAATTTTTCTATTTTGTATTGGAGACAAAGGTTCGGTTGTGTATTTTCTTTAACCTATAAGCCGAAAATATCTTTGGCTGCGAGTTTCCGAGATATAAAAAATGATTAACTTCATTAATGGAAGTCTATACTTCTTTCGGCAGCAAAGGAGCACCAAATCTTGGCCAAAAAAGGTGTAATTAGCATAAATAATAAGCAGAGTAGGTAACAAGGTTATTTAAAGACATTATTTAAAGAAGGAATCCCGTACGTTCCCATGGTAACTATGTGATATCTTGATCAACCTAGGCGTTCGCGACACACTTATCTTATATTCTGTTTGTTCAAATTTAAGCAGTGTTTGATTGTATAGATCCTATTCAAAATATAATTATACTGTACAATGTGATATGGTGGGAAAACTGTTTTTAACGCTCAAATTGAGATATGTCGGACAGGTTACAAGAAACAACTTTGTTATTTTCATGTTTTAAGCATAAGTAAATTCGACGTAGTTTGTACGAAATTGACGTCCATTCAATAGCGACGAAATATAGGAGGTTTCAGTAACAATACCCAAAACGATCACCATTCTTGGATTTCTCAAAACCGCATTGCCCAAATCAGTGATTTCACTAGTCAATCGACTCGTCGACAAAATAACGTAACTTAGCTAAATTAAACAAAATCTACACCTCCAACAATAACAAAGTAACTTAATTTTAACAACTTAACTTTGGGCACATTGTATAGATTCTTGCTCCTTATTTGCAATTTGTAATAAGTTATCACACAATAATTAAAAAGATTGACATTGTAGTTAAATAGTGGGAATCTTTCCAATGGGAATATAATTAATAATTAATTTTAATTTTGGGACCTAAGTTTAAGGAATTCAACACATTGCATAAACCTAAAATCATGGAATGATGTAATAAATAATATGATGTATGACGCTTGAATCTTTGTTGTATTGTTGGTTGTTTTATGTACCATAAAGCAAATCTGTTTGGGTGACAATTTAGTCTTTTGAATACTTTATAGAATAAACCTAATAATATTTCAGTTTTTATTGTTACATGTAATACAGATTGGGAAATTCGTCTTGGATTGGAACCGTTCCAATAACTTAATGTTTAATGTAGATGTTATGCCCCAAAGTTAAATGGCTACATTCCCGATGACTTAATGAATGTGTAGATCAACAGGTTTTTAGATAATTAAAGTTGAAATCGTTGCTATAGTGTAACTGGCTAATTGTTTCCTTTTCGTAGAGGTTTGTTTTTTTACAGTATCAGTATTTAGTAACCCAGCGTTGGGGTGATTATTGGTGATTATTAATTGTTACTAGAGGATAGTTCTACGAACACACGAGGAGGAAGGTATCACAGACAAATTACAAATGTTGAACTTGTAATGCTCATTGGTGAATCAATGCAGTACAAAAAAAAATATAGCAAAAGTTCCAGAACGATGCCTTGTGGAACTCCAGACCAGAATTTACGTTCGATCCTCTTAGTGATTTACTGTCAAATAGAGATTGGCAATGTATGCTCTAACAATGAGGTGGAGAAGAGGAAATGCTTTTCGTTATTCATCCAGGAGCTCTGCCTGACAAATTGTATCAAATGTTTGTGTTTTGACTAAAAATGCTGCAACACAACACTTCTAGTCATCTAAGTGTCGTGCTTTTTGCGATGGCAGCAGTTTATAATTTGGTGGCTCGATTGGTCTTACTCGATAATTATGTCGATAAGTGGTTTTTCATAAGTTTCGACTACATTGGTAAGAACTCTATTGGTCGATGTGGCTTCGTTACTGCATTATTTCACTGCAGGTTTTCCAGGTTCGCTAATGGAATTATAACTATGTTTCGTTGGACGGTGAAGCAACGAAATTTGATGCCACACAGAGTACGAACGCCAATTTTTGATGGAACACTTCAAATATTGTTGCTCTGTTCATGTTTCATTCAGGAGGCTTTTTAAAATCGAGTCTGAATTTATTAAAACTTCTGACCTGTTTAATGCCAGTGGTAATTCCACTTGATAAGGTTTATTCAGAAATGTGCTGTTTGCCTTCTTTGCTTTTGTTTGTTGGGTTGGAAGGACTTGGAAAAAAATGTTTTATAGATAGTTGCTAACTATAGATAAAGAGGTAAATTTTAAATTTAACAGGACATATATTTCGAAACAGCCATCTTGGCTAATTTAGTAACTACCTTCCCATATACTATTTATGCAAGGTAATCTTATAATTACTACCCTACAACTTAATATAACTTCAATTTAATTATAAAGCGTTTACCGCTCCGTATTTTAATTTCTCAAATTACGTAATTCAGTCGTTTTGCTGATTACACAATAGTGTTTCCGGAATGCAGTTGTGTATTCTTTCCAGTGAATTTTCGCGGATCTCCATTTAATGGCCCCTTTCGTTCCCCCGCACTCTTAATCTATTATTTGACTACCGTCACTAATACCGCCCCATAAACCTTCATCAGTCCGACGAAGGCTGCGAAATAGCAATTTTTGCCGAGCAAATTAACTATCTCAATGTGCGAATTTTGTCGTTGGCGTAATACATGAAAACTTAATTAAAATTTCTCTCGAAAGGGAGATAGAAGGAGAAGAAGAAACGGCATTCCTGGGGCGTTGTATCTACCAAGCTCCGCAGCGTTCCGGACAGACGTGCTGATACAGCGGGAAAACGATCGGGAGTCGTGGAAGAGCAGTGCAACGAACTGTGTGTAGAATCGATTATGGAGGTGACAGGCGGTTTTTCCGATAGTATACGTAAAATAAATTTGTATTTAAAACATACCGCATTACTAATGCTAGAAGCACTCATTACGTGAGGATACGTGATACGCTCCAATCGCAGAACCTAACATCAGATCAGGGTCGTCGAGAGAACGGGCAACGAATTCTGTAAGAAATCCCAATCCAGAAACTCCCATTGGACATTTACTAATTTGGCCTGAGCCCCAAAGGGGCATTTTTAGCTGACTTCTTTCCACCTCGGATCTCCCGCATTTCCTGTAGTAATATCCGTCGGTAAATGTTCGAAAATGCCAGGGACAAAAGATGCAAGTGACAGCTTCTGCATTTCACTCAGTGAAGTCCGAATCTAATTTATTAGTTATCTGATAACTCGGCAGGTTGCTGACTCGAACTATTGCGAAATTAATGTACTTATATAAAATAACCTGCACACTATAAGATATGAATCGGATCGATTTTAATTAAGAACAACTGTCCATTGTCTAGATATTATAACGGGGTTTATTCCAGCAGGAATTACAAAACTACTATCATTTAGTTATATTATAAAATTATTACTACAGTTATATGTCGTAGTAGTATAGTTATACTACAAATTGTCTAAACATTTAAGTAGAAATGTAATATTTGAACGAGTTAAAAATATTGGATTATTTTCTATCAGAAAGCCGTAAAAGTTGACATGATTAATTAGGATGAATGTGTCTTGTATAGGTATTTACAATTTTTATTACATATAGATTTCAAATAACTGTTTTGAACAGCGACTGCCTGACTGGCTAACTACCTGAAATGGGATCGACGCAGAAACGATTTTGTGGCAATCCCGTCAAATTGCTCAGCTGCTTATATCGGCATCACTCATATATACTTTAACCAGTAGCAATTGGAACACTTAATAAAAACCGAATTTACCGAGGACATTCGAAAAGAGCCCGTTGTCTCTATACAAAACCATGGGACTTATCATTTTGCTTATTCAGAAACGCCCTGGTATTTTTAAAATGCAGGTGTCAGTTGCCCAAGTGAAATCATATATGTGAATGTATGGATATGTACAGATAAAAAAGTAGAGGATCCATTGGACCACAAAATTTTTTTTACGACAGCTACACTTCGTTTGTACTTCGCGTACGAGGAAGTACGCGAGACTCTACAGATACTGGATGGTCTACTGGACATAACACAGCGGCCACGTGTGCTTTCCTTGTGATGTCTTCTTCCGCATTTATATTCGAGAAAGCAGTGGTGTGTGAATGTGTGTGCCATTTGTTTGTGCGATTTGGAAGTGAATTCATTGTTAGAGTTATTATCCGTAATGATACGCCCATGGAGGACAAGGCGGCA
The DNA here is from genome assembly GCA_946251905.1 of Cryptocephalus moraei. NCBI lineage: Eukaryota > Metazoa > Arthropoda > Insecta > Coleoptera > Chrysomelidae > Cryptocephalus > Cryptocephalus moraei. Next base: position 35,505,824 of record OX276454.1, on the reverse strand, counting down.
TCGCGCTTCACTACTTAAAAAGCCATTAAGTGTTTTTTTTTTGTGTTCCAATTGTGACTGGACATAGTATACCTATCCACAGAGCACCAAATTAATGAAATGTAAGAGTAATGTTTTATACTTTCAACTGCCCAAAGTGTCCATTCTAACCCACTAAGTTTTCCTAACCTCTATTCGACTGATTGTCTAGCTTTGGTATTCTGATTTCTTGCGATTTTCTTGCATTCTTCATCGAAAATTCATAAAAACAGTCTTTTTCAAGGCTCTTCGTCGAACTCTCGTGTTTCAGATTACTCTCATTTACACGAGCAGTAAGAAGAGCTAACATGGAACTGCAACAATTTGAACTTTGGACCTCATGAGTAAAGATAAAGGTGCTTGCGCCACCCTCTTCACATTTTTTAGATTTTGTGCACTTTTTTTAAACCGTTTTAGAACCACACGTGGAGACATATTAAAACGTCCGTAGTAGAAGTTAGTCAAGTCAAAAAATGCAACAGAACCAAACACAAAGCTTGGATCATCGATGATATCCTGAAATTAATGGACCGGCGTAGATCTTATAAAAATAAAGACCATGACAGATACAAAGTGGTGCAAAAGGAAATTAGGGCTAAGATTAAACAAACGAAAGGAGAGTGGTTAACGGAGCACTGCAATGAAATAGGGCAGTTAGAAGCCAAAACCCGAGATGTACAAGAACATCAAACAGACAACTGGTCAGTATAAAAAGAACAACAACAACGAGCAACAGCAAATTCTGAGTAGCACAGAAGAACAACTACAGGAGTGGAAAAAATAATTGAAAATCTCTTAGTAGATGATAGGAGTTTTTCACATAATATTAGTATAGATGACGGGATAGATATCACTAAGGCAGAACTCATACACGCTGTATCAAGTGCAAAAAACGGAAAGGCACCGGGACCTGATGGAACATACACAGAGGTTTAAAAAAGTGTAGGAAGAAGACAGGCTGGAGTAATTCCTCAAGACTGGCTCAAGTCTACCTTCGTTGCTATACCAAAGAAGGCTAACGGTAAGTATTGTACAGATTACAGGACGATCAGTTTAATGAGCCATGTATTAAAGTTGTTCCTGAAAATCATTCATTCCAGAATATACATCAAATGCGAAGAAACTACTGACAAGTCTCAATTTGGTATCAGGGGCCGTTTCAGTACAGGGCAGGCGCTGTTTGGCGTCCAGGTCTCATACAACGATGTCGACGTAAACGTCGATGTCTAGGCTTGATTACTTTTGAAAAAACAATTCAATTGGTATTTTTTTCAGAACGACAGTAATCACAATTAAAAGAAGTTTGTCTTAGTCAAAACTCCAATTGGTTTCCAAACGCCAAGGAATAGCAACAATCTAAGGTCGATTTATTTAGTGATAGGTACATGTTTCGAGTAACTCATCTTTAGTTAGCTCTTCCTGCAGTGCGATAGGAAGGATACGATAAATGTAAATTGATAAGGAACTACTCTTTAAAATCAAAAAAATTATATTTTAAAATCACAAATACAACACAAACAGGCGGGAATCAAGATTTTTTGTAAAGCAAATTACAATATTTGGGTGTGAAAACGAGCATATTTTTGTCATGAGTAAACCAAAGATTTAAAGCAAAAAATTTATCGTATTGCCCCTTGATATAATATTCAAGAATGTTAATGAAATTTCAAATGTATCAAGAATAATTGGTTATAAAATAATTTTCCGATGACTAAATTACATAATTCGTTGCGTTTTTATTTCATATTATTCGACACTGTAACCGAAACTCTGGCCTTAAAATAAACACCCAGGTGCGAATTTACCTATCTTGGGAGGTACACCGGAATTATTTCAAATTATCGTTGAATTAACATTCAGTAGGCCTAATCAGTATCACCTAATTTGCTGGACCGCAATTCGGGTTAGGGATTATATCCCTTTTTCAGAACTGATGTACCTGTAGGTCCTCGGACCGCAATTCGAGTGCGCCCATACAATCGTACCTGCATAATAAGGTCGTAGAAAAGGACCGTCAAAATTTTACGATAGTAGTGACCCTACCATACGACAAAGATATAGGTATAACTACGGGGGTCGGTCGGATGAAATATCGTGAATAAATACTGTGTAAATACTATGCTTCGGTATAGGAAAATAATTTTCCTCTCTCAAGTGACTTTGTAAAGACTTTCATTAAAATTTGTTCTGGGTATTTTGAAAATTAGCATAACAAATTTAACAAATCTGAAAAATGATCTATTTACAAACAATTAACACAGTTAATTTAATTATAGTAAATTAGAGTAATACTTAATAAAACGATATCCAGTTACTAAAAAAGATTACTAAACTGTTTAGTAACAGATAAATGTATTAACTGGTTTTAAATTTTTAACATTAAAATTAAAACCAAAGTTAAATTTAATGTTATAACTTATAGCTATAAAAATTTATAATAAAATTATACTTACCCTTACCAGACCTACTAATAGTAAATTTTATTTGTTATATAGTGCTTAAGGTAATTACCTATATAATTTTACGCACGTGTAAACTAAAGAGTACTGATACAAAAGTTTTTAAGTTCTGATCGTACGTTGGTGGTTTGAAATTTTGGAATTTGCATTGAAGATATTTTTAGTGAAGCTTAGGTTTAAACGAAGTCGTCTGAACAGACTATGAATAAGTTATTTTCAATAGTCTAACACAATAGCAACAAAGTTCGATAAGGAGATTTTGGAATTGTAATAAACTGAAAGTGGCGTTTTCAGACATTCACAAAAAATATTGATTGGGCAATTTCAATGAAACTTTCTAATTCGTCCTACTGAATATTAAACGTTTTTCCGAAGGAGAACCTTTAAAAAAACACTCGCAACACGCGATGATAAAGCAATACACAAACGACCACTCTCATCACAATTATATCGGGACTACCAGTTCAATGCGATCAATTGGTGGTCTTATGAGCCTATAATTAGATTGTTATTAAAATCGTTTTATGTGTTTTTAATTAAAAAGTTATCTTGCGAATTATAAGCAAAACACAAACATGGCAATAACTAAGGTTTTGCCCTTTTCATATTATCGCAAATGGGCCCGCAGATAAAAGCAAAAGATAACCTGCTGCGAAGGAGTTCGTGTTATTTTGGGATACACAACGAAATATGTGCTCGACATTAAAATTCGTCGTGTAGGTTAGGCATACTTTTGGTGAATTACTATTTCAAGTAATTCGTTAATAATCAGATAACATCTATCTCAATGCCGCGTTACTTAAATATTAATAATTTTTAGATAAACAATGTGCCCTCAAGGACTTTGATATCTTTACAAATCATTTTGTTTGCATCCGCTGTTACATTCTTACATCGCTTAATCAATCTTTCGAATTAATTCAAGGGCAACATTACGTTGTTTTAGATTACTTTTATTAATAGTTTATTACTTTATTTTCATTTCGGTGCCACAGCGATTCTTAGAAGCAGAGAGAATTTTTCGAAAACGACCAAAGATCCCTCGAATTTTGTTATTATACGTAAAATGGTGGATCCGCTTTGATATTACGAAATTCCACTTCGACCCTTTTAAAATCGTCGCTAACAAAGACTTAGGAGCGGCGAAATGGTTTCGTACCGGGGATATTGAGTGCTCTTAAGGAAATTCCAGAATCGAAGTAAAATTTAAATGATCCCACTTAAATGCCCGAGGGGGAGGAAAGCTGAAACTGTCTTTCGAGGCGCCGTAAAAGTCAGAGGTGGAATTAATGAAGCAGGTGATAAAAATAACGGGATTACTTGTTAGAGGGACAAGTATTACGTGCGGAAGACTTGTAATATCTCAAAATCTGACTAGGCGATAAATTTGACCACTTCCAAGAAGTTGAACGACATGCCTTGATATCAACTGCGGAACTAAGTCTCGGCCAGTAAGCCGATAAGAAAATACTTTCTGAACAGTTGAGGGGATGAATTATTTCCTAGATTAATAACTGAAAAGATAAATTTATGCATACAATACGATTCTTAACCAGGGGCCGTCAGTTGTAGCACGGAGGGTACGAAACCGATAAGCCTACCCTACAGTTGTGCCACGGATGTCGCTCAAGGGGTTTAACGGCTTATAGTTCGCCTTACTACACCTCAATTCTTTATCCTTGCCCCTAACATGGGATAGCGAATAGAACGAAAATAGTGTGGCCCACTTAACCCAGAAGTAAAGTATTACACGTGAAAAAGTGAGAAGCACTATTAGCTATTGTTTAAAATGTTGCTGTATTTATAGGTCTGTGGACGGGTGTGGATACTTGTAGTCATAATTAAGTGGTTGTTGCCGGTACAACTGAAGGGAAGGATTAAAATTACGTAGAGGGTCCAGGGTATTATCTGGGACGTAGAGGAGTTGGACCAGTTTACCTGCTCATCATTGGAGGGCCCCGAAGATATTCCTAATCTACCGCGGAGTTGGGTCACTGAGGCACAGTGGCAGGTCGATGTTAATTATTTCATTGATAACTGATCTTAGCCTTAGCCGCATGCTTAGTTATTCAGTGCTTCTACAGTAAAAAAAGAACAGAAATAAAAAATATACGACAAATTATGATACATAATTTTATAACAGATTTGTACGTTTTACAGGGGCATACTTAAAAGCTACACAATTTATAAAAGTCAATCTATCTATATTTTCATTATATTGATTTATCTTATCATTTACATAATTTTGTTGTAGAGCAAAATCTTGTCTTGAATTTATTGGTCGAATTAATCTTAACATAAATTTCACTCTGAAAATTTAATAAAGCTTCCACAAATAGAAAAATATTGGGATGGGGTGCATAAAAATTGTTATTAAATTTTGCATGGAATGATTCACATGTATTGGTTGTTCTACATAGAGAGGATGTCTGGCACGCCCAAATGTGAGGAGGAAATAACTCATCTATACTAATTATAATTCTCGACTAAGTAATCACAAAATTGTTTAAATTTAATATTAGAAGGTATATCACTCATTAAATCAAACGCAAATGCATCACCTACTTCGTCAGAATTTAGAAATATCAAACCAAAAAATTGTTTTAATTTTTTACCGATATCAGTTGCATTATCATAGCCTGAGCTAAACCTAAAGTTGGAATTTTGCCGTACCATGCTTGAGATAGGTGATTGACCGCGTGGCCCAACTCTCGTGTACCGATTATCTCGGTCGGCCATTATCTCAGGTATTCGTGGTATAACTACATAGTCCCCTTCTTAACACATTTAAAAAGGTTTACCATTTAGGACAGAGCGACTGTAAGCTTCTTTTCTTTCTTTTTTTTTAGCCATCTTCTATCCATTGGATATAGGCCTCTCTCATGTTTGACCATTCACTTTTATTTTCTGCTCTCTGGTACCAGTTCAGCCCAGAAAATTTTTTCAGATCATCGTACCATCTCTGTTGTGGTCTGCCAATACTTCTTCGTTCTCCCCAAAGTCTCCATCTAGTGATGTGTCCACTCCAATTCTCTGTGTCTTGCAACTTGCAACATGTCCTGCTCATTGCCACTTTAAGGAACTGATTCTCTGTATGATGTCGGTTACTTTTGTTCTTTCTCGTATCCACTGGTTTGTTTTGTGGTCTTTCAGTGATATTCCCAGTATTCTTCTCTCTATGGCCCTTTGATGTGTTCTTAGTTTGTTAATAATCCTTTTAGTCAGGACCCAGGTCTCGGATCCGTATGTAGTGACTGGGAGAATGCATTCGTTGTAGATTTTTATTTTTAATGCCATGGGGATTTTCATGTTGAAAGAGTATTTTAATGTACCATAGGCAGCCCCTCCCAATCTGACTCTCCTATCGATCTCAATTTCTTGGTTTTGTTTGCTTAGTGTCACTGATTGTCCAAGATATATGTATGATTGTGTTTTGTTTATAGTTTGTCCATGAAACGTAATGGTTTGGTCTGCATCAGGAACGTTGTGTTTTTGCATTATTCATATGTAGTCCAATTTTGGAAGCTTCTACATGTAGTTCTTCCAACATCTTAGCTAGTTCTTGCTTATCTCTTCCAAACAGGACGACATCATCAGCAAACCTTAAATTGCTTAGGTATTCACCATGGATGTTTATTCCCTTTTCCCTCCAATTGACTTTCTTGAAAACATCATCCAAAACCAGAGTAAACAATTTTGGCGAAATTACATCTCCCTGTCTGACGCCTCTTTTGAATTCTATTTTATTCGTCTGTGCGTGAATCTTGATAGTCATTGTAGAAGTTTTGTATATATTTTCTATTAGGTTGATGTATCTTTGATCCACTCTGGCATTTCTCATAGATTTTATTATTGCCCAGGTTTCTATAGTGTCGAAGGCCTTTCTGAAGTCTACGAAGGCCATCCATATAGGTATATTATATTCTGATGCCTTCTCTATAAGTTGTTTAACTGTATGGAGGTGTTCGGTAGTGCTGTAGTGACTTCTAAATCCAGCCTGTTCTCTTGGTTGGTATATTTCAAGTTTTCGCTCTAACCTGTTTGTAATTATTCTGATAACAATTTGTACACCTGAGACAGCAGACTGATTGGTCTGTAGTTTTCGAGGTCCAAAGGATCTCCTTTCTTATAGATAAGAACAACCACTGCATCCCCCAGACTGTAAGGTTAAACTAGTAATTATCAGTAAGTAGCTATCAATAAGTAATTATCAATAAAATCGGGGGGGGGGGGGTCGTAAGTGTTATGTAAACTATACATCACAATGTAGAAGTGAATATATTCCAGATCGACGGTCTTTCCATAAAAACAATTATGTGCTTGGTGATCAGATCACACAATTATTTTATTTGTTTTGCAGTAAGTACAATTTAATAATTCCGATTCTTTTTAGTTTTAGGCTCGTTTTAGAAAACAAAATCATTATTCGCTCGGACGCATATTTATTACTTACTAATTATAATTTAAAAGGTTATTCAACAGGTAAATGGGCATATATACTACTGCCCCCCATACTTCCCTAAATTGCCCATTAAACACTTTAAAGTGTAGTTGATAAATGATTATTAAAGAGCATTGTAATCAGATTCATTAGTCCTCAAGTGAAGTTAGGTAAAACTTAAAAAAAAACAATGGAAAGCTTAACAACAAGCATGATTTTTTCGAAAAATTGTCTTCGGAGAAATTAATAAAAGTCAAAGAAGACGGTAGTGCGAAAATATCGTGCACCTGAACAACAAGGCAGATGTTATTGACATTATTGGATTGATTTGGGAGGGTTTTATAAGCATTGGGGTTCAACGTATATC